>BSBM01000888.1:6375000-7575000 GCA_027924585.1 Larix kaempferi
TCTTTAAATTGTCATTGAAGAGTGTATCATTGAAAATCGATGCATCTTCTTTAGTTGCATCCCTATTGAACACTTGATAATCTCTATATTCAAGCATAGTCGAGGCAACATCAAGATCACCCCATGCCTTATTTATCGAATACGTGAACTTTTGTTGATTTTGTTGTATGATATCTTTCAAGCTAAGGAATGCATTTTTCCAAATTGAGTATTGTTGTCTAAAAATGTTTTCATCAAATCTATATGCGACATATAGCATTAACTGTTCTCTGTAGTAGTTATCCGGATCTTTATGCTCACTGTATTTCACATATCTAATGATATATGGAGCATCTCTATTTCTTCGTCTCTTTCCCTTTTTTGTATAGCTTGATGCAAACTCTGCTAAGCATACATGTTCAATGGTTGCAAGACGTTGTAGATAGTAATCAATGATTGATGCACATATTACGTCTTCAGAGTTGTCTGGTTCTTATTGCAATTTTTTTGGTTTTTTCAAAATAAATGCATGCTGGTCTTTGGGCGAAGTATTAATAAATATACATTTTCTTGAACTTATGTTTAATGGTAGAGATAGAACAATATATACAGCTTGTTGTGAAGACATTTGTTGTAGGTTTAATAAAGCTTTTCCAAGCCTAGTTATTGTCTGCACAATGTCAACATTTGTTTGTTGGTGTTCTTCTCGTATATGCCTAAATGTTGATGTCATTGTTTTATCAAGCTTTGTCATGTAAGAGCTACAATATGTAGCTGCAGCATATGAATCAAGTACAAATTGGGAATCTGTGTTGGCATCCCAAATTTCTAGCATATGACGAAAAAAACTACTAGTCCATATGTCTATTGGTCTTCTCTCTAGTAGGATTGTTCTTCGATTTAAGCTATATCTAACGTTATCTATGTATTCTTCTTCTTCTTCTTCTTCTTCTTCTTGCAATTTGAAGTGCGGACAAGTCGCTTAAGCCTTGGTTGCTCCTTCCTAACTTACACTTTGGGAACGCCAAATACTCCTTGGTTTCACTCCATTCTCACCTAGCACTGAGTCCCAAAGAGTATAAATTAAAAAAATATATAAATAAATAAATAAATCAAACCAAAATAAATAAATCAAAAGTCAAAAAAATGATTGAGACTCGACTCACATATGGCATAGTTTCAGACATAATGATATAAACTCACAATTTAGAGTGCCAAAACTGGAGGAAAGCTCAAACAGACAATGACAAAATACTAGAAAACAAAGACTGAGCTGTTGCCTCTGCATTTGGCCGTCTGCAACGAATCCCATGAAACTTCGACCAGGTTTTCGAGATTGCCAAAAAAACATTATGGGAAGGCAGCCATCTGCTAAGTATAGAGAGAGCATCCAATGCCGACAATCATTTTTGGCTTACTCAAATTTTCTGTCTCTATCGTTAGTTAGTTGTTTAAGGGCGAACTAAAATGCCTAGTAGAGCAATTCTTGCAGAAATTGCAATTTGGAGTGCGGCCAACAATACAATACTCTTAAATTGAAAGTGTATAAATTGAAAACAAATATAAATAAATAAATCAAACCAAAATAAATAAATCAAAAAAATTGATTGAAGCTCTACTCGCATATGCATAGTTTTGGACAGAATGATATAAACTCATAATTTAGAGTGCCAAAACTGGAGGAAAGCTCAAACGGACAATGACAAAATACTAGAAAATAAAGACTGAGTTGTTGCCTCTGCATTTGGTGAGGCCCAATTGGGAACCTGGAAACGCACTTGGCCAAATTTGTCTGCAACGAATCCCATGAAACTCCGACCAGGTTTTTGAGATTGCCAAAAAAAATTATGGGAAGGCATCCATCTGCTAAGTACAAAGAGAGCATCCAATGCCGACCATCGTTTTTGGCTTACTCATCTTTTCTGTCTTTATCGTTAGTTGTATAAGGGCTAACTAAAATGCCTGGTAGAGCAATTCTGGCAGAAATTGCAATTTGGAGTGCGGTCAATGATACTTTTAAATTGCAAGAGTGTAAATTAAAAAAAATATAAATAAAAAAATCATTTGATGCCAGTGTATTAAATGAAGCCAGTGTATTCATTTGATGCCATACGCAGTAAACCATAGGGAGGAACAATATAACAAGCCGTGAATGCTGCACAGCTGTAAAATGAAGTAACTGCATTAAATGTTTTGAAAATGAAGCCAGTGTTAAATGTTTTGAAAGCCACGCCACCAAACGTTATGCATTAGATGAGATAAATAATAAAGCTCAACTTAACTCTAAACCATAGAAGCTGTGAATATTGCACACCCTCTATAAACCTAGAACCCAGTGTAAAGTTACTATCTGTACTATTTATGATTATGTGTCCATTTGAGAATTTTTTTTTATTAAAATGTTTTTTTTTTAAATAATTGTCACCTCCAATTAGGAGTATATTGTCAAATCCCTTATAACCAATAACAAAATAATATTTTATAATTTCAAAAATTAAAAATACATTTTATTATTTAAAAAAATTAAAAGTAATAAGTATTTTTTGCATAACATTACAAAACTACTATTTAATTGATAAAATTAATAAAAAGTCAACTTAGTTTTGACAATTAACCCATTGCTATAATCCCTACCTTGACTTGACAAGGATTAATAAGGAATAATAAGTTTTACAAATAAAAATAAGGATTAATAAATTTTATAATTCATTTTCTTTGTTATAATTTGAATAGGTTTTTAATCATTAGTTTAATTAAAAGTAATAAATTATTTTATATAAGTGGGTAAATCACTTAAATAGTTCGAGGTAGGTTTCGTATCCTCTTTATCTTCTCCATTAAGGCATTAACTTCTTGTGTTTTTTTTAAACACTAGGTGTCTTATCCTAAGTTGAGATAATAATAAAAAATTATACGTAAGCCTAGGACTGTTATTGCCATTATTCTATTATTGCACTTTCATCGTTTGGCTATTAGTTGTCGTCACTCTCACAACTTTACTTAACGTGTCGGGTTACTCTCGTGACCTTCGACTTATAACTCACTTTTCTATTTGTGTATAATGGCTTTATGTCTACCACGGATGTCCCACTTTACAACTTTAAAGGGCTCCTATCATTATTCAAGATTTTAATTAATTATTTCAACTTATAACTCAAAGCATACTTGTCTTAATTCTTAATTTGTTGCCCCCCCATAACGGTAGGACAAGAGTCTTATCCTAATTTGAGATCTAGGTTTCGTTTTTTTAAGGAGAAAAAAATGGTACTTTTACTATTATTGAGAATTTAAAAGTACACTTCTAGTTCTGTGTAGAAATAGTCCATACATCTGAAGCCTATTCTACTCTATCAAGCTAGAATATCAAAAACAAAAACTGAAACATAAATCATCCAAAGACCTATAACATAAATGTCTACATCATACTACAGTCAACATTCCAACAAGTACATCCTACATCCCCTACTAGTCAAAATTAGGCTGCAAATAAGAAAGTGGAACATGATTGAGTATTAGCACCATCAACCCATTCGTCCCAATATAAGAACCCAACTTCTCCATCAAGAACTCCTTTGGAGAGTGCATCAACAGTATCATTAAGCTCCCGATAAATATGATCAATGGACAAATCATAGAAGAAGGGCATCAGTCTTACAATTCAACAACACCAAGGATTGTATTGTAGTATATTCTAGATCATATTTTTTTTTGTGCCCACATAACAATGACCATTGAGTCTCCAAAGATCCTGATGGAATCTATACCACAGAGGTAGGCCACTTTAAGCATTCCCCAAAAGCCAAGAAGTTCAGCTTTTGTATTTGTACCTTGTCCGCATGAGAGTTTGAAATTAAAGGTGAGATCATTTCCAATAGCCAAGTGAAAACATGCACCACATTTGTCATCCATAAGATGTGGCTTGCATGTTGCTATATTTAAATTAATATTTATAATGGCAATCAATCAAATCTAAATCTAAACTTTATTTATTTATTTCCCTAAATCTATTTTTAGTCCCTTTGAGGGATATACTAATCGTTCTAATAATTTAATAGTCAAACTTCATTGACTTGTATTAGTTTGTTTTTCTACACATAATTTTTTGCAAAGTTTTATAAAGTTTTACAAAATTTTAATATTAAACATAATATTTTGAAAAATTAAAACAAATTCAACTATTTTTAAAATACAATAATTTAATCTTTTAATTGGTCTAGGACACCTCTGGTGGGACATAAATCCTTGTAGAAGTGGTTTTAATTGTCAAAAAATTTAAATAAATAAAATTAATTTATAAAACTAAAATTCATGCAAACACCACATGTCCTATAGCATTAAATATAATTTAATAATATTGGCATGCAGCTTATTTTCTTGCTCTTTCCAAAATACTTCTAAAAACTAGCAGCAATGTTCAATTTTATGTTGGCCTTCTAAAATATTTGTTAACAAAGATGGAGTTGTGGAAAATTATTTCCTCCATTCTTAACTGGGCCTAAATACCATTTTTTAATCTATGCCAGCTACTAGTAATGAGGAAGATCAACTAGGATGTATTTATAAAAGTGAGATTTTGAAGAAGGCACCAAATCATCGTAAACAAGAAAACGAAATGATGAACAAAAAGCAAACGGAATACACTCTAGTATTCTCTGGTTCCATTTGTTGTCAAAAATAATACTCTCTCTGATGAAACCAGTAAGAAATATGCATGTATTACAAAAGGAAAACTCGTTACCATTTCTATTGGAAGAAAAGCATAAATGACAGGATCTACTTCCATTTATCATTAGAGCTTAGGATGAAAGCTCTTGTGATCTAGCTTCACCAAATAGATAGATAGAGATAAGAAATACAAAATAAATCTACAACTATATAATCTAGCCTCCCAACGAATGGGTGTTAGCCTATTTCCTGAACAAGAAACTCCTTCATTGTTGTTGTCATTATTTTCTTTAAGTGAATTGGGTTATCAGGAATTCAATATGCTAATGGTTTTAAACTTCTCAATTGGACGTTGCAATGCTTGTGATTGGGTTCTATTTGTGACGTAGATGGTTCTTACTATTATTGTTTATGTCTTTTATAATGAATTTGTTTCCATGTGAATGTCTAGGGTCTCAAGCCATCAAGGATATAATTTTTGCATTAGAGCCTATTGGCTACTTCTTTTTTGGAAGGGACCATAGTCATGGAACACCATGTGGAAAATAAGGCGTAGGTTGCAGAAACAGTTAACGACTGCAACCATATCGCGTCCACTCCCATGACTATATAAAGAGCACAACACAAGAGAGCGAGTGTTTAGGTGGATTCGAAAGAGAAGCAAGCATTCCAAGAACTAAGCAGAAGAATGATCATCAAAATTCTAGTGGCTCGTGATTTGTTGGTTATGTATCTGGATCATGGGATTGTGTCTTTTGCTTATGTACTTAGATCTACAATGGGTCATTCAACAAAGTAAAGACTAAGTCTATAGAGTCGCTTACATATATTGTGTCAAAGATCCATGAATGAATATGAATGAAGATTATTGGGCCCCTTAAATTTCTATGTATGATATTAATGATGTCTATGTTATTTGCTTTATACTAGTTGTGTAATCCGGCTATGATTATCTATATGCATGTATTATGAATGTATACTGTGATATGGTGAACACATACTTCATCTCCTATTTTATCCATGTAGTTAAACCTCCTCATCATAAACAGGTATAGGTTGTGCTTTGGGTGAGACCTTCTCCCTCGGGGGTTTGAAAATACCAACACACTAGACTACAATGGCCCCTTTGTTGGCCACTACGCAAGAACCCAGGTCTCATTTTGCGTCATCAAATGGTTCCATTTTTGGGACCTAATTTCTAATAGGACGTCATTAACTACATGGATTCACTAGTATTGAAAATCAGTATTTGATATTGGTGGTAAAAGAGGTTTGAATACTTTGTAATACAAGAAGCTGAGTTGTGAGGGTTCTCTGCCGAAACTTAGAGAATACATCCAATATTTGATCAATACAAAGACCTATGGGATAATTTCTCTGTAAAATTATTCAAGTAGTTAAAAACACTTGCAGAAGATCCAAATCAACATAGCAACTGACAATGAAGAACTGTGCAGTGGAATCGAAGAGACCTAGTAGAGTTACATCGGTTGGATACTCCGATAACTAGGAATATTGATTTCTATGTAGATAAATACTTTAATGGGGTACATTGTAGAATTTGCGGCGAAGAATAACTAGTATGTATCTAGATCTAATGAAGATCTCAAGAAGGGAGCAAGAGCTAGGCTATTAAAGGAATTTTCATTGTAGATTAAGAATTAGATGGTTGAGTATGGATTTTTTCCACTAAACCTGATTAGGATGGAGGAGTAAAACCCTCGCACCACTAGGGGAGAGGTCGAGGTGATGCTACCAAGTTGCAGAAAGTAGAAATTATGCATAATGGGAGGGGATATATTAGTGACACTAGGGTTGGGCATGTAGCAAGAAGATCAACAATATGTGAAAAGTGATGGAAGACACATATGAGAAAAGCAAAGAAGAGAAATGTGCAACTAGAGGATGAGTTGGGGAATAGAGAAAATATTTAAGAGAGAGAAAGAGAATTATGCATGGTAAAGCGACAAGAGTAACTGGACAACTCATGGTTAAGAGAAAGAGGAATCAAGTTGTAGGATGACCCAATGAGGAGGAGCTGGGGAGAATGTGTGAATCAAGAAAGGGACTGCAAAGTTCAGTTTCCAAGTAGCGAATTTTTGAATCAGTCACCCTGAACCATCCCTTGAAGAAGTTGTGGAACAATCAGAATTGTCAGGACCTACAAAGAATTGTGGAACCCCAAAAAGTGAACCCCTCGTTGTTGTGGAAGGATATGTTGGAAGTAACAGTAGCAACATGCCTTCGACTACCCCCTAAGAGCCCTTACAGAATTTGGTAATTCCTTTTGATAACTATGTTTTACAATTACCTTGGTATAATCAAACAATTGTTAGTTCTAGGAGTTTGCAAGTTAGTTTAGTAGTAAGTGGAAGTAGTAGCAATTTTCAGCAAAGTAACAGTAACACCATGGCTCGGCCACGACCCCAAGGGTTTGTGTTGATAGGATCTCCAGTAGCCAACATGGATGGAGTACAAGAAAGTTTGTCTATGTAATGCCCAGAGTTATGGGGAAGAGGAAACAAAGAAAATGTGGAACACCATTGGTTTCTCTAAGAATCCATCTATAAATACAGAAGGACGCCTTTTGCATCAAAAATAATTAAATTTCAGACCACATTGCATGGAATATCTCTACAATGGTATATGAAGATAATCAAATGAAGGGACCCTGATGCACCATCACTAACACTACAAGACCTAAATAGGTTGTTCTTAGATGAATTTCAGTTTCCCAAGTCTGAACAACAAGGTATTGCAGAGATGAGGGGTATATGAGAGATACAAAGAGAATCCACATGGGATTATGCGCAATGATTTAGAGATGTGTTGGTAAATATTTTGTTCCCTGTGCATGATGCCCACCATAAGGAATGGCTTATTCAAGGAATACTACCTTTAACTAGAATTCCCCTATTGCAAGAGGTTGTTGCCTCACCTCAAACCAGCTTAGAATGGGCAATGAAGATTGAAGTAGTGGATAACTATCTGGTTGGTGCTCTAACTAGAGCATCATCATCCACTGGTGATTTATAACAAGTAAATAATCAAATTGTTGCTTTAGATGAGAAGATTCAGGATTTGGTTATCCCTAATCAAAATAGGGCGCAAGTGTGATGCACATGATGTATGATAGAAGGCCATCATGCATAAGAATGTCCTGGGATGAGGGAAGGAATAACCCCACCAGGAATACCATTTATTATCGATCTAAGTGCAACCATTTCGCAAATATATCCAGCAAAACCATTCCATACGACTAGTCACCCAACATATTCAAATCCTCAAAGCTCCTCTCTGAATAAATACTATGAGATATACAAAGAATTTGGACATCCACCATGATTATGTCCTATTATGCAAAAGTACTCCTCGATACCAAACACAATAGATTGTGAATTATGTGTATCTAAAGTACATAGTACAAACAAGTGTAGGGATCTATCCAAACACAATAGATTGTGAATTATGTCAATCTAAAGTACATAGTACAAATAAGTGTAGGGATCTAGACACTCTAACAGAGAGGCTAGACTGCTCCAAATGCCAAGTGTCAAATGAATTGCAAGAAAGAGGAGGTGGAGGATGATATGGAAGAGGTTTTGGAGTTGGTAGAGGAGGAGGATGCATAGGCCCAATTCATTATTACAACTATAATGAGATAGGACATCTTGCATGATATTGAAACCTTTCCAAGAGACCATGATGAAACTATTGTCAAACGAATACTCATAGTATTAAACAATGCTCGGAGCTCATTGTGAAATGGGAAGATCATGCATGATGATCAACAAACTTAATTCGCTCTGATCCAAGCAAGAACAAAGTCTAATAGGTTTCGTTGTTACCCAAGGAGGCAACATAATGGGTGGATATTTGGATAGTCAGGGTTTGTCCACAATCCATAAAGTAGCTCAGTGAATGGAGAAATTTGATCTAGGACACCATAAAGAAATTTTCAGGGATGCCATGGAAGCATATGTTCACTCCACCAGTGAGATATGTTGCAAAGCCATCTCATAATGATAAGACAGATGATGCATTAAGAATTTGCAGAAGGAATACGGTTCCACGATCTTCAAGGAGGTAAGAGACCTTATCTCTCTATGGTTTACTTTATTGGGAAATATCTTGGAAGACGAAAACACAACTTGTAAGTTGCAGAAAAATATTCACCCAATGACTGGTGTTGTGGAAGATGATGAATAAATATGTGCCCTTATTCCTGAAAGAACAATTCAATTCAAGCAAAAGAGAAGAAAGAAAAACACTAGAAGATAATTTAGATTGAATGCTCAATTCCATGGATACGATATTAAAAATGTGATGATAGATTTGGGATATGACATTAACATACTTTCAAAAAAGTCCTAGGAAGCCATGGGTTATCCTTCCCTTATCTACTCTCCCATCCTAATGAGGATGGAAAACCAGTATCGCATCTTCCCTATTGGTTGGTTGGAAAATGTAGAAGTAGACTTAGTAGGTGTAAATAATTTCGCCAATTTCGAGGTGATTGAGATATGGGAGGGACTGATCCATATCCACATATTCTGGGAATATAATGATTATACGAAAACTATGGTGTTATCAATTTGAAGAATGGAACTATGACCTCTGAAGATGATGATATGAAGTTTATGCGACCCCTGGACCCACTTCAAGGGTCGAGGTAAACTGAACCAGTACACAAGAATATGGAAAGAGATGTTATATATAACATACAATCTCTAACGACGTGTAGAATGGAGGACTCTGTGAATCCTACAGCAGATGACTCTGTCATTTAGATAAGCATTTTCTCTTTTGATAGCGATTCTGACGAAAGATTGGATGATTGGAAAAACGGGTGGAATGGGTTATCCTCCTGGTGTTGCATAATGATAAAGTCGGCTCAATGGATTTGAGTAGAAATACCATATTCCCCAGTATATGATGGCATCAACATCTTGGATGGATTTTTATAAAAAATGAACACTTAAGTCGCGGAAGATTATCGAATGGATGTTCTAGACATGATACTCAAAGGCACACCCGCAAGATAGTGGAAAACACATAAAGATGATATACCTAATTGGGCCACAATTGAACTAACTCTAATTATTTGTTTCAAACCTTCCAATCATGCTAATTAAGTTGTGGAAATATATATGGGTGAAAAAAATCCATTAGTTCGCATCAGTTAGTGTGAACAACAGTGGAACGGAAATGGACTACATCTAGAATTTTGGGTTCACTAGTTCTTCCACAAATTAGGACCCATTCCCAAAGCTTGGTACTCGCATGAAGAAACACAATAGTAAACTGGGTGTTGGAAGAATCTAAGCACGAAATGTTTCCAATATTTTTTCCTTCTTTGCAACATGTGTCTTTGTCAAGAGTGCTCTAACAATAATCCAAGAAATTATATTCACTAGCAAACTACATAATACGAACAACCCATATATTTGTCCATTTCATCAAGAATTAACATTAGAACTTGTCTCTATTCCAAAAACAAAAAATCCTCTCTATTGTGCAAAGGTGGATAAGGAGAATCTGAACCACGATGGTCTAGAACACTAGAATCATGTAAACTTCCATGAATCTAAAGGATCCCTCAAGGTATAACAACTAAATCCTGAAGAAGTTGGAGGTTTGTATACGCAACCCCTAAAGTTGCAACAAGTCTTGGTACTGAAGAAAAACTAAAAATGGTAGCTATTGTAATCTAAAGTATTACACAATCATTCAAGCAGATGTTAAGCACATGCAAAGACACCATCAAGACACAACAATTGGATCGAACGTTCAAACACTTTCATTGATCTTTGAATGGTTATTTTATACAACAAAGATATGGTTGGAGCGGTTGCACACCGACTCTAAATGCTATTAGTTAAATAAGTTAATGATGACAGTTAGGGACCTAATGATCCCTCCAACATCTCCCCCACCAGCAAAATTCTTCTTCGTCCCGAAGAGAGCAATTATGCAAAAATCATCCAAGACTGGTGTCTCTTCAGCATCCGTCTTGAATCTGGAAACAGTCAATCAGCACTTCACCCTTTACTCAACTAGTTGGAATCATCCTCAACTGCACATAACTGAGGTCTTTTGTCTCTACTTTCCATGCCATCTATTTTCCTTCAATGTCCGAGGTCACACTCCAAGGAATATCCCATCGAAATATTCTAGGCAATGAATATGATATTTACTGATTTTGATTACTTTGGTCTCTGGTCGACCAAGGTAAATTGGTATTCAAGGTCACTGCTCCATCGATAGGATACGTTAATTGTTGAGCTTCATTCGCATGTAATTCTTTGCACAAACAAAAAGTAGATGTCCCCATCAAATAATCGAATTGCGTAATCAATATAGTTGATGGGTCACTCGAGTGAATACCATTCATCATATTTTGTCGAAGCTTATAAAAAATAGCAATAATTGATCGATGAGCTTTGTGATGATGGTCGGTAGACTCTTTGGAGGGAAGTCGATGGACTTCTGATCGACTACGTCCACATGTCGAGCTGCTTTAATCATGAACTGGTCTATGCTTTCTCTGGTCGTCGTCATGGTTTGTTTGATGAACGAAATAGCAAAGTAAGTGGTGAAAGTCGTTTCCGACGATGGAAATCATCTCAATGTTCAACTCAATCGGTTGCATATACATAATAGTGTGATCGAGGCGTGACCAATTGGTCAAATGGGTGAAGAATTAGATAGGTTGGTCGAAGATAATCATAAGCAGTATATTCTCTCCATGAACAATCAGACGTTCAACATTTATTTACTTGCATTGACGGACAAGTAGATTCTATAGGTTTCCTTTTGGTGCTGAAAGAAATTTTGCTTGTAACAATCTTTGACAATGATGAAGATGAGTCTTCTTAGGGCATGCAAGCAGTCTCTAATATTTCTAATGCATGCGTAGTTTTTTATATTCTTGTAGATTCACTTTCGAGCATCTCATTGTCATCTGGATTCAAACCACTCCCTTTCCTTGCTAATGTCACCCAAAATGGATGAGAGCGGCAACGACGCCACTGTTGTAATCTAAAGGATTACACGATCATTCAAGAATATGTTAAGCACACGCAAAGACACCATCAAGACACAACAATTAGATTGAACGTTCAACCACTTTTATTGATATTCGAATGGTTATTTTATACAACAAAGATATGGTTGGAGCGTTTGCACACCGAATCCAACTACTATTAGTTAACTATGTTAATGATGATAGTTAGGGCCTGAATGGTCCCTTCACTCAATCCAACCAATGGGAGGGGACATTAACTACATTTGGGCTTCTGAATTTCACCCCATACACATAATTATGAATTCGTAACAATTAAAATACGTGTGCAAATGAATAATAGAAATACACAGCAGAAATAAAATCTATCCACACACATATAGCATGCATATACTAGCATAATCATTACAAGCATCAATTAACAATATTGCATATTCTATACAAGAGAATACTTATCTTTAAACAAAGAAGGTCCAAGCAACTAGTTGTGTAAGAGAAATTTCGCCCCAACCATAGGCACTTTGTCCAGCATATACTATTTCTATTGAGAGGCTAACCCCACGCTGGGTTATGAGGTCACTAGGGAAAAGGAATCGCCTATAGGATTCTCTCTCTCATCACACAACATGTCTTGCTCTATATGCTTATCCAAATGCTCATCTAGAGCTCTACATAGATCTCACTCAACCATCACAACTATCGCATTCCTTCCAACTACCCCACACAACACAAAAAAGGCATTCCTCTTCATTGATCAATAGTTCACTCAAGAAATCCAACCCTTACAATTCTTAACAGTGTGTGCAGTAATATTCCAATCTACTGTATGATGTTGGACAACCTCCTGTAGCATAAATCATGGCTTCTCAAGTAGATGTGAGGTAAAAAAACTCAATGGTTATGTTCGAGTACACAAGGTAATCCCAAAAGACCGAACACCTAGAGCAACCACTTCACACAAATAGATCATAGATCAACACACCGATGTTTTGATGTGGTTTAAACCCTCGAGAGGGAAACACTTCACGGCCCCGACCAAATAGCTTCTACGAAGCAATTTATTATGCAAAGAAAGAAAGTTACAAATGAGATTCTCATAATCGATCAACTAAACAATGACCCTCCATGCTCTTTAAATAGAGATCATGGACCAATCGGGTGTCAAGCCACAGATCAAGGTTAGTTATGATCTAAGAGAAGTTGATTCGTCGGATCACAACATATCGTGACCGTCGGATTAAATATTTACAAATGCATACTAATGCATACTAAAGAAATACATTTTTCCTAACGGATATATTACACAAGTTGATATTAACTAACTCCTAAGTGTCTAAATATCCTAACATCCCCCCATTAAGAACAACTTGGGATAGGATTGAAGGATTTACAAAAGTGACACTATTAGGAGAAGGAAGGAGGCATTAGAGCCTATCCCCCCTTAATGACAAGTTCCTAAACTCCTAACATAGATCGAAGTTTAGAAAACTTCACTTCTGTAAGAGACTTGGTGAAGATGTATGCAACTTGATCATCTGTAGGACAAAAGAGCACTTCAAGAACACGACCATGAACAAGATTTATGATGAAATGCATATGTATCTCAATGTGTTTGTTGCGTTGATGTAGGACTGGATATTTGGCAAGATTGATGGAACTTTGATTGTCGCACCAAAGTGGAGTAGACTGTTGTTGCTCAAATCCAAACTCTGAAAGGATCTATCGAAGCCATAAAGCTTCCTGATTGGCATTAACTGTGGCTCGATATTCGGCCTCTGCTAAAGAAAGAGAAAGAGCTTGTTGTTTCTTACAAGCCCAAGTGACAAGTCCAGATCCGAGACTGAAAACATAACCTGCAGTAGACTTTCAATCATCAGTATCGCTGGCCCAATTTGAATCAGTGAAACCAACCAACAAAGGTTTCCCCCTGTACTGTAATGAATCCCAAATTGAATTGTACCTCAAATATATCGAAGTATTCTTTTAGCTGCTTTCCAGTGACTTTCATGAGGTGTTTGCATATAACAGGCAACATGACCAACGACAAAGGAAAGGTTAGGATGGGAATGAGTCAAGTATAAGAGACTACCAACAAGCTAACAATACAAGGTGGCATCTACTTCAGGTGAAGTACAAGTGGCAGAAAGTTTGACTCCAAACTAGAAGGGAGAAGGGGATGGTGTACAATCTTTCATGTGAAAGCGATGAAGAAGGTCACAAGCATACTTAGACTGAGAAAGAAAGATTCCTTCTTTGGTTTGCAGGACTTGGAGACCAAGAAAATAATGCAAATGTCATAAGTCTAACATTTCAAAAGTTTGCTTAAGACTGGATTTCACATGGGTTATAAGCTTAGGGTCACTACCAGTAAGAATAAGGTCATCAAAATATAGAACAAGTATGATGAGATGGTTTCCTACTTTCTTAGTATAGACATTGGGGTCAGAATGGCATCTAGAAAAACCAGTGTCAAGGAGAAAGCTATCCATTTTGGTATACCAAACTCTAGGAGCTTGCTTAATCCCATATAAGGATTTCTTAAGGCAGCAGACAAGGCTAGAGTTATTCTGAACATATCCAGGAGGTTGTTCCATGTAAATTTCCTCCTGTAAATCACCATGTAAGAAGGAAAACTTGACATCCATTTGATGGACTTCCCAGTTATGTAAGGCTGCAAGGGAAAGAATAAGGTGGATGGAGTTCATTTTTGCGACAGGAGAAAAGGTGTCATTGTAGTCAATCCCTTCAACTTGGAAAAAACCTTTGGCAACTAACCTTGCCTTAAGTCTTTCAACACTTCCATCTTATGCATACTTAGTTCTGTAGACCCATTTGCATCTGACAAGTTTTCTTCCTTTTGGAAGAGATACAAGATCCCAAGTATCGTTCGCCATTAAGGAACGATATTCTTCATCCATAGCTGCATCCCAATCTGGATTTTCTAAAGCTTCTGCAAAATTTTCTGGATCATGATTCTCAAAAACCTGAACCAAAAGAGAAGAGGCTCGTTGAAACTGAGAACGTGTTTGACGCTAATCGCTAGGATCACCGACAATATCACCAGCTGCTTCACATGTTGAATGGATCCATCAAGGAAGCACTTGTGCTGGTGCAACTAGAGGAAAATGAGCAGGCGGAGGTGGATTTTCATCCTCACTGTCATCATCAAAAACTGGAGTTGGAAACCTGTCAAGAAAGTTGGAAGAAGAAGAAGGCGCAATGGTTGAATCAGGCTTGCAGGCCAAAGATGGCACAATCGCCGAGTTAGGTTCGCAGGCCAAGAGATTTTCATCAAATTTAACATCTCTCCTAATGATTACATCATGAGAATGTGGTTAAAGAATTCTATAATCTTTTACATCTTCATAATATCCAACAAATATGCACTTTTCACTTTTAGGCTGCAATGCTTTCCGTTTTTCATCCAGAATGTGAGCCCATGCTTCACTACCAAACACACGGAAGTGACTTACATCTGGTTTAATTTTACTCCATGATTCTTCCAGTGTGATACCTTGTAAATCTTTAGTGGGGGTGGGATTAACTATGTAATTTGCACAATTTATGGCTTTAGCCCAAAATTGAAGACTCAATCCCTTAGATTGGATCATACAATTAGCCATTTCTTTTAAAGTGTGGTTCTTCCATTCAGCTACACCATTTTGTTGTGGTGTATATGGAACAGTGTGTTGTTGTTGGATTCCTTGTTCAGTGCAGAAAGTAGTGAAATTTTTGTTAACATATTCTCCTCCATTATCAAATCTTAACTAAATAATTTGATGACCAGATTGTTTTTCAACCAGGACCTTGTAGGCCAAGAACATGTTAAATACTTCTCTCTTAAGTTTTAGGAAATAAACCCAAGTGCGTCTAGTGTAATCATCAATGAAAGTTAAGAAATATTTAAAACCAAAAAAAGAAGCAGATGGAAGAGGACCACACAAGTCACTATGCACAAGCTCCAAGGGAACTGAGGCGTGACAAGAGGCACGTTTGTCAAAACTATCCTGATGATGTTTTCCGAGTACACAACCGGAACAGACACCATCCCTGCAAGATACCATCAGAAGACCTGTCACCATATTGTCTTTACATAGTTGTTGCAATGAGTGATAATTTAAGTGACCAAATCGCTCATGCCAAAGTTTGCTCAAGTTATCACTATGAGCAACAAAAACTGAAGAAAAAGATGATGACCAAAAGTTGTTAAATTTGTACAACCTAGTAATATCATTAACAATTCTGGTAGCTAGGACTTGTTGAAGATCTTTAAAATCCTTGATTACAACTTGGTGAGGTGTAAATGTCACAGTTTTACCTTCACCAGAATGAGTGATTTGATACACTGATAACAAATTGCAGGAAATTCTTGGAACACATAGTACATCACTAAAATAACCATTATCTACTGGAACTGTCCCGAATCCTACAACACTTAGAGATCTATCATCACCAACAAATATTTGTTTGGTGTTACATTCATGCATAGTAGAAAATATGGCTTAATCCTTAGCCATATGATAAGATGCTCCAGAATCAATGAGCCATTCATTTGAAGTAGAAGAAGAAGATGCATTATAAGAATAACCAGAAGCACAAAGTGCATGTCCATGAGAGGTAGATTCTGAAGGCAAATCTATGTTGATGTGGTGCTTCTTCATTGTTGCTTCTAAGGCTACCATCTTCTTGAAACACTTAGATTCATCATGATTATCTTTCCCGCAATAGTTGCAATGACGTTTAGTCTTCTTGCCTTTTGGCTTGGATCCTTTGTCATTTTTTAAAGAAGGAGCTGACTGAGAGGGTTTGGGACCCTTGTTTGACTTATTATTGCGAAAATTTTGTTTCTTGGGAGGCTTGGACTTTTCTTTCTGTTGGGACAATAACGATTTCACAGATATATATGCATTGTTAATTATTCCAAGATGGATGAGCTTATCTTGCTCTCTAATCAAGGAATCATAAAAGAATTCAAGACTAGGCTCTTGATAGCTAGTTGCATTCAAGGATTCTTTCATGGATTAAAATGTAAATACAAAAACAAAATATGCAGGTCCAAGTTTGGAAAAAATATGATAAATGCATTGTTTGTCTTCCCTCTTAATCTTGCATTCTTCACATAGGAGTTTAAGAGTTTTGTACTTAGATAAATAATCTTTTATACATGAAAAATCACTTGGATTTAAAGAAATCAACTCATTTTCAAGTTGGTGACCTCGAATTTCATTGTTTACCGAACAAAGATTCCAACTTGTCCCAACCAGCATCAGGTTCATCAATTCCAGATATGTAGAATCACAAATTAGTAGAGATTGACATCCCAATCAATCCACGAGCTTCGTCACATCTATTTGCGCATTTGATTTTCTTATCATCATCAGTAGGTTCTATTTCTTTCCCTGAGGTAATTCTAAAAAGTCCTCTACTTCGTAGAACATCCTCCATACAAGATTTCCATGAGAAATAGTTGGAACTAGTAAGTAGAATATCACAAGGGGTGGCCATATTTATAAATTAATGGCTATAAAAGTAGAAACCAATAGTATGGATGCGAAGAGCTCGAAAAAATAGGTGGTTTCAAAAAAAATGGCACTAAAAACGGACTCTGTATGATGAAGTTATGCTTGAACAAAGAAAATGTTGAAGATGTCCCCAATAGTGATGTGGTAGCTAGAGAATGTCCAACAAAAAAAATAACCCCCATCTTCCCAAGATAAACATTTGAAAATCACTTACAAAAAAGTTTTTTTTAAGTGAATCACTTTTGTAAAATAAGTGATTTCACTTTTACAATGATGTTACTTTAAATAGTGCAGCAATAAAAAAAAGAACTTAAGTGACTCACTTTTGATTTTATTTTTTTATTATTTAAGTGAGATGCACTTTTACAATAAAGTAACTCGAAAATAGAAATTGTATGCACTTTATCTTTTAAAAGTAACTTCCTAAAACTTGAACTCAAGACCTATTAAATAATAAAACAACTTTGAACCAAGTGAGCTAGATTAAAAGATATGTAAAATATGGGAATGAGAAAGGGGGCCTTTTTTTTTTTTTTTTTACTCTTCTCTCTCAGTTTCCGTGCTTGCCTCTTTTCCTGCAAATCGCACCACAAACCGCAAGAAAAAAAAAAATCCACAATATTGGGGTTAGATCTCGTTAGCTTTCCCAGAAAGTCTACGTTTTCTCTCTGTTTTTTATTTGCCGAGATCGTGTAAGGTGGACGACAAAGAGTATACGCAGCCGATAAAAACCTTTTCCCTTTCTGTTTCTGATTCACCGAGATTACACAAGGTGCACGGAAAAGAGCATACGCAGACAAGGAAAACAACAATCCAACAATAAATAAATAAAATCTAATAATAAAAACTGATAAAATATGAGATATTTAAAAAATAAATAAAAAACGTCATTGTAACATTATACCTTCAGATCTGATGAAATACGCGTTTCTGAAGCAACCGGGAATCGTTTTCGATCAAACGAAAACTATTTCCCAATGGAAACGGTGCTACGGACGCAATGGAACACCTCCCATAGCCCATAAATGCATAGGAATACCAGAACTAGAAACCCTTTCAAGTTTCGGCAACAACAGTTCAAGATCTAGATCATAACCGGAAGCGGCTCTTCATAAAAGCTCTGATACCATGTTCGGGTACACAGGGTACTCCCAAAAGAACAAACACCTAGAGAAACCACTTCACACAAATAGATCATAGATCAACACACCGATGTTTTGACGTGGTTTAAACCCTCGAGAGGGAAACACTCCACGGCCCCTGCCAAATAGCTTCTTCGGAGCAATTTATTATGCAAAGAAAGAAAGTTACAAATGCGCTTCTCATAATCGATCAACTAAACAATGACCGCCCATGCTATTTAAATAGATATCATGAACCAATCGGGTGTTAAGCCACAGATCAAGGTTACGTATGATCTAAGAGAAGTTGAGCCGTCGGATCACAACATATCATGACCGTCGGATTAAATATTTACAAATGCATACTAATGAAAGACACTTTTTTCTAACAGATATATTACACAAGTTGATCTTAACTAACTCCTAAGTGTCTAAATAACCTAACAGGTTAAGGGTCCCTATCTTTCTCAACCTCTATGCCTACCTACAACCATCTATTTTTCCTTCAAATATTCACCTATGTCTCTAAATTCAAATTTATGTGTTAAACACAATTTGGTAATGGTCATAAACAACAATAGGAAACTCTACGTAGTGTGGAAACCTGTATGAAAGAATGATAAAGGTGTTGAATCCAAGGGATATGAGATAAGTGTCAAAATACAATTAACATAGCTTCTGACCATAGAATAAAAGGATTGCTAACAGCTACAGAAATGACTTCTAGCAGCTAATAGAACTATCACAAACGTGCATTCACCCCCATGCTTCAATAACTACATGAAGTGACTTTTCCCACCAACCTTACACATGCATTCAGTGATTGGATTTAATAGTCAAGATGAAGTAATTGGCTCATTTAAAGCACTTGGAAACGCAGGATTTAGTCTCCCATAGACCCCCTTTCTATTCCCCTCTAGTGGAATCATAGACCCTCTAGTTCTCTTTACACAACCATCTTGGACCATTTTATTATTTATGCAACATAATATTTACAGATATTTCAAATTTTCCTAATAATCCAACCACACAATCCAAATAAAAATATTTACATCATACATTCCTAGCCATTCACTAGTCGGGCCTTGGCTTTGAGCTCCGAACTAGGAATCCATACTAGCATATTTACATCATTTACATAATTTTGATTAAGTACATTCCAAGTCAAAACTGGGGGTATTGCATAGCCCAGTCATAATTCAAAGTAAGAAGAACACTGAAGATATCAGAGTCTGAGTCGATTATCGAAGTCTGAATTTTGCATGTGTTCATGACCCATTTCTGACACCCTTCAACAATGAAGTCCTGGATCAAGTAGCTAAGAATGAGGCTTACTCTTTTACAAATGGATTCTTAGGATATCATCAAGTTTGAATTGCGGAAGAAGAGAATAAGAATATAACCTTTGCAATAGAGTGGGGATCATTTTCTTATAATGTCATGTCTTTTGGCATTAAAGCAAATTTGGGGTCTAAAATAGGCCTCCTAAGGAAAATAATAAAAATCCATATCACACTACAAATATGCCATGTTAGACTAATTTAAAGGTGTTATCTAATGAAGGTCAACCTATATTGCCTCATTAATGGTAGTTGACATGTATGTTGTGTTAATATAGAGTTAAGAGATGAGGGTTGAAAATATTAATGAAATATTTAGATCCTTATGCACACACAATAAATAATATAATGGTAAATTTGTTAAATTTATATTTTATAATTTTTTAAATTTTTTATAAATGTACCACTTCTTTTTATATATTTAATAAAATAAAAAATTAAAATTATAATGAAAAAATATAATTAAAATAATACTAAAATAAACAATCATTATTATTATTTTATACCAGCATAGATCCATCTTAAACCCGGATCTATTAAGCACCGAGAGGGATCCAATATTTTGAGGTGTAAATTTTTTTATCTTAATTTTTTTACACAGAAAAAATTTATACCTCAACAAATTGGATCTCTATCAATGCTTAATAGATTCAGGTTTAAGATGGATATATGATAGTTTTAATTTTATTTTATTTTATGAGATAACATGAAAATTTTAATTACTTTTTATTTTTGATAAGTTATGGGCTGACATAGGAACGTAACGTGACAAACGTGACAACATCTCCCCCATACTAGATTGTAAACACCTCGCTACTCTCTATGAAATAAATTTTATATTAAAAATTAAGTGTTATTACACCGATAGGTGTTTATATCTTAGAATTTGGGGTGGACTAGCATCTATATTTTTCCTAGATTGAACGAGGATGAGACAAGTGTACTATCCAGATTGATTTTATGGCAGTCATTCCAAATTCAAAATAAACAATTGTAAAATAAAAAAGAATATAAAAAATAACTAGTATCTGATGCATGGATAACAGACAAGTAGTTCATGGCAGACACACATGGAGAACAAGTAACATATAACTTATTTGTGACACTTAACGTGTGGTCTATTAGTGTTCACCGGCCACAAGTTAAGTGGTTGTGCTAGTATGTTTGTGTGTGTGTGTGTGTGATATAACAAGTAACAGATAACTTATTTGTGGCACTTAACTTGTGGTCTATCAGTGTTCACCAAACACAAGTTAAGCGGTTGTGCTAGTATATATATATATATATATCAAAAAATGTTTTTCTCCCATAAATACTAAAATGCCCGCCCCATAAAATCAATGAAGTATCTTGGAAAAGTCAAAGCATAAAAGTTGTATCTCTTGTCAATACCTTTCCAATGGTACAAAGAGATCCCAATTTAGATCTTAGGAGCAAAAGTTACAGTAAAATACCAAAATATTATTTTTTCTCAATTTAGAATCTTGAAAAATTCAAAACGTTAAAGTTGTATACCTTATCAATACCTTTCCAATGGTACAAACAGATCCCAATTTAGAGTTTAGGAGCAAAAGTTACAGTAAAAATACCTAACATATATATATATATATATTAAACTACTCTACATAAAATAAAAATAATAATCAATATATATTATTATATATCATATAACTTTTATAATATGATATTGTGTTTTTACGAGCTATGTATATATACGCAACACTAACATGTATTCTAAATAGCCTGTGGGGGGTAGCTCAAGTGGTAAAGATGAGAAGTTGTAATTGGTTGTAAACGGAAGGTTTTGTGTTCAAATCCCCCCAATCTTGTCGTACACCATGGTTTGGGCCCTGTGGTGCACCTAGGGGTATAGGGGTAGCGAGATTAGATCCCTGGACCCCGTGTCATGCGAGTACCAGGCCAACTCCAGTTGTTGATTCCCCTAATACAAAATAAAAAAACATGTATTATAAATAAGAAAAGATGAGAGAAAAATAATATTTTGGTATTTTTACTATAACTTTTGATCCTAAGCTCTAAATTGGGATCTCTTTGTACCATTAGAAAAGTATTGACAAGAGATACAACTTTCATGTTTTGAATTTTCCAATATTTTTCATTGATTTTCTGGGGTGGGCATTTCAATATTTATGGGAGAAAAACATTTTTTCAAAGATTCCATGAATCTTTCAAATGATGCTTTTCTTCCAAAAATAATGAATCTTGGAAAACACAAAACAAGAAAGTTGTAGCTCTCGTCAAGACCTTTCGAATCTAACCAAGAGCACCCATTTTGATGTTCAGGAGCGAAAGTCATCACAAAAAACTGAAATATTCTACACTAATTTTATTTTTTTTAGTATTTCAAAGTAACTCCATTTAAAATTAAATATTATCTGTTTTTCTTTTTAAAATATTAATTATATAAATATTTTTAGTATTTCAAAATTATTCAACTGACATTTTAATTAATGTGAGGTTTATATATTAAAGGACTTGGAAATAGTGATCATATAAAATACTCTATATTTATTATTTCAAGTATATTTATTGTATTTTGAGATGAACTTTTCATGATCTTAACCAACGTGAGGTTTATATAGAGTTATCAATTGCCAAATAAAAATATGACACATAAGCATCATTGACCGCTATATGTTAAACTCAAAGATAAGCATTGACCAATGTTATTGAAATTATGTTTGTTTGAGAAGACCAACTCATCCATGGCACATTTTCTTATAAGGCCCATTTTAGACCCCAAATTTGCTTTAATGGATGAAGAATGAACCTATAGTCTTTTTTCGAGGATTGTAGCACCGACTTTCAAAGAATTTCATCAGAAATTTCTAGAAGTGTACTTGGATGATTGAACAATTTATAGCCTCCTCAAAGACCATGTAGCACCAGGGAAAATTTAAGGATCCATAATTTTCTCAAAGTGTAGAAACCTTGGCGAATCTTACTAATACTTAAATTTTCAACCATAAAATGTTTGGCAATTTTTTGTAAAAATATTCAAATATCTAAGGACTGTATATAGTCTTTGGACAATTTTGGCAATTTTTAGAGTAATAAAAAATTATCCCATGGAATTTGTGCGAACCAACTTTTAAAAAAGGCAAATTGACGAATTTTTTTTGGAAAAAAAGTCAAAAAATAGCCCATAGGATAAATTTAGACCCTAAAATTTTCCCTGTGTAGTGCTACTCCGATTAATATTGGACCATTGTCGCTAGATTTAGATTTCCTTTAAGTTGTGGAAATTTTTTTCATCCCTTCTGGAAACTTATTGGGTCATATTGTCTACCGCAACGGAGTTCTGGTATATCCCACAAAGATCATTATCATTGTGAATCTTCCATCACCTACTTTTGTGAAGCAGATACAATCCATGTTGGGTCATACATGATACTACATATGGTTTATTAGCAATTATGCCTCTATTACTGTTGCTTTGGAATAGTTCTTGAAGAAGGTAGAATCATTCAACTGGACAAAGTACTATGAGAAGGATTTTGCAATATTGAAAGAAAAAAATGGCCAACACTCCAATCCTTACATTTTATGACTAGGTGTCACGTCCCCTTCCATCATTCCAAACCATGGAAGGAAACATGACCAATATTACTGGGCTTATTTGGATATCTCAGCCCATACAATACTAAGAAATGCTTGAATAAATAAAAACTTATGTGTGCAAGTTCATACTCAATATGAACACAATGGAAATAAACATGTTTGCACACACACAAACAGTAATGCATCAGCATATTTATCTCAAGCATATGATGAATCAACAGGCAGAGAATCCATCCCATTCTCCTGTTATGTACAGACTTCATACCACTTCCATTAACATGAATAATTATCATTCATAATTAACACATTACAAAACACAGAATACATATAATTTAACCACAGAGAATACTTATCTTCAAGATGAAGTTGTCCAAACAACTGGCTATGTGAGAGAAACGTTCCACCCAACCATAGATCTCTATCCAGCCTATATTCTTTCAGCTGAGAGATCACCCCCGAGCTGGGTTGTGTATCCACTAAGGAGGAACTAGTTGGGCTCACTCATAGCCATGGTCTCACTCAATCACTATGATAAGCCAACACACTGTTGGGTTTATCAAGCATACAAATGACAAATGAGGAGCATGCTAAGCCAGTGAGCTCAACCACAAAGCTACAGGCATCTCAAATGAACTCAACAGTCATGGCACCCACAATACCTATCACACCCAACACAAGGAAGGTCCCCTTCTCTGCTGCACAGTCCCTCAGGCATCCCTTCCCTCCAGTTCTCTTCAGGGTAGGCATAGAAAGGTCCAGCTGCTAATTCCTTGAGATTCTAGCCTTCACTGGGTTTATCAAGCAAACCCAACCTCTGCTTAGTCATTCACACTTGGATTTCTCACAATTCTGTCATCCAATAAGTCAATCCCTTCACTTGATTTCTGGGCTGTGAAAATTGGGTTTTCCAATAGATTTCGGGGTATCTTATACTCTCAATTTCACCCCAAGGTTCATATCTATGGAGCCCCCATTGGATTTCACTGTCAAATACCAATTTTGGGTTTTTATGGCTCTTCAAAATGTAGGTTCTTGCAAAGTTGCGATTTCTGGTTTTTCTCACTGCTGGGCATTCGTATTGGATGAAAAATGATGCTGGGATGTTCAACAATGGAATGGAAATGAGGAAGAGCCAATTCCCATGAGGTAGAGTGACTTTTGGTACAAGAAAAACTGAGCCCATACCTGCCATACGAATTTCTGGGTTGCACATGCTCCATTGAAGCCATGGACTAAATTCTTCAACAACTTCCTTACAACAAAATTAAATGTCATCAAGGAAAGTCAAATGGGTTCTCACAATGACATTTGGAAGTATATGGTTCATCCCCACAACCCCCTCACCACTCCCTTGTGGATACACATGGCCCCTTCTCATTCGTTGCTTCCATAGCCAGTTTTGGTATTTTATTACAATATCAAATATTTACATCAATTACAATATTCCATGGCTTAATAGCACATGGGTATCAAAATATCAACTACTCGTCCATTTAAATAAAATCCGAGCATACACTAGCGGGGCCTTGGCCTTGAGCTCCACGCTAGGGAAACATACATCGCATGTATACAATATTTACATTAAAAGACAATATTTCACAAGGGTCAAAATTGGGGTATTACACTAGGTAAAACAATTCTATGTACATGTTGACACATTAGGTATTACCCTTGGAGTTGTGTTAGCTCAACCAGATGAAGGAAAAATAGACAATCCCATTTATTTTGATAGTAAGAAACTATTTGAGGCTGAACGAAACTATACAACCACAAAAAGGGAAGGATTGGCAATTATTCATGCCTTGTAGAAATTCTACCACTACTTGTTAGGAGGACACTTCAAGTTGTTCATAGATCATTCATCTCTAAAGTACTTATTGAATAAAATTGTGTTAGAAGGTTGTATTTATAGATGGTTTCTCTTATTTCAAGAATTCTCCTTCGATTTAATTCTCAAGCTGGGAAATTACAATCATGGACCTTATCATCAGTCGTGATTAGAAATATGTGAATCTCAAGGCTCAATCAATGATAAGTTACCTCATGTAGATTTGTTCAGATTTGAGGCCATTACAGATCATTTAGAATAAATTTTCTTGTTTCTGACAATAGGAAAAGCATCAGATGACTATATCGCAACACAAAAACATCACTTAGTTGTACGAGCTGTGGAATACCAATTGATTGCAAGACAACTATAAAAATTAGGAATAGATGGAATTTTACGTCGCTACGTACTGGAACATTAAATACAATATATATAATGGAAATTCCATGCCAATGTTGCGGGAAGACATGTTTGGGGGTAATCAATTGGAAGGAAGATCTAGCAAGCAAGATTATGGTGGGAAACTATGTCTAAGGATGCTAAAGCTTATGCTAGAGCATGTGATGGATGCCAGTGATTTGGGAAGACTTCTCCGTGATACGATATACCACTTCATCAAGTACATGCCTTACAACCATTTGAGAAGTGGCATATTGATTTAATTGGCCCCATCAACCTTCCTGTGAAGCACTTAAAAGCATGCTACATTATTATTGCAACAAACTATTTGATGAAATGGGATGAATAAAGGCCAATACGATATTGATACTTAGAAACCATAGACCAATTCATTTGTGAGTGTTGGACAGTCTATCCATCTAGACCTTGGCCATGTCTTAGTTATGCATTCCATGCATTAATTATTGAGTCTCCTAGCACCTAGACTATGTTTTTGACCCCCTAGTGCTTAATGTTGGTCATCATTGGACTCCTTATCCACTCAGAGCACCTTATCCACATCATTTGAGATCTAATCCACCTATAATGTCCATCTTTCCACCTGTAGCTAGTGTTTTCATACCAGCTCGTGCTAAAGAGAACCTACTAAAGATTTAGGAACCCTTAGTAATAGTTCATGTAAATAGGTAAAAACTAGTAAACTATAAACAAAAGCTAATTAATATATGTGTGTAACAATGGAAATAAAATTTAAACAAATTAACTACCGCAGTAATAAAAATAGATGGGAACCCATGAATGAAAATATGATTTTCTGTATTAATGTGTAAAAAATGGTTTACAATATGATGCTACCTCAAAAGGTGAGGTTGTAGGATCCCTTGCATCCATGCGTGAGTAGTGCACCAAGTCTCCAGGGTTCCTTGCTCTTCTCCAAATGCTCAAAAGGTGGCCAAGACTCAACTAAAATGGGAAATAGAAGCTCAAGGTGATAAGCTAAAGTTTAACAGGAATTTCAGCAGCATAAGGGTGTGAAGAGTTGATTATGGATGTCAAAATGGGTGGCCTCTGTCACCTTTTATAGAGGTTTTGGATGGTGGACTATTGACCCATGGTTTTGGGCAACCAATAGTATTAGTAAATGGTTTTAAGGTTTTTCCCTCTTTTTGAATTTATTTTTTACTTTTTTCCCTTTTTTCTTTTATTTTGGGAATTTTGAACCCTTTTTTGAAGGAATTTCATTAATTGAGGAGGGAAATAATTATTTGTTTCCATTTTGGTTACCATTTGAGGGTTTCTTAGGGTTTTGGAGGCCAAAAATGTAGGAAAAGTGGACAAATGGGTTATGTGACTAGGGAGATGAGCTAGTGAACAATTTTTGGGTGTTAACAGATTTCCCCCTAATGTGTGAGGGAAGGATCTCATCGTATGGCCGATAGAATTCATAGGTTCTGTCATTTTCTAGTGGTATGAGCATTGTGACGGAGAAGAGCAGAAACTGGTTAGAGACCGGAACACGTACTCCATACAAACTGCAAAGACTAAAACTGAAAAATACATGTCCTCAACAATCGATGGAATACTCTTAATATATGGACGAGGCGGGCATACCCATGCTCATATCAAGATATACAAATAATAACGAGGCCCAAAATAGGACCTAAAAAATACATGGAGAACTATTGTGCACATCATAATGGTCTAGAGGGGACACAAATCGGGGACATACTCATGGTTTGACCATGACTAATATGAAGAACTGATACATGGAAACAATGGCATCCATACTGAATGTGGTACCATAACAACTGATGTTATGTTGGATCTGAAGATTTCCAACAACTGGATAGAATCAATGAATGACAGTCAGAATCTCAAAGGTACACTGAACTGCATCTGAACTAGGTATTCGAGGAAGCATATAACTGGGGTGCTTTCGAATACTATCACCAATCACAACCCGGATATCTGTGGGAACATACAACTAGGGGGTTCCAAATATACTCACCAATATGCTAGAGTCAAGGGACATCTGGGGTCTTCGACCAATAACTGAAGGGACCAATACCCTGCACGAATATAAACGGTGCGATCATGGTGTTGAAGTCAAGCACGTGAAGAACTAACATTCGAAGAGGCACTAAGGACTCCTCTCAAATGGTCCGTAGGCACTCACCACTAATGGAGATGAGACCAAGGTATAGGGACCTCTAGGTCTATCCTCTGGAATAGATGGGTTAGCGTTGACAGAGGGAGACCTACAACTACCAAGGAAATGATGTTTCCTTGATAGGAGTGTGAGGTGTACAACCAAGAGGTGATAGTACTAGATGTGATATTAACATACTGTCGGGGGATACGAGGGTCGCATAGTTGGGGGGAATCAAACTTCCTTTGTTCAGAGTATGATGGAAATTTTGACCTGGCAGCATATGAAACTGACTTCGGGGAAGAGTATCATAGGTTTAAGGGACCAGGGATTATGACTGCAATGGGAGAGACTCAGGGGGGGAGCTGATGAGTGATATCAGGACACTTTAAGGGTGACACATTGCAGAATACTCTGAACAAAGGCGACCATACTGGTGAGGCTGCCATAATAGTGGGACTAGATATGATCTGTCACGGCGCTGAGAGACACCGTTTGGGCCTTATTCATGGTTTAAGGAGATCAAAGAAGGGATAGAAGTGTGCTCATAATGATACTGTCATGTGGATTTGTACAATCCAAAGATAGTGCGTGCTCGTGGCTGATTTCAATTTTAAGGAGTCTGAAAGCGATAAGAAGACTCTAAAATGGTGGGAATATACCGTCATGTGGATTTATACGATCCCAGGATGGTGAATGCTCGTGGTTGCTTTCAATTTTAGAGAGTCGGAAAGCAAATAATAAGACTCCAAGAGATTCTTTTTTGTGTGTTAGTCTCCAAGGCCCGAAAAAGCATAAAAGTATGCAATGAAGAACTCTTCTAGCCAATGTGACTAAAGTTTTCATTTTTTATAATTAGTCTACCAGGTCCGGAATAGGGTTAAACTTATACCAAATAGATACCCTTTCAGATAATTTTAGTGAGCATGAAAGGAAGCAAGATTGCTCGGTGATATTTTCATTCTTTTAGGAGTCAGAAAAGAGCTTAACAGAAACTCACTAAGTGCCATTTTCATAAAGGAATTGCACGGCCCAAAAAAGGGGTAAAATTATACCGAACAAATATAATGGCAAAAAATGGAGGAAGTGTTCAATCAAGGGATAATTATGAGAACCAAGAACGAAGGCAGGGGGGAACACTAATGGGGCCTCCTTGCAGGTGGATGAATGGTGTCAAAATAACGTAATGACTACAGTATGGATGGAGCAAAGGGCTCATGGATAGGTCGTGATGCAAAACATGGCAAAAAATGACTGCGACCTGTGTGGCACGCAAATCGAGGCGACAAGGGGCATGAAAAAATGCTCGAAAAAATATGGAGTGAGAGTAAGAAAAAATATCAAGCATCATTACGAGCACGAAATTATGAATCTGGTGGTGCAAATGATGTAGCAAACGGAGTTTGGATGACTCTGGAATGGTCAAAGGAAGGAAAAGAGGCAAAAAGGGCCATAAATAAAGGTGAGCCCACCAAGCCAAGGATGTGGTGGTGGGGAGAAATGATGACCCACGGGGGTGGAATACTAGGTGTTAATATTTAATATGCTAAGACATAAAATATCATCATTTCATTTCATTTCACAACAATAGCATACACAAGATCACTGAAAGAACAACAAGCACAGCATAAACACAAGAGACACAGATTTATCCTAGGAAACCCTCATGGGGTAGAAAACCCAACAAAGCTCCCTCAATATAGATGACTAGCAAATACAAAGATGTAAACCCTAGACATGAGCTCCTTCTCCTCCATAGCATATCTCTCCCTCACCTATACGCTATTCACAAGTGTGTGTAATGTGTGTTAAATGAGGAACACGCCTCCTCTATTTATACACATCTCCAACTTGTATTTAACATTAACTAGGTCGGCCCTAACTTAATCTCTTAACATAATGTGGCAGGGTTGACCCCACTAGGGTGGTCTAATAACCCCTTTAACCCACATGACTCATACAGGGCCGACCCCCATTGGGAAAGTCTAATACCCCAAGTTACCACATTCTCCACAGAAGAATAAAACATCTCTGGATATACAATAAGGTCTTCACGGAGGAATGAAACATCTCCGGAATAATCAACTACAAATATAATATTCTTAGAAGTTACAATATTTCAACACTCCCCCTTAACGAGAAGGATATTATAACAACATCTGCAGGAGCAAGGAGTCATCAACATCATACATGATACATCTATAAATCATTGGAAGCTTTCTCAACATCATGAGTAACTCAACCAATTACTAGAATATCTTCAGGTCTTCAATACTGGAGTATCAGCATCGTCAGTATTGAGTCTTCACCTTCTGCAGCACTCGATCAGCTCCAGTAACATCATCATATGGATCACTTGATCAACAACCTCATTGTCTAGATCTACTGATCATCATCATAGCAGCATACTCTACAATACACAAGATCCTATTACGAGATGATCAATCCCTCTCACTTTAGGACATAGGTCCATGGACGATACAATCCAAATCAAATTCCTAGGATGATCAATCCTTATCAATTTACGACAAGTCTCATGCCTATGGACGATGCAATCTAGATCTACTTCCAGGATGATCAATCCTTTTCACTTTAGGACATGATTCCAAGGACAATGCAATCCTATCACGTACATTTTGAACCAAATGTCCAAGGACGATGCAGTCCTATCATCAATTCTCGGAGACAGATGTCTATGGATCAATTCTGGGACTGAAGTCCGGGGATGATACAATCCCCACATTCTCAGAGACATCTGTCTATGAATCAATTATGGGATCGTTGTCCGGGGATGATACAATCCCCACATTCTCGGAGACATCTGTCTACAGATTGATTCTGGGACCGAAGTCCGGGGAAGATACAATCCCCATATTCTCAGAGACATCTGTCTATGGATCAATTCTAGGACCGAAGTCTGGGGAAGATACAATCCCCTCTCATCCATTAGGGACCACATTCTAAGAGACATCTGTCTACGGATCAATTCTGGGACCGAAGTCCGAGGATATACAATCCCCTCTTGTCCAATAGGGACCAAATTCTCGGAGACATCTGTCTACAGATCAATTCTAGGACCAAAGTCTGAGGATGATATAATCCCCTCTCATCCACTAGGGACCACATTCTCGAAGACATCTGTCTATGGATCAATTTTGGGACCAAAGTCTGGGGAAGATACAATCCCCACATTGTCCACTTAGACAAAGTCTAAGGACCATATATCGACCTCATCATCGGAACCGGTATCCTCATCATCGACCTCATCGTCGGAACAGGTAACCTCATCATCGACACAAGTGTCCTCATCATCGATACAAGTATCCACATCAACAATACAAGTATCCTTGTCATCGATACAGTATCCTCATCATCGATACAAGTATCCATATCATCAATACAAGTATTGTCGTCATCGACCTTACCGTCGATATAAACAATATCATCATCGATACAGGTATCTACAATGATGCCAATATCCAAATATCATGATTGACCATATCACTCCCCCTTTCGAGAAGGGTCCTTCTGAACGACACCAAGCTTGTCTCGAAAATACTCAAACTTTACTCGAGACAGAGGTTTGGTCAATACATCAGCAACTTGTTTGTCAGTGCTCACATACTCGAGCTTGATAGCTCCTTTCTTCACCATATCCCGTATATATAAATATCATATCTCTATGTGCTTTGACTTATCATGGAACACTGGATTCTCTATCATCTCGATACAACTCTGGTTGTCACACAGGATCACAGTGGAGTCCCTCTATAAGTTAAACAATCTTGATAACAATTTCCAAAGCCATACCGCTTCACAACTAGCAGAGCAAGCAACTATATATTCCGCTTCAGTTGTATTGAGAGCCACACTTGACTGCTTCCTGCTAAACCATGAGATCATGGCAGATCTTAGACAATAACATCCACCCGATGTATTCTTCCTGTCTGATACACTTCCTACCCAATCAACATATGTGTAGCCATACAATCTGAAGTCATGACCTCCATGATAACATAGACCAAAGTCTATCGTACCCTTTAGGTACCTCATCACATGCTTTGTAGCTATCAGGTGAACTCCTCTAGGTTCCACTAGATACTGACTCAAGGTGTTCACTACAAAGCATATATCTGGCTTGGTAATCGTCAGATACATCAACGACCGAATAATCTGTTTGTACAGAGTTACATCCACTAACTCTGATGAGTCATCAGCTAACAGCTTCAAGTCGAAACCCATGAGAGTGGCCATGGTTGTACATTCCAACATATCAAATCTTCTTAATATTTCCACAACATACTTTCCCTGGTTGAGAAAGATTCCTTCTGGGCGTTTCCATACTTCCATACCTAGGAAGTAATGCATCAATCCGAGATCTTTCATCTCAAATTCTGTAGCTAGCTTCTTCTTGTTTTCCATGATCTGTTTCTCATTCCCTGTCAGAAAGAGATCATCCACATACAATAATAGTATCATCCATAACCTTAAGGTAAAGGTTAGGATCAGCTTTACTTCTGGTAAAGCCCAAGCTTTTCACGAAACTGTCAAGTCTCCCTCTGTGACTGAACATCATTCACACTCTGCATTGAGTGATCTTCTGCTTATCTATCTGTGCCATCTCTCATCAGATGGGTCTACTGATATGAGCCTCAATATCATTCGAACTCTGTGGTGAATTCCTTCTTGTATCCATGTCATCTGTATATAGAAACCATCTTCAACCTTGTAGCAAAGGTTGAAATCCGCATCACCCATGGTAATCATTAAGCTCATCAAATGACTATCGATCTTGGGTACCCGTACAAAGCTTTCTTCAATTGAATCCTGGGAGTTTTCTCGATTTGCATTTCTTCTTCAATTACACCATTAAGAGAATGGTCTTATCTAGCCACTCGTCATGATCCTCGTCCTCTTTCTAAGAGAATCTTCTAGCCACGAGCCTTCTATAGTATGTTTGATTTGTAAGTCTTCTCATCCATCACTTGTTCGGTATTCATCAGTCTTCATGATATTTCCTACAAATCAAAGTTAATTACTTGATTAGTAATACTTCATAATCATCAAATCATGTTGACATGATAATCTATTATGCATACAGATATGATTCACATAGTTATGCAACTATCTTGACCAATACTTTGGCACAACACTTTTCCATATCCTATATGCATATATTGGTTATCTAGATGCCTTCCATCTCTACCAGAACATACTATCAAGAGCATGCACAGCTCTCAGCATGTCAGCAAAGAGGTTTCATTCTAGATAAACAATAATGGAATGTTTTTCCAACTTACCAATCATATGCATATTAGTAGTATACTGTTCAATGCTATATGAATGCTTACACTCAACATGATATATTCTAGGAATACAAATATGCACACAACTATTACGAGCAATATCATTGACTATTCAGAGATTCAAGAAGTAATTCAAATGACAACTTAAATACTTATCTTTTATAGTTTCCTCCCTCTTGATCTCTATATGTATTTGAACTTCTTACCCATCCTGGACCACTATGCATACTAATGTCATCCTCATGATCTCATACATAATCATACATCCATTAGTATAATCTCAATACTTATCAAAACATTATAATTTTATATAATATTAAGTGTGTATGGTCATGATCAGTTTATACATAGGTATACTTACCTAAGATCCTAACAAAGTAGGATTCTAACTTGATATAGGAAAACATACCTGGATCATCATGTTTGGTTATGTCTTAACATACCTAAGCAATATATTCTTTGTTCTCTTCAATGATTTGGAGACCTTGTGCTAGAACTTGCATATCTCATAAGTTAAGCATAGTAGAACAAAGTCATACATACCTCGTAAGTAGAGCTTATATGTGATCAAAGATTATGGATGAGTCTTTGTCTTCATGTCATCATGGTCATAGAACTTGATTTGTCTTTCTTGATGTACCTGTATCTTGTTATAAGACAACATCATCCTCATACAACACCACAAGTGCATTAGTACAATCATAAGTGTCATAACCCTAATCAATAAATGTATTCTATCATTCCAATGCATTCATACTTTTACTAGGGTAATAAGACAAGCCTAACATTAATCAAGATTGTAATAACCTAAATAATATGAAGACAATCATAAACTTAACTATGAACATATTTCAACACATACTTGTATCTCCTAAAGTCATACCTGTCGAGATTTCTTGTAGTCTTCTTATGTAAGACCTTAGCCTCATCTCCCCCTGAAACTGGAACTTCTTATGTAGGTGTCCAATTCTCTTCTAGGATTAACCCAATCCGCTCAGACTGGATCTGGAGCTGGATTAAGGTTTGTCAGAGAAACCCTAAAAATTCAAACTTTGAATTTCAAACTTTTGAATGGATGGAAAGATGTGCCTTGCTGAGCTGATCAAGCTGGTATACTTCATTTTTTAAAACTGCAAAATTTGACCCCTCAAAATTGCCTTTGAAATTTTCAGATTCACTGGACAGGATCCCAAACTAGGGTTTGATAAAGCCCAGTCTTCTGCCCATCCAAAAGGTTCGATATTGTGTTCTAAAATTCAATTTTCCTGAGGAGCTTCCAGCCGTGGTCACAGACTTCAAAAAATTCCAACTTTTGCAGAAGCCCTAATTTTCCACCTTTCCAATCAAAATCCCGAACTAGGGTTTGATCAAGCCTGACCTTCTTCCCAACAAAAAAATTCGATCTTGGTCTCTAAATTTTGATTTTTCTGAGTATCATTCAGCCGTGGACTCCTATTCCAAAAATTCCAACTTTCTCTGAAACCCTAAATTCCCGCAGCAGTGATAAGCCAAGACTGAAGGTGCTCAGAAAACAATTCTATTTTGACAGAAATATGCACCTAATGTTTTTGGTGCATCTATGAAATTACAAATCTACAGGGTCTGAAAGTTCGGCCTATGGTATCCTGAACTATCTTCTTTCCAACCCCACAGGTCTGACCTCAATTGGATTTTCTGAGAGAGATTTATGTCAAGTTTCGCAACATGACCTGTTTATGGGATAAAACAGGAGAGCAAACTTGTACGAAGTGCCACATGTCACTAGTTCACCTTCAGCCTCTGAAAAGAATTACCTGAGAAACTGCAATCCATGCACTACCTGTCACCTTTTACGAAATTTCATTTGGAGCTTCCTATCCAGAGATATGACCTTTTTTCCTAGGTCACATGTTTATGACTGAGATCTGGAAGAGGCAGAAACCCTAACGTGTACTGATCATAAATCACAAAGTACAACGAATTAGAGGTTTTTCTTTGGACACAAGGTACAGGGGGATGTTATCTACTACCTATAAAGGTTTTAGATCCTTAACATTTTCCAAAATGGATTTATAGTGAAAGTTCCACGATGACTGGTTTTTTCTATATAAAACCCTAACCTTCAAAGTGTTGCAAGTGAAGCAAGTGTCGTAAGTGCCATACATTGCCTTCTTTCAGGTTAGCTCTGATACCATTTTAAGATTTAATATGCTAAGACAGAAAATATCATCATTTCATTTCATTTCACAACAATAGCATATATAGGATCACTGAAAGAACAATAAGCACAACATAAACACAAGAGACACAGATTTATCCTGGGAAACCCTCATGGGATAGAAAACCCAGCAAAGCTTCCTCAATATAGATGACCAGCAAATACAAAGATGTAAACCCTAGACATGAGATCCTTCTCCTCCATAGAAGATCTCTCCCTCACCTATGCGCTATTCACAAGTGTGTGTAATGTGTGTTAAATGAGGAACACGCCTCCTCTATTTATACACATCTCCGACTTGTCTTTTACATTAGCTAGGTCGGCCCCAACTTAATCTCTTAACATAATGTGGCAGGGACGAACCCCACTGGGAAAGTCTAATAACCCAAGTTACCACATTCTCCACGGAGGAATAAAACATCTCTATATATACAATAAGGTCTTCACAGAGGAATGAAACATCTCCGGAATAATAAAGTACAAATATAGTATTCTTAGAAGTTACAATATTTCAACATATCCAAGGGTCGAGGTAATCTATTGTGTCCCCTAACTCATAGGTGTCAATGTGGTGCGGATGTTGTCTCAAAGAGGGATCAACAGGGCGTCGACCAACTAGTGGAGGGCGGGTGTACCATGAGGCTGTAGGCCGTGGTGGCATACTGAAGTGATGATATGATGATGGGGGATTCCCCTTGCGGGGAGGATTCCCCAATTATTTCCGACGCGAATGACGATGATGATGAGTAGGCATGGTTTTGGGCCTGCCCCCATGCTGTGGACATGTGATTTCCTCGTCAATTTGAAAAGGTTGAACAGGTGGGTCGGAGGGATCAATTGAAGGGGCCGACAGGACAGAGGGGTTTCCAGTGGAAACCATGTAAATGGTGTTAATGTCTCCCAAGGAGGAGTATTTAGGTGGGTGAATCTCCTTTATGGTAGTAATGGATGACTCTAAAGAAGATTGATTCAGCTAGTGGACGACCAATCTATACTCGGGTAAATCTGGGCAATGATGTGAATAATGATTGTCGACTACGCATATGGTATAGGGGTGGTTGGTACGCAGTGATTTGTTGCGCGGTTGAGGGGTGATGTCCAGTTAGACAACTAGAATATTGGGATCATCATCCAACATTTTCATGTTCTCTTGAAGGTTTGGCAATTGTGGACAGTTATGGGTAGCATGGCCCAAGTCATCACATAAAGAGAACTTAGGAGGTGCATGGAATGGAGGGGGAGGTTTCATGGGTTTTGTTGTTTGTGGGGAAGTATAAGTTTGCGGGCCTCTTCCCCTAGCATTCATGGATGGTGGAGGGGCAGGGTTGGATGCAGATGTGGTCTCCACACTAGGAGGTGGGTGGTTAGCAATGTTAATCGGTTGGACTAGTTGGAGGATGAATTGTGGTGTTGGGGGAGGATTAGGAGCAGGTAGTTACCACGCGGGAAGTACTAGCGTTAACTTGGGGAGATTCAGCATGGCCATAACTAGTGTACTAACTACTCCTGAATGTGGGAACAAGAAAGGGATCGTGTGGATGGGTGTGGCTCCAACATGACTAGGGACCGATGGTGGTTGCGGCAGCAAAGGTGGTTGCGAGTTAGGCACCATTTGTTTGGACGAAATGGTGCACAAATCAGATATCTCCACTGTCGACGGAGGGGGTGGAATGGACTGAAAAGTAGAGGTCATGGGAGTCTCTAAGTAAATTTCAGGTCCAATAGTGGAAACCAAAGAGGTGGGTCCACCAAAAAAAAGTTGTTCAAACATGGGGAGAACGTTTTCTGGTCATAATACGTAAGTTGGTCGATATTAATGACCAGTCCCTCATGGGGGAACATCATAATGCGGAAGACTGATGAAGAAACATCCTTCATGGCGTACATTTAACTGCGTCCAAGTAGGAGGTTATAGTCAGGCTATGCGTTGATGACCTCAATGTCGATAAGGATAGTTTTACCAGCTAATTGGACTAGAACGTTGGCTAGGAGGCCTTGTGGTTGAGATGAGCGACCATCGTAAGCTCGTAAGGCAGTCGTGGATGGTTGTAGGGTAGGAGATCCAAGCTTCTGCCACACGAATGTATACATAACGCATGTAGAGGCACCTTCATCGATGATACACCGATGGATAACAAGATTCCGGACTGAAACAGAAACTTGGAATGCTAATGTGGAAGGCATGCACGGTTCATATTGGTCTAAATCAAATGCCAGAATCCGTGAGTCAGAAGGGTCTATCGCACCTATGGCGGATAACAGTGTTTTGCGCTGTGGAGGGTAATTTTTCAAAACTTCAAGGGCTGACATAGCAGCAGGGGACTAGGCTAAGTCATCCATGATATTATAATTAGGGGCAGCAGGAGCAATGGGGTTGTTATTAATGCGACGCAAAGGAAAGCGAGGAGCTTTGAGGGCCCCATCGCACGGTATTGGGGGTATGCATAACGAATGATCGGTGGGAAGAGCATTAGCAGCCTTGTCGACGGGAATGGTTTTTGTGGTGGAACCATACTGATTTCGGCGAGAATGAAGGTTGACTTCATCCGATGACATCATTAGAAGGTGATGGGTACCCGAGTCAATGGATTGACTAACAGGCGCAACATAAGTGATTTTCTATTGTCGTGCGGTAGTTCCTTGAGGGGCAGCCAACGGTTCGGTGTTCACTACTCCTTGTGTGGGTAAGGGATTCTGTAAAACCATAGGTTGTGCATTGGGTTGCAAGGGGTTGGGTGGTGCTCGAGGGGAAGCATGTCCTTGGTGTTGGGCTTCATCAGTCCAAAGTTGGCGAGCTCACTCCAAATGAGGACAATTATGTGTATAATGGCCATAAACCCCGCATATAGAACATGGATGGTTGGTACGTAAATTGGGTTTCTTTCCTTGATGAGGTGGACGATTAGGCTTTTGATTAGCTGGGGTGGCATCATTATTGTTTGGGGGATTGGGTGGTGGGCCACCGTGATCCGAAGGTTGTTTGTTTCCTCGGTTACGAACTATTCCCCTATTTTGTTGGCCTTGCAAGTTTCTTTGGGCATGTTGGTTTTGTTGATCATAAACTTTCCCTTGGGGGGTAGGAGGATTTTGGGTTGAGCAAGTGTTGGTGCTGCCTACAGTGGACAGTAAGCTGGAGGGGCTTGATTTTGTGCAGGTGTAGGTGCTTCCTATGGGGGATAGTAAGCGGGAGAAGCTGGAGGTTGTGTAGGTGAAGGTGCAGCCTGTTGATGGTAATAGGAAGGAGGTGCGGCTCGAGGAGTGTATGCTGGCGATGTGTGACCGTAGCAATGCGTTGGAAACAAAGGCCTGTGGATGTGAGGGGCTTGGGCCATGGGAACATACGAAGGTGTTGCTTCGGAATGGGATGTGGAACGTGAAAGTTCGAGGCCACTCATAGCGGAATTGGGTGTAGGATTATAATCCGGGGGACTAGCAGGAGGCATATGAGTATAAGGCTAATTATGAGATGCAACATGTCCAATAATTTCGTCGGCAGCATGGGATGCCCCCAGTGCATCCTTCCTGGAGGAATCGCTGCAGGGAGCATCAATTAAAATGGAATATAGGTAGCCTAACTGAGCATAGATGAGGTCAAATTGTTGGGATTTTAGAATGCCTTCTTCTTCAGTTTGGGGCTGTTCAGATGCCACATCCTTGGCAATAAATGGTATAAGGGATTTTAAGAACCCATCTAGGAATATGCGGTCATCTAACTTGATCTTACATAAACTTCGACATCTACGCCACTCATGAATATGGTCAGTGATATGGGTAGCTATGGTTCTGTCTGCAACAGAGTAGGATCTCAACACTAGCATCATAACGGACAGGTAACTGGAAGAACAGCAGGAAATTTGAAGCAAGGCATGTAAAGGTGGAATGTGTCCCATGTGGTTGTTCGATGTACAACTTGGCTACAAAGCCAGTGAGGGTCCATTGTAAAAGGCGGAGGTGGATGGACTCATCTACTATGGAGTTGGAGGAACACCATAAATGGAAGGACATGATGTGGTTTTGGGGGTCCTCACTACCCTTCCCTTCAAACTTAGGGATGTTTGAATGGAGTTTGGTAGGCATGGGAGGCCATGTGGGGTCATGTCGAATGGGATCGTTGGTCAATCTAAATAGATTATGGAGTTTGAGGCTAGACATGAATGCAAAACTGGTAGAAGGATGTGACATGGTCGTAGGGGCGTGTGTGCTAGTCGTAGCAGAAATGGTGGGTCCACCGCACCCAATGGGTGGAGCAATAGTATGGGTCATGATGGGGATCATGGGACCTCCAGTAAAAGGTGGGGGAATCGTGTAGGAAGGGCTTGTTCCACCAAGTGTGCTACTAGTCACCAACGGAACTGTGGTTGTAACAGATCCACTAACGATAGGGATGGATGTAGTGACAGGAATACTAGGTGTAGGTTTTACAGATAGTATAGCAGGAATAGATGTTGAAGTGGTAGTTGGGCTAGTGGTGGATCTGCCACCAACAATCCTGCCATAAAAGGGGTTGGGAGTCCCACCATCCATGGGGCTAGAAGGAGTTGTGTATATGGGTAAATCTGAGTCGGAATTAGAGGTAAAATAAGGGGCATCGGGATCTGGTGATGAGGTTGTGCACCTGTGATGGGTGCGGTCAAGTGAACCGTACTGCGGGGACTCGGCCCAGATGCGACGAGAATGTATCGGTGAATCAATGGTGATAGGTGTAAAAGTGATAAGGGTTTGTGGTGAGTGAAATGCTCAAAAATCCTAGTGCAACCGTGTGTGCAAAAGGAGAGCTCAAAAAATATGGCACTCGGACCAACAACAATGCTCAAAACGCGTGTTGCAATAGCGTGCTACAACAAGCGGAGCGGCAATAAAAATGGTAAGAATATCAACAAACAGCACTCCTAAAAAATAAAAAGGTAGACTCACTAATCTAATGGGGGCATAGGAGCATGCAAACACCTATCTAAAAGATATGAAATCTCACACAAATTGTATTCTTTGCAGGGTGATGAAATTCACAGTCCAGCATTACGAAATGGAGAACCAAATGGATAAGGATATCCCTCTACCTAGAGGGACTTCAGGAAAAAGATCCCCAGAAGAATGGAAACTAATCTACCCCGTTCATGGAACGTCCGGAAAGGTGTCCCGCGGCTTCCCTTCTTTGGTCGTCGCACACTCGGTATGGGTGCCAGTATGCACGACGAGAACAATGAGTTGGTGTCCTTTAGTACAAAATGGAGATCGGCATTCCACTCAAACTTCTGGATCCAGTCTTGGTACTTTCCCTCCTAAGGGAGAGGCCTTCTGACAAATCAGTGTTAACCCTACCAAAATATAATAGGGGATTTTGGATCCCTAATGGACAACAACTATGTCTCAAGTGGAAGTGACAAATGGGGTGTTATTTGGATGCATATCCCCAATGTCCTACCTAAATAAAAATTTATTTTTGTGTTCCCCAAGTGGGGTTAAAGTTGGATGAGTTAAGTAGATTTTAAGGCTCTCTTGAATTATGGTGACAGATTGTGTGCACAAGTGGTGTGTACCCAAGATTTCCCAGCATGGCAACTAAATAACTAAGACTTTGAAATGAAAAGTATTAAGTGTTATGTAAAATAAATGGACTTGTTGAAATGTAAATTATAAATAAAATAATTTAAATGTTACAGCAAATAAATAGCATAAAAGTATAGTTATCAAAATGGATGCAAGCAAACAGATGGTTGTTAGGGAAGAAATAGTGGAAAAAATCGTTGTAGAGTGCGGCAAACTACAGAAAAGTCACGTTGGAACAGGCTGACAGTAACAGGAAAAAGGGTGCGGGTTTCTGGGCAACAGACGCACTCAAGGGTGCAGGTTTCTGGGTGAAATGCACGTTGAGGAGCGGGGCTTCTGGGATGGAAAGCGCGCTACAGAGCGCAACTTTAGGGATGGAAAGTGCGCTAAACAATGCGGCTTTCAGGTTGGAAAGCGCGCTAAAGAGTGCGACTTTCAGGATGGAAAGCGCACTAAAGAGCACAGAGTTCAGGCTGGAAGCGCACTAAAGAGCGTGGATTTCGAGCGGACAGTCACGATCTGTGGCATGAAAAATGGCTGCTGCGGGTGTTGGCTAAGTCGTAAAAACAGAATTTTTGAATATTTTAGCGAAGGTAAGGGCCAGATATGCAAGTATGGGATCCAAAGGGTAGATCAGAGCTCTAAAATTCAAACAAAATGACAAGTACAAACTAAAAAATAAACCAAATATTCTATAGGAATCGAGCTGATGGAGTCGCCAAAACTGTAGTTATTGTTTTCACACCAGCTCATGCTAAAGAGAACCTACTAAGGATTCAGGAACCCTTAGTAGCAGTTCATGTAAATAGGTAAAAACAAGTAAATAAACAAAAGATAATTAATATATGTGAGTGTAACAATGGAAATAAAATTTAAACAAATTAACTACTGCAGTAATAAAGATAGATGGGAACCCATGAATGAAAATATGTTTTTTTTTATTAATGTGTAAAAGATGGTTTACAATATGATGTTACCTCAAAAGGTGAGGTTGTAGGAGCCCTTGCAGTTGTACGTGAGTAGTGCACCAAGTCTCCAGGGTTCCTTGCTCTTCTCCAAATGCTCAAAAGTTGGCCAAGACTCAATTGAAATGGGAAACATAAGCTCAAGGTGATCGGCTAAAGTTCAACAGGAATTTCGATAGCATAAGGACGTGAAGAGTTGATCATGGATGTGAAAATGGGGGCCTCCATCACCTTTTATAGAAGCTTTGGATGGTGGAGTATTGACCCATGGTTTTGGGCAACCAATAGTATTGGTAAATGGTTTTAGGGTTTTTCCCACTTTTTGAATTTATTTTTGACCTTTTCCCCTTTTTTCTTTTATTTTGGGAATTTTTGACCCTTTTTTTAGGGGTTTTTACCCTTTTTGAAGGAATTTCATTAACTGAGGGAAATAATGATTTTTTTTTCCCTTTTGGTTACCATTTGAGGGTTTTTTAGGGTTTTGGAGGCCAAAAATGTAGGAAAAGTGGACAAATGGGTTATGTGACTAGGGAGATGAGCTAGTGAACCATTTTTGGGTGTTAACACCACCCCTATTATTTTGCAATAGAAAGACTATATGTGTAGCTGTTCATGGCAAGGAGCTCAGGGAAGAGGCTCCACAGATAAAACTTGCTAAGTTGTAATATCCTAAACAAAGACTAATTATTTTATTGTGTTTAAGTTGGTGTTGAACAGTGAGCTCTAGACCACCTAGACTATTTTAAACTGTTAAGTTGGTGTTGAGCAGTAAGCTCTGGAGCACCAAGACTATTGTTAAAGGTTGTGTTGAGCAGTAAGCTCTGGGACACCTAGATTATGGTTATGTTGAATTGGTGTTCAGAAGTAAGCTCTGGAAAACCTAGACTTGTTATGTCTAACTGATGTTGAGCTAGAGGCTCCGGAGTATCAGTAGTGCATTAATTAGTATGACTTGAATAGGTACCAAGCATGCTAGATATTAGAATGGTTAAGTAGTTGGTAACTAAAAATAAACTAGAAATATGATAAATATAATCCTATATTATTTAATTAAAAATAAATTAACTGTGAGAATTAAAAATAAATCTAATTATTAAAGTAAAGAGAAACTAAAGCAAACATACAGTATGATTAGTTATTAAACATAGTGATTAAGCCTAAATCATGGGAGTTGTTTCCTCAAAAAAAAATAGTAGAGAGAGGACATTACAAGGGAAAAAGGTCCCTAGCGCACCGAAGGGTTCAGTTGTAGGTCATTGAGGACTCAGTTGCCAGGATTAAGAAATTTACTAGTCCAAGAAGAACTATGGGATGAAACGGGAAATCATTATAAGACTCTACACAGAGCTGGAAAAATATATTGCGGAAATTCTACTGATAGTAATCAATATAGAAAACGGTACCTAGGCCTCTTATTCTCTGGTATAATTGGTTCAGCTCGGGGGTGACCTGTGAAACAAACAAGGAAATGTTCGAGGTCTACTGTTGGGTGGAACATGGAAGTTCCCATTCAGTTGGAATTTTTATTTTTTTAACAAGAGCGGTTATATTTTTTATTACGAGAAGAAAACGGTTGGGCTTACGCCTAATCAACCCATCATACAATTCCAAAGGGCTCAAACTTCAGAGATACCCTACTTCCGGCTATTACAAAAGGAAAGAAGCTGCCAGCTTACGGGATGGGAGACCAAATAGGAGTGTCATCATTTTGTATCAAATCTGCAGGGGCTAAATGACAACCAACATTGGCCCTATAATCAGCTTCCAGATTTAAACTTCAGAGAATGTGGAAATAGAGGACAGAGTTGAAGTTTTGCAGCAGATTTTGAACTCGTTGTAAATTTGTGTTTAACATCGCATTATTGAAATGTCCATCAGTGTTTAATATTTTAATGAGGATTTCCGAATCTCGAAAAAATTGGATATCATAGTCTTTATTTCCATGGGCAATTTGGCAAGCTTTGAGCAGACCTAATAATTCAGCCTGGTTGTTTGTACCCTGCCCTAATCCCCAACTGAAACTTCCATTTAAATGTCCATCGACAGCATAAAATACCCCTCTGGCTCCAGCTCTCCCTAGATTTCCTTTTCGAAAAAATAGTAGCTTTACTTTAGCTCTTCCACCACTGACAGAATTCTGATTCCTTATACCGTAGCCACCACTCAGGATTACTAATAGGGCGCACATAAATCTTAGTCCTAGTGCATTGCATTGTCTCGCCAATCCATCGATTTTCTGTAGGAAGAAGCTTGAAATTTTGTTTAGAGTGGTGATTTCCTACTATTTCCAGTAGCAATTCCTTGACTTTAACAACCACAATTTCTGGAGTGCTCAATTTGTTTTGGAAGATGCCCTCGTTTATGGTTAACCACACCTCCCAGCAGAGGTATTTAGGAACTGCCTGCCAAATCTTGGACCAAAGAGATTTACTCACAATCACCCGAGGATATCGATCTATCCAAGTGGAGAATAAAGAGGCAACCTTGCACTGAGTTGGAGTTTGAACGCTGAGACCTTGCAGAGCTAGCTGCCACACCTCCTCCGTGAATGGGCAGTCAATGAAAAAATGGTCAATTGTTTCTTCGGCTGAAAGATAGAGTATACATCTACGAGGCCCTAAAATTCCACACTTTGCAAGGTTCTCACCTGTCAAAATTATTCTATGTAGTAGAACCCAACTGAAAAAATTTATTTTAGGAATGCAAAATGAATCCCATACCTACTTCCAGATATCATTCGATTGAGACAGAGAATTTTGCATCTGAAGAGCAGCAAATCCAAGTGTTGTTGTATATTCTCCAGTCAATCCCCAGCCCCATTTATCCCTTGATCTAAAATGCACCGGAGCTAAACCATTAAGAGCTGTCAATATCGATTTCTCTTGCTCGAGCAACCTCTATGGTGGCCTCCGTAGGTTCCATTCGTGCCAGCTGCTGTCTTGATTCCAACTTGAGATATCCACGAGCTTGTTGATGCCTCGTTGGGTGATCCAGTGATGTATCTTGTGAATATTTTCCTGTTGCCTGAGGGGTGGACGTACCAATATTTTGTCATTCCAGAGTGAAATTTGCTTCCCATTACCAGGTATTCGATAGAGGTACTATTTAAAGGCCTCCCACCCACGTGTGCATAACTTCCACATCGTGGTGCTTGGGATGGTTGTGGCTTCATCCATGCCCAACTCCGATACACCGTGCAGGTATTTTGTGATAAGAACTCGTCTTACCGGATGTTTGGGTTGTGAGAAGATATTCCATAGTATCTTTCCACCAAGGGCCAAATTCGCATGCCTTGGATCTCTGATTTGTAAACCTCTTGCATAGAACGGCTTTTTCACTACATCCCAGCTTACTAAATGAAAATTATGATTGTTTCCACCCTGCCACTGGAAGGTTCGCATGAGCTTTGCTACCTGCTCAGTGATCATTTTAGGAGCCAATAAGAATGATGCTTGGTAGAGAGGTAGAGAGGATATAACAGATTTAAGAACTGTTAATTTCCCAGCTTTGGTTAGCCATTTCCCTCCCCATGCTGTAATTCTTGAATTAATTTTGCTTATAATTGATGACCAATGAGTGGCCTTGGTAATGCCACGGGTTAATTGGAGGCCCAGATAAATTAAAAGTGTCCCATTTGGCAAAGCCAGCATAGCCAAGATACTGAGATATACGTTGTATGTTGGCTTGGTTCACATTCCAGCCATACACAACACATTTCCTCTTATTGAGAAGGGTACCGGAGACTCTGCAAAAACTTTGAGTAACAACATTAAAGACTCTTGCTATTTGGACAGAGGCTCCTCCTAGAAGGAGAGAATCATCGAAAAATAAGGAATGATTAACGGTATCAAGATCTGCCGTCACTCTTAATCCTAGAAGAGTTCCTGTAACCTTCTCTGCATTCATCTTTCTGCTGAGGGAGTCTACCATCAAAATGTATAAGAAAGGGGACAGAGGGCAGCCCTGTCGGATACCACGAGTGCCTTGAAAGTAATTGGTAGGCCTACCATTCCCTAAAGGTGCTATCCATGGCTTATCAATACAAGCTTTGACTAGCATTACAAATTCAGGACTAAAGCCAAAAGATAAAAGAACCTGAAACAAGAAGGAGTGTCTTACCCGATCGAAGGCATTCGCCATGTCTAACTTAATGATCATGCCTTGTTCTTTGCGTTGGAGGCTGGAGTGAATGGTTTCCTGCACTATGGTCACATTGTCCAATATACTCCTACCTTTCACGAACCCTCCCTGATTGGAAGAGATGAGGTTTCCCAGTAGTGGCTTGATCCTATTGGCAATAAGCTTTGACAGAATTTTGTATGAAGCATTGCATAACGATATAGGCCTAAACCTATCGAAGGTTCCAAGGTTTGATTCTTTAGGAATTAGGGCCAAAAAAGTAGAATTTATGCTGCCTCCGACCTTGGCTTTCTGAAAGAAGCCCCTGATCATGCAGAGTAAATCAACCTTGATTAATTCCCAGCAAATTCTATAAAAATGTATGGAAAAGCCATCAGGGCCTGGGGATTTATCCGGCTCCATTGCCCAAATTACATCGCTGATTTCAGTTTCAGTGATGGGCTTCAAGAGACCTGCATTCTCATTCTGGCCTACCAATTTCGGAATATGAGTAAGGAAGGCAGTGAATTCCTCTTATGTCTCCATTCCTTTTTTAGTAAAAAGGTCCTGAAAATGAGTTGTAGCTGCCACTTTTAGATGTTCTAATTTTTTATGGATAATTCCATCAGTAGCAGTAATCTCATCCAAGTGATTACGGGTAAGTTTGGCTTTGAATTGTTTATGAAAATAAGGTGTATTTCTATCTCCCGATTTCAGCCAGAGGCTTCTCGATTTGAGAAGCCAAAATTCTTCCTCTTTCCTGAAAGATTGAAGAGTTAGACGTTGGGAAACTTGTTCCATTTGTATATCAGAATGAGTGATTTCTTTGGTTTCCAATCCCATTTGTAATTCTTCTAGCTGAATAGTTTACTATTTTATGCAGCTCGTTGGAGAGACCGTGGGATTTTTTATCCATGATTTTAAATCCACCTTGGTAGCCTTCATTTTCTTCTCCCAAACATAACTGGTCGAACCTGTAACAGGAGTTCTCCAGGCATTTTGGACAGTTTCTTCAAATCCCTCTTTTTCAACCCATACCGGATTAAACCAGAAGGGGATTGGTCCCAAATTTGTTTCCTCCTCAAACTGCAGCATAATAGGCTTATGGTCTAAAGTGGGTTTTTGCAAAAATTTTGAAGAGATTATGTGTTTTCCAAGCATAAAAGAGGTCTGGATTAAGAATTTATCCAGCCGGGTAGAAATGTGATTATCCCCAACTCGATTATTGGTCCAGGTAAATAATCCTTTTTTGGGTTTAATATCTAATAAGTCCCATTGCTATGAAATGTCCTCAACCAAAGGAAGAATCTGATCCTGATTAGAGTTGCCACCTCTTTTCTCCTTAGGCTCAAACACTAGATTGAAGTCACCTGCAAGAATGATATTCTTTGGTGATCTTACCTCAAGGAATTCAGATAGGGAATGCCAACACTCTCTCTTTTCAGTATACTGGACAGGGACATATAAATTGACAAGATCAAAAGTCATCTTATTCTCATTGTTCCATAGTTTGGTATAAATCCAGTGCTGTGTCTCATAATTGCTTTCGAGATGGAATTTTTCCTCATCCCACAATGTAGCCTGCCCTCCGGAAGAGCCCCTAGCACTGACAACTCTCCCGGCATTCTTTTTCCATTTCAAATTACTGAGAAGAAGGAGAGATTCCCCTTCAATTTTAGTCTCTTGGAGCAGGAGGATCTCAGGAAACTCAAATTTCACCAGATTCTTAATTGCTTCCACTTTTAAGAGATTCCCCAATCCTCAGCAATTCCAAGAGACTAAATGCATTACTTGTTGGTTGATGGGGATGCAACTCCTCTCTTAGGAGGTCTGTTTCTGGTATTTCTGCCAATAGACATCTCAATTGTTGATTGACTACCTTTCATTTTTTGCCTTTCCGCTTCTTCTTCCCTTGTCTCTCGGTGAGATTTTCTCCCTACTCTTTTCGACGGCTGCTCAAAGGTCTCATCTTCCGAAGAGCCTGTGTCCTCTAGGGATTTCTTTCTTATCATTTCAGCATATGAGAGAGGGTTCGTGACTCCAATAGGGGTTTCATCCTGTATAGATACATTATTTTCAGGGGAGTTGTTTTCAGTGGTAGAGATGGGCTGTTGTTCTGCCTCTTTTGCAATTGAAACTGAAGAGTCTTCTAGAATGCTAAGTATTTCAAATGGGTTAATGGATGCTTCCATTCTAGAAGGTCCTGAATTCCCTGCATCTATTGGCTGGTTAGAGGAAGGGCCTTCCATTCCTTTGGTCTTTTCTTTACCTTTTGGTCTACTAATTGATTTTGCTGCAATTGGCTTCTGGGCTAGGGTCCATTGATTACCTTTTGCATTGTTTGTTTCCTCCTCTCCCTTCTTTTTGCAGTGCCTGGAAAAATGTCCATACCCATGGAAAAATCAACATTTGAATGGTAACTGCTCGTAATCTAACTCTTGAATGTACGTCCAGTCTTCCACTGTGAGTTTTATTGCTTCAAGCAACCCTATTTCCAAGTCACCTCCACACAAATTTTGGCACAAGTGTACTGATCCTTCCTCTCTTCCCTGTCAATGTAATTTCCCAGTTTATTCCCTATAGCTTCCAACGATTTGGCATTCCAGCAGTGCAGGGGTAGATGAGGCAAGCGGACCCAGACCGAGATAGCCGAGGGCACGTCTTGCATCGGATCAAAATCCAATGTCCATTTATTCAAGTATAGACCCTGGGGACCCATAAAATAAGGTCCATTCCTGAATATTAAGTTTATGTATTCTACATTGGCAAAAACAAAAATGAAGAAACCCTTACCCACTAGGTGACTGCTGATGCCGTCTTGGGTCAATGTTCTCGAGTGTCTTTGCACCCAAATATCCACTACTTCAGGGGATGGCCAAAGACCGGTGAACTTCCCTATGATCCCTCTTTCTGCTATATTCAAAGCTGATATCCACGGTTCTTCTGATGGAAGGTCGACAGTAGGTATGCTAGCCATTCTTTTTACAAATTTTTGATGTTGCTCACTCGGATTTCTTTTTCCACAGGCTGCCACTAGCTTCTGAAAAGCATCAATTTCAAGAAGGGGAGGGAGGGCCTAGGGGCCCCCTCCATCTACCATATCATCTTGGATCAAAATCCCTGGGATGGCCCTCAAGTTCGTGGAGAGCTTGACTGCGTGGGAACCAAACCCTGATTCTCTTTCAGAGCTCGGATCCTGATCCTCACGAGGAGAAGTGCGTGGGGTTTTCTCTTGAAGTTCTTGGAGCTCGCTCAATCCACCTTGTCTCACCTTTATCTATTCAAAAAAATCATTACTCATAATGCGTTTTCCTGTATAGTCCCTGCCCTCGGGGACAAGGTTTCTCTCTGCGTCCAGTTGGAATTTTAAATAGTGATTTTATCCAAGTGTTTTTCCCATTTTTTATCAAGTAAGTAAATTTATTTTCATGTGCTCTTAGTAATTTCATTACTGGTAGAAAGTTTTTTTTTATTAAATTGTTACTATGGATCAAATCGGAGTGGTTGTATTTTCTATAGTTGTAGATATAAAAAGGTATAAGTAATGTATGTTGGTCGAGATATTGTGCTAATTTATGATAGCATGATATTTTTATATATTATCGATGAGAAATGCTTGTTTGGATTCATATTTTTAATATAGTATAGATGTGTTGTATCAAAGATAAAATGTAAGAGGTATGAATGTGTAATGCTTAGTGGTTTTAACAGAGTTAATTTAATATAAGATCTTAGATTAATAACCGTCTTTCTGTGGGTTCTATAGAGTTTAAATATTGTATACCACTTCCTAATACAGATATTGGATACCTTTGTAATGACCCTTTTTCAAAATTTTATGAAAATAGTCAATTTTCCAATTTTTCCCCAATTTCGACCTTTGACTAGTTTTGTTGTTTTGGCCTCCAAATTAACCCAAATACTCCCAAATCTCTTGTAAGGGTATATGAATGATATTTAGACTTGATTATTATGTTTAGGGATTATTTATAATCCTCAAAATACTTCTGCAAACTTGATTTATATTCTGGTCAATGTATGGGATTTTAACTAGTAATTTGTGCATCAAATCCCCCCTAGGTAACACTGAAAATGACCTCCCAAATGCTTCCAAAATCCATCAAATTTATGAACAGAGGTAGGGAATGTATTAAGGATGTTATTAAGGTTTCATTTTCACCATTAATTGATTATTATATTTGTTCCAACGCTCTCCCATTCAGCTGCAAAAATCACCCATTCAACCCTTAGGGAAATGGCACTATTTCTTCTCCCAATGCAATTAAACTGAGTAAAAATACTTCAAATGCTCTAGAACAATACATGAAAATTTTAAAATACATCTATGGTATTCTATTAATCACAAATTTATCATATAATCATCCATTCATTCAAAATCATCAGCATTATAATGATATACATCAATGTAGTGGGGAAATGGACATTGTTTGCTCATTAATCAACATTTTTGCATACAATCAATGGGTATTTAGACCTGATACTTTTTGAATATGAATAATAGAGGATATGAATATATTATAATCATAAATACATCATATGAATCTCTCCCAATGAATACAAGAGCTCACCAAAAACGCCCTCCCTCAAGGATCATGAATATGCCTTCAAAACTGGAAATGCTTGAAAGACGATGCTGCACTAAAAAAAACCATGAGATTCCTTGTAGCTGATACCTGCAAATAAAAATCAATTAAATCTCCATGAAATACCTGAGTGGCCTCTCCAAACACCAACTTGGATGGGAATCTTTCACCCTCGAAATTGGCTAAGGCAAGAAACTAGTCATCCACTAGCTCTCTCTTCACAAATGCAATTTTTCTCAAATGATCAAAATCCATTCTCATACTTGATTTCTACATTTTATAACCAACATTATCCTTCTAAGGGTCGAAATCCTCTCATTAACTTCTAGATATTTCCACTTAGGAAATATTCCACATTTGCCACTTGTCTCCTAGTTTCCAACCTTCCATCTTCTCCCAAATTCAAGTAGGAGTCTCTTGGGATTCTCCAACTCCATGAGTGCCTTCCTTGAGCATATTTTTGGGGCTGACATGTCATAATGGTCAGATATCAAAATTCATATCTAAATTTTGTCATAGATGTCATAGATTCTTCATCATTGTTGTCATAATACCAGGGAATCTAGCCCAAGTGTCCACTAGCCTCCAATTTGACTCTTCCTCTTCCATGGAGGTTACCATTCCATCCCATTTCGACCTAAGATAATCCATTCCATGTGTATGCATTACCAAATCACCCAATAATTTTTTCCTTCCCATGGATTCGAAATGGCAAGTGAGATTTGCCATGTGGTAGTGAGAAACCAAGCTAGTGTGGGTCCCACATCCTCCAAATGTCCTCAAAACCATTTGCCACCTATAATTCCTCTTGGATTCATTTATTCCACTTATTTATTAAATACTTGGACTATTCTAATGTATAAACATTATTCATTTGCTCCCTTATTACAATTCCCAATGTACCCATTCAACCTAGGGAACTTGGTAGGATTGATGGGGATTGTTTGCTATACAATTATTTGAATGGGGACATTACAGTCCTCCCCACCCAAGATTGTTTGTCCTCAAGTAATTTCAAATTAGGATGTTGCAAAATCTTCTCCTCTTCCCATGTGGCATCTTCATTTGGTAAGTCATTCCATTGCACTAAATATTCGTTGATAATTCTACTCCTCAACCTCCTTTCCCGTGTCTTCAAAATCTTTTCCGGAACAAGTGTGAGATGACCTTCATCATCCAAAGGAGGAAGTATTTCTGAAGTGATGATTTGCTGACCAAGGGATTTCTTGAGACAAGAAACATGAAATACATTATGGATTTTACTCATGTGCAGAAGTTCTAGTTCATATGCTACTCCTCCAACCTTCTGCACTACCTTGTATGGCCCATAGTACCTTGGTTTTAATTTTTCCACTCTATTCTTTTTTAGAGATGTTTGTTTATAGGGATGCAACCTTAAATATACTAAATCATTGACCTGAAAGGTTCTTTCTTCTCTATGTCTATCGGCATATTGTTTTTGTTGATATTGAGCAACCTACAAATTGTCTTTCAAGAGCTTTAAAATGTATTGGCTCTCTTCCCCCCAATCTTTATCCTTTGGGGCTCTACTATCACCAAATATAATTTCAGCAAATGTAAGTGCATCATAGCCATATAATTCTTTGAAAGGAGACATCCCTATTGACATATGATAAGTTGTGTTGTAGCAAAACTCACCCAAGTGTAGCCATTTTGCCCATGCTTTTTGCTGCTCTCCCACATAGTTTCTTAGGTACCCTTCCAACCATTGATTCACCCTCTCTATTTATCCATCAGTTTTTGGATGATAGCTAGTACTTGGAGTCAATTGAGTTCCCACCAATATAAAAATTTCTTGCCAAAAAGCACCCATGAATCTACTGTCTCTATCACTGACAATGCTCTTGGAGAGCCCATGCAATATGAAGATTTCTTTGAAAAAAATATCAGCCACTTGTGCAGCACTAAAAGATGATGTAATAGAAAATAAATGAGCAAATTTTGTCAACCTATCCACTACCACATAGATGCAATCCTTACCCAAAGGTTTAGGCAAACCGGTGATGAAATCCATGGAGATATTGTCCCATTTTTTCTCTGGAATGGGAAAGGGTTGTAATCGACCAACTGGACATGTAAGTTTTGATTTGTTTTGTTGACATACCTTACATTCATTCACATATTTCTAAACATCTTCCTTCATCCCCTTCCAAAAAAACTTTGCCTCAACTGTCTATAGGTTTTGAAGATCCCCGGATGGCCCGCTAGTGGGGAATCATGTGCTTCTTGCAAAATTCGGTACTTGAGCTTTGAGTTCTGAACTAAATAAATTATACCCTTATAATATATCATCCCATTCAAAATCATGTAGGTATCATCCCATTTGATTCCATCCAACACATCACAAGCAAATTTGTCTTTAGCATATTCAATTAGTAGCATGTTTTTCCAATCCTTGGCAATGTCCATGAGAGAAAAAAAATTCTTCTTGACAAAGCATCTGCTACTATATTATTCTTTCCTTTGACATATTCAATATCAAAATCATAAGCTTGAATCTTTCTTATCCACTTTTGTTTCCTTCCATTTAGATCTTTTTGGGTGAGAAAGTGTCTTAGACTATTGTGGTCAGTTTTAACCACAAACTTGCTGCCCACTAAGTATTGTCTGAATTTTGCCAATGAATGCATAATGGCCAGCATTTCTTTATCATAGATGTAGTAAAGTTTTTCATGAGGCTGCAACTTTCTGCTCTCCAAGGATATGGGGTGTTGGCCTTTCTTTAGGACAACCCCTATTCCTCCACCTAAAGCATCACATTCCACAACAAAAGGTTTAGTAAAATCAAGAAGTGCAAGTATGGGACAACTACTCATTAGCTCTTTCATTTTTTGGAATGCCTTTTGAGCCTCTTCATCCCACTTTAAAGCATCCTTCTTAGTCAAACCAGTGAGTGGATAAGTCAACTTGGAGAATCCTTTCACAAATTTTTTGTAGTAGGTGCATATGCCAATAAAGCCTCTCAATTCGGTAATATTTCTTGGTGATGGCCATTCTAAGATAGCCCTGATTTTTTCCATGTGTACCTTCACCCCTTATTTCCCAATAATATGCCCAATATACAGTATTTCTTTCATCCCAAATTCGCATTTTGATAACTTAGCAAATAAGGACTCTTCTTGCAAAATTCTCAACACAATCTCTAATTGCTGCAAATGCTCTTCCCATGTTTTACTGTAAATGAGAATGTCATATAAGAAAATCAAAACAAAACTTCTTAGTTGCTTGCAAAAGATCCTATTCATGCATGCTTGAAATGTGGCTGGAGCATTAGTTAACCCAAAAGGCATGACAAGAAATTCAAAGTGGCCATAATGACATCGAAAAGCAGTCTTTTGCACATCTCCATATTTCATTCGAATTTGATGATACCCTGATCTAAGGTCAATTTTGGAGAAGTATTTGGCCCCATTTAGCTCATCCATGAGCTCATCAATCCTAGGAATAGGATACATATTCTTGATATTCTTTTTGTTCAAGGCTCTAAAATCTATGCACATTCTCAATGTTCCATATTTTTTCTTCACTAGCACTACTGAAGAAGCATAAGGGCTAGAGCTTGGTCTAATGAGTCCCAAATCTAGGAGTTCTTGGATAGCTTTCTCAATCTCATCTCTGAAATTTTTAGGATGTCTATAAGGTGGTATCTAAATGGGTGAAGTTCCCTCCTACAAAACAATGATGTGCTCAACCCCCCTATCTGGTGGTCTACCATGTGGAAGGTCTCTAAAAACTTTTTCATATTTTTTTAAGAGTCTCTCTATCTCCTTTGGGTCTTCAACAATATTTATATTTGGCTTGGGAGATGTAATATGACATTCAGTAGCCCATTTTATGTCACTATGCCTCAATATAGATCTCATACTATTGCAAGTTACTACTTGATTGGGATAAGTGTGTTGTCCTCTCACCACTCTTAGTACTCCTTTGGAATCTTGGAATTTCATTTCCGAAATTTGATAATTTATTGTATTCTCTCCTATTGAATACATCCATTGCACTCCCAAAACCACATTAGTATCAGCAACATCAACCACATAAAAACTATCAACAAAAGTATAGTTACCTACGGTGACTTGCAGCTTTGGTACCCATGTTTTGCATTGCATTGTGTTGTGACTGGGAATGACAACTGTGAAGCCATCAAATGGTTCAATAGGTATCTTTCTTTTCTCCACCAAATATGCATAATGAAGTTATGGGTGGCTCCTCCATCTACCAAAACTGATTTTTTTTTCCCTAGTACCACACCCTTGTATCGGATAGTATGATAGCGAGGTACTGCTGAAAGTACTACCATTCTTTCCTTGTCCGGTGAAGGTTGATTTTATTCTTATCTTTCCTCTTCTACTGTTGTCTCATATGCCTCCTCTTGATCTGAAATATGTTCATCTTCATCCATGCCCCCATCATACCCCTCATTATCAGAAAACACTTTTATGTATTGAGCCTTTCCTTTAGTACATTTGTGCCCCAGTGTCCATGGTTGAAAGCATGTGAAGCGCAATTTCTTTTTTCGAAGTTCATCCCTGTTTAGTCCTTCCTTTTTATTCCTTTCAAATGAATCTTTTTGCCAAGGTTTCTTATCATATGCATCCCTTTTCCAAGGTTTCTTTTCAAATTTGAAGTTAGGCTTGGGAGAAAATCTTGTTCTAGGAAGCACATTTTGGAGATACCTAGTCAAGCTCATTGCATCTTTTAATGTAGTTGGCTTGTGGGATTTGACCAAACCTTTTAAGGGTTCGGCCAAACCTTCAGTTAACAGCAATACCAACCTTCCCATAGATACATCAGCCACCTTGACTGATAATTTTTGAAAGTCCAACATATATTCAGTAGGGGTCCCAATTTGCTTCAATTGAGCTAGTTCTTTGAAAGACAATTCTGGATCTTTTTGTTCAAATCTTTCTAGTACCCTATCAACAAATTCTCCATATGTTTTAACCTGATCATGACCCAAGGTTTTTATCCCATGAAACCACCATTCATTGGCATCTCCTTCCAAATGCAAAATGGTCATTTTTAATGCATCATCTTCCAACATAGGATTCTGCTGAAAATACACATCCAATTTTTGCACCCAATTGTTAGCAGAATTTTAAGAAGAACCATAAAAAGTAGGAAGTGACATTTTTCCAACAGCACTATTAAATTCTTTGTTTTGGAATGGACTCCTATTGTCTTCCCTCCTTTTCATTTTATGTATAACATCAATATAGTCACTAAATGGTAAACCTCTTTTACACTCTTCACTCAATCCATTCCAATCAATTGTTAGTTTAATACTATCCACCTGAATGTCAGGCTCTTCTTTGGGTATGAAAAATTTAGGTGCAGTATGCCTTTGTATGCTTTGAAATTCATCAAGTCTATTATGTGGTCTTGTGCTTGAAAAAAATATACTCACTCATTTTTATCGTTTCCCCTGGGTGTGAACCACTGTTATCTCCTATCACCCCTTTGCTTCCAAGTTGGCTGACCAACAATTCCAATCCTTGCATCAATTTGTTACCCATTCTTTCTATATTGGTGGAAAGTTTAGAGAAACATGGTTCTAAGGTTGCAATAAGTTCCTCCTGATGTCTTAATTTTTCATCCTCCTCTCTACCCATGGTTTTAGAAAAAAACTATTTTTCTTCTACTACCTCTTCTTCAACAAAAACTTCATCAATTACTAGTTCAAAGGGTGGTAAAACTTGTAAAATACATCCATGGCAGTCTATTAATCACAAATGTATCAAAGAATCATCCATTTATTCAAAATCATCAGCATTATAATGATATACATCAATGTAGTGGGGAAATGGACATTGTCTGCTCATTAATCAACATTTTTGCATACAATCAGTGGGTATTTATACCTGAGACTTTCTGAATATGAATAACAGAGGATATGAAGCTATTACAATCAGAAATACATCATATGAAGCTCTCCCAATGAATACAAGAGCTCACCAAAAACGCCCTCTCTCAAGGAGCATGTATGCCTTCAAAACTGGAAATGGTTGAGAGACGGTGTTGCACTAAACAAAAGCACAAGCTGCCCTGTAGCTGATACCTGCACATAAAACTCCATTAAAGCTCCATGAAATACCTAGGTGGCCTCTCCAAAAACTAACTTGGATGGGAATTTTTCACCCTCGAAATTGGCTAAGGAAATAAACTAGTCATCCACTAGCTCTCTCTTGACAAATGCAATTTTTCTCAAATGATCAAAAGCCATTCTCATACTTGATTTCTACATTTTATAACCAACATTAGCCTTCTAAGGGTCGAAATCTTCTCATTAGCTTCTAGAGATTTCCACTTAGGAAATATTCCACATTTGCCACTTGTCTCCTAATTTCCAACCTTCCATCTTCTCCCAAATTCGAGTAAGAGTCTCTTGGGATTCTCCAACTCCATGAGAGCCTTCCTTGAGCCTATTTTTGGGGATGACATGTCATAATGGTCAGATGTCAAAAATCAGATCTGAATTTTTTCATAGATGTCATAGATGCTTCATCATTGTTGTCATAAGACTAAGGAATCTAGCCCAAGTGTCCACTAGCCTCCAATTTGACTCTTCCTCTTCCATGGAGGTTACCATTCCATCCCATTTCGACCTAAGATGCTCCATGCCATGTGTATGCCTTACCAACTCACCCAATAATGTTTTCCTTCCCATGGATTCGAAATGGCAAGTGAGATTTGTCATGTGGTGGTGAGAAACCAAGCTAGTGTGGGTCCCACATCCTCCAAATGTCCTCAAAACCATTTTCCACCTATAATTCCTTTTGGATTCATTTATTCAACTTATTTATTAAATACTTGGACTATTCTAATGTATAAACATTATTCCTTTACTCCCTTATTACAATTCCCAATGTACCCATTCAACCTAGGAAACTTGGTAGGATTGATGGAGATTGTCTACTATACAATTATTTGAATAAGAACATTACAACCTGTCAATATAATATAAAGCTTTATGATACCCAATTTAATAATGGAAACATATCTCTATTCATAAAACGTACATAGCTATCATATTTATGAAATCAAGTTGTCATAAAAGCGATGTTTTGTTGATGCTTCGATTACCAACTTGATACGTGCATGCTTCAACGTATGTCGTCGATCTACCCTCTTGAAGTGGCAGTCTTGATAAAGTTATGTTTGATCAACTATCAGTCTTGATTTAAAATCTTTGGGTTAGATCAACAGTGTAATATTAATGCACTACTCTCTATTTGTTGATATATGAGAAGGTCACCCTTTTCAAAAGGTATTAGTCTATGTTAGGTCGTATATCCTTTATCATTATTATAATCAAAGTTACTTTGATAGCTTGGGCGGTGGATCTAACTCAAAAGTGATGCTATTTATATTTCATTTAAGAAAGTGTTAGGATTTGTATAATATGTTTAGGATAAGAAAAAAGGGCGGAATTATAATTGGATTATTGTAACTAGTAATGTTAGTAACATGTGTACATGGTATGTAGATTGGTTTTTTATTAAAGATAAATAGTTTATTAGCTTTGGACTTAAATGGTTTAATAATCTAATATATTAATACAAATGATAGATTTGATTTTTTTTTATGTTGAATAAAACAATGGTCGAGAGCACGGATTTGTTGAAATACAAATATGGTTCAATCAATTGGAGTAATATAGAAGGGTTTAAAAAATTGCAATATGATAAATTAAATTAGGAAGAGATATATTGGATATTTAAACACATGGAATGAGTTATGTCATTTTTGTGGAAATATATTAAATTCAGTTAGTAAGGTTTGCGTGAATGTACGCATTGTATTATAGTGAAAAGACTAGTATAGGAAAATAGAATTGAAGTTATGTTAGGTATATGTTTTGAAAATGGTAGTCTATACATTATGTTGAATCTTTGTAAAGGTTCACTTTTATCTGTATACATTGAAATATCTTGATATAGCTAATGCACTTAAATTTTGAATGAGGAAGTTTACATAAAAAGAGATCCAATTATTAAATATGGAACCTAGTGTAGTTTGGTAATCATACCTGCAAAAGAGGAAATAAATAAAGATGTTAGTAAAGCTAAGTAAGCCAAGGCAATTAAAGGGTCAAAATCTATGCATGGTAAAAATAAATCTTCATGGAATAGGACTTGGTCAAACTTTACAGAAAGATTAAAATAACTCTTAATATTTGGAAAACATGTACGCATAGTTACAAGTACAAAAGACTCATCAAGCTTATGAATAATATAGTGTCAAGAATAAGACAAACAGTTTATAGCCAAAAGTAGGCTACAAAAACAATATGCATGAGTATTGACTGCTAGACACAATGAAGAGGCATCCTTACACATATAGGTTAGAGAAGTCAATCTACCATATCTTAAATAAAAGACACAAGTCTGAATAATGGAAGACATTCCATATCATGTTATTTGGTGGGGCTTTGGCTTCTCTCCCTCTCGCTTCAGCAGGTTCGGACCACTAGCCGATTAACCTGGTCTGGAGTAACATCGGGATCAGAATGACAAGGCCTTTTCGTTTTGAGCAATTTTGGCTTACTCATCAGGATTTCCGTGCTCAAATGGAGATTTGGTGGAAAACTATTATCCCTCCTAAAGGTACAAATATGTACCAATTCCAACAAAACTTGAAGCTTCTAAAACTAAATTGAAGATCTGGAATAAAGAGGTCTTCGGTAACATCTTGCAAGAAAAGGTTAAGTTAGAGCACCAAATGGAAAAAAATCCAGGAAAGCATCATGTTCGAGGGACTCACAGATGATCTCTACTATAAGGAAAAGCTTGTATCTGAATAGCTCCATGAACGGGAAAAACAAGAAGAAATTCTTTGGAAATAAAAATCTCAGAATCAGTGGTTAAAGGATGGGGACAAAAATACAAAATTCTTTCACCGAGCTACCATTTAGCATAGGCACCATAATCGAATAAACAATCTGAAAACTCAAAATGGTCAGGTTGTGGATACCCATGAAGATATCGAGAAGGAAATGATCTTCCATTTCAAATATTTGCTTACCGAACCTAATATCGACAGGACTAAGGCCACTAGGGAAATCAAAAGGGTTATCCCTAGGTTGGTAACTACAGAGAAAAATGAGATGTTAATAAGACCCGTCGATCTGCAGGAAGTGGAGGAAGCAATCAATCAAATGCAGGATGGAAAATATCCAGGACCTGATGAGTTCACCACAAATTTATTTCACCACTTTTGGAATTTGATTAAGATTGAGGTCTGGGAAGTTGTGGAGGAATCTAGGAAAATGAGGGGAGTCCTCCCAACGCTCAACTCCACCTTTCTAACCATGATTCGCAAAATAGTAATGGTTGATAGCACTGGGATGTTTCGACTTATCACTCTATGTAACATCATTTACAAAATCATCACTAAGGCTTTGGAAAATCGTCTCAAACCCCTCCTTCCTACTCTGATCTCCCCTGAAAAATCGAGGTTTGTGGAAGGAAGACAAATTTTAATTGGTATTATCTTAGCCCATGAAGTTTTACACTCGCTACAGGTTACCAAAAAATAAGGAATGATGTTGAAACTGGATCTGTCTAAAGCTTATGATAAGCTTAACTAGAATTTCATGAAGGAGATTATGAGCTCGTTTGGTTTTGGAGATCGTTGGATTAGATGGATAGCAAATCCGACTTCATTAGATTTCTTCTCCATCCTTATTAATGGCACCCCTTCATATGTCTTTAAACCTTTGAGGGGTATTCGTTAGGGAGATCCCTTATCCCCTTTCATTTTTGTCTTAATGACTGAAGGACTAGGTCATTTTATGTCTCATATGTTGAACCAACAGACCCTCAAAGGCCTCTTGTTTCCACCTTATGAAAAATCCTTGACTCATCAACAATTTGTGGAGGATACTCTTCTCATGGGGAATTCTTCGATTCAGGAAGCGAGACAACTAAAGAAGGGTTTAAACATTTTTATCAAAGCCTCTGCATTAACCATAAATGAGGACAAATATCAGGTGTTCTTTTTTAACACCCCTCCCATTACTCAAAGGAATATACTTCGAATCTTGGGTTTCAAACAGAGCTCCCTTCCATATAAATACCTTGGGCACCCTTATCAGTATCGATTATGAAAAAGGTCTCTTGGGAAGAGATTCTAAATAAAATGAAGGAGAAACTAGCAAGTTGGACGTTGTGGGCTTTAAATTTCCTTGGCAGATTGGTTTTGGTCAAATCTGTTTTACAAGCTATGCCTTTGTATCTCTTCTCTGTGTTGGCTGCTCCAAATTATATGATGAAAGAAATCTGCAGTATTCAAAGATCCTTTTTATGGGGAAATACAGCTGACCACCGTAAATGGCCTCTAATTGACTTGGACACTCTCTGTCAACCTAAGAAAGATGGGGGTCTGGGACTTAGTGACCCTGAAAGACTCAACATTATTTGTGGGGAAAAAGTATGGTGGAGATTAATCACCCATACTAATGAACCTTGGGCTAGTTTCTAGTGCAAGAAGTATGCTTTGGATATTCCTCAATAACACCTTATTAGAATTGAGGGGCCTGAGACAGGATCCCATATATGGAAAATGGAAAGGGCGGGGAAGTTTCTGATCCAAAAACATAGTTTCTCGGAAATTAGAGAGGGATAGGCAGCCAACTTATGGACTGATTCCTGGAAATAAGAGCCAACTCTCCAAAATCTTATGCCCAATCCCCAAATCCCTCATCTCTTTCAGGAACACAACTAGAGGACTGTTAATTACTACTAGCATGGGGGAGCATGATGAAAGAGGCTTCAGTAAATGGAAACCTTTAGAATGGTGGAGGGACAACTATGGTATGGATGAAGGGGGTATGATCTACAAACATCTTAGCCAACGACTGATAAAAATTTAGGTGAGTCCTGATATAATCCACTGGGGATACTCCACCAAAGGCATGTTCAGTATCAAGGAAGCATACTCTCTGCAAAATGGGTCTAAAGAACATCCTGTGGGCTGCGAATGGATGAAAATTTGGGCCAACAAATTATGGCCCAAAATTACCCTTTTCTTATGGTTGGTCTCAAAAGGATGAATTCTAACTTGGGATAACATCATGAAAACGGGCATTGAAGGACCTTCTTACGCTATTTTGTGTGGTGAAAGCACTGAAACCATTGCACATATTCGCGATGTTTGCAGCTTCACCTCTAAACTTTGGGACAAAGGAGCAGCGATCTTTCGCTTAATCGACAGACTCCACATAGAACCTGCAACTTCAATCAAAATATGGAGGGGAGAACCATTCCAGGGCAGAATACCCAACCGGGTATGGCAGCTGTTTCCAGGCTTCCTCTTCTAGGAGGTTTGGAAAGAATGCAACAGGTGAATTTTTATAGGTAAACACCAGAATCAACAGTTTATTTGGAATCAAATTAGAAAAGGGATTCATGAGACACTTACTTTATCTCTATGGAACGAACAAGATCTACACATTCCAGACACTGAGAGGCTCCTTTTACACACCTGGGGAATACAGACTCTCCCTATCCACATTGGTAGCATTCACAACCGCCAGTGCTTTCCTGCTAGTTTGATTGTTTGGATTCCACCACCCCCTAGTTGGATCAAGTTGAATTTCGGTAGGGCCTCCAAAGGCAACCCAAGTAAGGATGGCTATGGAGGAGTCTTCCACAATGAGCAGGGTAAGGTGACTAAAATTATCTATGGATACCTAGGGCTGGAAATGAATAATGTGGCCGAAATTGAAGCTCTCCTGTGGGGCCTTTGCATGGCTAGACGATGTGGTTACACTAGATTGCAAGTAGAGGGAAACTCAAAGGTGGTGCTCCAGCTCACGACCAGATTATGCCATGGGTCCCAAGCTACTAAGGTGGCGGCATCCTGGTGTCTTGCTTGTCGCACCCACTGTCTTCAAGATATCCTAGCTATGATGAATGTCATCACCTTCCACCACGTTCGTTGTCAAGAAAACACCATGGTTGATTGTCTCGCTAACCAAGGCTCTGCATGCAATACAGACAGATAGGAAGGAAAATTATAGGACATGCCTATTGAAACGTTCCGAGTTAAGTGCATGCAAATTGAAAGAGACGAAATGAGGGCCCAGAACCCCTCTTTTGTCCTCGGGAACCTAAATCTGAGATTTTTGATGTCACACCCCGAGACCTCCACGTTACTACTCGGACAGGTGGATCCTAGACCTGAGGTTATATTAAATGAGCATGCTCTCTCCATCCTTTCATCTATTTATTGACATTTATTACAGTATGTGGGGGTATGCGAAGATGGTGATCAATCCATCTCCCACGATTTTGATGTGTGAGACCATCCGGGATAATTTCTTGCTTAGGGCTGTCAAGGACGATGAAATTACCATCAGAGCTATGGTCATTATGGTCGGCATTATGGATGCGAGCAGTGTTCACCCTTTAAAACTCCATTCCCTGTGTGTTGATACACCTGTTCCATAGCTCTGAAATTACATTTTCTTTCCCTTTTCTGGCATTTTCTCTCTCTGGCCTATCAACGGGAGGAAGGGAAGGAAGAATATGTCATGCAGAGGAATACCAGTGAGGGGTGGTCATCAGGACCACTCGGGACCAATGGCATGCGGCTACCATGGTTGTTTCCTTTCGTTGGATTTTTCCACAGGAAATTGAGAATGACATTGAGGAAATGGAGGAAAATATTTGGTTGAGAGTGGGGGAGGAAGAACCCCACCGAAGGTGGTAGTAATGGTCGATTGGATTCAGGACCCTGGGAATACCAAAGGTAGAATGGCGCTTTAAAACCGTGTAGTGGTTATCTTCTGGGTTGCGAAGACTTTGATTACTCAGTCAATGGAGGCCACGCCTGACATCCTCACTAGTTCGCAGATGTTCAAAGACCATGATGAAGACTCCTGCTTTATGTATATGAAGTTGGATGCCATAGTTGAACATATTGGTATCTCTTTTCTGCCAAAAGCGTAGTTTAATGCCCAACCTAAAGGGATAGTCATAAGCAATTAGCCAAAGGCGATAGCGGCTCAATAGGCCCCTACTCAGGATGAAGGTTCTCGTCCATCTATTTAATTTATCTAGGTCTTTTCGCATGTTTCTGGGAGGTCATAGGTCTTTACTTTGTTATTATAGAAGATGACAGTTTTTAGCCTTTTTAGGCATAGTACCGAGTCTATTAGTTTGTTGGGTTTTATTTTTTTGGATATGGAGGCACATTGTGATGTACATGAGCGACAATTTATCAAATCCAGGTCTTTCTGTGTCAGATTTTTGGAGGCCAATCAGTAATGCATTCTCTATTCCAATCTTTAAGTCTAATAGTAGTCATGGGAATCTCTCTTAGTGGCAGTTTTTTGTCTCAAAAGCGCAAGGTGACAAAAAAACGGATGTTATCTTTTACCAGTATATAATATAGATTTTCTCTTTCTTTTTCTTAAAAATTTAAAAAAAAATGGAAGACATTCCAATTTTTTTATTGACTAAGGAAACAAAGAAGAAATGCAAGTATTGCATACAAGAAGAACATCAAACAATCTATCAGTGTTGAATTTAATTTACATTATTACAAGTAGAGCATCAACCGATTAATCAATGCTGAAGTTAATTTACATAATTATGACAATGTGAGGACCCTTAATGAAAAAAAAATAGGGTGTATTTTGAGGGACATTAAAATGCCATCATGCATGATTTTAGGAGTTAATTGAGTCAGTTCCTTGATTTAAGGCACCTTGCCCCCTTGATTACCTATCTAACTGACCCTTCTACCTAGATTCACTAAGACTGAGTGTAGTAGCACCCTTTTTTACCATTACAAGTCGCCTCATGCACCTCCTTAGGTTCTCCTTCCCTAATTTCTAGCCTAGTGGCTCAATCATGCACCAACCACCTTCAGTTAACTAGTCATTCATCATTAGTTTCCACTAGTCCTTATTGGGAGATGGATCCAATGCTAACTAATCCTGTCTCTTCAGTGGAATTCGAATTCCATGAGAGGCTCATAAATTCTCTTGCATGTAATCTTATTTAATTTCCTACATCTTGTGGATGAATAACGTGAGAAGTTTTTACAATCAGAATTCTCTTTTATCTATGATATTCTTCTCTATTTTTTTTAGATTTGTGTTAAAAATTGTGAGGATAGTTTTACTGCTGGAGATCCATCTGTGTGAGAGAATTTCACATGGTATCAGAGAACACCATCTATCTATTTTTTCTCAAATACTTCCATTGATGCACCAAAAGCTGTGGATTTTCCATATAATTCCTTGGGTAAATTACCTTGAATCCATTGGAGCAATCCTCTGGAGTCTACCCAAGTGTGACAGACTCCCAAATGTGCTTAGTGTTGAAGTAGAGATTGAGTGAGATGATATTAAAATTCTAGATTGTTTTATTGCAAGTTACAGGTCCCAGGCTCATCAAAAGTGCAGCTGTTGAATATGGAGCAGTCCCAGCATATTCTCCTTACTCCTTTCAATTACTTCGATTAGAAAGCGCAGATGGTGATCCTTCTAAGAAAAAAATGGCTTTACAGAGTCACCATGGGCACCGAAAATGAGCCAAACTCAGCAATTGAGAAGGCCAAGTGGTTCAATAGGATGGATGAAGTGTATGGTATGATATGCCTTGGTACTTGCAGAGATCTTATTTTTCACCTCGATGGTTTGACCACTCCAAATCAAGTTTGGAGAAAATTCAAAACTCTACTTTCTCTATGATATTCTTCTTTATTTTTCTGTAGATTTGTGTTAAACATTGTGAGGATAGTTTTACTACTGGAGATCCATATGTGTGAGATAATTTCACAGTGAGAACATCATTACTTGTTTTGGATATCCCAAAATCCTCACCACCAATCAATGTATGCGCATCATTAATAGTACCATCACAACCTTGACAAAGAAATTTCTAATGCAACATCGTAGAAGCAATCCATATTCCCCACAAGCAAACAGCATGGTCGAATCCATCAACAGAATTTTAGAGACAAGATTAACTAAGGCATGTTTCATAAACCGAGATGATTGGGATGAAAGAGTTCTCATATTTTTATGGGCATACATGACCATTACAAAGAAACTACACAAGCATACCCCATTCTAGCTGGTGTATGGATGAGAATATGTAGTTCTTGTCGAATTTGTCATTTGCAGTCTGTACATTATGCATGCAACTCACATGACTAAAGAATATTTAGTCATGTAAAGGATATTCACTTTAATAAAGTTATCAGATTCCTTCTTTGTATTTGATTATCACACAAGAGTGCATAAAGAAACAAAAAGCATGGCATGACTTCCACCTCAAAACGAAACAATTCGCAAAAGGTGACCAAGTCTTACTATATGTCAACAAGTTCCTAAAACATCCATGCAAACTTCAAATGCACTGGCTAGGACCATTTATAGTTGTGGAAGTCAAAATATTACGCAAATCGATGGCATTCTCAAACAAGGATGGATGAATGTTACACACCTAAATCCCTATCATTTTGATTACAGTTGTGTCTTACAGCACTAGAACAATTGATAGCTAGATTTTGATATTATATCAGTACTGGTGACTTTTCATATGCATGTGGAGATGTGGGACTAACTCCTTTGGTAGGTTATCGGAGACACTGGCATATTTGAGGGTGTTCACCTTGCCCCCTAGATGCAGTGATGACCCTGCACCCTACATGCAATGATGACGTTGGAGTGCGGAGGCAGTAATGGACGGGTTGCGCTTGCACATAGAGTGATTGGTAGAGGGTTTCGTGGATGACAGATGGTAGAACCTCGATGAGGAGTTGATTACTATCTGGTTCTAGGATCCCAGCGAGTGGTGGCCTATCATGTGCCGTATTGTTGTAGCAACCAAGGCTATGCGAGAGATGGAGTGTGGTGGTGTACCCTATGGTGATGATGATAGCATTGAGGATGAGCTTGAGGATGAATCCTCAGAGTAATCTAATGACTAGATAGAAGTATTAGAAGATTCCCCCCAATTCTATGAGCATGGGGATTTTTGGTCGATGTATTAACGATATTTTATAGAGTTGTTGGGTCTCCTTTCTATAGACACAACTATATTTGGGACATATGAATTTTATATACATATGCACGTGGATGCAAAATTTTCTATATTTTTGGATCCTCTTGATTATGTGATGGAATAGATGTTTATTTACATGTGTATGCAAAATGATATGAAATGAAACTGTATGGTTTATTTCCTTTTTATTGATGATTAATGTGCCACTGTTAACACCCAAAAAGTGCTCACTAGCTCATTTCCTTATTCACATGACCCATTTGTCCACTTTTTCACCATTTGAGCCTCTAAAGCCACCAAAAGGTCACCAAAAGACCTTAATACACCCCTATTTCCACTCAAAATGAATATTTTTCCTCAAAAAGGGTCCAGAATTCCCAAAAATATTAAAAAGGGAATAAAAATATTCAAAATATTCAAAAAAGGAAAAAGGAGGGAAAAGGTACCTAAACCATGTTGGTCAATACCATTGGTTTCCTCAAAACCATAATGGTATTCCCCACCCCCAAAACCTATAAAAAGGTGGTAGGGGCTCCTCACTTTCCATCCATCCATCTTCCTATCCTCATGCTGTCAAAATCTCTCATGAGATTTTGACCATTGTAGCAATCTTGGAGAAGAGACCATTGGAGCTTGGAGCTACTCACCTTGGAAGTTGCTCAACACAAATCCTCACCATTTGAGGTATCTTAATACAATACTCATTCTTTTTATTTCTTGTTCTTGAATCATTTTTAGAAAATTTTATTTGTTATATGCACATGTTAGTTTAGTTTAGTTTAGTGTTAGATTTAGATTTACAATAGTTTTTGCTTTAGTATTTGAAACTACTATCACTTGTTGATAGGTGCCCATAGCACTAAGCTTGGTTGCAAAACCAAGCCAACAGTTTTTGGCGACTCCGCTGGCTTCGAATTCTTAGATTTCAAATTTGTGCTTTAGATCTTAGTTTTTGTTCTTTTTAGTCAGTTTAATTCATAGATCTGCCATCCTAGACAGCAGATCCATTGCTGTTCTAGATCTTGCCCATTTTTATTGCCATTAACAGCCCGAAATTGCCATTTTCGGGTTCGTTTTTCGGCGTCCGTGTACGGCTTTCGCCTCGCGGATTTTTGCCCAACAGTCACGCGGCTCATCACGACTTCGCGGCTCTTTTCCGCGTGGCTCGCCGCGGCTTCGCGGCCAATTTGCGCGCTGCATTTCGCGGCCATTTGCCGTGCTGCACAACGCGACTGTGTGACGAAATCCCGCGTTGCACATCGCGGCTTCGCGGCTGAAACCCGCGCTGCCCATCGCGACTGTAAGACAGAAACTCGCGCGGTCCATCACGGCTTTTCTGACAAAACCCGCGATGCAAGTTTTTTCAATTCGGCCAATCCGTTAAAAAATTAATTTTTTGCTGTATTTTTTGCCCACTTAGCTATTTTACAGTATTAAAAATTCCTGCATTATTACAGCCATATAAATCTTTTTACTATTTAGAATGCACCTTTAAAAAAGTCTTTTTACCAAATTTTCAGAAATTGAAAGAAGGATTTATTTGCATTTTATCTAGATAAAAATTTTACTGTTTACTTCCTTGATACTTTGCCCAAGCAATTGTTTAAAGAAATCCATTTATTTCTTGAAGTATTCATATTATTTGCTTTCCTATTTTCAAAATCCATTATTTTTGAATAGTTTTTTGTAAAGCATTTACATTTCAATTCAGTTTAAACCAACACATATGTGATCAACAATCACAAACCCCATGCACATCGCATGGGGGCAAGTCATTAACCCTGCTCACTTTTTCACATTCGTGATCTCAACCATTTTTGAGGTCACGTGTCACTTGTATATTTGATACACCTAGTATTCTTCCCCCGCGGGTCATCATTTCTCCCCACCACTACATCCTTGGCTTAGTGGGCTCACCTTTATTTGTAGTGATTTTTTAACCTAGTTATTTCCTTTGACCATTCCAAAGTCCTTATGACCTCCATTTTTTGCACCATTTGCACCGCAGGATTCATATTTCCGTGCCCGTGATGATGCTTGAGATCATTTCTCGCTCTCACCAAACACTTTCGAGCATTTTTTGCATGACCCATGCCACCTCGAATTGCATGCCACATCAACTGTTGTCAGTTTATTGGCGAATTTTATACCATTGGATTCATTTTTCTGAACGTGTGATGATGCTTGAGATCATTTCTTGCTCTCACCTCTAGATTTTTCGGGCATTTTTCCCATGCCCCCTCGTCACCTTGGTTTGCGTGCCACATCAGCCGTCGTCCATTTTTGACAAGTTTGATATCGTCAGATTCAGTTTTCCGCGCTCGTGATAATGCTTGAGATCATTTCTCACTCTCACCCCCTCATTTTTTGGGCATTTTTACCATGCCCACCCATCACCTCGATTTACGTGCCACATTGGACGTTGCCCCTTTTTAACAATCTTTATGTCATCGGATCCAGTATTCCGCACTCATGATGGCGCTTGGGACCTTTTCTCTCTCTCATCAATCCCTTTTTGTTCGGTATAATTTTTCCCCTTTTTCGGGCTGAGCAATCCCTTTTACGAAAAAGGCACCTAGGGAGTTTCTGTTAAGCTCTTTTCTGACTCCTAAAACAATGAAAAGGTCGTCGAGCAACCTTGCTTCCTTTCATGCTCGTTAAACGTATCTGAAAGGGCATCTACCTGGTATAAGTTTACCCCTTTTCCGGACCTTGTAGACTAATTACGAAAAAGGAATACTCTAGTCACATCAGCTAGAAGAGTTCTCCATTTGCATCATTTTATGCTTTTTCGGGCCTTGGAGACTAACTTACGAAAAAGAACACCAATGGAGTCTACTTACCACTTTCAGACTCTCTAAACATGAAAGCGACCATGAGCAATCACCATCCTGGGCTCGTAAAACCCACAGGACGGTACTCACAACCACTGCAAATTCTTCTTATTGTTTTCAGACTCCTTAAAAATTAAAGCACCAATGAGCACGAACAGTCCCGGGCTCACAAAATCCACAGGACAGTACCATTTCAGAGCACACTTTATCCCTTCTTCGAGCTCATTAAAACTACGAAGAAGGACCCAATGGTGCTTCTTGGTGCTAGAACAGATCACATCTACTCATATGGAAGCTTCCCCATTTCAGTCGCCTTTGTTCAGAGTATTCTGCAGTATGTCACCCTGAGAATCCCTCGATAGCACCCATCATCTTGACCCCCCAGAGTCAATACATACCCTTCAGTCCCTAAAAGCTATGATCCCCACACCTACAATTCAGTTCCCTACGCTGCCAGGTCAACCATGTCATCATGCTCTGAACAAAGGAATTTTGAGTCCACCCACTATATGACCCCAGTCACTTCCCATCCCAACAAGTATGTCAGTCCTACCATCAGTACTACCACACTTCAGTTGTACACCTCGCACTCCTATCAAGGAAACATTATTGCCTTGTTAGTTGCTGGTCTCCCTCTGTCGACGACAACCAAATTTATTCCAGAGGATAGACCTAGAGGGCCCTGTGTCTTGGACTCATCACCATTTATGATGAGTGCCTACGAATCATTTCGAGAAGAGTCCTCAGTGCCTCTCCAAATGGTTGTTTCTCACATGCTCGACGTCAACACCTTGATCGCATCGTTGAGACTCGCACAAGATATTGGTCCATTCAATTATTTGTTGAAGACCCCGAATACCACCTGACTCTTCCACATTTGAGAGTCTACTTATGGAAACAACCAGTTACATTTTTTATATAGATATCCGGGTTACACATGGCGACAGTATTCAGATGTACCCCAGTTTTATACTCCCCCGAGTATACAGTTACATGTCCTTCCCAAAGTTGACTCAGGGTCATTGAGTCACTACAAATGTTGGACACCTTCAGATTCAACAGTTCATCAACCCTTCTGAGACCTTATTCAGAATGGTTGACGCTTTATTCCAGTGTATCAGTTATTGAGATCAGTCATGTTATGATCATGAGTACATCCCAAAATAATGTCCCCTCTTGACCATTATGATGTACCAACAGATTTTTTATGTATTTTTCAGGTCCCCCTTCTTGGGACTAATTGTTATGTATATGTCTTGATACGAGCATGGGTATGCCCGCCTCGTCAATTATCAGAGATTATTCCTCATTCATATTGAGGCCATGTAATATTTTTTGTTTTTTTAGCTTCCAAGTGCCGTGGATCTAGTCTCCAACCGGTCTCTTCTCTTCCCCAAACCCCAAAAAAAAGACAAAAGAACTATGATGTCTATCGGCCATACGATGAGCTCCTTCCCTCACACATCAGGGGGCAATCTGTTAACACCCAAAAAGTGCTCACTAGCTCATTTCCTTATTCACATGACCCATTTGTCCACTTTTTCACCATTTGAGCCTCTAAAGCCACCAAAAGGTCACCAAAAGACCTTAATACACCCCTGTTTCCACTCAAAATGAATATTTTTCCTCAAAAAGCATAAAAAACCCTCAAAAAGGGTCCAGAATTCCCAAAAATATTAAAAAGGGAATAAAAATATTCAAAATATTCAAAAAAGGAAAAATGAGGGAAAAGGTACCTAAACCATGTTGGTCAATACCATTGGTTTTCTCAAAACCATAATGGTATTCCCCACCACCAAAACCTATAAAAAGGTGGTATGGGCTCCTCACTTTCCATCCATCCATCTTCCTATCCTCATGCTGTCAAAATCTCTCATGAGCTTTTGACCATTGTAGCAATCTTGGAGAAGAGACCATTGGAGCTTGGAGCTACTCACCTTGGAAGTTGCTCAACACAAATCCTCACCATTTGAGGTATCTTAATACAATACTCATTCTTTTTATTTCTTGTTCTTGAATCATTTTTAGAAAATTTTATTTGTTATATGCACATGCTAGTTTAGTTTAGTTTTAGATTTAGATTTACAATAGTTTTTGCTTTAGTATTTGAAACTGCTATCACTTGTTGATAGGTGCCCATAGCACTAAGCTTGGTTGCAAAACCAAGCCAACAGCCACTCTAAAATATCATTATCGATTTGATCTGCAATACTGTTGAGACACCTAGGGAGATGAATGAATATGATGGTTTAAAACAGTCTAACCAATTTTTTTTTGTGCAGGAATTTTCTAAAAGGGCAAGGATCACATACCTAGTAACAATGGTTCACCTATGCGACAAGAAGCTAGGAATCAAGATAAACACGAAGGTAACGAATGCTCATATGCAAGGAATCGATCAAGAGACAAATCATGACATCCTATTCCATCTGGTTATTAATGGTTGCACCAACGCATGCACCACTGTTATGGATTAGGAGTACGTGTGATGGGGAATAGATTACCCATGCAGTCGAGGAAAGATTCAGAAAGTATATGCTTGCATCGTCAACATAATTAATGTAAATAGTAGGATAAGGATCCATCTAATAAGATCAATGAAACAAACCATGAGGCTCTTCTTTCAAAAAGATAAAATAAAAAGGGAAAATCTATAATATAGCTAACAAAGGGTATAGTCATGTTAAGCACAAAATATCTTGAGGTACAACCCATTGCAAGGGTTCTTCAAGAGGTGAACTTCAGAATTGGGAAGGATATATGCCCCCTTGTCGAGATAGTGTTTGAAAACCTATGCCCCTACCACATGGATTCGAATTTTCCCTTTCCAGGTTTATCATGGGCTTGGTCATAGACGAGGACAAGGTATCCCTCTTTGAAAGTGTGAGGGAGGACATGAAAGTTGTAATGGGATTTTGATAAATGATTGGAGGATTCTATAATTTGCAATGTCGCATGATGATCCTCATCAACTTATTCGAGAGTGATCAAGCGTTGTTCCAGATTAGTGGTCTCTGGTAGAATTTCGGTAGTGATATGCAGAGACATGATTTGGTACTCGATTGAGAGAACCGATTCCACCCCATGCACAAGGTGGAAAGGGGTGAATCCCATCGTGATTTTCGTTGATGTGCAATAGGCCCAAAGGGATGGAAAGAGAATATGGTACCAATTGGATGCCAAATCATGCAATGACATGGTTGAAAAAGAAACGTGCCATGGTTTGACCAATACAATTAAAAGTTTGCATGGCCTCGACCCACTTGGTGAAGTTGTCGACAGCCACAATTATGTACTTATGGCCACCAACTAATGCAATATCGCATTCCATATATTCAATATCCCATTTGCAGAAAACGACAATAGTAATCACCGAGTGAATCAACGTGAGATTCATTCTTTCCTTTGGGGCAAAAAACTAGAAATTGCAGTAGTGTTTGACTACCTCAATGCAATCATAAAATAGGGTTGGCCAGAAATAACCGGCATGGATGCACTGCCACCTATGGATCATTTTTTAGATGAAATTTTTTATTTTTTGCTAAAATTTCGTCGAAGAGAGGTCATCAAAAGTTTCGATGTTTTACTAAAAAAATTTACGACCTCTCTTTGACGAAATTTTAGTGAAACATTGTAACTTTCATCGAAAAAAGGGCCGATATGTGGTAGTGATGACTTTCTGGGTAGTGTCCATCCCTGAGAGATGACCACCACAAGCCCACTATAGCAATTGTTTAGGACTTGATTAGTCTCTTCGTGAGTGAGACATTGCCGCAAAAGGGTATCAACCCCTATACGATAAAGCACATCATCGATGATTAAGTAGTGAGGGAATTGGTGACAGATGAAACGATGGTCATCGCGGCTAAGGTGAGGGTCTAATTTCTAAGTGCATAAATACACCAGAATGTCCCCATACCAAGGATCATTATATGAAATGGTGAAAAAAAATTCATCGGGAAGATGGTCTATGATAGGGTATGCCACAGACCTAGATGACAAGTCCATGATAAGTTGCACCAAATCCAGGGCTTTGGTTCTTTAGGGGGTCATGAACTCAAGTTCATATTCTTGAAGTATAACAATCCATTTGGAAATGAGACCTTGAATAAGGCACCGATTCAGGAGATACAACATTGGGTTTGAGTCAGCGACTACTTTGGTTCGGCTCAAAAGGATGTAATTGTTGGAATATTATCACCATCATTTTTTTATATTTCAATGCATGCATCCAGTCATTAGTATGGTGGTTTCCCTAGTACCTGGAGCCTATTTGCATCCCCCTAGAGCCTATCTATTTCCCTCAGTATCCATCCTACCTACCTGATGCACCTTTTTTTCCTCACCTAGATGACATATGCACCCTACTACACTACTGGGATCACTGACAGTCAGTTAGAGCATTGATTGACCATTTCTTACATTTATTGCTCAGTTTAATTGCTTGTATCTCCCAGTTGTCTATTTCGGAGTGCCACTTGACCTTCTGACGGCCTCATGCACCCTCCTTGGAGTCTCCATCCCTTGACTTGTGCTCACATGGTTCTGTTAGACTCAATTAGACTCATTTGACTGACTTTTGACCATTTGTGACGACTACCACAAATTGGATGATGTCTCCAATGCTATCCAAGCTACACACTGAGGATAATTTGAATGACCTTTGGTTAATTCGAATTCTCTTTACAATTTCTTCATTGTATTCAGTTTTCACAGTGCCATGTCATAGTTGATGTATGATTATACTAATATTCTCCATTTTCTGTGTTCATCAGTGATTATTGATTCATCTATTCTTCTTCTTCTCTGCTATTCTTGAGTGAGTTTTGTGAGATTTTCTCTAGCTGTGAGATATTCCTGTAGATTATCACATGGTATCAAAGTTGGAGCCAACTATTTGAATTGCAGCAGTAGCAGCTGTAGCCATTGCAGCAATTCATTGAGCAATTGTCTTTCATTGAGCACCAAAAGCCTCTATATTTCCACGCCAATTCCTGGTGCAATTGTCTTGAATTCACTCAAGCAATCCAGTGAGGTATATCCAGGTGTGAAGGATCCAGTCACATGTGCTCATTGTCCTAAGGAAGTGTTATCTCGATTTGCAGCTAATATCCATCATCAATCTCATTTGTTTTGCAGGTTGATTCCATCATTTGAATCCATCTTCAACATATTCGAATTCAATAGCTACTATGGATCTCCATTGTTTTTGCAGGTTATTCGAATTTTTCTGTAGTTTCTTGAAGTTGCAGCAATTTCAAATTTTTTCTACAATTGCAGTAGTTTTCTGCAATTGCACCAGTTTCCTGTAATTGCAACAACTTTCTACAGTTGCAGCAGTAGATTTGAATTCAACAACAGCTTCCATGAATCTGAAAGCTGTCCCTTATCTCTCTTCATACAACTATGAAGAATGGAAACCCAAGATGATAGCATACCTGAAGAGATATGGTATTTTCGATATGTGTATTGGTGTTAAGAGAGATTTTGCTTCCTATGAAGAGGAAGAATATTGGCTAGATGATTGTGACAGAGCCTTAGCAGCAATATGTACTGCTATGCTTTCCAATATGGAATACCTCATTGATCCTGTAGAACATCCAAGTGATAACAGGACAACATTGGACAGATTATTTGGAAAGAAGGAAGAGGATGATGTTATCCATTTGGAGATCAAGCCCAATAGTACTGCCTCCAATGCTCTATCTATCATGATTCGGCCTCAATCATCTCCCATGATGAAGTTGTTCAAGATGAAGATGAAATACAAGACATGGTTTCAGGATTTGATCCATCTTCTTATTCGAATTCTGAGCAAGAGATGTCAGCTACTACTCTATAAGTTGAAGAGACCTTCAAAATATCTACTTCCCATGAGCCTACTAATGTGCAAGATGATGACCTACTGAGTATTTTGGAGGTAAAATCATATTTGGGAGGCAATGAATTCGCCCTCCTTGATCAAATGCTTCCTATGGACTCCTATTTGGTCATTGGCACATGTTTTCAGAGTTTCACCGAAGATGGAAGACACCATCATTCTCTTGGGTTCAAGTCTCATGCATATCGTTGTGGTTTTGGTTTTGATCTCATCCCTGCTGGTTCAAAGGAAATCATAAGAAACAATTTATCAATTATTGGAGTTGATTTGAAGTCCAAGATACCATCATCATATCGTAGTTCATTTGGTTATGAGATAACCTATGTTGGTTCAAAGGAGATATCAAAGAACTATCTAAACATTCATGAAGTTGATTCTACCTCAGTTGATTCAAATCACATGCTCCATAATGATCTTCATATTTTTGGATTTGTTCTCACCATGCTTGGTAGGAAGAACAAGTTCAGGAAGCCTCTAGATTCGCTTGCATCCATTGTTGGAGAACTCGAGCACATGTTTTTGGACCATGATCCACTTCTTCCCAAGAGGAAGATAACTCTTTTTTAGTGAATGCTAGATCCAGATCCACAAGAACGTGAAGATCTAGCAACTAATAGTGAAGATGAGAAAATGGAAGATCCAGATCCACAAGAACCTGATGATCCTCCTCTTCTGATATGGGAATCCATTAATCTTAGATCTGTCATATGCAATTTTGGTGATCTACTTGATTAAAGGAGAACCAGATCATATTTTCAGAATGGAAGGTTTCATTCTTCTCACATTATTGATCCATTTCTTGTCGATCGATCATTCTTCGATAAAGAGGGTCACTTGCCTCCTTCTGGGGTGAGTGATGCCATGCTACATTAGCATCCTTCAGTCTATTTTGATGGAGGGCTTTCTTCCCATTGGTTTTTCCCTCTTTCCTCACTTTATTATTTTAGATTTCTATATGGGGTGACCTTTGGTCTCGGTCACCAGGGCCCTACCATTAGTTCTTATGTTGATTCCTCGCAATATAGCTTGAGGGGGGGTGTTGGAATATTATCACCATAATTTTTTTATATTTGCATGCCTGCATGCATCCAATCATCAGTATGGTGGTCTCCCCAACACCTGGAGCCTATTTTCATCCCCCTAGAGCCTATATAAAACCCTCAGTAGCCATCCTACATACCTAATGCACCTTTTGTTCCTCACCTGGATGACATATGTTCCCTACTACACTACTTGGATCACTGACAGTTAGTTAGAGCATTGATTGACCAATTCTTGCATTTCTTGCCCAGTTTAACTACCTATAGCTCCCAGTTGTCTATTTCGGAGTGCCACCTGACCTTCTGACAACCTCATGCGCCCTCCTTGGAGTCTCCATCCCCTGATTTGTGCTCACATGGTTTTGTTAGACTCAGTTAGACTCATTTGAATGACTTTTGACCATTTGTGACTACTACCACTGAATAGATGATGTCTCCAATGCTATCCAAGCTACACACTAAGGATAATTCGAATGACCTTTAGTTAATTCAATTTATCTTCACAATTTCTTCATTATATTCAGTTTTCAAAATGCCATCTCACGGCTGATGTATGATTATACTGCTATTCTGCATTTTCTATGTTCTTGAGTGAGTTTTGTGAGATTTTCTCTAGCTGTGAGATCTGCATGTAGATTATTATAGTAATGACGTAGTTTCTAAACCGAAAAAATGATGGTAATGACCAATTTATCCTCATGAGGATATCTGAGTGGCGGACCTGAAAAGTCCTTACTAGCATAGTAAACGATGTGCTCTTGAAGAGTAACATCTTCTTGGAATAGTACTCTGGCGATGGCATATTCAGATGCCGAAATGTAAAGGATAAAATCCTTCGTGAAATATAAGGGATAAATCAAATATGTTGAAGTCAGAGCCTATTTTAACACATTGAAGGTTGCTTGTCCCAAATGAAAGGAACATTGGTTCATAGTAGGCATAAGAATCCAAGGATAGTTATTGCATAGTCCGTAATAGAACGGTGTAAGAAGTTGGCCTTACCCTGGAGACTCTGCAACTCTAAAAAACTTCACAGAGCAGGAAGGTTTATTATAGATTGAACCTTCAAGGGATCAACAGTGATTCCTTTTCGGGAAAAAATGAATCCCAGTAATCAACCCGCAAGCACACAGAAAATGCACTTGAGAGGGTTCAAGTGGATTTCGTATTTTCGACGGCGAAGGAACACTTGATGGAGGTACTCCAAATGTTGTGAGCACTTCTTGGATCGTGCAGTGAGGTAGTCCAAGTAGACAAGGATAATGTGAACCAAGTCATGAAAATATTATGACATGGTGCACTAAGGTAATACTAGTTTTTTTCATCCCAAATGGAATGACTTGGTAGGCGAAAGTGCGCCAGGGTGTAATAAAGGCAGTCTTGTATTGATCCTATTTGCAGATCTAAATCTAGTTGCACCCCAAAAAACCATCCATAAGGAATGATACTTCATGTCTGGAACAAGCAGCAATGATCTAATTGATAAAACGAGTGGGGAAGTTGTCTTTTGGATAAGCCAACTTCAAGCCACAAAAATCAGTATAGACACGATTGTTGCCTTGTTTTTTGTTCATGGGGACTGGGTTAGATACCTAGTTAGTATAACCAATCGGATATATGAAACCAACTTTGCTCAACTTTTCAATATTGGCCTTAACGGTTGGCGCTTTTGAGGGATGGATCAATTGTTGATTTCAGCGTACCAGCGCAACATCGGGCCATGTGTTAATATGGTTTTCAACAATGGTGGGATCAAGGCCATGCATCTCGTTGTATGGCCAAGCGAACATATCAAGAAATTCTTAGAAGAGTTCTTTATAGGCAGCAATCACATCGGGGTTACAAGAAGCGCCCAAGTTGATATTTTCCATGATGTCAGGTTTAATCAAGATATCCACCTGGATGGTGGGAGAAATATTTTCCATATTCCCTTCTTCAAAAGTGTTGAGAGTTGGGATTGGGTTCTTAAACCAATCGATGTTTCCACATGGTATGAATTATTTCAACTTGATAGAAAATTGGTACGCAGATGGTGATGAAAGGACAAGTTCATCAGGAATAAGATATGTGCAATGGTGCATGTCATCCGAAGGAAATTCAAGTTCCATGAGTGCTTCTAGGATTTCTTCGTCGCTTTGAAAGGAACAACTTGTCAAGTATTGGGGCCTTGGAACTGTTGACATGGTACCATGGGAAAATTCGGGAAGGTTCAATGGAATATGAGATGAAACAAATGGTGTATGTCTCGCTCGAATAAGTGACTAGAGGGAGAATCTCTTTGATGACTGTGACTTGGGACTCTACATAGAGTCGATGCAAGTCGGCGAGTATCGATCGATACTCAAGAAGATCAAGGAAATGGTGCAAGTAATGGCCGTCGATACCACATACGGCACAAGGATTATTGGTGCGCAACGTCTTGTTACGTGTCTTAGGGGTGCTAGGAAGATGGACCACCAAAATATTTTTGGCGTTTTGATCGTCCAACGTGTTGATATGAGTGCACAAGATAGGTGATTTTGGACAGATCTAGGTAGTGTGACCCAAAACATCGGAAAAAGAACAAGGATATGGTCCTCGAGCTGAGGTAGCAGGGGGAGGGTTTAAGGCATTATTCAGATTTTTCAGCGGTGTCACATTCATCACTTTTCCTTTAGTTTCTTCTTGGGGAGAGGAGGAGGGGAAGGAGGTGCTACCTTCAAGGCTCTGGGAGGAGGATTATTGGTAGTACCAATAGGCTACACAGGTGTCAAAACAACCTATAGTGTAGGAGGTGGGTTTGAATGGGATAGATACCAAACTAGTAGGCCTAATGTCAAGCCCGAGATATTAAGAGTTTCCATGAATGGTGTGCTCATGATTCCAGAAGTTCGAAACAAGAAGGCGATTTTCTAAATAGGCATGGATCCCCATTGGTTCCAAGGTAATTGGCTGGGAGAGGAGGTGGTTTGGGCTTAAGGTTGATATTGAGGTTGAGGTTGGCGTATTGTTTTACTCGAGGAAACTGTACAGATCTTGGATATTTCCACCTTGGGGGGTGGAGGAGGTAGAGCCTAAAAGGTTCCAATGTTGGGGGAATCATGAAAAATGTAGATCCCAACAATAATAAAAGTCGAGATAGATGTGCATCTGATACTATTGTCTATCGTGGGTAAATCATTCTCTAGACAAGCCAACCCCTTACGGTAATAATATGTCAGTTGGTCCATCTTGTCTATCTTCCCTTCATGGGTAAACATCATAAGTCGAAAGACAGATGACACAATTGCTTTCATCACATACATATAGTTACGCCCAAGGTGGAGGTTGTAATATAAATGGGCGTTGACAACCTCGATGTCGATTAACACTGTTTTACCAGCTAACTCTACATGTATGTTTGGGAGAAGACCCTGAGGTTGAGTTGTGCGGCCATAGTAAGTGCGTAATTCCATGAGGGATGAACCCGGTGGGGGGGATATGATATTTTTCCAAAACTGGTTTGACATGACATAGGTAGAGTCACCTTCATTGATAATGCATCAACGAAACACTAGGTTGTGGACAGTCACTGGGACTTGGAAGGATACTAAAGAGGGCATTCATGGCTTTGCTTGGTCTAAATCAAATGTCATCAAACAGAAGTTGAAGGGATCGGTCACACCTAGTGCTAATAGTAAGGATTTATGTTGATTGGTGTAGTTCCAAAGAACTTCCAAAGTTGACATGGTAGTGGGGGGTTGAGCTAAGTCATCCAAAACGCTATAATTAGGAGCATATCCAGCATTGGGATTGTTGGAAATGCAACATGAAGGAAATTTTGGAACTTTAGGGATCCCATCAATAGGTATCCTAGGTAGGTGCAAGGTTTCATAAACTAGAGTGGTATATTTTCCCTTATCAGTAGTGGAAGATTCGTTGGTTAAACTGTACTGGTTTCGTCATGTTTTAAGGTTCATGTCAATGGACAACATGAAGAGGTGTTCTACCCCAGAGTTATAAGGTTGACTCGACAAATCTCGTTGGGTTGGATAAAGCATCAATGACTGTCCCATTACTTCCCCTTGCACTGGGAAGGAGTTTTGCAAAACCGCAGGTTTGGTTTTAGTGGGTTGAGGCAAAGGTGGGTTTGCTTGCCCTTGTGGGGCAGTAGGCGCTTCATGTTGGCTCGCCGCATTCCACAATTGGTGTGCCTTAGCCAAATGAGGACAGTGATGGGTATAATGCACATATACACATCAAAGAGAACATGGATGATTAGTTCATAGTTGAGTGTTTTTGGGCTATTTAGGCGGCTTGTTAGGGTCATGATCTACGATATTTTCTCTAGTGTTATTAGGTGGGTTAGCGGGTTGGTTTCCACCTCCCTACCATTGGTTTTCCTTACAATTTCCTCTGTTATTTTTCTTAGGTTATGCTTGTTGGTTATTGGGCATAGGTTTGGAAGGCATGTTCTATTGGGCGAACACTTTCCCATGAGGGAAAGGGGGAGCAACAGGGTGTGTCTACACTGGGGCGGTTGGAGGAGGGCCAAGAAAGAGATAGTACTGGTTCATGGTTGGAGGAGACACAAAGCCAATAGAAGCACCACCATACATGGTGCCACTATAGGAGGGCCCATGAACATGGGGAGCTGAAGCATGAGATGAATATGAGGTACTTGTTCCTGAGTGGGATGAAGCATGAGACAAATCAAGGTTGTATCTTGAAGTGGCAATAGGGCCATGATGAGGACGCACAACATTAAGGAAATTTATATATGTGTAAACGCTCACTTCGAGAGGGTAGGGTACATACAGATTGGATCGAGATGCAACAGTGCCAATGACATCATCTGCAGCATGTGATGCACCCAGCGGGTCTTTCCGTGAGGAGAGTAAGGGATGATGGTATACAAATAAGCTGACTACTCATATATCAGGTCGAACTGTTGAGCTTTGAGGATAGACTCTTCCTTAGTTTGGAGTCATTCAAAGGCCACATCCTTGGAAATGGATGGGAGTAGGGATTTTAGAAACCAATCTAAAAATATCATGTTGTCAAATTTGATCTTAAACAAACCCCGACGCCTACGTCATTCATGGATATGGTCGGTGATGTGGGTAGTGGAGTTCTGCCAACATGAGAGAAGGATTTCTACTCCGTCATCACACCAAATGGGAAACTAGAAGAGATGCGGGAAAGTGGAAGCTAAGAACATGAAATTGGGATGTGTCTCATGAGGTTGGTCAATATACCACTTGGCTACAACACTAGTAAGGGTTCTCTGGAAGAGTCGGAGTCTGATACAATCACCTATGATGTTGTTTGAAGACCACCATAGGTAAAATGACATGATATGGTTTTGGAGGTCTTCCCCAGCCTTTCCTTTGAACTTTGGAATGTTTGACGGAAGATTGGCTGGAATAGGGGTTCATTTGGGATCATGGCAGATCAGATCATTGGTCAACCTCACCAAATTAGGGAGGTTGAGGCTAGCCATAAATGGAAAGCTCACAGTCATGGGGCCTACTTGAAGAGGGTTCCCTAGAGGAGGATTCCCTAGTGGGGGATGTCCAAGAGGAAGGTTCCCCAGAGGGGGATTTCATAGAGCAGGATTCTGTGGTGGATGGTTTCAAAGGGGAGGGCTCCCCGTAGGGAGGTTCCCTTATGGAGGGTTCCCTTAAAGAGGGATGCTAGTGTGTGGGTGTGTGTATGATCCTAATTATAAGGATTCAGAAAAAAGAGACTTAGATAGGCGCTCCGATGATTTTGTAGTGTGTTGAACTAAGGTCTGGCATGAGAGTTGACCGTAGGGTCTAAGAGACTATAATCAAGGGTTTGGACCTGAATCCTTCAAGAGTACCTTAGGGGATCAATAGTGACAAAATCCTAGCTAAAACAGTTTAGTGGCGTAAAGCTAAATGGGTGCAGTTCAAAATAAGATAAATCTTAAAAAACCTATTGCAGTTGAGTGTGTAGCAAGTGAGCTCAACAAAATGGAAAATAAGCCAAAAGAAGATCAAGAAACCTAATGCAATCAAGTGTGCAGTAGGTGATCTCAACAAAATGGAAAACAAGCCAACAAGCAGCAATCCTAGAAAAGGAAAAATATTTGCTAACCTAATAGATATCTACACTGTCAAAAAATGAAAAAACACCAAATATAATCTTCCTTGAATCTTTTTCTATGTGTGGTCATCACCTCCCCATCAGAAAAAAAGAATTAGGAAGCCGAGTTAGGTCTTCCAATGACTGGAACACAATAGGGGAACCAATCCTATCTGGACCCAACAAGTGAAGATTGAAATGTCAATTAGATGGGGCCACAACCGACTTTGTTTGTCCTATGTCTCCCTCCACTAAAGGGGATGGCCTCTAAGTAATATAACTAACAGAAATGGTCTCTCGAATATCTCGTTCGGGTCATGTCAAGATGAGTATTCCATGGCAATCTAGATGATATTCAGTATTGAGTGGGGACGGTGCAATCTAGCCATTTTCCCTCCTAGGAGAGGCTCACCTCACAAATTGGCCTTAAATTGTGTCCCAAGTACTAAAGGATTTTAGCTCCCTAAAAATACAACCATTGTGTTTCAGATGTATAGTGACAAAGGGGAATTTTTTGGATGCCTATCCCCTAACTTAACTACAAGATTGTTTTTGCCCTTAAATGAGGTTAATGTGTGTTATGTTGTTGTTCATTTTAAGGCTCTACTTGGCGGCATAAACCAAGCAATAGTTTGATTTAGGGAGTGTTTGTGTGCAATGGTGGTGTGTACAAATACTAACTAAGAAATTAAATGCTTAACATAAATGAACAAAATCCAATACTAAATCTAAACTTTTCTTGAAAGCGTCATTTAAAAATAGAAATGGTATGACTAAGAATTTATAATTCAAAGTATAAAAAATATTATGCACCTAAGTAAAGATCGATTTTTCATTAAGCATTCACTGAAACAATAAACATGCATCCTAAAAGACTCTTAATAGAACTGTAGAAGCAACAAATACTCAAATGCAATCTTTTTCTTCACCGCAAGAACTGAAAATAAATAAATAAATAAATAAATAAAAAGATTGCTACAACAAGCAAATGATTGCAAACAGAACTGGAAAGTAACTAAAAACAATCCTAAACTGAAAAATTGAAACTGTCTACAAGGGGCAAAAGGAAAACAAACTGTCTAAAGGTTGAAACTATTGAAAAAGTTCAAATAGAGTGCAGGTCGCTCTTATCGGGGGGGAAAGTGCGATCCAAGTCGAACAAAACAGGGAAATAGGCATGACCTTAGTGAAAAACTCACTTTCAGGAGAAGGTCACACTTATCAAGCAAAAAGGTGCGACAAAGGTCGCATCAAACCAACGAAAAGGCACAACTCGACAAGAAAATGCTCAAAAAATAGTAAGACTGAGGCTTGACTTGATCAAAAGGGGTATATTCAGGACGTTTTTTCAAATCCAATCACTCGGAAAAAAAGAAAAAAAGATAGATAATTGTTGGGCTCCATGAATTGTTCTTTATAATGATTTTATTTACATTAATTTCCCAAAATATTTACCATAATTCAGTACATCTATGTTCAATAAGGCTATCTTTACTTTATTTTATTAATGAAAACTCTTAAACGTAAAGAAATCTTGATTTACTTCTTTTTTATGTACTATGGTCCATACAACCCTCATTTCGGTACTTGATCTGACCTTTCATTCAACCCTTCTTCTGGTGTTGAAGTTCTACATTGGGTTTGATAGTATGTTTCTTAGTGGTTTGCTAATTTGGTTTATCTTCATCTTCTACTTCTTGCCGGTCCTGTAATACCTGCAAATGAAAACGAAAAGCATGATTTAATGAAAAACTTTTTGTTTCAAAATTTAAACAAATACTAAAATGTTATTAAAGAATTTGTTTAAAATATTAAACAAAACCATTTTGATTTAAGTATTAAAATATATTAAAAAAGTCATTTGAATTAAAACATTAAAATACCATTTGAATTAAGTAATGTTGATATGTCACTTTTAAAAATATCTTAATTTAATCCTTTTAAATATATAACATGGCTTTTCAAAACTATGTTGTTTGTTAACTTTTCATTTAAGTTATTTAAGACTTTGATTGTTTGTTATGCATGATTACAAGGAGAAGGGAGGTTAGGCCTATTGTTTTTACATACATGTCATATCAACGCACAATGTATTTTGGCTCATACTCACGTGAAGAATGGATGGCATGTTTTAATGGACGTTGTATTCAATGTATTCAAGGCATAATTCACCAACAATTCCAGGAATCCAGGAACCCATCAAGCCAACACATCAGTCAATAACCAATCCAGACAATCAAATCACCAATTCAGCCAGGAATCTGAATTTAGGAACTAATTGCAATTACAGGTCATTCAGACGCTCATTCGGATTCCCATTCAGACCGTCATTCTCATCCGGATGTTCATTCAGACTGTCATTCACACCTATGAAATCATTAGTTCGGGTACTTAGAGGAACCCATGGCAAAAACGGAAACGTGGATTTTGTTTTTGGTGGTCCTTTCATGCTTCTCCACCTCCAAGATTCCGCCCAGGTCGTTTATTCATCTACAAGAATCACGGGGCTTTGTTGCTCAAATGGAGGAAGTTGTTTATGAATGATTTGTGAGAACGCATCTTTTTGTTTTAGCTGTCAATGAAATTGGTTCTGAACATTAAAATAGGCTATTTTTAGAGAGTTCGACCACTGAAAGGCTTGACCCTCTCTCTCTGTTGTCCAATCATTATATAAGGGTGCACATTGTACAAGACGGGGGCATCTTTCACTAGTGGATTTGGACTCAAAATCCGATGACAAAATCCAACGACCTCTGACGAAGAAGGGCTATGTCGTCGGATTTCACCTTAAAAATCTCAAAATTTGATGATTTTTTTAAAATTTATAGAAGGAGACATCGGATATCCGATGGATATGCTCATATCCGACGGTTATGTGGATATCCGACATCAGATTATGCATTGGGAGGTCGGATATCTGACGCAAAGCTATTCAACCCAAGGATGGCAGAAATCCGACATCAATTCTTCAACGGTAACTATGTTCAAGGCGTCGGATATCCGACGGAAGGTTGACTTTTAAAACTTATAAATATTGAAACATTCTGACATGTTTGCTATACAAGCGACGGTTTGCGGAGGTTTTTTTATTCAGCGGAGTGTTTTTCATTATTTCCATTGTTTTTGAGATTCAAGCGAGCGAAGTGTGGAGCTTCATTTTCTAAGATCGATAATCTTCATTCAATCTCTTTACGAGAAAATGTCAACTAGCAATATTCCTGATCCAGACGAACAAAATCGACAATTGCTTGCTAGATTATGGAAAGGAGTTGAAAAAATGGGTGATAGGAAATGCTATTGTCCATGTACTCAATGCAGGGGCTTTAAGAGGAGAAGAATTTTGATCACAATAGCCACAAAACATTGTAGGGAGCATGGACACGCTGAGGGGGGACATGAATACCATCCATTTGTAAGTTTTTCATTATATATGTTTTTATTTTGATTGCTTTTGTAAATTTATGTATTGATCGTGGTTTCAATAGATGGGGACTAACATGGACAATAAATATTATTTTAATATTAAATATTTATTATACTATTTCTTTTTCTTTTGTGCATGTTGAATCTAGGGTATAGTAGAATAACTCATTTATTTGTTCGTTAGTGAGACTAACCCACTCACCGGGGAAAGCACTTAACTCTCTAGATTTGTGACACTTTCTATCATGACAATATAAATAACGACTATATTGGCATGTTGTAATTTCTCTTACATTTTCTCTATAGAAATTACCATAGCATCATTTATCTTACCTTAGTGGACTACAGTATGAGAAATTTTGTGTTATATTTGAGTAGCTTTGCTCAGTAATTGGGTAAATTATTATGTCTCTTGGATAGTTTGGATGAACCTATTTGACCAACAGTTCAATGGGTCATTGCTCTTTTCATCCCAACAGTACAAAGTTTGTTACATTTGAAATGCATCACATAAATGTTTACATTTTGCGTTTGAAATTTTTACATTTTGCGGTTGAATTTCTTATATTAACTTTTATCTATTGATGGTTTCATGTAATTATAAAGGAAAGACATCCTAGGGCACTTCGTCTGGAGGAAGTGCTTCCACAACAAGTACCGAAAGTTATGAATATTAATGGAGAACAAGTTAATGATCAAATTAATGAAGACCATGATCATTCTGAAAACATAGTTGAAGATGATGTTACAAATAATTTGATCCATGATTCATTTAATGTTGGAATGGTCGATGTTGATCGTGATGATGATGATCATGAAAATGATGAACATTTTGATGATGTTCATGATATACCTCTTCTTGATAAGGCATACGAACCCCTTTATGAGGGCTCCAAGACAAATCTTCTCTCTGCTATATTATTGATAATGAACTTGAAGGTTATGAATGGTCTTTCAAACATATCAGTGACATGGATGTTAAGGTATGTAATATATTCCATCACAAAATATATATGATTGTGTATTTTGTTGTTCATTCATATATAAGTCAAATTATTACGGATGAAATTTGTTCCATTAATATTATTTCTATATTATATTAACTAGATTTTTATTTTAATTTGTTGTAGCATGATAAGTGAATATTTGTTACTACCGTCAAATATTTTACCTCGCACATATCGAGATTTATCTGCCATCATGAAAGAAATTGGAATGGAGTATGAAGCAATTCATGCAAGCCCCAATGACCATGTTCTATATTACAATCAGCATGAATTTGCAACAGAATGTCCTGAATGTCATATCAGTAGATATCACACAGATCAAGTAACTAAAAAGGTGTCTCGCAAGGTTCTACGTTATATTCCCATTATTCCACGTCTGCAACGACTGTTCAGGTGCAAAAACATAGCGCAGTTTATGGATTACCATGCACGGAACAGAAGTCAAGACAACATTATTCGGATGCCTGCAGATGGGTCTGCATTTAGAGATATGGAGGAAAAATGGCCCCACTTTAAAGAAGAACCTCGTAATCTTAGGATTTCTTAGGCAGCAGATGGTATCAATCCATTTGCAGAGATGAGATCAGTTTACTCGGTGTGGCCTATTTTTTTTATCAACAACAACATTCCTCCATGGTTGACAATAAAGAGGGAGCACATAATGTTGTTGATGATTGTTCCAGGTACGAACCCTGTAGTTTTTTTTTTAAGTAGTTGTATCTCATTTGTCGTATTTTTGTCACATAATGTCATATATATATTTAATGTTTTTATATTTTGCAATATGGTTTAATATTGTAATCTAAATGGTACGTCTCATATTTATATTTTTTATATGTTCATATATATCAATCAGGTAAGTACCAAGTGAAATATATGAATGTATATATTGAACCTCTTATTGACGAGCTATTGAAGTTATGGAATGGCATCACTATGTATGACATATCTAGAACAATACGACAAAGGCAATTTCAATTCCATGCAATGCTTGTATGGACAATACATGATGCCCTAGGGTTAACCCATTTCTGTGGTATGTAATTATAAGTTCCACTTTATTTGCAAAAAGTTATATGAACTACTGGTTAATATACTATGCACGCGTGTTTTTCTAAATAATCTAGTCATTTTGTATATAATTATAATTGACATAGATATTCCATCTCTTTATGTAGGTCTTCAGACAAAGGGGAAATTTGCATGTCCAGTTTGTGGTTCTAAGATCAAATCTTGTTGTTCAAAAAGCTTAGGAAAGGAGGTGTTTGATGAGTATAGGCACTTCCTCTATAAGAATCACAGGTATCGAACTACTGAAAAACATCTGTTCAATGGCAAGCAAGAGACTGCATTAAACTGCATAGAATGACACCTCGCCTATGAAAGTTGCAATATAATAGAAATCGTCAAGGTACATATAAAGAATCATCGTATATGATATGTTATATTGTATTTTTTATATTGTGTGTTTTTTACTATAATTGACATTAATTTATGTAATTTCATGATTGTCGTTCATGTGATCATGAAGGAATTAATGGGCTTCCACAAGGAATGCAAAGTTATCCTAGACAATTCAGTAGGTTGCCCTACTATGAGCACCTACAAATTGCTCATCTATTTGATACAATGCATATCAGAAAGAATGTGACCGAAACATTATGGTGGATATTGGATGGAAGGAGTGACAAAGGAAAAATTGTCAAAATTTGCAAAGACATTCAAGATAGCAACTATGCAATGAAAGACGTCATTCAATTTCATAGCAACAGAGAGCAAATTAATATAAACTCACTTCCATGGATGTTAACGGACCAGCAAAGTAATGTTGAAAATAAGTCATTCAAAAAATTAAATTTCCCACCGGATTTTGTGCGAACATGAAGAATATCATAACAAAGAAAGGTGATTTCGTGGGGGTGAAAACTCACGATTGGCATGTCTTCATGAAGGTAATTATTATGGCATATATTTAATTATTATTTTTTTCCTATTACAGTGAATATGGTTGGTATATTTTTTATTTGTCTACTCTTTGTTGATAAAATGAAACTATTTGTATATTATTGTTACAGTATGTTCTACCTCTCTATATCCCGGACAACTTCGACAACAATGTCAAGCAAATAATATATAGTCTCGAGAAATACATGAGGTAAGTGGTGATTTTTTCCATGCGCTTAGTGTCTGTTTAATTCAACATAGAACTTATATTTGATTTTCATTCTGTAATTCATGATGATACGTAATATATTGTTTTTTTCTTTAATCTCTTGATTTGGTTGTCATGTCACTTGTAGATGGTTGTCATCTAAAGAATTCCATAAAGAAGACATAAAGTATTGGAGAAGAGAAATTCCTTGTCTCATGTGTGAAATGCAGAATCATCTACCTTCGACATTTTTCAATGCACAAGAACACTACCTCATACACCAAGTTGAGGAGATTGAACTGTGTGGACCTGTGCACTCAAGGTCCATGTGGATGGTTGAGAGGCACTTGAAATTTATGAAGGGTTTGGTCAGACAATGAGCATATGATGAGGGTTCTATGATGGAGGGATATATGGTATACCAGAACATGTTATATATTAGTGAATATCTTCCTAAATTAGCAGAAAATCTCAATTTACGTTGCATTTGTGACCCAAAATCCAATAAGAGTTTCGAAGGGGAGTACTCGAAGGGGAAAGGTAGATCGAGGAAGGTGAAAGGTAATATAACACATTCTTATATTTTGTACTTTGCATAAATTTATACTGTAATATACTTTGTTAAGTTACTATATTACATTTGTATTGAATTTTAATTTTATTGTCATGAAACAGTTGGTCGAGAGTGGGATGCAATTCATTTATACATCGCAAACAATCTTGATTGGATGAAGGTATGGATCGAACGATGGGAACAATCTAGTCATGGAATATCATGGGAAGGTGTGGCTTCATTGGTTAAAGCTGCACATCGCAATGGAGACACCAACCTAACACAAAGGGAAATCGATTTAGCAAGAGGTTTAAAAGATAAGAAGGTAAGCATATTAATCATCCACACTATTTTTTTTTTTGTAAAAAATAATGTCGTTGTACGTCATGTTGTTTTTTTCATTGTATGGCATTATAAACATGCACTAGTTAATCATAAATATTGGATCATTTTGTAATCTTTTCCTGTATGGCTTGTTGTAGGTAAAACACCATAATGCTACGTGGTGCAATGGATGTAGATATCGAATCAAAAAGTTGGATGAATGATCTGAAAACAAGATCTTTGCTACTCTATGACGTTAACATGAATTGCATAAAGAGCATGAATGAAGCTCACAAATCCATAAGAAGAGAACCAAACAGCATAGACAATACACACATAAAGACAACAAGTTGATAACGGAGTTCGTCCAGGATGGACTACGTCTCTGGGCCTGCTTCTCAATAGGAGGGCCGATCTATAATCTCAGCATAAAGGCAAAATACATGGCAATAATACAATGATACCTTGGCGACAATGGCCATGAAGAGAACCGCTGCCCAAAACACAACAAGACTGCTTCCAGCAACTCCGAAGCCTGAAGACGGTGTAAAACGAGTATAAACACTTGTACCTTCCTCCTGCAGAGCTACACAATATCCCTTCTCTCCTTTAGCTACAAAGTCTCTACTCCAAAGCATGAGTGGCAAATGGAGAATAAGAGGGTTTATATAGCTTGAGTAGACCCCCTTCACATGTTCCTCATGTTCTCTTTGGTTACAACAAATGTTGCCTAAATAGGCATGTGGTTACAACTCCATGTTTGGTTTATCATGTAGTTGGGCTCTTTATTAACTAATAAACAAACATATTTTAAAAAATACCCTTTTAAGATGGCATATGGTTAAAACCATATACCAACCCACCTTTAAAACTTAACCACAAAGTTTGTTATGCATTGTGGCGCTCCAACCCATATTGGGGGCATGTAATTCGTTTGAGAGGTTGTTATAACACCCACTTTAAGTCATAACCAAAGTTTTTCTTAAAACGCACATGTGATAAAGCGTGGTCAGAATGGCGGGCTCCACGCGCAGAGCTCCATTGGGCGGAGCTCCTGGTCATATTGTTGAAGGGGAGAACCAGGGGTCGGGGCTAGCCCCATCCCCTTCTGGCGCCAATACAACTTTAAAACAAAACTTTTCCCATTACTTGCACATCAAGCACCTTGTGGCCCAATGGTAAAGCAGAGCGCTTATGTAGGAGAGGTCACGGGGTCAAACCCCGTGGAAGCCATAACTTTTGTATTAAACATATTGGCTAATCCCATGCTTCCACGTGGCGGCCTAGGATTGGTCCACCTCATGCCCATTCGACGTCCAGTCAACCGCCACGTCACTATCTGTACTACCACGTCACCATCCGTACACCCAGTCAGCTATAGGCTAGTTCGGATCGTATTGCCACGTGTCACCTTGTGATTGGTCTGTACACCTGCCATTTCACCTTGTCCGTACTGTACGGATGCCACGTGTCACCCTGTCAGTGGTGCCACGTGGCACCTCTTTTTGCCAATTTTGCATGTTGACCTTGTAGAACAAAACGCGATAACTTTCTCATACGGAGTCCGTTTGAGGTGAAACGAATGCCGTTGGAATCATCTCGACGAGCCCTTCGATCTAGTGTTGGTTTTGCTGAGATTGGAGGACTTCAAAAATTTTGCCTTCTTGGATCCTCCTGGATCATTCCTCCCCACTGAGAAGCTTTTGGCCTCCAAAATCCTTTACTAATCAACAGATAGGTGAGGGAATTGCTCCCTCACTTTCTCCTTCTCGATCCACTTGGCTTTGCTTGGATGAGTGCCTTTGATGCCCACTCGAAGATACTCAACATCACCTCTGCGAGAAGTCCTTGTCCTTCTGTCCAAGATGACATCTTCTTTTAGCTCATCCATGTACTCAGGAGAAAATTCATCAACTGATGGTAATGAGACATTCTCCCTTTAATCCATGATCATGGGAGGCTCATAGAGTTTCAGGTTCTCCACATTCACCACTGAGTAGATCTGCATGTATGGCGGCAGCTCTAAGCGAAAGGCATTCGTCCCAATCTTCTCCAAGATGGTGAAGGGACCATATCTAATGGGCTTGAGCTTCTTGCCTTCTCCTTTCATCCTCTCCTTGCTGATGTGAAGCCACACTTGATATCCTACCCGAAACTGATGATCAACTCTATGCTTGTCATGGCGAGCCTTGTACTGGGCTTGACTCTTCTCCAACTGCTCTTGCACTGCTTGATGTACCTGTTGAACTCTCTGAATGAACCTGCGGGCTTTGTCTTCATCCTTGGAAGTGCTTGAGTCAACCTCTCTCCCATAAGTCAAGTCCAATGGAGTCTTTGGCAAGTACCCAAAGCATGTCTCAAATGGTGAGCTCTGAGTGGAAGAATGTATATCCCTGTTGTAGGCATGCTGCACATACTGGATCTGTTCATCCCATAACTTAGGATGCTTGTTGCAATAGCCTCGAAGCAAATGGACAACCGTCCTGTTGACTACCTCTGTCTGTCCGTCGGTCTGTGGATGGAAAGCGGTGCTCCTCTTTAGCTTGGTGTCCATCATACACCATAATTTTGTCCAAAACTCTCCAAGGAATCGGGAGTCTCGATCCGAGATAATGGACGTAGGGAGTCCAAAGTGAACCCATACATGCTGAAAGAAAAGAGAAGCAGCCTGCTCTGCAGTGACCTGCTTTTTACATGGCATAAGAATACACATCTTGCTAAACCTATCCACGACCACATACAAGTAGTCATGACCCCTCCTAGACATAGGCAAACCCCCCACAAAATCCATGGAAATGCTTTCCCAAGGATGGGAAGGAACAGGAAGTGGTGAGTACAGCCCCAATTTTCTATTAGTGGGCTTACAAGTAGAGCACATCACACACCCCTTTACATATTTTGTTACAATGTCTTTCATGCGAGGCCAATACACGAGTCTTTGCAAATGATCCAAAGTCTTACCTACCCCAAAATGCCCTGATACAAGAGAAGTATGAGCTTCTCGTATTACATGGACTCTTTCACTGATAGGAACACATAGCTTGCCCAAATGATAGAGCAACTTTCCCTGCAAATAGTAGTCTTCCACCTGTGTGCCATTGGTTAGCTTCTCATAAATCTCCTTGAAATCATCATCAGTAGCATACTGCTCAATATAAATTTTATGGGATAAAGAAGCATTTTTCAAAACAATAGATGCAACAATAGGAGGTCTAGAGAGCATGTCTGCCACTTTGTTACTAGTACCCTTCTTGTACTTGATCACTAGATGGAATTGTTGAAGGAATCCCATCCACCTGAAATGACGAGCTTGCTGGAGCTTAGTCTGGGACTGGAGATACTGCAAGGGCTGATGATCGGTATGGATGATCGTCTCCTTACCCATCAAGTAGTGCTTCCACTTCTTGACACTATGAACCAAAGCATACAACTCTTTGTCATAGGTGGGGTAGTTGATCACTGCTTGAGTAAAAGTCTCTGAATGGTAGCAAATAGGCTTGCGGTGCTGCATCAATACTGCCCCCATGGCATATCCACTGGCATCTGTCTCTATCTCAAATGACTGCTGCAAATCAGGCAAGGCTAGGACTGGGGCAGTGCTGATCTTTCCCTTCAATGTGTCGAAGGCTTTCTGCTGCTTTCCTCCCACTGGAAGGATTTCTTCACACTTGTTAAGGCATGCAAAGGAGATGCTATGTATGACTGAATGAACCTCCTCCAATATTGAACAGCTCCTAAAAAGCTTCTCACTTCAGTAGCATTAGTAGGCTTAGGCCAATTGACAATTACATCAACTTTTGAAGGATCAATTTTTAAATTTCCACCTCCTACAATATGACCCAAGTAAACTAATGAAGTTTTGCCAAATTCACACTTTGACAATTTTACATACAATTTCTCCTTTTTCAAAGTATCTAATACTTGCTTTGCCCCACATGTGCTTCCCAAGTTTTGCTAAAGACCAAGATATCATCTAAGTATACAATGACAAAATCATCTAAGAATGGCCGGAAAACATCATTCATTACCCGCATAAAGGTTGCAGGTGCATTGCAAAGCCCAAAGGGCATCACCAACCACTCAAATAGACCTTGCTTGGTCTTGAAGGCTGTCTTCCACACATCACTTTCTGCAATTCTGATCTGGTGGTAGCCACTGCGCAAATCCAACTTGGTAAAGAACACAACATCTTTCAACTGGTCGAGCAAGTCATCTATGCGAGGAAGCGGGTATCGATTCTTGATCGTGATCTTGTTGAGAGCCCGATAGTCAACGCACATCCTCCATGTGCCATCTTTCTTTATCACCAACACAATCGGCGAACCACATGGAGAGGAGCTGGGTCTGATCACTCCTTGGTCCAACAAGTCTTGAACCTGCTTCTTAATCTCTGCCATTTCAACTGCGGACAACCTGTACATGCCCACATTAGGAAGAGGGGCATCCTGCTGGAGATGGATCTCATGCTGAATCTCCCTTTTGGGAGGCAAACCTGTAGGTTCCTGAAATATTTCATCATAGTTAGCCACAATATCAATCATAGCCTTTTTATGAGAAGGATCACAACCTTTGAAAGCATCGGATGCCTCAACATCTTTTGCTCTCACAACCATGAGCATGTATCTCTTATTAGTGTTGATGAGCCGCTTCATCTATCCTGCACTAACCAGAGTGGTGTTAGCCTTCATACTGTGAGCTCTCACAATGTACTCCACCCCGTTTTTAGTGATATGGTACTTGTTCTCATGACGGAAGAACACTGCTTTTCGATCATACAAGTATGGGCTTCCTAATACGATACCACAGATGTCAAGAGGAACAACATCTAAGTCCACCTCATCAATCAACTTTGAAGCAATAGCAAACCTTAACCTGCATTGCTTAGTCACATGCAACTTAGCATTATCACATACCCATCCAAGAGGATAAGGCTTGGGGTGAGGTTTAGTCTGTATGCCCAACTTCTTAACAACTGATTCTGAGATCAAATTTACTTGAGAACCCGGATCAAATAATGTTTCAATCTTTGTATGCTTAGACACAACTCTGATGTGAAACAACTCACTTCTTCTTTTATCATTTTCTTTAGAAACATGAGTAGAACTTGAACCAGTATGAGGAGTTTTGTTACCTTGCATTCCCACGGCTGTAATCATGGTTTCGTCACCTGAGTCGGAACCCAAATCTCGTTGCGCTGTTGCAAAGGTCTTTTTCTTCTTTTTTCCTCCATAATGCTTTGGCCTTTGTTCAGGATGCAACTTCCAACAACTTTCTTCATCATGCCCATCAGTATCGCAATGGTTGCAATGGGGATTTCCTCCTTCCTTCTTGGCAGTAGCTGTCTTCTTTCTCTTGTCTTTTTTCTTGAACTTGTGGTGGTTGTTGGGCTTGAAAGGCTTCTTCTGATGGTCTTCTTGCAAATGCTTCCCCCTGTTCTCAAGATGAGTAGCCTAAACACTTGCTTCATCCACACTAGTAGGATTCAACAACAGCAAAGTATGGCGTAGATAATGATGAAGAGCACCAATGTACTTCAAAAGAGTGTCAGGAGAATCTAAAGCAATATTCAATTCTAAAGCTTTCTTTCTAAATTCTTCAGTAAAACTCTGAACACTCTGACCCTTGCCTTGTCTAAAACTTTGCCAATCCATCATTGCCTTCTGAACATAACCCAACGGATAAAATTGCTTACGTAAAGCAGAAATAAAAGCAGACCACGATGAGAGAAGATTACCCATTTGTTTGCTACCTTGTTGAAGCTTGCTTTCCCACCATACAAGTGCGGTGCCTGTCAGCTGAAGTGAAGCCAACTGAATCTTCACATCTTCTTCTTCGATCTGCTGGACTCGGCAATAGACCTCAATTTGCCTTATCCAATTGTTTAACTTCTCTGCATTCGCTTCCCCATTGAACATGGGCAAATCAAACTTCACATCGAGCTTCAATAAGGGCTTCTTTTGAGGCTCTTTGTGAGGGACCTTGGAATGCTGAGAATGAGATGAGGAAGAAGCACTTGAACTTGTGCTTGAAGCTGAAGGTGAAGAGGGAGGCTCAGGAGGCTCTTCGCCACCTTCCCCTTGGTTAACTGAAGCGTTGCCTTCGTCCTTCACTTCTTTGTCTTCCTTCTTTACTTCACTGCCTTTTCTTTCTTTTGCCATGCATTCTTCATAGTCTGCAAACAACTTGTCTACCTTGTCGGCCATCATATAGAAGACCTTGTGAAAGTTTGCCTCCATCTCGATGCGGGCATCATTAGCATCCATCTTCCTCCTTCGGTGTGCACGTCCGATCTCGGAATTGTAAGGCTCTAATGTACCCTCACCAGCTTGCAATTTAGCCCTCGTGAGCATCCACACTCACAATCCAACGTCAAATAGACCTGCTCTGATACCACATGATCCGAAAACAAGATCTTTGCTACTCTATGACGTTAACATGAATTGCATAAAGAGCATGAATGAAGCTCACAAATCCATAAGAAGAGAACCAAACAGCATAGACAATACACACATAAAGACAACAAGTTGATAACGGAGTTCGTCCAGGATGGACTACGTCTCCGGGCCTGCTTCTCAATAGGAGGGCCGATCTATAATCTCAGCATAAAGGCAAAATACATGGCAATAATACAATGATACCTTGGCGACAATGGCCACGAAGAGAACCGCTGCCCAAAACACAACAAGACTGCTTCCAGCAACTCCGAAGCCTAAAGACGATGTAAAACGAGTATAAACACTTGTACCTTCCTCCTGCAGAGCTACACAATCTCCCTTCTCTCCTTTAGCTACAAAGTCTCTACTCCAAAGCATGAGTGGCAAATGGAGAATAAGAGGGTTTATATAGCTTGAGTAGACCCCCTTCACATGTTCCTCATGTTCTCTTTGGTTACAACAAATGTTGCCTAAATAGGCATGTGGTTACAACTCCATGTTTGGTTTATCATGTCGTTGGGCTCTTTATTAACTAATAAACAAACATATTTTAAAAAATACCCTTTTAAGATGGCATATGGTTAAAACCATATACCAACCCACCTTTAAAACTTAACCACAAAGTTTGTTATGCATTGTGGCGCTCCAACCCATATTGGGGGCATGTAATTCGTTTGAGAGGTTGTTATAACACCCACTTTAAGTCATAACCAAAGTTTTTTTTAAAACGCACATGTGATAAAGCGTGGTCGAAATGGCGGGCTCCACGCGCAGAGCTCCATTGGGCGGAGCTCCTGGTCATATTGTTGAAGGGGAGAACCAGGGGTCGGGGCTAGCCCCAGCCCCTTCTGGCGCCAATACAACTTTAAAACAAAACTTTTCCCATTACTTGCACATCAAGCACCTTGTGGCCCAATGGTAAAGCAGAGCGCTTATGTAGGAGAGGTCACGGGGTCAAACCCCGTGGAAGCCATAACTTTTGTATTAAACATATTGGCTAATCCCGTGCTACCACGTGGCAGCCTGGGATTGGTCCACCTCATGCCCATTCGACGTCCAGTCAACCGCCACGTCACTATCTGTACTGCCACGTCACCATCCGTACACCCAGTCAGCTGTAGGCTAGTTCGGATCGTATTGCCACGTGTCACCTTGCGATTGGTCTATACACCTGCCATGTCACCTTGTCCGTACTGTACAGATGCCACGTGTCACCCTGTCAGTGGTGCCACGTGGCACCTCTTTTTGCCAATTTTGCTTGTTGACCTTGTAGAACAAAACGCGATAACTTTCTCATACGGAATCCGTTTGAGGTGAAACGAATGCCGTTGGAATCATCTCGACGAGCCCTTCGATCTAGTGTTGGTTTTGCTGATATTGGAGGACTTCAAAAATTTTGCCTTCTTGGATCCTCCTGGATCAATGAAACCATGAAAACATTTGATTTTGGGATATCTGCAGTCTTTGAGGTGAACAATGTTTCTTCTAGAAGTGACAGACATCCAGAACTCTCTGAAAATCAATACTATGGGTATCTGGAAGACATTCTTTAGTGTGACTTTAACTCCTTCAAGGTATTTCTGTTCGTTGTCAAATGGTACAGGTGTCGATTGAATCAACGTGGTCCCGATAAAACAATAATTAAACATGATAATGGATTTACCATGGTAAATACAAGGTTGTTTGAGCCAGGAATGGAGCCCTATTTTCTTCCAACCCAATGTGAATAGGTATTTTACTCTGAGGTTCCAGGTAGAGCGGGTTGGTCATTTGCTGTGAGACACAATCCAAGGGATAGGCCGGTAAAGTATAACATAGATGAAGGTAACGAAGATGTTCTCGAAGAAGAAGACACCATAGAATATGATCATCATGATCAACATGAGTTAGATGATCATGTTCCTGAAGAAGATGTCGAAGAACTTATTGAATTAGATGATGTATCAGACAATCATGTCCATGAAGATGATATCGACGATGACATGATGATTGTAACTGACACTGATGACGAGGATGATATGGCCAATCCTTACAATGTTGAATCTGGATCATCGGATGATAGTACAGACGATGACTCAGATGAAGAAGATGATGAAGACCATTGAAGTTTATGAGGTATGGAGTAATAATAAATTAGCTATTTCTTATTGAGTTTCCATTTTCCAATATGATATAATTAGTAACATTGCTTGTTATAGAGTATGCCAAAAAACAAATTTAAAGTTTTTGTACATACATATTTTTGTCGAGTTATGGGGAATTGAGAATGATGTGAGGGGGGGGGCCATAAGAGCTTCCACCTTCACGTGGTTGGCCCTGTTTAGTAGAGAATATTAAATTATTCTCGAAATAGAGAGAAGCTTAGTAAGGAAATGCACAATTATCAAGACTCAAATATCATCATCATCGTCGTCGTCATCATCACCATCATCTTCATCATCATCATATTTTTCTTCTTCATTGACATCTTCATCATCTTGATAATCATCTTCATCATCGTCATCATCACCATCATCATCATCATCATCATCATCGTCCTCGTCGTCGTCGTCGTCACGGCCACCATCATCATCATCATCATTGTCATCATCATCGTCGTTGTCACAACCACCATCATCATCATCATTGTCATCATCATCGCCGTCATCCTCACCATCATCATCATCATCATCGTCACCATCTTCATCAGCATCATCACCATCTTCATCATCGTCGTCGTCATCATCATTGACGGTGTGGGAGGGTTTTCAGACTCAAACTTAGCTGACACTCGCCTTTGGCGCAACATCAAAAACCATACCTATAGATTAAATAATGTGATACCTGGGGCCAACGTTGAAATTTTTTAAATATGTGTTGGCTTGGACTGAAATTTGGCATGGTTAGTCTAGACGCATGCGTTGACGGTGTGGGAGGGTTTCTAGACTCAAAATTGACTGACAATAATCATTGCAGCACCAAAAACCATACCTATAGATTAAATAATGTGATACATGGGGCCAACGTTGAAATTTTTTAAATATGTGTTGGCTTGGACTGAAATTTGGCATGGTTAGTCTAGACGCATGCATTGACCGTGTGGGAGGGTTTTCGGACTCAAACTTGGTTGACACTCGCCATTGGCGCAGCATCAAAAACCATACCTATAAATTAAATAATGTGAAACATGAGGCCAATGTTGAAATTTTTTAAATATGTGTTGGCTTGGACTAAAATTTGGCATGGTTAGTCTAGATGCATGCACTGACGGTGTGGGAGGGTTTCTAGACTCAAACATGACTGAAAATAATCATTGCAGCATCAAAAACCATACCTATAGATTAACTAATGTGATACATGGGGCCAACGTTGAAAGTTTTTAAATATGTGTTGCCTTGGACTGAAATTTGGCATGGTTAGTCTAGACGCATGCATTGACGGTGTGGGAGGGTTTTCGGACTCAAACTTGGCTGAAACTCGCCATTACAACATCAAAAATCATAGCTATAGATTAAATAATGTATCTTTTTTTCACTATAGGGTTTATCATTTGTTATTTCTCTAGTATATTTTTGCACTATCTTCATTTAAATCTCAATTGCTATCAAATTATCGTCGTCATCTTCATCTTCATTTAAATCGCCATCATCATCGTCCTCATCTTCATCATCATCATCTTCATCATCGTCTTCTTCATCATCGTCATCATCATCGTCGTCATCTTCATCGTCATCATCATCATCGTCATCATCATCGTCATCATCGATCGTCGTCATCATCATCGTCATCTTCATCATCGTCATCTTCATCATCGTCATCATCATCATCGTCATCTTCATCGTCATTGTCATCATTGTCATCATCATCATCATCATCATCATCAATCGTCGTCGTCATCATCGTCATCTTCATCATCATCATCTTCATCATCACCATCTTCATCATCGTCATCATCATCATTGTCATCTTCATCATCGGTAAGTAAGGATTTCACTCCTATCTCAAATACAAATCATTTTGGTGAAGTGAATTATCTCTTCACCTCGAGACTCTGGGAAGCAACTCCACTGGTGAACCCATATAGGGACTCCACTAGGTATTTTAAAATCAAAGAAGCACAATGAGTTCATATGTTTTCCTCTCATTTTCTCAAGCCTTAAACTAGTTAAACCAAGTAGTCTAAAATTTAAGATAGGCTAGATAATTAAGACAGGCTCATGATGAGTGGGAATCACCATTGCGGTATGAGGATGACATGCAATATAATTATGGGTATGAACCTAAATCTCAAAAAAATACAATACCCATGATTTTTCTCATTAGTCTAATGTGGACTCTTCTGAAGTAATTGCCCAAGATCCCTTCAAATGTCATTCATTTTATGATTGTCCAATGTACTCATCCCACCATAGATGCCTTCGTTTCTACAGTGTTGGGCCGATTTTTTATATTAAATTAGATTTTACTTTTATAATCGTGGGTTTTAAATTGATTACTGGTATATTCCATGCCGATTCAAAATCATGGGTGGAAGTAAATAAAATGGAAATGCCAAATCGCACATTGGGTTACTATTTTTTGAAAGGAAAATAAAGTGTGTTATTGAAATTAGTGGGCAACATTACTACTACTCTAATCCTTTCATGATTGTAGAGTCCGAAAGAGAATATTAACCCATCCTATATGTAAGGAACATAAAAGGGTTACAACCTCCCATATTGTATTGGGAAGTTTTAAATTGCCATGCACACAAAGTCTCAATTCCGTGACATCTAACAAAGTGAAGAAAGCTAAATATTTTAAATTTTGACCTTCAAAATGAAACTCTAGCTGGAATTGCAAATTTTGATTGTTATGATCATTGATTTTAACACCTGAATTGATTCAACAACCTAAACTACTCATACTCCAAATCTATTTTTCAATATTACTAATTGATTTATACAATTTCATCAATCCAAATGACTTTATCCAATTTTAGGAAAAAATAATACCGATTTCCCCTCTTGCATTTTAAGCGACCAAAGCACAATTAATAGATATATTTATTCCAATAACTGAAACAATCACAATGAAACATAACTCAAGGGATCGAAAATACTAGTGAAAATATCCAATTTGCCTCTTAAAAATATCAACGAACTTAATGTTGGTGTTTTTCTTATGGTTTGACAAACCAAGTTGAATGAGATAGACTTTAACAATTCCTTTAGATTGATATCCATTGTTTCTCATGATTGCTTAATCGTGTTTTGTGTATTTTCAAATCTATGTGATTACTTTCCGTTGAATAGTTTCAGTTTCCATTGAATATTAGTATATCACTTTTGATCATAGAGTGAACACAACAACTTTGTAGAAAATCCATGTAAGAAATGTCAATGAGTGATAACGAAACAAAAAATATGTTTCTTAATTATACGAGAGAACACCAAAAATTATCCACTTCCATGAAAGAGAAATGCTTCCAGGGAAGAAAAGAATGTGCAGTATAGTATTATTACAACATTTGAACAAAATTCCCCAATGAGATACTAGGGGCTATTTTATATATAAATTATCTATAAAATAAGTTGAACACGTGGATAGGATGTTAAATATGGAGGAGCCATTAGAAACACACCTATTAAAGAAAAATGGGAGCTTGCAATAAAAAATAGGAGCGAGTGGCAAGCTCAACTCCCACATCCAAGATGGAAGCTGGTCCATTTGCACAACAACTTAAATAGCGAACTCAAATAGATGATGAAGAGAATGTTGAGCGTAACTTAATGTGGTAATATGACCATCTCTTATCTTGCTATGGATTCCTTTTTAAAACTGAATATGTTGATGATGGACTCATGTCACACTCGATTGCGGAGTGGAATTTTAGTTCTACCAATCTAGCCGTTCTCACCACTGTGATCAAAACATGATAGAGGGGAAGTTAGGCTATATCGAAAAATATACAAGAGATCATGCAAGTGGTCTCATCTTTCCAATCTGTCATTTTTGGTGCAAGTGGTGGGATACCTTCCCCCATAGTAACATAAATGAAGATCATGGTATTGTGATAATATGTATCAACTATGGAAGGACGTGGGATGAAACTAAGTGCGCTTTTTCTCGAAGTACAACAACCAACTTGTTGATGCCCCGAAGATAGCAGCATCAAGCAGAAATGGATTCTCCCTGGTAGACTATCCCAATTAGATTGTCCACCGTTTGGTATGGGGAATCCATTCGGTTAGCGGTTCCGGCTACCGTTAGATTTTAGAGATTTGCTTCTTTTACACTGGTTATGGACCGATCCACTGTTCTTTTTTTATTTTATGGTTAAGATGATATGCAAGTGCCTAAGCTAACTTGATCTAAATGCAGAACTTGAAACAAATATGTGTCTAAAACTGAAGTAAATCTAACCTATCCCTACAAGGAGCAAAACTATAAGTATGAGTAATGTGCTGGAAGAAGCATCTGAAGATCAACAGATAACCATTAAATCATAATGATAGATCCACAACAAGAAATGAAGAATATAAAAGATAGCTTTTAATACATGTGAAAGCAGTCTATTACTCATATAAGAGAAACATTATTGCACAGAGAATAGTAAAATCATTCATTGCACAGAAATAATTCGAACAACAGAGAAATATTTCACTATAATACATATAAATGTCACCAGAAGACTCCAACAGACATCATACACACATTCCCAGGCAAAATGCGTCCTCTCCAAGCTCATATTAGGCAAATTCACTTTCTGGAAGCAAGTGCAAAATAGTTCGTACAAGCTTAAGAAAATTCCTTTCCCTGCCAAAAGTCCTTTACACTATTCCCTAAGCCTCTATTTATATATTTACAAAATGCCTCTTGAGCTGCCACCTGGCCTTTTACACTTGTCCTTTAAGGACTTTTCCTAGAAATAAACAATTCGTGGCCCTTTTCCCATAATAGAAATTCTTTCTCAAAAATAGAAAAGCACAGTTGTCCTAGTGACTTCTACGCTCTAACCACAGGGAAAAGTAAATCAAAATAAGAACAACGCATTATGACTAGCGTGTTCATCCTTGGGGTGGTGCTTCTGCTGGGAATGATGTGCCTGCGCTGGCTGCTACTGCTGCTGCTGCTTTCTTTTCCTCTTCTACAATATAACTGAACCAGATACCAGTGTCCCTGATAACCACATTTGCTGGTGAAGGGAGCAGGATCTTCTGTGAAGTCACATGCTTACCAAGCTCTGCTTCAATACCATGAATTTCTGCTATTGCTGTTTGGTGGATCTCCTTGAGAAAATGATTGTATACTGATGACATCCCAATATAGTGATGGAGATCATCGGTGGCCAGCACTTCAATCTTCTTTACATACTCTATTTGAAAACCCAGCTCTTCCTTCAAGTCTAACAAGCGCTGCTCTTTGCTTGGAAACTCATCGAGGGACTAAGAAAAAATCAGCTTGCATTTTTCATGCACTTCATGGATTTTTGATACAGGCTGTTACCTTTCTCAATTGTTCCCTGGATCTTAGCCATCAACTTGATGCCGCAATTCCTACAAAAATCCATAAGGGCTACATCTTCCTTAAAACCATCTACAGATTTGAACGAGAGATGCTTACGGAAATCAACCTTCGCTTCCCTCCACTCCATCTGGCTCAGGATGTTTTCTTTAACCCGAGTGTATTTTTCTTTAAGCCTGATGGCTTCTGCATTGACTTCTTTCAACCTAACCAACATGGTCTTGAGCCTGCACACCTCCTCAGTTATCAATTCTTGTGTGGCATGCATTTGACTTAAGATGTCACAAGACTGCTCATGAAAGGGAGACATATCTATCACCGTGCTTTCTGCTTGCTCTAACTGCTCAACCATTTCCTGCTTATATACTTCTAGGTGAAAGACTCTAGCTTCAGAATCATTCTTTTCTGCTTCTAGAACCATCATCTGGATTTTCAGGTGCTCCTTTTCCTCTTCCAGACGTCGATACTTATCCGAAAAATCCTTATGATCAGCAGATAGGCGATTATATTTGTTTACTACAAGATCCCTGTAAGCCTACTCATTAGCCACAATATGTTGCAGCATGCGAGCTCTCCTCTTCGTTGACTCAAACTCTTTGACCATGTCAATCACATTATCCTCTGTTTCTTTTGCTACCGACACAACGGCGGATGCCATGGCTATGGGAGCCTTGTTTGTATTCTGCATGACTGTGGTTTCTCGCTGAGTGACAATGTCTGCCTGAAAAAGTCTCTTTATTCTCTCTTTCGATTTCAGGACCACAGCCTTCCTCTTCTTATAGTACACAAATTTATCCCATCGGGACACAGTATGATCTTCGGATGGGGTGAAAGGGATAATCGGGAGGTCTCTTATATGGACTTCTGCCTCCATGGGTGGGGTCTGTACCACCTGAGATGAGTCTACTTCCACATCTTGGGTTCCAGAGCCCCCTGCCTGAGCATCTTTGTTGGCTTTAATTTATCCCTCGTCATTTTTCTCTCCTTCAGGATTTTGCTCTCCTTGAGGTTTTTGCTCTCCCTCAGGGTTTTTCTCTTCTTCGGCATTAAGCCTTCCTTGTGCTTCCCCATCTTGTTGCTGATTCTCAATTTCTTCCCTGTGCTCTTGTTCCTGGGCTCCCTGCTGCAATTTAGCTTCCTCAGCTTCTCTCTGCTGCCTTGCTTCCTCAACTTCTCTCTGTTTCCTTGCTTCCTCAGCTTCCCTCTGCTCTCTTGCTTCCTCAGCTTCCCTCTGCTGCCTTGCTTCTTCTTTCAATCTTTGCTCCTCACGGGACCGGGCTTCAGCTGCTTCCCTTTCTTTCTGGAGGCTGGCTTCTCAGGATGGGGCAGAGCTAGAGCTAGCTCCACCACCGTGATGACAAATCTGTAATTAATTCATGTTGCTGATGCCCCTGAACACTTCTTCTTCGACATCATAGTAATGGGCATACTCAAAATGAGCATATACCTCCTTGAAATGGTCGGCAACCTTGCTCCGCCTGTCATTTCTATGGAAGATTACCTCACCGAAGTGAAAAGATTTCAACTCTTGAATGAACTCCTCAGCTGTTGCAACCCCTGAGAATTTATAGGCTCCTATACAAAAAGGAAAAGGAGGGAAGGAAGCCTTATGCTGCTTATTAAGCACTCCTCCTATTCCATCAAGGAAAACTTGCCTGACTGCTTCTTTCAGGACTACATAATCAGTGGTGTATTTTGGCAAAATGTATAGTGTTTTGGAACCTCCAAACATCCTGATGTAAGTTCCCTCTTCTGAGAAGTAAAAATCGCCATAATTTTCCAGGACTTCCATGGCATTCTCTAACAGGAAATTGGGCTCTTCATTAAACATCTGCTCATACAGAGGCATGATAAACTCTTCACAGATGAGCTTATATTTTGCCCTGTAATTTTGAGCCCACATTATTTTATAAGCAGTGTATACCAGGGTGTTGTCCTGATCCCACGTGCAACCTAGCCTGGGGAAAGAGAGCTTGGCGAAAATGCAATCAATAAGATATGAAGACATGTAAAATTCTGACTTTTTTAAGGCCAAACCTTCTCTATCTGCGGCCACAGTGGACACCAAACTGTCTGAGAGAATAGTAGCCCAATCAAACACAATTCCTTTGAATTCTATGAAGTGGATTATGGGATCCCACTGTATCCTATATATAGTGACATCGGGCATACCGAAAATTCTGCTTAACATCAGGGCAATTAACCTAAAAGGAGGTCTTAGGCTCTGAACGTCATATTCATCATTATCTCTCTTCCTCAGCTGCTTTCCTGTGATTAACAGCCTCTTAGCCATCTCGAGATTATTCATCCGTCCCAACCATTCATCGTTTAGTGCTTGTTGGGGACGTGAGAATTTGTAGGTTGCCGCAATATAAGCTGGATGGAACGAAGCGAATGCCTCTCCCTTGTTGTCCTGCAACACTCTAGTTTGTGGGTTATCATGTTCCAATATCCACCCGATCACTTCAGAGCACGAGAACAACTTAGGACGAGTAGAAGCCCTGGCTATGCCAGAAGTCCTGATGTTTAGATAGATTTGTTCTTCTTCTAATAACACGTCTGGGATATCTTGGTCCCTGATCATCCGGTAAACATCTCCCCATCAGAGCTCGGGAGGAACGCCGGTGGTGCACTTAGTGTCTTGAAAAAGAGTTTCAGTCCTTGGTTGCACTGCCTCTGGCTCCATCATCTTAGCTTTCTTTCTACCACCTTTTGGCATCGTGGCTTATCCCTGTCAGCAACCATATGTGAATGAATATAAAATTGTAAATCATTATAAGAGCGTAACATAAAGCAAGACAGATTTAGCATGTTGATGATAAATATAAGAAAAAATATAAGGATGCATGCTGGGGAGCAAACCAATCATAGATTATCCAAGAAAACAAATATGCTCATCAAACTTGATTGTTCTAGGAAGGCAAAGGAAGGAATCAACATTTTGAGATGTTTCCGAAAAAGGTGATGCATAAAACTTATTTCCTTCTTCATTCTTGAAGGTAAGCTTCCCTAAATTATAGGCGATTCTAATGGCTAAAGTGTGAATGGTGGGATAGCTTGGTTTGGAAAACATATGAGGAAACTGAAAATATATAACGAAATTGTTTTCAATAATCGGTTATCCAAGCCAAATAAGTGAGCGGTTGAGTATCCCAGCCAGCTATGACTGATACTGCTTCTTGTTCGATAGTATTTTGAGAAGCGGCATGTAGCAGGCATAAAAACTTGGACTTGAGTACATCTAGGAAAGAGCACGACAGAACTGCGGCTAATGGAACTGACCAAGCTCGAATGACTCAGGGACAAAGGGCCAACTGGGAATGACTGTCATTGGTTATGACTCCAAGCTATCAGCAATGAGAATTTTATGGGACTGTAACGGTTGTAAAGTTTTAAGAATAGTCTTCTACAAATGCCGACAAGCCATGCAATGAGATAAAAAACGGCCGAGAAAGCTTCGACGTATAGATAAGACAAGATTAATGGTTTAAGCACCTACCTAGAAATTAAATAATGGTGAAAACGGGGTTGGTTCGACGGTAAATGAGCTGAGCTGGAGTGAAACGATTCAAGCAGCTTCGAACGGCGTTCTTCGAATCCAAATCTATCAACGGGGACAATAAAACCCCCACCGCCCTTATATAAAACTTAATACGTGCAGGCATTTAAATGGGTAGGTGGCGACATTAAAACGGGATTGATTACTCATATGGTGAGGTCTTTTCAAACTTTTTGGCATTTACGCGCAACCGTCAATACCGGGAGGAAAAGGTGAGTCTCGTCCGTCATTGCGGACAGATTTTGTGAGTTTCTTCTGAAACATGGATGGACTTTATGAGTTTTGGTCGTGGCTACTTGTTGTGGAAAGGAAAGGGAAGACACTCCGCTTTTGCAGAAAGGCTTGACGAGTTCTTCCGAAAACGACGAGCTAAAACACGTTTGCGGCGCAAGTTCCTGAGTTGTCCCGAAGTTTTGGGAGGATTTTGCGAGTTCTTCCGAAATTGACTCTCCCGAAATATTATAGTGACGGATTTTCCTGAGTTGTTCTATAGTTGCGGAAAGACTCAGTAAGTTCTTCCAAAATTGACGAATGACTTTGGTAAGTCTTTTCCGCAAAGAGAATAGCCGGGGAACTTGGTAAGAGGGCGCCCGTTGCGGCAAAACTTTACAAGTGTTTCCACCGTTTTGGGAGAGAAATTTGAGTTCTTTCGTAGTCCAAAGAATATGTAGGTGCTTCCTTTGTTTCGGGGAAAAACCTTAAGTATTTCCGCAATTGCGGGTGAAAATCCCAAGTTCTTCCGCCGTTTCGGGAGAGAATTTTGAGTTCTTCCGCAATTTCGGGAAAGAATCGTGAGTTTTGACTTAGAATAAAAACTTCAATTTTAAAACAAATTCCCACTTGAAACAAAACTAAGTTCAAAAAGTTTTCCAAAGGAAGCTTAATTCTTTTAACCAGACTTTCTTAGGAAAATAAGGAGGGGCCCCAATATCTACAAAATTTTGGGGAGGGATGTTGCTACAACAACAATTGGCGAGTCGCTGGCGATCACAGATCTCTAAAAAAATCCTTCTCGTTAATCGGAAATTTTCTTAAAAGCTATCCATCTTATATGCAATATTCAGCTGAGCATTCGAATCTCAGCGAAGGAGGGAGTCATTTTATCTGTTGGCCATTGGGAAAAGGGGAGCTTTGATGAAGACATCTTTAAAACTTTCAAAGGGCCAACATATGGGGTTCATTTTAGAAGATTCATCTTTCATATGGCCACTGCTATCGGACTCCACAGGATTTGCAACAACTTCTCATAGACACTATTGCTCTTGTTCCTCATTCCCATGCCACCTGCATCCTTTTGGATGTTCATTCATTTGATAGCTTTGTTGTTTGAGCCTTCCAGAAATATTTTCTTTAAAATATGATCTTTGATTTCGGCTCCTCAATCCATGATGTCCTTTTGTGTGAGTGAGAGATTTTATTGATTTATCAAGCCTCGCGGACGGAGAGAAGCCTAGCTTGAGCTGAATCTTTTGGACAGATTTCTTGATTTATACGCTTTGCTTTTGTCTCAGCCATGCTTTGATTGAGGCGAGAATCTCTGGAAAACAAACCCTTGATTATAAGCCATTTTGGCTTTTAGATTTGCAGCATGGAGTCATTTCAATACCCTATGCCTTCGAGATGTGCTACTTTCCATGCATCCAACTTCAGCAATCTTCTTGAGATGCTTTTAAGTGTGAGAGTGGATGGAGCCCAAGGATAGTAATAAAGATAATCATAGATCTCTACTATTTAAACAAGGGCTAGTTTGACCAACAGGAAATGATCTCTTCATTCTAGAGAATGGTCAACCAAGCCAAAAATGCAAGGATAAACTTTCATTTGAAGGTATTTTCCACTTCCCAAGTTGTGAGATTTCTTCGAGAGATTTAACTTTATGAGAGGCCCGACTGTAGGCACTTCAAAAAACAAACTATACAAAAGGCTCAAATGCTGAGAAAAGAAAACAACTTATCTGACATAAAGAGAAAAAAAAAAAAAAAAGTAAAACAAAACAAAAGGAAAGCTTTTATTTATGTACAGAAAGTCTCATTGAGACTACGCAAAGTATTGCTTCAAGGCGAGGCTGTTGAGAGGAAGGGTTACTTCCTCTCCCTAGAGGTCTGTCAGCTTGTAAGTGGATGGGCCAAGCTTTGCAGAAATTTGGTAAGGGCATATCCATAAGTGTTCAAATTTTGTGTGCATTCCTTGCCATCGTGATTATGATCCCATTTGAGAACCAAATATCCTACTTCAAAAATTCTTTTACCAGACTTCCTTTTATCAAACCACCTTTTGACTATGTCTTGGTGCTAATGGAATCGGTATTTAGCTTTATGTCGGGATTCTTCAAGTTGAAGCAAGGTGTTGATCCTGTATTGTAAGACCTGACTACTAGATCCTCGAGAGGCTTGGGATAACTGTAAGGATGGGAGCAAGATGTTGGGGGGAGAATAGCTTCCTTTCCATAGATGAGAGTGTAAGGGGAAACCCCTAATGCATTATTTGGAGTCACCCTATCTTCCCACAAAGCATTTGGGAGAGCTGTATACCAACTTCGCTGATTTTCTAACACAGTCTTCTTGAGAATTCGAATGAGGTTTTTGTTTGAAGATTCAGCTAATCCATTTCCTTGAGGGTAATAATTGGCTGAATAATGCAGTTTGATTCCTCATTCATAAACAAATTCATTTATCTTAAAATACGAGAAATAAGGAGCATTATCAAAAACAAGGGAAATTGGAACCCCAAACCTGGTTATGATGTTTTCCTTCAAGAAGTTGATGACTGTGTCTTCATTGATCTTGCGCAATGGGATAGCCTCCGTCCATCTGGTGAAGTAGTCGGTAGCCATCAGGATGTATCGATGTTGCAGAGAAGAATTTGGGTTTATCTCTCCAATGACATCTATACCCCATTGTTCGAAAGGTTCTGAGATAATAACCGACTGCAAAGGTCCTGCTGCCTTAGGTAATTTCCCAACACTTCTTTGGCATATGTCACAGTTCTGTGCATAAGCATGAGCATCTCGGAATAAAGTGGGCCAATAATATCCATCTCTGAGTATTTTGTGGGTTGTTGTCTCTCCTAAATAATGTCCACTAGCAGGACCATCATGCAATTCCTTGACAACTTTACTTGCATCTTCCTTTTCTAGACATCTGAGAAAAATTCCATCGTAATTTTTTCTGAAAAGTATTCCATCAATGATCTGATAAGCTGTTGATTTCAAGCGGAGTGCCCTTCTTTGCTTAGAGCTCCAATGCTCAGGTAGGTATCCTTGCTGCAAATAATGCACTAGATCCATATACCATGATTGAGGAGCTGTGAAGATAGGACATACTTCAACCGAATTCAACTCAGCTTCATTTTTCCAGTGCTGCTCTTCATCAGTCGGATTTTCTGTAAGCAATTTGCACAGGCCTTGTCCTTTGATGATAGTGGTTGGCTTAAATTCTAAGTCATATTCTTGCAGAGCTGTGACCCAGTTTCCCCTCATTTCTCCTAATTCCTTTTGAATGAAGAGGGATCTAACAGCTAGGTGGGGAACTATAACCTTAGTTCTGCTCTTAAGAATATATGGTCTGAACTGTTTGACCGCTTTGAAAATAGCATACGCATGTTTGTTGACAACGGGATAGTTCAGTTTAGCACCTTGTAGACCAGTGCTCATAAATGAGATTGGGTATTCATCCCCTAATTCTACCTTTTGCGTGAGCACCGTTGCGAGTGAGTCATCTGAAGCAAAGGTATACAAGATAAAGTCTTTGTCAAATTCAGGGCTTTTTAAGGAAGGAGCCTTAGCTATGGCTGCCTTAATGTCTCTGAATGCATCCTTTTCTAAGTCTACCCACTTGAACTATATGCTTTGCTTGACCATTTGCTGCAAAGGTTTAATAATTTGCACGAAATCCGGAACAAATCTTCGGACAAAATTGATAGTGCCCATAAACGACTGCATGGATTTTTTGTTATGGGGCATTGGAATTTTGTTGATAGCTTGCACTCTTTCTTGATCTATTGATACTCCTCTTTTAGAAATGATATGGCCCAATAGTTTACCTTCGGGAACAATGAACACACTCTTCTTTGGATTTAAAGAGATACCATATTTCTGGTAACGATCAAAAATATGCTTCAAATGAACCACATGGTCTTCTCTTTTCTTCGAAAATACTGTCACGTCATCTAGATATACAACGACACAATGGCCACCTAATCCTCGGAAAGCAATATCCATTGCTTGCTGGAATGTAGCTCCTGCATTTATTAGGACAAAGGGCATTCTTCGGTATGAGAACGTTCCCCATTTAGTGCAGAAAGTAGTCTTAAGACGGTCTTCTTCAGCTACCAATACTTGATTGTAACCAGAGAAGCCATCAAGAAGGGAAAATAGATCAAATCCTGACACCATTTGAAGAATTTGTTCCATTGAAGGGACGGGATAGTTGTCTTTATCTGAAGCTCTGTTTAAATTCCTGAAGTCGACACATAGTCTTATCTCTCCTGACTTCTTCCTCACAGGAAATAAGTTAGTAACCCACTCAGAATGACGGACCTTAAAGATTATTTTAGCATCCAGTAGCTTCTTCAATTCCTTTTGAATTAGAGGTTCCAGAGCGGGATGCATCCTTCTTAGTTGCTGCTGAAATGGCTTGATACCCGCACTCATTGGTATGACATTCTAAATAATGCGGACGTCATATGTTTTCAGATCTTCATAAGTCCATGTAAAAACATCCTTATATTGCCGAAACAACTTGAGTAACTTATCTCTTTCTCCCGATGAACAACATTTGCCAAGGTTAACAAATTTTGGTTCAGCCTCGGTGCCCAAATTAACTAATTCATGCTGCATTGATGAGCTATTGGTCTTGGTATTTGCTGGCCTTTTGAACTTACTCTAAAGATCAAACAGCATTTCAAGTGACCTTACCCCTTTGGGGATGAAATTTCCTTTAGCTGTATATTTCTTTTGTAAATCAGAATAATGTTCTTCTTCATCTATCACAACTTCTTGGAAAATGTCTTCATTTGTTAGAAAACTGATAATCTATTCGTCATCATCGAAAACTCTGAAGTTTGTGATATTGTCAGGGACAGAAGGCCTGAAAATCAATTCAATTGAGCACTTGTTATTAATAGGCACCAACCTGGAAGCGGACGTTGCTAATAAATCAGCTGCAGAATTTTGCAATCTAGGAATAGACTTTATATTGAAAGCATCAAAATGCATAATTAAATCCCATACCTCAGCCTGATAACTCCTTAAATGAGGTGAAAGGAAATGAATTGTATCTCTTACCTGTCTGAAAACTATTTCCGAGTCACCATATACTTTCAGGAATTTAACATTTAAACCGATGGCTTTCTTTAATCCGTGAACCAAAGCTTCATATTCAGCAGTGTTGTTAGTACACTCAAATTCTAACCTACAGGACAGAAAATACTTATTTCTTTCTGGATCCATCAGAACACAACCGGCTCCTGATCCTTCCAAAGTTTTAGAACCATCAAAGTATAATGTCCAAAAAGGATCGTTTGATTCAACTAAGTTAATATCTCTATGATCTAAGTCAGTAACTAAATTAACTATATTACAGTCAATATCATCGGTCCGAGAAAAATGAAGAAGATCGGACTGTTTATCTGATTCATGGCCAATAGTTTCAGACTGATAATTACTCGGGTCAATTTCTAGAAAATAATTTCCCAAAACTGAGGATGAGAAGGACACAACTTCATTCTTTCCTTCTAGCTGAGTTACATTTTGTTTCATGTGTGGTTCCCTCAGAACCTTGATCTGATTCTGTATGTTTTGATAAGGCAACCACAAATGGGACCAGTCAGTTGCAAAGTAACCGTTCAACTTCGTGGACCAGTCCCGACTCAGGATAAAACCATAGGATTCAGAAATTTCAACTACCATTATATCAATGAACTGACAAACTCTAGAATCTACTGACAACCTAATGAGGACATCTTTCATTTCCCCAATAACTTTGAGGGCAGTCCTATCTAACTGAAAAATCTAGGTGGGAGATGGAATCGGTTGGCCATTGATTTTCTTACAAATAGACAGTGGCATCACATTCGAAGATGCTCTGGAATCTACCAGGCAGTTGTGCACATTGTGATTGAAGATTTCAAAGGTTAAAAGGAAAGGCAATGTCTGGGATTTAGATTTCCCATCGATGCTAGCCTCATTAATTTCAGGGTCTTCTTGAGTATCTATTAATGGAGTGTTGGGATAGGATCGAAGAGCATGTAACAACTTGTCTCGTTGCTAGGGCAAGCTGCACATATCGAATATTGAAACATTTGCCTTTACTTTCTTTATATCTTCAATGATGTCATATCCTATATCATTTTCTTTTACAATTCTAGTTTGATGGTCTATCTTATTCAGTGTGACCTTTGGTTGTTGAACTACTGTGTCAATGCTTGGCTGCTTGGCCGCTGTTGGGTTGACTTTTGGTTGTGGTGGGATGACTGTTATATGTCTTATGGGTAATTCTTTTGAAATTTTCGGTTTAGGAATAGTCGAGCTTGGAACTGGATTTGCAATGGGACCTTTACTGCGAGTAGTAATGTTTACAGCAGAGACTGGGATTTCCACGGGATCATCTTCTACTAATTATGTTAAAGGTACCCAATCCGACAGCACCATGGTAGTGTCTGGAGATGGTTCCTCTATCTCAGGGCTTGGTTCTTCTGGAGGATCATCTTGATCTGGAATCTGTGAATCCAGCATTTGGTTCATGACTAAACTCATAGAGTTAATCCATTGTGGGCAACTCTTTTCCGAGTGTGGCTCTTTATGAAATGTGCAAAAACTTTTCCATCTCTATTTCATTCATATTTAAAATAGGAGAAGTATTCATTGGTGGATGAGGTTGATCATTGTCTTCTCTCTTCTTGTAGAATGGTTTGAAAGGCTTCCTAGATGTACTAGCTGCTTTATCTTTCTCGAGATCTACAATTTTATTGGACAATTTCTGCATCATCTTAACTACGTTCTCCATGTCTGTTGATGATTCTTCTTTATTCCTGGTGAGCATCAAGGTTTTTTTATTAGCTGCTGGTTTTGTTTCTGCATCTAAGGCATGTTTGGCAATGATGTCTGCTTCTTCCTCCACCTTTCTAGCTTCTTCAAAATTTTCTATTAGGATGGTTTTCTTAGATCTTTTGACGAACATCGCTATAGGCCCTTCAAGAGCTGTCGTATAATATTCAACCAGAGATTCTTCTGCTGGTTTATTTGCCTCGCTAAAATTATTTAAAAGTGTTGTGAACCTTTGGTTAAAGTCTTGAACCTTTTCTTTCTTTTCCATTCTCATGGATAGTAATTCTTTCATGATTGTAGCTACAGTCTTTTGATTTCCATACTTTTTTAAGAAACATGTTTCAAATTCTTCCCAGTTGGAAATTGAGCTAGCTTGTAAGCTAAAATACCAGGAAGAAACTTTTGGCTCAAATGTGTATGGGAAAATCCTACAAACTACATCTCCATGATGTACATTTAAAAGATTCAAGGCTAAATAAAAACTCTTAAGATGATCTTCAGCAGAAATGGCTTTTCTTGGGTTGAATTTAGGCAAGACTTCCTCTGGATTTTTAGGCAGATTGTGGAATGGTCCAGCTAGATTTAATGCTCCCCTTGCTCTCCAAGCAAGTACAGCCATGTTTCTTTGTGGAGAATCAGGTGGAGAATTGTGTGGTGAATTAAATGGACTGTTCTTTGGAGTAACAAGTTCTCCAAGATCTTCTAGATATGAGATATTTTCTGGGTTTTCAAGATCGACTTCGTTCAAGGGTTTTGCAATTTCTTCCAAAGTTAAATTTACAAGCTCTTCAAAATTCTGCACAAGAATCGAATCATGAGTGTACTGTCGCTCTTTTCTAGGAGTACTTTTCCTAGGGAGAAAATTTACTGTGTTTAAACCACCTAGTTCCCTAACATAAGATCGTGTATGTCTCCTTAAATCTTCTATTTCCGCAAAAGGCACAACATACAAGACTTCTTGATGTTCAGAATCAGAGATGGATTTTCCTTGATATGTTACTTCAAGGTTTGGGTTGTCTGAAATTCATGTTTTAAGCGGGTTTTCAGTAACATTTTTTATAATGGGAGATTTTCCTTTATCAGCCATGCACTTCAAGCCCTCCTTCTAGTGCCAAAAACTGTTGATGCCCTGAAGATCACAGCATCAAGCAAAAAGGGATTCTCCCTGGCAGACTATCCCAATTAGATTGTCCATCGTTTGGTATGGGGAATCCGTCCGGTTAGCGGTTCCGGCTACCGTTAGATTTTAGAGATTTGCTTCTTTTACAACGGTTATGGCCCGATCCACCATTCTTTTTTTATTTTATGGTTAAGATGATATGCAAGTGCCTAAGCTAACTTGATCTAAATGCATAACTTGAAACAAATCTGTGTCTAAAACTGAAGTAAATCTAACCTATCCCTGCAATGAGAAAAACTATAAGTATGATTAATGTGCTGAAAGAAGCATCTAAAGATCAACAGATAACCATTAAATCATAAAGATACATCCACAACAAGAAATGAAGAATATAAAAGATAGCTTTTAATACATGTGAAAGCAGTCTATTACTCATATAAGAGAAACATTATTGCACAAAGAATAGTAAAATCATTCATTGCACAGAAATAATTCGAACAGCAGAGAAATATTTCACTATAATACATATAAATGTCACCATAAGACTACAACAGACATCATACACACATTCCCAGGCAAAATGCATCCTCTCCAGGATCATATTAGGAAAATTCACTTTCTGGAAGCAAGTGCAAAATAGTTCGTACAAGCTTAAGAAAATTCATTTCCCTACCAAAATTCCTTCACACTATTCCCTAAGCCTCTATTTATATCTTTACAAAATGCCTCTTGAGCTGCCACCTACCCTTTTACACTTGTCCTTTAAGGACTTTTCCCAGAAATAAACAATTCGTGGCCCTTTTCCCATAATAGAAATTCTTTCTCAAAAATAGAAAAGGACAGTTGTCCTGGTGACTTCTACGCTCTAACCACGGGGAAAAGTAAATCAAAATAAGAACAACGCATTATGACTAGCGTGTTCATCTTTGGGGTGGCACTTCCACTGGGAATGATGTGCCCGTGCTGGCTACGACTGTTGCTGCTGCTTTCTTTTCCTCTTCTGCAATATAACTAAACCAGATACCAGTGTCTCTGATAACCACATTTGCTGGTGAAGGGAGCATGATCTTCTGTGAAGTCACATGCTTACCAAGCTTTGATTCAATACCATGAATTTCTGCTATTGTTGCTTGGTGGATCTCCTTGAGCAAATGATTGTATACTGATGACAACCCAATATAGTGATGGATATCATCGGTGGCCAGCACTTCAATCTTCTTTACATACTCTATTTGAAATCCCAGCTCTTCCTTCAAGTCTAACAAACACTGCTCTTTGCTTGGAAACTCATCGAGGGACTGAGGGAAAATCAGCTTGCATTTTTCATGCACTTCATGGATCTTTTGATACAGGCTGTTACCTTTCTCAATTGTTCCCTGGATCTTATCCATCAACTTGATGCCGCAATTCCTGCAAAACTCCATAAGGGCTACATCTTCCTTAAAACCATCTACATATTTGAACGGGATATGCTTAGGGAAATCAACCTTCCCTTCCCTCCACTCCATCTGGCTCAGGATGTTTTCTTTAACCCGAGTTTATTTGCCTTTAAGACTGATGGCTTCGGCATTGACTTCTTTCAACCTAACCAACATGGTCTTGAGCTTGCACACCTCCTCAGTAATCAATTCTTGTGTGGCATGCATTTGACTTAAGATGTCACAAGACTGCTCATGAAAGGGAGACATATCTATCACCCTGCTTTCTGCTTGCTCTATCTGCTCGACCATTTCCTGCTTATCTACTTCTAGGTGAAAGACTCTAGCTTCATAAACATTCTTTTCCACTTCTAGAACCATCATTTGGATTTCCAGGTGCTCATTTTCCTCTTCCAGACGTCGATACTTATCCGACAACTCCTTATGATCAGCAGACAGGCGATTATATTTGTTTACTACAAGATCCCTGTAAGCCTGCTCATTAGCCACAGTATGTTGCAGCATGCGAGATCTCCTCTTCGTTGACTCAAACTCTTTGACCATGTCAATCACATTATCCTCTGTTGCTTTTGCTGCTGACACAGAGGCGAATGCCATGGCTATGGGAACCTTGTTTGTATTCTGCATGATCGTGGTTTCTTGCTGAGTGACAATGTCTGCCTGAAAAAAGTCTCTTTATTCTCTCTTTAGATTTCAGGACCATAGCCTTCCTCTTCTTATAGTACACAAATTTATTCCCACTTGAAACAAAACTAAGTTCAAAATTTTTTCCAAAGGAGGCTTAATTCTTTTAACCAGAATATCTTAGGAAAATAAGAAGGAGGGGTCCCAATATCTACAAAATTTTGGGGAGGGATGTTGTTGCAACAACACAACTACTTTTTCTCAAGGGATGTGTTGGATAGGCATCTGTGGTTCCTACTAGGACATCACCCTAGACCAAAAGCAAGGATGTGATATTTCAAGCACTAACCTATACTAAATTATATCAATAGATAAACAACCTATACAAAGATGAAATATTAGATACTAACATATTAACCCCTACTAACATATACTAACCTATTAACGTCCTATAACCTATACTAAGTTATATCAATTTATAATCAACATCCTACACTAGCCTATTAACCTATACTAACCTATTAACCCCAAACCCCTAACCTATTAACCTATAGTAACCTATTAACCCCAAACCCCGCCTAATACCTCAACTCTCCAACCATGAAATGCATAAACCATTTAACAAAAAACTGGCCCTAATATTCCTGTCACTGATCGATAATCCCACCACTATGTTCAATAGCGTGTTTCAGCATTTTTTGGAGGGAAAACTCCACCTCCTCTGCATCTGTTTCAGACTTGCGGTCTGGTTTGTATGATGGGAAATGTAGTTCAAAGGGTAGTGATGAAATGACAATCTAATTCAGTGATCGATAGGTGGTTTCTCCATTTTGTCGAGGGAAAATCCCACCTCCTCCACATATGTTTCAGACCTGTGGTTTGGTTTGTAATGTGGCTCCATTTTTGGTGGGCATCTCGACTTCTATTTGGACTTAACCAGTGTTAAGCGACAACGCAAGTGTTTCCTTTGCACAAGCACAAGCAGGATCAAGAGTAGGGGTTTCAATTGCAAAATCAGGAGCAGGAGAAGGATTAGTCTCTGCAATGTCTTCGGTATGTGGCCACATTTCATCTTGAACCCTCCTACACTTTAATTTAGTTCAACCCATTAGCAGAGCCTACTCTATGACCCTTCCTCTTTCCTAAAGCTTCGATGCCTACTCTATTCATGGATGAGGAGTGTGTTTGTAGTTTTTTGTTTGGTGCCCATCGGAGTTTCTGTAACTCCGTTTCGAATTGGGGCTAGTCGTGGGCAGTGAGAAATTGTAATGGGTTTGACCCATAATGGGAATGTAATTCGTATGAGTAGTTTGGTAGTTGTTTACAGCATGTTTAATGTATTGAAGTATGCCCATTGTGGGTGCTTATTACTTGGTTGTGGCCATGAATGGTTGTAACCCTATTTGTAACTAATCTAAGGTTTTGACTTACCTCTGTTTTGGTATTCGCTTACTGTGTTGCTCTAAGTGATGGATTGGGTATTGTATAAATTGTTTAAATGGTTGCAATCTGGAACATGTTGAAATGAATCTTTCATTTGGGTTCTGTGTATCAATTCATAGATAATACGAATGCTCTATTTGTAATTCGCCACCTATAGCTGACAAAAATGACTCTGCGTGTAAATTGATGGTTTGGAAAATGAATTGGGGTTTCGTTGTGTGTAAATACTAGGTCTGTTTCTATTTAAACATGAGTTTTTATACTCTGCTAAGCGATTGGGTGAGAATCGACCCTGTCGCTATACGTTATTGGAAAGAGTCTTTAGTTTAAACGATTATGTGTTAGCTTGATGAAGCGATCCTGTAGCTATTTGTTTTGGACTCTCAACGCAAGTATTTATTTGTTTGGCTAAGAGATTCAAACCTGTAGCTAAAATGTTTGGAAAACAATTCTGTATTATGAGTTTTGACTTTCATGAAGCAATTTTGTAACTTAACGTTTTTGGTTCTGGGCGCAAGTATTTTCTGTTTGAGAAGTCATCGAAAACACACAATGTGTGTTTCAACTTTAGAGTTTTGGTCTGTAATGCTGGTCATTTTATTTATTTAGTGTTTCTCCTTTGGTGAGATTCGATCTCTGTGTTATTACATTTTCAAATAGGATGTATTTGTTAAGGGAAAAGAGCTGGGTAAGCCCTAGCTGGTAAATCGCATTGGGTTAAATGTTTTAGCATTTGCACAGAGGTTTGGTAGGAACGATCCTGCTGTAGCTTTTGTTTAGATTTTTGTTTGGTTACACCTCTACATGATTCGATCCTGGGTCTACGAACTACTTTTATTTTATTTTTTGTTTTGGCTGAGTTGTTTGGTTCAGTAGTTAGACAAAAAATCAAGCTCCTAAAGAGATCATCTTCTTGACAGGTCAGCACTTCACTGACACTAGGCACACACCTAGATGCACACTCTAGATTTGAGATTCCCTCTCCTAGGAAAAACTGCCCAAGTCATGCAATTAAAATGCACTAATCCTAACTCAAAATTAACTAAATTAAGGTCTTACTAAAACATATTGTGATCTTGATATCCAAATTTGCTAAAAATGAAATTGTCCCTAAAATAGGAACTTCTGAAAAATAGAAAACACATGATGAACAGAGTCTTTCAACGTCTTGTACAATGCCCAGTGACAAAGGTCAATTTGGCATCAACTGGTCGTGCCAAAGATCCTGCCAACAAAAGACATTGTTTAATGACTAATGTCAATTTACTTGGCAATACCCTTACATTAAAACATCATATTGATTGATTGGATCTTTGTAGGGGTCCTTTTAGAGATACAACTAGACATCAGGCATAGATGGAAAATAAATTTAAGAGGGGTCTAGAATAGTTATTTTTTCCATATGGAAAATGTTAATACCTTGTGTCCCAGACTCCCAATCTGAAGTTTCTAAATTATGTTGTCGATTGTGCCTTCCCAATCGTCAAGAATCAATTTGCCTTTGGAATTGCTTTCTAGAATGTCCAACAATATACTTGGCAATGATGGATATCCCTGCCAGTTTGCATGGCACATGCTCTAGATGATACATGATGCATATAAAAGGTTATAAGAATATACAGATGGCATTACTGCCTGTTAAGAAAAGTTATACGGCATAATGTGAAGACAATAAAAGACGTTTGATCGACGCTAGTAGTATTCACTGAAATTTTATGGTCTCACATGATACACATTAATGGATTCATTCATGTGATTTGGAAGTTGGGGGTTGGTTGTGTTCTTAATTACAAATATAATCTTGTTCTTCCTAAAAAAGTAGTTTGTTAGTAGTGACCCGTTTTAGTGGGTATTGTAATCAACGTAGCTAATATAATGGGGAAAACTCAGTTAGTTTAAATAGCTGAGTTTATTTTTGGTTAATTAGGTACAAGCTGGGAGGTGGGCAAGTTTAGGCTCTTATGTTAACTTGTTAATATGTCATTTATTGAATAATTAAACATACTAATACTGACAATAAGATATTCATCAATAGAAATGGATAGTACATTACATATTTTCAACCTTTAGGGCCTGAAAAGTGTTATAACATTCACCAACCATAATTTTTTTTTGACAAATGGTTGGGTAGAAAAATTTCACAAGATCATGACATGAAGAAGAATCTAGTTAGTTGGTGGTAGATGTAAATAGGTTCATATCTAGGAAAGATGGCATGCATTTTATTAAAAAATTGATGTTTCCATATATATGTCATGGTTATTATGTGTAGGTTGTATGGACAACAAGAGACTACACTTACCTCAATGCAGTTAGGTTCCTATTATTTATATTGTGGTTACATCAATTGCAGTTTTTAATTGGGAAGCTATCTTGTCTTTTTCCGTGCATAAATCTATAGAGAGTGCCTAGAGTGATAATCCTGAACTCTTCCCTACTTTCTACATGGCCTCTAATCTTTTAGATATACTTTGTGCAAGCAATTATTTTCCAAAAGTTCGTTGGAGTTGGAATCTAGGGTGTAAACCAGTTCATGGATGGAGAATTAAATAAGGAGAAAGGTTGTGAACCCCTTACATTCCAACACATAAAACTAAAAAAAATTCCCTTTTTACGGGTCTGTTCCAAAAAGTGTCATCCATCATTACCACTAGTCAATACCCAACAAAAAAATAGACCACATATGTTTTCAGAAGAGTAGAAGAACAATCTCAAACTCTACTAAAGCACCAGGGGGCTTATTGCTCCATATACCCATTGGACTTAGTCCAATTATGCATTTAACCATATCTATTTTTTTATGTTGTACATGCTAGCACTAGTATATTTGAACCCAAAATCGGATGAGAAAATCCGACGACCTCCGATGAAAAGGACTGCGTCGTCGGACTTTCTTTCAAAATTACAATTTTTTATTACTACTCAACTAGGCTGCCACAATTTGTAAATCTGTGTTTTGGATGCTTGCTTGGTGTGTTTTAATGCATATTACAAGTCTAATATTACAAATTACAATAAGCATTTATTGCAGTTTGGATGTTTTTTTATCTTTAGCGTTCACACTTTGTATAAGGATTACCCCATGCGGTTTAGGGTGGTACTATAGCAGCTTTAACACTTAGAATATAGTAGCTTCAAATTTGGACTATGGTGGCTTCATAAAAAAACAAGTTGTGGTATAGCTTCCTGGCCAGTTGTGGTTACTATTTTTTTATTAAGCTCATGAAGATTTATATGCAGTTTATTGTTTCTACTACCCCTATGTTTTTGTGAAGAATGATTGAAGAATGTTATAAGTGTTCCTAGAGAATTATGAACATGGATATGTACAATTCCTTATATTTATTATCACTTTGTTTAATGTGATGAATTCATTTGCATGACTTGAGTATATCTGAAGCTCTCCTTGAGGTCCCATGAATGAACTTGAACACTTGTTGCATTCATTTAATTTGAAATAGTTATAGTTTGAAAGAACTCTCTCCTTACCTTAGCTAGCATTCATTGAAAGGAAAGGCTTATTTTATTCATATGCATTTGCATGGTTTGAGTTAGTCATCACACCACGAGTTGCACTTCCATCACCCGACTCAGTAATACAACCATTAAAATTTAACTCGTTAACTCAACACACTTTAACCTCGCTTGAGGATAAAAAGAATTTGTTAGTTAGGTAGGTTAGGTAGGACACCGGGGATAAGCATCCAAATAATTCCCCCTTGTCGTTATCATCCGAGACACAGTTGTTGTCATCTAGGGTGCTAAAATCCTATTGTACTTGTTGACAAAGTCATCGACCAGTTTGTGGAGGGGCCTCCTGTTGTTTCAAGGGTTAAACCGTCGCGAGATCGAGAACCGGACGGACTCTGTGGAATGCCGCACTCCACTTAGCCCTAAGGCAACATCAATCATTGTCTTCCTTGTATTCTTCGGCCACCATACTGGTGATACAAGGGTGATAAGGCAGAAGCGCCGAAAATCTTTTCCAACGTGTCATGAATGAGGTAGCTTAGTGACTTTTCTACTAGGGCTCTTTTACCCAGGATCCCTTTCGGTAGAGGGATATCCTTCCATTATTGGTCTCTCATTTTGTATTGTTCGACTTGTATTTCATCACCTTGCGAAGGATACAACTTGTTGAGGTCTCCAGCTCTTAGTTAGGAGGTTTTGCTTGCTATTTCACCTTTTTAGAGGGTCTTTTTCTTTTTAGTGCTGCTTGTTGGCATTCTAGACACTTTTGTTTCAGCTCGCTTACTGTGACACCAGTCCTAGTACAATTTTTTGAGCTTATATGATGATGTGTGATGTCCTCTTCTCCTAGGTCTTCGAGATGGTTGAGTTAGATGGTCTTCTCAAGGGACTTAACACCTCTTGATGGAGCCACTGATGCTTGACCTTAGGAGTAGTCTAGAGGACCACATGATCACATCATCCGTGTGGACTTTTCCATTTACTGTGATGATGGTCTTTCAGGTTATATGGAACAATGGTACATTTGAGAGAGAGATGATTGGTACATTGTACCCCACCTTGGTTGATTGTCTTATGGTCCTTGCATTTTGTCGATAATATTTGTGTGGTACCTTGCCTTTTACCTTTTGGGTCTTTTACTCATCTTGGTATATCTTTTGATTTGTACCACCTTTTATGTTTTTGGTATTGTGGGTACTACGGTAGTTTGTACACATTTGAGGTACACACCCTAATTTGTCCAAGTTGTTATGAGTCTTTATACCTTTTGGTGGTCCTATTTGAGTTACAAGAGGTAGTTACAAGGAGCTATTGCATATAAGAGGTAGTTACAAGGAGCTATTGCATATATTTGACATTATTTGACCTTCCATCTCTTTGGCATGTCAAATAACAGGTAGTTACAAGGAGCTATTGCATATAAGAGGTAGTTACAAGGAGCTATTGCATATATTTGACATTATTTGAACTTCCATCTCTTTGGCATGTCAAATAACAGGTAGTTACACGGAGCTATTGCAATATATATTTGACCTTATTTGTACCTTCCCCACAATGGTTGATTTACTTTTGGACCTTACACCCTGTTGTTTATTGGTCTTGTGGTAGCTTGTCCTTTCATTTTGGTCCTTTCATTTTTTTGTGGTACCTTGCCTCTCACCTTTTGGGTCTTTTACTAATCTTGAGTTATCTTTTGAATTGTACTGCCTTTTTTGTTTTTGGTCTTGTGGATATAACTATGGTAGATTGTCCACATTTGAGGTACTACACCCCCCTTAGTCCCAAGGGTTATGAGACTAATTTATACCCGCTCTTTTCTTTTTTACTTGTACCTTACCGGTTGGTTTTTTTACCCTTTGGTTGGTCCTTGTACCTTACTGGGGGCTGTGAGTCTCTTTGGCCTCAGTTTGCTGGTTGTCAGCTCTTTATTGTGATTGTACTAATCCTTTTGATTGTCATTGAATTTCTTTGATTGACCGTACCAATATAGCCAGTCATCTCTCTCTCTCTGGTTTGTACTAACCCTATAATAGGGTCACTTGGTTCCTAGAGTTGATTGGCCTCTAAGAGGCATAGTCATTTCTGAAAGTAACTCTTCTAAATATATTACAAGAAACATCTACACCCAGGTAATTAAATATGTGTTGGTTATAAGACTTAATTAGTAATCAAAGTGGTGGTAATCAAATACGTGGTAAATAATTTGAATTAAGTAGTTAAGGCTTGTCCTGTCATACAAAATTGTTGGTAATCAAATTATATTTGTTGGTAAAGAATTTTAAGAGTGGTGGAACTCGACCTCGACTGAACTTGTGAGGAAAATTATCTTGGATAATAAGTGTCCTGACAGAAAACTGAGTAGAACTATGACTTTATTTCTTGAACCATGACCTTATCATAACTATAATAGATTGCTCCAGACTTCCATTTGTGAGCTAAACAACACAATAAAATTTGTAACAACAAAAGGAAAGTTTGCAAGATGGGAAACATTGTTCTGATGTTATAACTGTACTGTTCATGAGCACATTTCTGGGAAAGCAAAAAGCATTCCTGACTTTATAACAAGAGAATATTTGAAACAGAAGTGTGTTGTTAATTTTTAAGAAGCGGGCCTGAAACAAGTGAGCCTGGTGCAAGCGAGCACGAGGCAAGCGAGCGTAGAAGTTCAAAGCGGAATCCAGTGGGTCCATAACCCACAAGTAAACATGAAAATCTCTGCTTGGACCGGAGGAAAAAATCATATCTACACTATCAATGATAATATGAGTTGGTTGGATTATATGCAAGACTAGAAACCTAGGTGGGATTTGAGACATGCTGAAGTATTAGATGCTAACTTACAAGGATCTGATGCTTTTATTAGACTAGTGCCAAAACTCAGAAGAATGCCTATGGGATCTAGTATTGACGTACCAGAGATGATTTACAACAACTCCTTGAGAAAAGCAGTTGATGCAAGAAATTGGTTAACTCACCTATACCATGATCTTAACCTAATCTCAACGGAGGGCTCTACACCTCACCCCGGGCTACGACTAGATCAAAAATACTACTGTATTAACCGGATACGTTCTTTGGAAGCATGACCACATCAAGATGCTAGTCTCTGGTTTCCAAGTACTACACACACTTATGAAAAATATAAAAAATTATGGTGGAAATTCTTAAAAAATAAAATAAATATAGAACATATTATACCATGCTAAATTTTGGACCTCAAATGACACATATCCATGAGGATCCTACATGGTTCGTCCCTGATTGGACTAGAGACTGGTGGCGGTCATTCGACATCAACCTGACAGCATTAGATCCAGGTGCTATTTATAATCTAAAACAGGAAGTTGGAGAATCTCTCGTACAGGTCAAAGATATTTTGCAGACAAAGCTTACTGAGGCTCAAATCCTTCGGTACTACATTAAAAACGAATGACAATGGCTTCTCAAAACCCACATAGACGTCCACATGCATCAGAATAGACGCGTGGTCCTGAGGTCTATTTATTCAAAGGCATGGGTTGTTGAATCCAACGTCTTTCGAGAATTGTATGGTACCCCATACTCCAATGAGTTGTAAATATCTCAAAAGTATTTGGCTATGAGTGGGGCATGTCCATTCAAATTGTCAAAAAGATTGAAAAGAAAGTCTTTGTAACTTGTCATGATAATATAAAGAAATCCCTACTTTTCTCTCCGTCAATATGATTGAAAATTTATGTTATGTATTAAACACCCTAAGTCAATATTACAAGTAATTGTAAAAAGGTAGCATTAGTTGGGACTATGAATGAAAGTTACCATTTTTCAAAATAGCTTACATGTTTACGGTTCCGTTTTTGCTTGATTCAATTACTTTCAGTCTTCTAAGAAGACCATGATTGAATAATATTATACAAGTTCCACAACATTGTATAAAATATTGTTTTTGAAGATTTGTGAACACTTATTAACCACTTAAAAGATCTTACTTTTGAAAGTCTTAAAAACTTTTAGACGTTTTCCATAATGGTTAGTGATTTTTATTTTATATTATTATTGCTGAATATAAATATCTTACTAAATGTCACTGGACTTCAATTACCGAGTTGATGAACCCAAACTGATGGGATGAGAGAGACTTTAGGGCAATGATGACACATCTGATAATTGGATGGTTTGATATGGGATTCAAGACCCAAAGGAGCAATATAAGAAAGCTCATAATTGCATGAATTTGTAATCATAAGAAAGATAAAGTGATCGTATTCCTCATCGCTTGAATTCCTACATGTTGAGAAAGGGAATGAGGATAAAGTAACATTATAAAAGGCGCGACACATCACCTTTTAAGAGGCGCTATGCCTTGCTGTCGTATCTAAAAAAATTTCCCATGTTGCAGGTAGAACCAAACAGGTATTTGTCAGATCTATCTTCTCGAGCGAGGGGATTTTAGGAAGGATAGAGGAAAGTGAGACATCCAGTAGGTCTAGAAGAGTTGTATATTCAACTAGATGTCAAAAGACCAGAAGAAAATTTGAGAAACGCAATGAATTTTTTTACGGTCAAGGGGGGTCATGTTCCTATGGTGATGAGACAAAAGATGACCTCGAGGTGCCCTTGAGGTACAGACGTTTAGTGAAACAATGGGTACCCAAGGATCTTCCTCAACCGAACACAGATTTTTGTGTGAATGATAGGATATATCGAATAGCACCATCGTCAATACATGGTTTCGGGTTGTCAAGCATGGATGGCATAAGGGTCCCTTACAACACATGTACAGAATTGATGGAGTATGTTGGACCCTGTTACAACTACAAAGATTGGATGCGCCTGGTCCAATTTACAAAAAGTATGCGTAGCTATGGATTGTCAACAAACTATTTACAGTTGAAAGACAAAAATCAAAATAAAGGAGCAACGCTGTACATGGACGGAAGGCCAAAGGCCACGGGGAATATTGCGGGGTTTATAAACTGTACACAACCAGGGTCTACAATTAAGCAACCAAACTGCGAATTTGAGTGGCATGAAGGAAACCGTGTTTTTGTAGTTACCATTAAATCAATATATGCAGGGGAAGAGTTGCTTATTAATTACAATTTGAACTGAGTAGATACAAAAAATGTTACTAGGGGAGTGGTACATATAACAATTTACCCAACCTTTTATTAATGAATTTAACATATTAAGGATTTTTTCGTTAGTTTATTTCGTTTAAATTTTACCCATTTACTTCGCAGGCTAGTGATCGGGATAAAGCACCGCCAACAGATGGTCGGAGGAGTACATCTTCCTCGAGGGATCAGGTATACATCTTTGTAATAGTGCAAATATAATAAGAAAAAATAGTTGACTTTCACTATGTTTAGGTGACTTTCACTATGTTTTTTATTTAGGTTTCTGTAAGGGGCAACTCCCAGTTATTAGCAGATCAAGGCAAGTCACCTATGAGCATCGATCCGAGGAGTGGATCACAATCCTCTACGTTGTAGGTATAATCCATTGGAATTGTTCATATAATTGTAGGAATCTATCATGATATAACTCAATAGTCTTTTATATTTTTTTGTTGCAGCCCGATGAATCATTGTATGAAACAGCATCAGAAGAATGTCCAGTAGATCCAAAAGTGGATGAGATCCTTAAAGATGATAGACAAACTGGTGAAGCCACAAATTGGTTTACGATGAAAGACAAATTGTTGGAAAAATATATTGCGGAACTCGTTTCTTTGCTTATCAAGTTTCCACAGACAAGTGTGGACCTGGCAAGGATTGAATTGTTGGAACGGAAATTTGAATCCTTGGAAGTAAGTTGAGGAAGATTGATTCATAAAATAATTCATTTATAACTTTATAATTTTCTCTTTTATATGATAGTACTGAACATGTAAGACGTGGTTTGTATTTACAAAATTATCAGAAAACACACAATAGTGGTGGAGGAGATGTTGGCTGCAGCGAGGCTCGTGGAGAGACGTGGAATCATGAGCAAATGACTCCATGTACTACATCAACTCCTTCGCCATTGTTTTCGACTGAATAGTCGGCAACACGTTCTGACACACCACGGACCCCAACTATGAGCGCACCGGCCGCTGGTGACCGACGCACACCGGATCATCCACCGGAAGAGGTCGACAACGAGAATCTTGGTAATATTGATATCGACCTAGTTGCATTTCCAGGATCTTCCCATGTCACTAGCACAGGAACAATGGAGATAACATTTTTGGTCGACGCTGATCTCGTCCCAATAAAGATCGATAAGGTCCCAGGTAATTAATATATGTTGATCAAGTTACTGTTTATAACTTCATTGTAATATACCAATAAAACATTTTCTTTCAACTAATTATGATCATGCCATGATCGTTTCGCGGGAAATGACGTTTTCTATAAACAAATGAATGATGCGTGCTTGGAGATATTCGGGCCCACCATCCGAGAAAGGTGGGATAAACAATGGAAATGTTTAAAAGATGAACTCATGCATCGGTTGGTTGGCCTGTTCGACGACAAAACCTTTAATAAATTCGAGGTCATGAAAAAGGCTTGTCAACATGTGAAGGTTGTCTGAGACCAATATAGGACACACCTTGAAAAAAACCCTAAGTATGAGCGCCCTCCAATTATTTCACCAATGGAGTGGAGAGCTCGTGTCGATGATGGAAGGGAGAGGGCTCAGAGAAGAGAAGGAAAGATAATACCAGGCTCAGGGAGGTATGCAATACTTTCCGCAATGTAATTCAAAACCTTATTATTATTGAATATTTCTATATCGAACTTGGAACATCTAACGTATTTCAACACTTGCATAGGCTTCCAGACACATCAAAGGCCACAAAGGCAAGAGTTGAAAAAATAGGTCAGCACAAGCTTGGGCCTAGTGGTTATTTCAATTTCGCGGCACGATTTGTAAGTTTCGATAAACCAATAATGCATTCAAATGATAAATTGCAAAAAAAAATCGTTTTATTGCACCGAAAAATGTTAATTAACGACGTTATGCAAATATGCAGGCCGAATGATTCAATGAACAACCCACTAAGGAAGACATGAAGCTTGGCTTTAAGGAATGCTTTGGAGCTGTTGTTGAACGACGAAAAAGCTTGACTGGCCAAACACAGTCTTCTGGTACCAATCCATCCAGTGCACAGGTAAATAGAATCTCTATACTTTATTGAATATTAACCGCTTGTGCAATCTATTCGTTATAAATACTTGAAAAACAATATTGACTCTGTTTTGAGTAGGAAAGCAATGATCGCCCTAATGTCGAGGAGGGAGAACAACAAAAAGAAAATCATGCTTCTAATCCTGGTAATGAATTTATTCACATGCTAAAATTTTATGTATAGCATTGCATATGGTGAACATTAATTGTAGTTCACCATATTTCAACTGCAGAGCATGTAGAGGGTGAAACTGTACAAGTTGAGCCTAGACAGGAAAATGAACTACATGATGTGGCCACACCAGGTAAAAAAACACCTTTGTAATTTTTTTTTTAAATGAAATACTTATCATTACAATATCAAAACACAACGATGTAACATTTTCACATTGTTGCAGCAAATCCGAACCCCTTGCTGCAGACATCACCACAAGCACCTAATGAAGAACCAAGAACTGGAACAGAAAGTCCAGGGGTAGATGCTCCTCTTAGAGATTATTTACCAATTATGAAGAGAAGAAAAATTGCTAGTAAAAAGAAGTGACTCGAAAAATGTACACATCTAATTTTTTTTATAATAATATATCGTCCATGATTTTTGGCCTAATGAATGAATGAATGGTTTAACGGTTTAATGATTCAGTGTAGTAAACTGTTACCTTTATTGAATGTCAGTTTTTATTGAATGAATGTGTTGCATGAATGAATGAATAGTTTATTGAATGTTATCTTTTATTGTATGAATGTGTTGACTAAATGAAATAATGGTTTAATGAATGTTAGGCTTTATTGAATGAATGGTAGATGAAAGTTCATGATTAAATATGGATGAATTTGCACGTATTTGTTTTTTTCAAGTACATGCATTGGGTATGGGGAATTGAGAGTGATGTGATGGGGGGGAGGGGCCATAAGAGCTTCCACCTTCATGTGGTTGGCCCTGTTCAGTAGAGAATATTAAATTATTCTCGAAACAGAGAGGAGCTCAATGAATGGCTACGATGCTGGCTTTCTACAACCCACTAGCGTGTCATCTAAATTTTGATAATTTCTTGGAGCTTGTTGTGATGTTTGGTTGCTCATCATAACCAATTTCGAGTTTCCACAACTTCAAAGGCTGAGTAATTGATGCACTAGAATCAATATCCTTAACCTTCTCTTTAATTTCATTGGAATCAATATCCTTAACCTCACATTGAACCCTTCCAAAATGGTCTATTTACCATTGAAGCCTGGCTTCTAAAGCATGATATTTGAAACTAATCTAACATACACCAACAACAATTAGAAACATGCTTCCTGTTGTCAATGTTCATCATTTTTTATGGCTGCAACTTAACTGAGGATATTTGAACCTGTGACCTATGTCTAGTCCCAAGGCTAACACCTTCAAGCTTTAAGTGCAACTGACAATGGGAGACCACCTTCAAGCAGCTTGATTCATTCTGCATGCATTTCATAGTGGGAGATGACGGGCTACCACCTTGCTTGATTCATTATGCATGCATTTCACTATGAAACAGTCTCAAATCCCCTCTGCGCTTTCCCTAAATTAGTTTCTCAATTCAATGTGACCCATGCCTACCGTCCGAAGAGTGTTTCGAGCGGTCTAGAGTTTCATCCTGGCAATGGTGACGATTCATGGTATTATGTTTCCCTTCGGCTACAATATGACAAACTCAAAGCTCTCATACGAAGGTTTGTCTAACAAATGTGATGGTTTCGGTTTCTCGATTCAGCATAACCCAAACAGTCACATTTGTCAGACAAACCTTCACAGTGGACTATGAGTTTTCCATATTGCATCTGAAGGGAAACATAATACCATGAATCGTCACCGTTTCCAGGCTGAAACTCAATACCGTTGGCAACACTCCTTGGACGGCGGGCGTGGGTCATATTGAATTGAGACACTAATTTAGGAAAAACGCAGTGAATCTGAGACCGTTGCATAGTGAAATGTATGCAGAATGAATGAAGAGTACTGGGTGTCGAGAGAAATGGTTGTGGGACTTCGTATGAGAGTAAATGGCGATGGGAATTGATTGACAAGGTCAGGCTTGAAGTTGGTAGCCTTGGTACTAGACATAGGTCACAGGTTCGAATCTCCTCAGTTTAGTTCGTACCCGGTTATTCTTTCGATGCAAATTATAGATTTTATTTATTTTCCTTTGTCAACTTTACTTATCCCTTTATGTGTTTTCTTTATTTTCATTTGTTAACATTATGTATCCCCTTTTGATAATCGGAATTGTTAATATCGAGTCACTCGAGAATGAACATAAAGAGGATTTCCACATGGAAATCTGTTCCATCCAAACCTACCAAGTGTACTTTTAGGTCAAAAATATTCTTGTAACAAAGCGATGAAAGATCTTAGAAGCAAATCTAACAAATCCCTGAAAGAAGTTCGCGTAACATAGTGGTTTGTGTTTGCAGGAATCCTTCCTTTTATCCACTCTGTTTTCTTTTGGTGCACTTTCAAATTCATCTACAATGATATCAACACACTACACATTATGGGAATAAGACGTTCACATTTGCATATTCCACTACTACATCTAATTAAATATCATCTCCTTGCAACTCCACCATTGTAACACCACTCTCTTCTATAGTCTCATCTTCTACAACAACACCACTCACTACTGCAACATATATCCATTACAACTTTTCCATCGTTTATTGAGTTTCTTGTACAAGCTTGACCTTTACCCCCAATCTTTTCCTTATTGTATTTTGCTACAATCAATTCTTCTACACCTTTACCTGACTTGATAGCTTGAATATTAAATAATGGTAAGTATGGTTTTAGCTTGGAGTGAACACTTAGAGTTGTCGTTTCAAGTTTGTGTAGCTAGGGTTTTACCCCTAGCTTGTGCGAATGAGCATCTACTAAGGAGAAGGGACTCCTTAGTAGCAGTTCAGTAAATGGAAATTATTATGCTAAAACAGAAATATAAATTACTCTAAACATGTGCATGAAACAGAAAAAACAAGATGTAAATAATGGCTTTTGTATTAATTTTACCACCAATATGAAGGTTGGTGAAGCTCTTGCAATGTCCAAGAGGGTTGCTCCAACCTCCAACTTGCTCCTTCTCTTTCTCCAAATGATGGGAATGGGCCAAAAGGGTCTCTCAAGGTGAAAGTAGTTCAATGGTGAACTAGGGTTTCGAGAGAGATTTTGGCAGAGTAAGGGTATTTATGACTGTGGATATCGAATAAGGGGTCTCCGTCACCTATTTATAGTTTTTTGGTGGTGGAGTGCTGGCCCATGGTTTTGGGAACCATATGGTTTAGGGCAGCTGTATAGGGTTTTTTTCCTCATTTTCCCTCATTATTTTATATTTTTTATTCCCTTTTTAAAGGGTTTTTGCTATTTTAGAGGAATTTTGGATATTTTTGGAGGAAAAAGGGGTTTTTAAGCCTTTTTGAGGCTTTTTTGATGGTTTTGTGGCCTTTTGGAGGCATTTTAGGCCTTTTGGAGGCTTTTTAATGGGATTTTCGGGGTTTTTAAGCCTTTTTCAGGCTTTTTTGATGGTTTTGTGGCCTTTTGGAGACATTTTAGGCCTTTTGGAGGCTTTTTAATGGGATTTTTGGGGTTTTTAAGGGAAATATGGTAGGAAAATAGACAGATGAGCCATGTAATGAGGTAGATGAGGTAGTGAACACTTTTTTGGGTGTTAACATATTGCCCCCTCATGTGTGAGGGCAGGAGCTCATCGTATGGCCGATGGACATCATAAGTCATGTATGGTTTGCCTGGGGTGTGGAGAAGAGAAGAAACAAATTGAAGCCCGAAACAACGATCCCGAACAAACTGTAAGAACTAAAAGTACATAACCTCAATAATGGATGAGGAATCATCTAATCATATGGACGAGGCGGGCATTCCCATGCTCATATCAGGATATATCATAATAATAACAATGGGGTCCAAAAATGGGGACCTGACATATACATGACATCAAATACTGACTAAGGAATAATCTCAATATATGGACGAGGCGGGCATACCCATGCTCGTATCAAGATACATAAAAATAACTGTGAGGCCCGAAAAGAGGGACCTGTAAGATACATAGAGAACCACTGTGTACATCATAAGAGTCCAGAGGGGACACCAAATCTGGGACATACTGCTGGGCTGACCATGTCTAAGCTGAACAACTGATACACTGGAAGGATGACAGTGCTACTGAATGTGGTACCAAAGGAACTGATGAGCTGCTAGATCAGAGTGACAAGGGTCATACTCTCAATGGTACACTGAACTGGAACTAATCTGGGATGGAACTGGGTACTCAAGGAAGCATAGAACTGGATGGCTTCCGAATACAATCGCCAACGCAGCCCGGAAATCCACGGGAACATATAACTGAGGTTCCGAAGTGACTCACCAATGTGCTAGAGTCGGGGGAAATCTGGGGTCTTCGACTAAAACTGAAGGGATATAACCCTACGCGATTCTCGACGATGCGATCAAGGTGCTGAAGTCGATCATGTGAGAAACAACCACTCGGAGAGGCAATGATGACTCCTCTCGAAATGATCCGTAGGCACTTACCACAGATGGTGATAATTCCAACGCGTAGGGACCTCTGGGCCTATCCTCTAGAATAGAGGAGCTGTCGTCGACAGAGGGAGACCTGCAACTATCAAGGCAATGATGTTTCCTTGACAGGAGCGCGAGGTAGAGAACCAAAATGTGAGAGTACTGTTGGCAGGACTGACAAACTGGGGGGATAACTGGGCAAGTAGAGGGGGTGGACTCAAACTTCCTTTGTTCAGAGTATGATGACGGGGATGATCGGGCAGCATATGAAACTGACTGAGGGGAAAGGGATCATAGCTGTAATCGATCAAGGGTGGTGACTGGGATGAGGGAGACTCAAGCTGGTATAATATGGCAGAAGACTGCAGAATACTCTGAACAAAGGCGACCTGATTGGGGGTGCTGCCGAGATGATCAATCATAGTGCCAGGAGGCATGGGGGGGGGAACTTCTTCATGGGTTAAGGAACTAGAAGAAGTGTGTGTAAAATGATACTGTCATGTGGATTTATACGAGCCCAGGACAGTTCATGCTCGTGGTTGCTTTCAATTTTAAGGAGTCTGAAAGCAATAAGAAGACTCTGAAGTAATGGAATGGTACTGTTGTGTGGATTTGTACGAGCCCAGGACAGTTCATGCTCGTGGTTGCTTTCAATTTTAGAGAGTCTGAAAGCAAATAAGAAGACTCCAGGGGGTTTCTTTTTCGTGTGTTAGTCTCCAAGGCCCGAAGAAGCATAAAAGGATGCAATGAAGAACTCTTCTAGTCGGTGTGACTAGAGTATTCCTTTTTCGTAATTAGTCTACCAGGTCCGGAAAAGGGTTAAACTTATACCAGATAGACGCCCTTTCAGGTACTTTAACGAGCATGAAAGGAAGCAAGATTGCTCGGCGATCTTTTCATTGTTTTAGGAGTCAGAAAAGAGCTTAACAGAAACTCCCTAAGTGCCTTTTTCGTAAAGGACTTGTCCGGCCCGAAAAAGGGATAAAATTATACCGAACAAAAGGAATGGCCAGGCAAGGAGGAAGTGTTCAATCAAGGAACAGTAATGATGACCAAGAACAAGGGTGGGGGGGAACACTGATGGGCCTCCTTGCGGGGTAAATGAAATGGTGGAAAAATAATGAAACATTTGCAGTATGACGGGAGTGAATGGCTCATGTAAAAGTGTGGAACAATCCGATGGCGGCCGATGTGGTGCGCAAACCCAGGCAACAAGGTGTCGAGACACAATGTTGAAATTGTACCAGGTGAGAGCGAGAAATGATCTCAAGCATCATCATGAGCTCGGAAAAATGAATCCGATGATATAAAATATGCGAAAAACGGAGAACGGTCGATGTGGCATGCAAAACGAGGCGACGAGGGGTTGCGGAAAATAGCCCGAAAAATCTAGGGGTGAGAGCGAGAAATGATCTCTAGCATCGTCACTGGCTCAGAAAAATGATTCCGATGATATAAAACATGCTAAAAACGGAGAGCAGCCGAAGTGGCACGCAAACTGAGGCGACTAGTGGTGTCTAAAAAATGGGCAAAAAATAACGTAGAAAAAATAAGGCAACGAGGTGACCATCATGACGGTCTCGTCGTGCTGATTCCAATGGTGGAAACGGTTTGAAAAATGGACTCCATATGAGCTCGGAATGGCCAAAACAAGAAAAAGTCAACTGACTATAAATAGTGAGTGGGCCCAACATGACAAGTGTCATTTGTACTATTTGACTTTGACTAGTGATCAGAGTGGACCAAAGGTGAGGTGGTGTTTCTGGACGATCCGACTGACCGATTGCAGATCCGGGAGATACAGGTATTCCGTCAAACTCATACCTGCTTTGTCATTGGGTTCGGGGGGTGGGCAGTGGGTCCCAAGGTACTATTTGTACGGTCCACGTGCGGTGGACCGCGGGTTAGAGGGTGGGAACCGCGGTCAAGGACCGCAGGTTCCTTGGTGGATCACGCGGTTGGAGACCGCGAGTTTCAAGATGAACCATGCGGTCAGGTACTGCGTGTTCTGAGGAGGGATACGCGGCCGAATACCGCGTGTTCCAAGGAGGGACACGCGGTACAAGACCGCGAGTTTAGCATTGATAGACGTGGTTAAGGACCGCGACTGTGGGCCTGACAGCCGCGGTCAGAAACCGCGGCAGGGATCCCTAAAGCCGCAGTTTTGGACCGAGCTATTAGGGTTTTCCGGGGGGAGGGGAAGGATGATTTGTTTGACATGAGTCTAATGAGGCTACTTTGTGTGATTGACAAGATGCCGTAGGTTCTATGGAGAGAGCGGGAGATTCCAGATGAGATCGTTGCCGTCATCTGAGGGGATCGCCATGTGCGATCGATGCTGGGATTATGCGGACTTATAAAGTTCGCCCAGGTACCCATGATGCGGTCAGCAACGTTGCTGCTAAACTGACTGGTCAGTTTCTGGGAGCCGGACATACAGGCCTTCAGAGTGCAGGGTGAGAGGGTGGACCTCACCCTGACAGATGTGTACTTCTTAATGGGGTTTCCCTGTCTTGGTAGGGTAGCAGACACGCAGCCGTGGGTATCGGCAGACATAGATATGGAGGACATGCTGGAGAGGTACTGTGGTCCAGAGGCGAGGGTGCATAGGAATGCACTTCTGGTGAGAGACCTACAGGAGCCATCAGTACAGGCCATGGCGGCATGCGTGGTTCACGTCTTGGGGTCCCAGTCACCTGAGAAGGTGTCTGGGGGCCAGATGCAGCTGGTGGAGCGTGTACTGGGCGGTGTTTACTATGCGTGGGGCCAGATGTTCCTCACCTGCATTCAGCGGCAGCTGACAGCAGCGAAGGAATCTGGAAAGGGGTTTTTCTATGGTTCTTTCTTATGTGCATTTTTTACGGAGAGGGTACCCACACTGCGACCGCGGGTGCCGATCAGAGCAGGAGGCTTGAGGGAGTCGCGGATGGTGCGGTGGGGCGAGATGATGCGTCGCCGTGGTGGTGGCGATGTTGGTAGGTATTTTACATAGGATTTGTACCTGCAGTGGCTCCAGATACCATTAACACTTGATGACTTCCCGTATAGGGACATGGACTACACCGGAGACCCAGAGGCGCCACGGGCACCAGGACAGGCGTGGGGACCCGATGGTACGTATGTTTTTGCTTGCATATTATGGATGTCAAGGTTTATATATGATAGTTGATTGAGATATTGTTACTGACGTATGGGTGTTCTGTAGATGTGGGCCCGAGACCGCCGCCAGGACATGTGGCACGGAGGGGGATTGTGGCCGTTCCAGCTCTTCCTGGGCGGGGGGAGGTGCGTCGCCGGGATGCGGAGGGGACGCTAGAGTCCGTACGGGCACTACTAGACCGTTTGCTGGTGGGGGTGAACGACGAGGGGTGGCGGGACGTCGATCCGGACGTGGTTCAGGATTGCATGAGGGCACCCCGAGAGTTCATATCTATTGCCATCTGGCTGGCTATCTTGGTGGACAGGGCATGGGCACAGGAGCCCGTAGGGGATGAGGATTTGTCGGAGGAGGAGCGAGGGGAGGACTCAGAGGCATCCGATGCAGGCAGTGATGCAGGGTATGACTCTCATTAGGGAGTGCAGGGGACTCCCCCCGAGTTTTGTAGCTACGGCATGTATTTTATGAGGCTTTAGGGATGTATAGACATTTTTTGTATAGCTGAGTACAGGGGTACTCAGGACATGTATAGCATTGTGACATGTATTTTTTGATATATATATATATATATGCACGTGGATGCACCTTTTTATGATGTTGTTTTAGTTGTACGCACGTGGATGCGCTTTATGATATGTGATATGTTTGTATTGCACGTGGATGCAAGTAGTATAGGATGTTGGGCACGTGGATGCCCCTTGTGTATTTTATGTGATGCAGCATGATGTATGTATGATTAGGCACGTGGATGCCCCTATGGATATACATGTGGTTTTATGGTTTATGTACATGGATGCAAATGTTGATGCGATGCAATCTTTTGGGGTTTTTATATAGTTCTGATGAAATGTTATGGGACGATGATGCATGATGTAGGTGTTACATGGTGTGATTGATGTGCCAATCTAGGATGTTGTTTTCCATTTGATATGCAACACTATTGTGAGCTCTTGGGACATGAGTGAATGTAATGGATTCAAACTGTCGGCTGAGTTGTTTTGTGCGCAGGAATTTTCTAAAGAGGCAGGCATCACGCACCTGGTAGCAGTTGTTGAGCTGGGAGACAAGTAGCTGGGAGTCAAGGAACACATGAAGGTGACATATGCCCATCTGGAGGGCAGCAGTCAGGAGACCGGTCATAGCATCATACTCCACCTGGTTATTGGTAGCAGCGCCTATACATATTCCGTCAAGGTGGATCATCTCATGTGAGGGGGAATATAAGACCCATGCTGCAGAAGCTAGGTTTGGAGACCAGCAGCTTGCTCCATCAGCGAAGCCAGTGTAACAAGGTGGAAGATGGTCCATCTGTGGGCATGCAAAAATGATGAATGTGAGATGATGGTAAAAAAGGTGAAAAACAAAAAAGAGAGCAAACTGTACAATGCGGACCAATGAGGCCACAGTTGCATTTACGGGTAAAAACGCGTAAGATACAACCCATTATGGGGGTTGCGCAACGGGTGACCTTCGGAGTCGGCTAAAATGTATGGCCCCTTACCGAGGCAAGTCTGCACAATGTAAGGGCCTTGCCACATGGATTCAAACTTCCCTTTACCGGTTTTGTCGTGGGCTTTTTCATAGGCGAGGACGAGGTCCCCTTCATGGAAAGTTCGAGGGTGTACATGTTTGTCATAACCGGATTTGGAGCGGTTTTTGGCAGCTTCAATGTTATGGAGAGTGGCACGATGGTCTTCATCAGCTTGTTCGAGAGATATAAAACGCTGCTCGAGGGAGGAAGTGTCGGGGAGAAGCTCAACGACGATATGTAAGGCAGGTATTTGACACTCGATGGGGAGGACAGACTCTAAACCATGAACTAAATGAAACGGGGTAAAACCGGTGGCGATCTTGGTGGAGGTACGGTAAGCCCATAAGGCGGGGAAGAGCATGTGGTGCCAATTGGACTTGTGTCGGTCAACAGTGCGTTGGAGGATGGTTTTTAAGATTTTGTTGATGGCCTCTACTTGGCCATTCCCTTGGGGGTAGTAAGCAGAGGAAAATTGATGTTCAAATTTCAGGAGGATGGATAACTCACGCCAGACGACATCTTCGAAGTGGGAACCATGGTCTGAGACTAACTGCTTAGGGAACCCGAATCGAGTGATAACATGGTTGAAAAAGAAACGGGCAGCAGTGTCTGTAGTGCAATTGAAGGTAGGCATGGCTTCCGCCCATTTGGTGAAGTAATCAACGGCGACAATGATATACTTGTGGCCATTGGTAGACAGGAGTCTACACTCCATGAAGTCGATGGCCCATTTACAAAAGGGGCCAACGGTGACAACTGGGTGTAACAGAGCAGGTGGTGTCCGGGCCTTGGGGGCAAAAAGTTGGCAGTTATGGCAATGCTTGACCGCAGTGATGCAGTCGGTGAAAAGTGTGGGCCAGAAGTATCCAGCGCGGACGACCTTTTGGGCGGTGGCCATCCCAGAGAAATGGCTACCGCAGGCGCCGCTATGACAGTCATTGAGGACGTGTTCAGATTCCTTGTGTGTAAGGCAACGATGAATAATCGTGTCGACCCCTCGCTGGTAAAGGACATCTCCTAGGAGGAGATAGCGAGAGGCCTGGTGACGGATGCGACGGCGTCCATTACGAGTGACTTTGGGTCTGAACTTTTGCGTGCGCAGGTATAGAAAAATATCACCGTACCATGGGTCATCAGACGAGATGGTGAACAAATGGTTGTCGGGTAACTCGTCGGAGATTTGAGGGGACGGGAGAAGGGAGGGGAGATCGGTGATGAGCTGGGAAAGTGCAAGGGCTTTGGTGCTCTTAGGGGTTTTGAAAGTAAGGTCATATTCCTGGAGGATAATGACCCATTTTGCAACACAGCCTTGCAGTAGCCGCCGGTTTAGGAGGTAGACCATGGGGTTAGAGTCGGCGACGACTGTGGCATGACTAAGTAAAATGTAGTGTCGCAATTTTTGGACGGAAAAAACCACAGCTATGGCGAGTCTCTCCTCATATGGGTAACGTAGAGGGGGTCCAGACAAGGTTTGGCTGACGTAATAAATGACATGCTCCTGGTGAGAAGCGTCTTCTTGAACCAAGACTCCGGACACAGCATGCTTGGATGCCGAGACGTAGAGGATGAAGTCCTGAGAGAAATCCGAAGGGGAAATCAAGGGGGCTTGGGTGAGATCTTTCTTGAGGGCTCCGAATGCAGCTTATGCTTGCTCATCATAGACGAAGGGTACGTGGGTACGAAGCAGACGCAAGAAACCGTGAACGGTAGTGGCGTAATCAGGAACGAAGCGTCGAAGGAAATTGGAGCGCCCCTGTAGACTTTGGAGCTGCCGAAGCGTGCGAGGAGAGGGAAGGTCCAAGATGGCTTGGACTTTCAGCGGATCAACAGTAATTCCTTTCTGGGAAACAATAAAACCCAACAATCGGCCTGCCGGAACGCAAAAGACACACTTGTGTGGGTTCAAGCAGATTTGATATTTGCGACAATGCAGAAAAACTTGCCGAAGGTTGTTAAGGTGGTCTGATCGTTTCTGGGAACGAGCTGTAAGGTCGTCAAGGTAAACTAGCAGGATATGGACCAAGTCGTGAAAGCAATAGGTCATGGCCTACTGGAAGGTGGCACCAGCATTTTTGAGGCCGAAAGGCATGACGCGGTAGGCAAAGGTGCCCCATGGGGTAGTATAGGCAGTTTTGTACTGGTCTTCCTTACGGATCTGAATCTGATTGTATCCGGAAAAATCGTCCATGAAAGACAGGAATTCATGTCCCGCACATGCATCGATGAGCTGGTCGATAAATGGCGTGGGGCAGTTGTCCTTGGGACAGGCACGGTTTAAATCGCGGAAGTCAATGCATACTCTAATGGTGCCTTGTTTTTTGTTAACGAGAACGGGGTTTGAAAACCAGGTGGTATAGGCAATAGGATAAATGAATCCTGCCTTGCGAAGTTTCTCAATCTCTGCTTTGACAGCTGGGAGATTTGAGGGATGAATGGGGCACTGTTTTTGACGAACGGGGGTTATGTCAGGCCATGTGTCAATGTGGTGCTCTATAATGGCGGGGTCAAGACTAGGCATCTCGGTATAGGACCAGGCAAAGACATCACGGAACTCTCTAAAGAGTTTTTTGTACTCCTCAATCTCTTGCTCACTGCAGGAGGCTCCTAAAGTTATGAGTTTAGGGGTACTTCCTGGGGCAGCGATATCAATTTGGATGACAGGTGAAATATTGGCCATGTTACCTTCCTCAAAGGCATCAAGAGCAGGAATAGGGTCCTTGAACCAGTCGACCTTGGTGGGAAGGAAGTCTTTGGATTCAACCGTGAATTGGGTAGCTGTGCTAGAGGAGGATTCTTCTAGGATGAAATAGGAACGGTGGTGCATGTCATCCCAGGGATAATCCGGGGCAGTGAGGGCCTCGAGAATCTCCTCATCAGTACGGAAATTTTGTGTCATCAAATCGGTTGATGAGGGGGTAGTGGTGGAAGAGATCATATAAATGGTATTAACCTCTCCTGAAGGGGAGGAGACTGGGGAGTGGATCTCCTCAATGGTGGGTGATGCCGTCTCAAGATCCAGATTGTTCATCTCATAGAGAGCTGCTCTGTAATCGGGGAGATCGGGACAGTGATGTGAGTAATGCCTGTAAACACCGCATATGGAACAAGGGTGGTTGGTACGCAGGGATTTATCTTTAGGCTTGGGGGTGGGGTCTAGTTTGACAACCGGGATATTTGGGTCATCGTCAAGCATCTGCATGTGTTCCTGTAATGCCGGTAACTGTGGACATTGATGAGTAGCATGGCCTAACTCATCGCAAAACGAGCATTTGGGAGGAGCACGAAACACTGGGGGGTTTTTTACTATCTTGGGAGGTGGTACAGCAGTGTAAGGTTGGGGGCCTCTACCCCCAGTGGATTTGGGAGTAGGAGGGGGATTCATGGAGGTCGAAGGGGTAGCGACACCGGGGGGTGGCTGAGTGGTAGTAGCCATGGGTTGCACCGGTTGGAGGACGACACTTGGTGTCGACGGGGGAACGGGAGGCGAAAGGTACCAGACGGGTAATCCCAAGGTTAACCCAGGGAGGCTAAGGGTAGCCATGACCGGGGCGCTTACTACTCCCGATGGAGGGACTAGGAAGGGGATTGTGTGGATAGGTGTAACACCAATGTGGCTAGGTACCAATGGTGGTTTAGGAAACAAGGGTGGTTTATTGTTAGGTATTTGGTTATCGTGGGACAAGGTACATAAGTTAGACACGTCGGGCGTAGATGCCGGGGGAGGAATGGATTGGAAGGTGGAGGTCATCGACGCGTCTGAGTAAACTCCGGGCCCCGTAGAAGAAACAAATGAGGTGGTTGTACTAGAAACAGGTTGCTCAACCATGGGGAGAACATTTTCGGGTGCCGCGGGGGCATTGGGATCATATTAGGTGAGTTGGTCAACCTTGACCACGCGTCCCTCATGGGGGAACATCATGGTGCGAAAAATGGAAGAGGCAACCGCCCGCATGGCATACATGTAGCTACGGCCAAGTAAAAGGTTATAATCCAATTGGGCATTGATTACCTCGATGTCAATGAGTACGGTTTTTCCACCTAACTGGACGGGGACATTGGGTAGGAGGCCTTGGGGCTAGGCCGAATGACCGTCGTAGGTGCGTAATACAGTGGTGGACTGCAGGAGAGTAGGGGATCCCAACTTCTGCCGTACAAATGTAGACATAATGCATGTGGAGGCACCTTCATCGATGATTCACCGATGGATGACAAGATTCCGAACGGAAACAGAAACTTGGAATGCTAGGGTGGAAGGCAGGCGGGGTTCAGACTGGTCCAAATCAAATGCCATCAAATTCGAATCATTTGGGTCAATAGCCCCAATGGCGGAGAGTAAAGTCTGGCGCTGGGAAGGGCAGTTTTTCAAGACTTCTAACGCAGACATGGCTGCGGGAGATTGGGCTAAGTCATCTACAATGTTGTAGTTTGACGCAGCACACGCATTAGGGTTATTGTTGATACGGCGAAGTGGGAAACAAGGTGCTTTGGGAGCACCATCTAGTGGAGGTGGAGGTATACGTAACGCCTGATCAGTGGGATGAGCGTTAGTGGGTTTATCAGTGGGAGGTACTTCAGTGGTGGAGCCATACTAGTTCCGACGGGTCTGGAGGTTGACAGCAGCAGAGGACATCATCAACAAGTGGTGGGTCCCTGAGTCGAACATGGTTTGATCAGGGGCGGCGTAAGTGATTTGTTGTTGGGGTGGCGCATTGGCTTGAGGGGAAGCCAATGGCTGAGTGTTCACTACGCCTTGGTTTGGTAAGGGGTTTTGCAGCACCAAAGGTGGCTGCTGAGGTTGTGGGGGGTTGGGCGGTGCTTAAGGAGCCGCATGCCCTTGGCGATGGGCATCGTCAACCCAGAGTTGCCAAGCTCACTCCAAATGTGGGCAAGCATGTGTGTAGTGGCCATAGACCCCGCAAATAGAATAAGGATGGTTTGTTCGCAAATTGGGGTTTTTAGACTACTTGGGCAGGCGATCAAGGTTTTGGTTAGCAGGGACCACATTATTATTGTCGGGGGGATTAGGAGGTTGACCAGATTGGTCTGTAGGTTGGTTGTTCCCACGATTACGGCCCTTGTCGCGGTTTTGCTGGCCCTGGTTGCGTTGGTTGTTTTGGTTTTGCTGCGGATTGTGTTGGGCGTAGACTTGCCTTTGGGCAGCAGGTGGATTCTGAGGTTGCGCAAGTGCTGGAGCAGGCTGCGGTGGATGATATGTAGGTGGAGGCTGCGCAGGTGCAGCAACTTGAGGGGGTTGCTGATATGGCTGCGGAGCGGGTTGTGGGTTTGCTGCAGGGGCTGCCGGTGACGGGTAATAAGAGGGTTGGGCTTGTGAAGGCGCAGGAGCTGGTGCAGCCTGCTGGTGGTAGTAAGGCTGAGGTGCGACCGGGGGGGTGTAAGCGGGGGTCGCATGACCGAAGCACTGAGGTGGACATGAGGGTCCATGGGAATGGTGTTGATGTGTCATGGGAGCATACGAGTTGGTTGCTCCAGACTGTGAGGTAGCCCGCGAAAGGTCGGGGCCAGGGTGAGGACGTGCTATGGAAAATGGTTAGGGATGCGAGGAAACACGGCCAATGATGCCGTCTGCAGCATGGGATGCCCCCGGTGTATCGTGCTGGGAGGAATCTCCACGAGGGGCGTCAGGTATAATGGTATAGAGATAACCCGACTGGGTGTAAATGAGGTCGAACTGCTGGGCCTTAAGGATGGCCTCTTCTTCAAACTGGGGTCTTTCTAATACCACATCCTTAGCAATTACAGGGAGAAGGGACTTGAGGAACCAATCCAGGAAGATGCATTCGTCTAATTTGATCTTGCATAAGCTACGGCGACGACGCCACTCATGAATGTGGTCCGTGATGTGGGTAGCCGTGTTTTGTCTACAAGATAGGAGGATCTCAACGCCCGCGTCATAGCGGACAGGTAACTGGAAGAACTGCAGGAAGGTCGAGGCAAGGGAAGCAAAGGTGGCATGGGTCCCGTGGGGTTGCTCGATATACCACTTGGCTGCAGAGCCAGTGAAGGTGCGCTGTAACAGACGGAGGCGAATAGAGTCGTCCACTATGGAGTTGGAGGAACACCATAGATGGAAGGACATGATATGGTTTTGTGGGTCCTCACCTGCCTTGCCCTTGAACTTAGGGATGTCCGAGGGGAGCTTGGTGGGCATGTGAGGCCACGCAGGGTCGTGTCGGATAGGGTCGTTGGTCAATCTGGCTAGGTCGGGCAGGTTGAGGCTAGCCATGAATGGCAAACTAGAAGAAGGATGTGACATAGTAGTGGGTTGGACCAAGGTGGGGCCAATGCCCCTAAGTGTAGGGGCAGGTTTTGGAATGTTTCCCCCAAGTGGGGGAACTAAGGTGGTATAAGATGGGCCTGCACCACCATGGGTAGTGTGAGTCACTGATGGAGTGGGGATAGGTATTCCAGCTGCAGGAATAGGTGCATTGAGGGGAACGGTAGATGGGGGCCCCATGGAGGGCATACCCAAAGCAGGTGTGGTAACAGGTGTAGTGGTGGATGTGCCACCCATGGTCCCTACCAAGAAGGGAGTGGAAGTCACGCCAGCCATGGGGCTAGTAGGGGCAGTGTAAATGGGGTTCTCAGACTCTGCCTCAGAATCGAAGGTAAAGTAAGGGGCGTCAATATCTGGTGACGGAGTCCTATGCCGCTAACGAGTGGATTCAAGGGACAAGGCTCGAGATCTATGATAAGTGGTATCAAGTGATGATGATCTGTGGCGATGACGGGTGGTGTCAAGTGAACCGTGTTGTGGGGGCTCGCCCCTGAGGCGCCGAGAATGTCTCAGGGACTCAATGGTGACAGATGGTGTCAAATCTCTGTGGGTTGAGGTGAGTAAAAAACAGATCAAAAATCCTAATGCAACCGAGTGTGCAGAAGGAGAACTCAAAAAACAAGGCACTCAGGCCAACAACCAACTCAAAACACCCACTGTAACAGCTGTGCTACAATAGGTGGAGTGTCAACAGAAATGGTCAGAATACCAACAAGTAGCAGGTTTCCTAAAAATAAAAAATGGTGGACTCACTAGACCAAAAGGAGGTAAGGGAGCATGCAAACACCTAACTAAAAGTATTATGACTCAACTAGACATATCCTCTGCAAGGTGATGAAATCCAAGTCAGACAATATGAATAGGAAAGCCAAGTGGCTAAGATATCCCCCTACCGGGAGGGACACCGGGTAGTCAATCCTAGAAGAATGGCAACTAAGATACCCCATTCATGACACGTCCAGAAAGGTGAATCTGCCGTTTGTTCCTTTTACCGCAATACCCCTATACAGGGATATCCCGAGAACTGCGAAAGGTAGCCCTTTGGTTACTGAATGGAGTGCGGTATTCCACTCAGGCCTCCGGAACCAGTCTCGCGACTTCAACCCTCCTAGGAGAGAGGCCCTCTGGTAAACTGGTCGTGACCGTGCCAAAAAGTACTAGGGGATTTTGGTTCCCTAATTGGACAACAACTATGTCTCAAGTGTAAGTAACCGAGGGGTGTTATTGGAAGCCTATCCCCCCAATCCTACCTAACTACAAAGATTCTTTTGTGTTCCCCAAGTGGGATTAGAATATTGGTTGAGTTAAGTAGTTTTTAAGGCTCACTTGAATTATGTGACAGAGTGTGTACTCGTGAGGTGATGAACCCAAAATAGAAGTGCCACAAGGGGGACAACTTCCTAACAATAATGCTGAATTCAAAACTTTAACATGCAAAACTTTCTGAATTAAAATACTGAAATTTTAAAAAGATTCTGTAAAGGGAACAGAAATGATGTTGCAGAAAAGGATGTAGGGAAGTAGGGCTGCAGGTAGGATAGATGGCTGTGCAGAAAATATTGCAGCAAAGGGGGCTGGGTTCAAACTACGGAAAAAATGCAGAAATCAGATCGCGGGTTGGTGGCGAAACTGAGCAGGTGGACCGCGGGTTCGAGGGAAATAGGTGCAGACAGGTCACGGCTTTTTGGCCGACAGAGGCAGTCGGACCGTGGGAAACAGGGAAAAATGCGCAGTCGGGTCGCGGGAAAAAGGCTAACAGACGCAGTCAGGTCGTAGAAAAAGGGATGAAAGTCGCGGTCGGGACGCAGGAAAATGGTCGACAGGCGCAGTCAGATCGCAGCAAACAGGCTGATTAGCCACGGTCGGATCGCAGGTAACAGACTTGAATCCGCAGACAGGGCGTCGGAAACAGTCTGAGAGCCGCGGTCGGGTCGCAGGTAAAGGCCTGAAAGACGCGGTCGGGACGCGACTGCAGAGGAAAAATATGCGGTTTACGGCAGCCGAAAGGGACAGCCGAAAGGAAAAAATGGGAGATTATTGCAAAAAACTAAAAAAAAATTTAAACTGAAACCAGAAATTCAAACCGAGTTGAGTCGCCAAAACTGTAGCTGGGTTTTTACCCCTAGCTTGTGCGAATGAGCACCTAATAAGGAGAAGGGACTCCTTAGTAGCAGTTCAGTAAATGGAAATTATTATGCTAAAACAGAAATATAAATTACTCTAAACATGTGCATGAAACAGAAAAAACAAGATGTAAATAATGGCTTTTGTATTAATTTTACCTCCAATGTGAAGGTTGGTGAAGCTCTTGCAATGTCCAAGAGGGTTGCTCCAAGCTCCAACTTGCTCCTTCTCTTTCTCCAAATGATGGGAATGGGCCAAAAGGGGCTCTCAAGGTGAAAGTAGTTCAATGGTGAGCTAGGGTTTAGAGAGAGATTTTGGCAGAGTAAGGGTATTTATGACTGTGGATATCGAATAAGGGGTCTCCGTCACCTATTTATAGTTTTTTGGTGGTGGAGTGCTGGCCCATGGTTTTGGGAACCATATGGTTTAGGGCAGTTGTATAAGGTTTTTCCATCCTTTTTCCTCATTATTTTATATTTTTTATTCCCTTTTTAAAGGGTTTTTTCTATTTTAGAGGAATTTTGGATATTTTTGGAGGAAAAAGGGGTTTTAAAGCCTTTTTTAGGCTTTTTTGATGGTTTTGTGGCCTTTTGGAGGCATTTTAGGCCTTTTGGAGGCTTTTTAATGGAATTTTCGGGGTTTTTAAGGGAAATATGGTAGGAAAATAGACAAATGAGCCATGTAATGAGGTAGATGAGGTAGTGAACACTTTTTTGGGTGTTAACAGTTTGATAATAAAAGCCACCTTTTAAATGATGGACTATTCTAATAATTAGAAAATATTTTCAACTTTATTATAAAGGTAAAGTTAAATTATTATATTAAAATCATATATAATTTATAAACGATTTTATAAAAATAATTTAAACTTATTTGGCAAAATATTTTCAACTTTATTATAAAGGTAAAGTTAAATTATTATATTAAAATCATATATAATTTATAAATGATTTTATAATAATAATTTAAACTTATTTGGCTTTGAACAAGAATGAGGCATGGTACAACTTGCCATTTGCAATGAAGTAGGAAGGCTATGATAGACCTTAATTTGGACAATGAAAGGCAATGGTCGTTTAAACATGAATTCACAAAGTTCAAGACTCCAAGGGTGTACTAGAAACAAAAAGAGGAATTGTAGCAACAAACACTTCCAAACATTATTGGGTTTTTTTTTTTTTTTCACCGGTGTTGGATAACCGACGGCCATGGCAAAGAAAACCGACGACTTCGGGATAGATCCGACGGCCAAAGACGTCGGTACTCAGTCATTTTCAAGTGGGATAGACGTCGGTTTTCTGACCTCCATAATGCACAAAATCGACGACGTTGCCATAGCTCCGACATCAAAATACGTCAGTTGTCTGACCTCCACGGTGAAAAAATACCGACGGCTATGCCATAGATCCGACGGAAAAAGACGTCAGATCCAGGCCATTTTTAGTTGTAAGGGGCGTCAATTTTCCGACCACCAGAGTGAAAAAAATCAACGGCTATGCTGTAGATCCGATGGCCAAAGATGTCGGATCCAAACGTTTTTCGGTTGTGAGGGACGTCGGTTATCCGACCACCACAGTGAAAATAAATCGACGACTATTCTATAGATCAGACGGCCAAAGACGTCGGATTCAAACGCTTTCCGGTTGTGAGGGACGTCGGTTATTCAACTGCGAGAAGGGTCGAATAACCAACGAAGTCCGAGCCATCAGTTTTGATCTGAAATTGGATCGACGTTAAAAAATTACTATGGTTGTCGGATAGTCAACCACAAAAGGTAGAAAATCCGGCTTTTTGGCCGTCGATTTTTGGGTCCAAAAAACCTAGTGTTTTGATAATAAAAAAAACTTTGTTTCATCGTATTTCATTTTTATCTTGCATGAACCTAGTTATTGAATAATTCGTAAGGGTAGATCGGTGTTCTCTGGGAATGCCTCTCAGTGGCAGCGTGAATCGTCCATTGTGTTCTTAGAATCAGATAAGTAGTGTGTGCATTTTTCATTTTTGTTGTGTGTGTGAATCAAATTGTAAATGGTGTAGTGGTTTAGTTTCTATATAATTTGCTTTGTCTAGAATACCTTTCCTTCATGTTCCAAAGATTTTTGTTATAGTTGTTATGTGTGAATGAGATCTCAGTATATATTTATTTCATTGTGATAGTCTTGATTTATTTCTGAAACGTTTTCCTTTACAGGATACATTTGCATATTTCTTGTTTTAATGTAAATTCGCATATTGTTAATAAACTGTGTGTGGGAGCACTCTGTATAGAAATAGTCCTTTGTTTTTATGACTTAGTTATTAGAGGAATGATAGATATGTCAGCTTATATATTTACTTGTTTCTTGTTCTTGCTTTCAGGTTAATTAGGGTTTTGAATTTAATTAAACATTTATATTCATTGCATGTTAGATTTTAAAATAAGTTAGCAACATTCTTTGTTCATAGAACTAATCATGTTTCAATCTGGTGCATAGAAGATAGTATTAGTCTCGTTTTGAATATAATCAGTAGGTTTTTTTATACAGCAGCTATAATAGAGAATTCTAATTAAATAATCTAGTTTTGGTATACCTTTGATTCTTAGTATCAAAATATTCATTAATAGGTTAAGTTGCAATTTGACTAACTATAGAGGTAGAGTAATTTTGTTTCGATCAGTAGATAAATTTATTTGTAAGTTTTGAATTTCTTTAATAGGATAGGATTTAAAGTTAGTAACACAGTATTGTTAGTCATTAGCTTTAATATTTCTTTTATAAGACAACACCATAGCATTCCTTTTTTTATTTTTTAAGATAACCAGTAAAAGTTAGTTTGCTTTGATTATAAGAGTTTTCATAATTTAGTTGGATCAAGGATAGCATAGTTGGACTTGCATAGAATAGATGTTTTATGTTCATTTGCTATTAGAAATTTGGATTTGTAGAAGCATCTTAAGTATGTGTGATTTTGAATGCTTTCTCTTTAAATAGAATAGAGATAATTATTGTTTCATTAGGATATAAATTTCAGAGTAGTATTTCATTTCAAGATTTAGTTTAGAATTAGCTTGATTTACATTTGATAGGTAAGTGTGATTTAATTCCAAGTATCAAAATGAAATGTCGTTTGTAGGTTTGTTTGATAAGTCAATTGATAGTTCAAAACCCTTAGTTCCTTTCAGTTGATTTCTTTAATTTTTGCACTTATGATTTCTAGATTTTAACTTTTATTTGACCACCGACGGATAGATTAGGGATCTAACTCGTGAGATACGATCACCCCATGATGGGATTCTTCCCTAGGTGTTAAGCTATTTTAATTTGCTTGATTTTAAATAAATTACCAACTTTAGGATAAGTTAGGCTAGGGCAGTTTAGGATTTCAATCCTGCACATACTATGCCGACACCTCTAAGCTTACAAACCCCGGGTTGACAATTAAGTGTTGAATCAAATAGTGTATATTTTACTCAAAAATAATAGGTCAAATAGAGAGAAACAAAACTCAAACAAAGGCCAGAAATATTGGATGAGCATAATTGGAGAAGGGTCCCGGTGGAGTCGCCAAAAATTGTTGTTGGTGTTTTCACAGCCGCATGTGCAAAACTGCACCTGCTAGGAGCTTTGTTATTCCTAGTAGAGTTTCAAGGTAGAAAGTAAAAACAACTAGAATAGGAATTAAAAAAGACTAATCTAACAAGCAAGGAAAACTAAACAACAATTAAAACAAATATAATCTATGCATTTTTCATTATAAAAATGGATTTTACATAGGAGCAAGTGTCACCTCTGAGTTGTAGTAGAAGGAGACCATGTTTCTATTTGAGGGATTTTTTGCTTGGTCTCCTAGTAGTCCATAGTTCTCCGAACATGCATCATGTATGTGATCTCCAGCAAGGTGAGAAAGGAACACAGGAGGGAGTTCGGATCTCAAGGATATTTATGCAGAGTAACGGCTTGAGTAATGGATGGAGAATTGATATTGAGTGAAATACCTTGAGGGTTCATTTACAAGCACAACATATAGCTCTAGGATAAGGATTAGGCTTCGATTTTTTTCTTGTCTTTTTCCTTTTGATTTTGTGCCTTTCACTTTTTTTGTCCTTTTTCAAATTTGGGCTATCATAATATTTATGCCAAGTTTCTTATTTTTTGTTGAAGGTAAAAAAGGGAGAAACATCCAAAAATAAATTCAAGGCGAAGGTTTCTCATTTATTTTGAGATACTTAAGCAATTTAATTTTGAAAAAAAAACTTTTTAGTGTAAGACTTGTTACGGAGAAAAACTTCCTGTGGCTCGGGGAAGACCACAACAGACAGATGACTACCAGAAATCAACTCAATTCCCAATACAATGCTATATAAATGTAAATGCTAAGCTGTGGATAAAAGACCAACCTTCAACCAGATGTTCGAAGTAGATCCCCGTTGAGCTTTCCAATCTCTACACTTGAACCTGCAGCTTAGTCTCAACAAAAAATACAATTAGTGCATCTAATATATGGAAAATATTAGCATAAACAATAGCACGGTCCATGATATAATAAGCAAAGGTTACCCAATGTAATTAAACAATCATTCACAAGATCAATTGGACGAGAAAATGAGTATTTATATTAATATAAACAAGAAGTACAAGATAAAAACCTCTTGTCAGCAACTCATCTGAACCAAGAGCTAGGTCCCTCCACTTGTGCCTCCACCACTTCAATCCCCCATGCAATGGAAAACTCACTAGTAAAGGATAGGGTCCTTCACAAGATATGGAAGAGTTTGATAGGTGAACATAAAAGGTTCACAACAACAAAGATCAATGGATGTAGACTCAAGTCACGGAAAAAATTCAATAGAGTTCTGTTGCTCTCTCTTTATCCTTCCTTCCATACACCATAAGAGCTCAATATATAACCTTCCAAAGGGTCGGTGAAAGGTTGAATCGAGTCGTTTCGGAATGCATGGAGGGACAAAGGTCACAATGGTCGCTTTTTGGAAGTAAAAATAGAGTTTTTACTATTTTTTACCAATTAACTCGATGTGCATGGGCTACAGTGGGACAGCTTGTGCATGCACGAGTTGCAGTGAAGCAACTCATGTATAGGAACAAAAGTAGGGAAACAATGGTTCCTGGAGGAAAAAAATGGATCTGAGTCAAACAAATGAATAATGAAGGCCAATGAGTGCTAATGCTCACAAGGTGGAAAAATACGTTGTAACAGATGCCCCCTAATGTGTGAGGTCAGAGAATGTACTACGATGGCCGAAATACTCAGAAGTGGAGTGATGGAGACACAAATGGAAGGAGTAGCCCACTCGTCATAATACAATGATATCTCTGAATACATGTCGGTACAATACAACAATCTGGTACAATGGCCATGAATAGGAAGTATATAATGAATACATGTCATAGGTGGTCATAGCCATGACCCATATACGGTAAGATATGGTCTCCTGCTGAAAAGGAAACAACTGGTACAAACTGAAGGTGCAAACTGTTGATGTATAAGAACGACATCTCATAAGTACAATCACGATCACAAGTAGCATACTGAATGCCACTGAAGTCTGGGGTCTTCGACACAAATCATCTACGGTGCAAGTCCCATCAAGTGAATAAAGGTGTTGAAGTCAAACCTGATGTGACATCATCTGATTATCGGTCATTGATGTATACCGTTAACAGACGCGAGATAACCCATCAATAATGAAAATGGGCATCAAGGCACGGAGTACATTCACCAAGTGTGAATAGATGTGTTGAGGTCGAACACTGTGATGAATCCATCAATCAAGGGACATTGATGTATTCCCAAAACTGTCGATGGCGAGAGAACCTACCACTAATGAATGCAAGCCTCAAGGTACTCAACAGACTCTAAGTCTCAATTCCGGAATAAATGAGTTGCAGTCGACGGAATGAAACTCATTGGAAGGATGGCAATACTGAATCCCCCATCAACCAGCACGAGGTAACAGCTACGCTGGAATATTTGGAAGAACTCAGACGAACAGATCGGACTGACTCAAAATGGATGGCCGACATGCAATAGTCAAGAGATATTAGGAGTGGATGACTCTAGTTTCAGAACTTCCTTTGAACAAGAGCGTGAGATGATGGATAGACTTGGGCAGCATAGACTCAAGTACTAGATAATAATAACACTTTGCGATGTAGGAGGCATCAACAAAGGCTCCATAATGACTGGAAGCTTAACCAGCCGGTGGAGTAAGATCTGAGAAAACGAGTACAGTTTCTAAGGTCCTACTATAGTCCCGACTCATAATGAATGGAGTGGAGAAGAATGCTCTGTTCAAAGGCGACACGACAACTGCCAATAAGAGGTAGTAAATATTTTCCCATCCGACTTTTTCAGTTATTTGATTTTTTGGTCTTTTTCACATTATGAAAGCTTGAAAAATAATAAAATTGCTTATAGTACAACAAGTGAGGGAACGAGTGTCGAATAGCAAGCAAACTAGTCCCAAGCAGTGGAACATACCTATGATCAATGCAAAGAAGCATGTGCAAGATGTGGACACTCGTGGGGGGTGTTCCCTCAAGGTAAAGGGTCATCAAATTGTGAAAGATAAATGAAATCTCTGCTTGGCTCAGAATGGAAAGTGCTCAGGCACATGGCTAATAATTAAGTAAGCGGGAGCCGGCACAAGGCTCAAGCGGCAAGCAGGATAATGCAATGCAATCACAACTTGACATAAATGGGAGAGTCCTTATGGGAGATGGCCAGAATAAGACAAAGTGAGTATGAGTCTTCATCGCAAAGTCATGGCGTTACTACAAAGGACTCCCAATCCTAAGGAGAAACAACGGCATGGGCACCAAAAGAAATATAAAGGCTCTAACTAGGGAACCCATGGTTGGACAAGCCCTACCGCCAAATAACGACACTTCTATAGCATTATGAAGGTTCTGTGTCGGTTAAAATGTGGGGTCACACCTAGGGTTAATGAACATGGTCATAAGGTCAAATGAAAAAATGCAGGCCAAATGAAAATATAACCTATATGACGGGTGTAGAATATATATGCCGAAGGTGCGAATAGGTCCAAAAATCCACTCTCGTCGAAAAAAAATGTTCAAAAGGGTACTCCATGATGACATATTAGTCCAAAACAGTTCTAAAATGGAAAAAAATATAGGAAAGTGGGTTTGAAAAATTATAAATAGTAAAAAGAATTACTTTTACCACATCATTTTCATTTTTCACCCTACATAGTGCTTTTGGTTAGTTTTTACCTCCGTTATTCAAACGCCAATTCCGGGAGCTATGAGCATCGGAATCACGAACCGTCTAGATCAGGTTGGTCCTCTCATCTCCCTCTTCATTTCCATGGTTTTTATTTCAGTTTTTAATGGTCAAATTTTTATTTTTTTCCAAGGGCTACACCCATAGTTCGTTGTACGCGGGCTATAACTATATGGGTCACAGGTAGGGCTTCATGTATGCAATCAATGCATGCGTTGATCGCGTACATGCGCAACTATTTACAAATTTTCTTGCGTACAGCGCCGTGAGTGGATTTTCTTAACACATGGGCACTAAAAAATGCAATGTTTTGCTTCCAGGATGGTTCTAGAATGGAGAGAGAGAGAGAGAGAGAGAGAACACGACATCACGAATCAAAAAGTACGCGATGATTTAGCCGCCCAACAAGAGTTGCAAGCTTGTGGTCTTTATAAATTTTGGAGCATTGGGGGCTTAAGGGCCCAAAACCAATTGCTCCACAAGTTGTTCAATTACTGGGATGCAGATGCACAGCACTTCGATCTGGATGGTCAGCCACTTCCATTGGAGGTGGAAGATATCTACTTCATCACTGGTTTGTCCCGCCGAGGGGAGGTGGCGAGACTTAGGTCTCACAATGTGGGAGGTGGAATCACAATTAGTGATTACATATACAGGTATTGCATTCTTGGAACCCAAAAGGTGGGTAGCCAGATTCCTATAGAGGCCATTGCGATCCTGAGTATGAAGATTATCGTTCTCACACTCGGGAGGATTTTAGGGTCAGCTGCTCTACACCAGGCTTCTTGACCATTGATATTCTATGCGGAAGAGTGTATGATACCAATAGTATATGACTGGTGCACAACATTATTGGTTACTATGAAGATCCAGCTAACAGAGTGCAAGCTCGGTCCAGCCAAAAAATTCGATTTTGGCGGCATACTATGCAGCGTTTTCTTTGAGAGAGTACTAGGCTTGAGTCCAAGGGTTGAAGTCCCTCCGCACAGTCTCCGAGATCCATCCCAGACCCGATGGGATGAGATACTGACATGGAAAGGGGGCGGCCGACATGCCTCCCCATACACTGATGATTTTTTCCACTAGTGGGGACGACAAGTCATCAACATCAATGACTACCCATATGCGGGGATAGACTACCAAGGAGACCGAGACATGCCGCTCCCTCAAGGGGCCACATTCGGAGAGATTGGTAAGTTACTCTTTTTGGAATATGTAATTTTTTTGTATTTTTTATTATAAGTGAATGAAAAAATCTTTTGGTTTGGTACCATATATTTATGTATGACTATTTTCTTGCATATGCTGGTCTACGAAGACTAGAGAGCTTCCCACGACATCGTCGTAGAGGCAGGGGTGGAGAGGTGGTAGGCGTGGCAGCAGAGCGCACATTGGAGGTGGAGCATCTCCCGGAGGCGATGCAGAGACATGTTGTAGGGGTACCTGGTTCCTGGGTTCGACTACTCCGACACATAGCCAACGCTATACACTATTGTATTCAGACACATCCTTCTAAGGCATCGAGGCCTCCCTGTAGGGAGTAGATGCCATAAGGTCCTATTTTTTGTATCGGCTATGTATATTTGAGAGCTACAAGCTCCAGTTTTGTATTATGACACCACTTTTGTACATATTATTAATGAAAAGACTATGATTATCCAGTTCTACTATTGTGTATGTACAAATGTATGAATGAATGTTATTTGTATGCTTCTTTTATTGATGTGACAAATTCCAATCTAGGACATAATTAGCATATGCATCAGGTACATGATCAAAACGTCTTGGAACATGAATGTATGTAATAAAAACAAATTGATGCTCAAGAGTCTTACCCTTGAGAACCTTCGTAGTAACATAGGATCCCTCACATGGTATTGGCCATTCAATTGATACACAACCAGTTGCAAATCCAGACGGACTTCTAAAGATTGGATACCATGCGAAATGGCATCGCGAAGTAGCTCAACTATGGCACTGTACTCAGCCACATTGTTGGATGTAGGACCAAGACAAGCACCTCCTGAGGACACAATCTGATGGTCATGCGAGTAAATAACCACACATTAGAAGCTAGTCTTTGAGTATGACGGCTAGCTCCATCCACGAATTCCAAGAACACTGGAGATTCCGCTGACATCTATCAACCAAGCGGAAGCGAATCAGTAGACCCGAAAAATCAAAAGAAAGCTAACCTATGTACAGAAACAACTATACAATAGTATACAAAAGTATCAGCTTGAACTAGAAGCTCAAGCGTAATATTGCTTGAGGTAGAGCCCATTTCTAGGCTCCTTCAAGGCATTCCCTTCATAGTATTCCAACTCGTAGGATCCTTTATCAAGGACACGCCTCACTATGTAAGTACTGTGCCACATGGGGTTAAACTTGCCTGCCCCAAGGGTTCCTTAGCTTGGTCATAAAGGAGGACCAAGTCACCTTCAACATATTGCCGGGGACAGACAGACCTATCATATTGAACCTTAACACGACGTTTGTTGGCATCTATAGCCACAACGGCATCTCGACGTTGCTCGTCAAGCTGCTCAAGGTGGATCAAGCGTTGCTCACCATCTAAAGTGTCAGGCAATAGCTCTATAGCTATTTTTAATGAAGGGATTTTGCATTCAATCGACAAGATAGACTCCACACCATGTACAAAATGAAACAGTGAGAAACCAGTGGCAGTCTTTACTACGGTTCGATATGCCCACAAAGCAGGATATAACATAATATGCCAATTGCTCTTGCTTTGTTGGATGGTTCGTTGGAGAATGGTCTTTAAGGACTTATTAACTGCCTCAACCTAACCATTCGCTTAGGGATAGTAAGAAGATGAATGATCTTGTCGAAACCCAACCTTAAGTGTTAAATCCACCATCATCTTGTATTGGAAATGACTACCATGGTCAATGACAATCTCCTTCGGGATACCAAAACGAGCTAGAATCTGATTAAATACGAAGTGGGCTGCTGTAGCACCATTGGGTTTTACGGTCGGAATAGCCTCATCCCATTTGGAAAAGTAATCAATGGCCACGATAATATGGTGATTCCCCCCAGCCGAAGTTGGTTTTCAATCAATGAAATCAACCCCCCACTTGGTGAAGGGACCTACGGTGACGACCAGACGAAGGGGTGTAGGATACGAGTGTACATTTCGAGAGAACACCTGGAAAGGGTGACATCTCTTCACGACATTTATACAATCTTTGAAGATCTTAGGCAAGAAGTAACCTGCTCGCAAGATACGTTGGGTTGTCGCAAGCCCAGATAAGTGACCCCCACATGCCCCACCGTGGTAGTCATTAAGCACTAGCTCCGCTTCTTCATGAGTTAAACAATGATGTAGGATGGATTATTTTCCCCGGCGATACAAAGTGTCACCGACGATGACTTAGTCTTTAACGTGATGTCTCACACGTCATCGTTCATCTTGAGAATAATGCAAAGGGAACTTCAGAGTTTGTAGATATATGATAATGTCTCCATACCAAGCATCCATTGACGATATAAGAAACAAATGTTCATCCACAAAAGAGTCTTCATGGACAATGTCCTCATCAAGTCTCGAGAAATCTGACATAAGCTCAGCGAAAAGCAAGGACTTCACTGACTTCGCCAAAGCAAAATCAAGATCAAATTCTTGAAGAATAACAATCCATTTATTATATTTCCCCCCCATTAGGCGTCGTGAGAGCATGAATTGAAATGGATTGATGTGTGCTATAACAGTGGTTTTCCTAAGCACAATATAATGTTGTAATCGTGGACTGCATGAACAGTCGCAAGGGCCAATTTTTCAACGTGAGAGTATCTCAGCTCAGCATCTACTAAATTTCGACTAAGGTAATAAACAACATGCTCTTGGAGCACATTATCCACCTGAACTAACACCATACCAATTGTCTCTTGAGACGCGGCCACATAAAGCAAAAAATCTCTAGCAACGTCGGGTGGAATAAGAAGAGGGGCCGATACCAAGGATTTATTTAAAGCGTCAAAAGACTGTTGGGCTCGCTCATCCCAGATAAATGGAGTGTCTTTCTTCAAAAGTCGTGCAAAACCCTTAGTAAGATTGGAATAATTCACGATAAAGCGTCGTAAGAAAGTGGCTCTCTGTTGGAGGCTCTGAAGCTGAATCAAGTTACGCGGGGGAGGAAACCGAAGTATTGCCTCAACCTTTAGAGGATCAACTCTTATACCCTCTTTTCAAACTACAAACCCTAGAAGATGACCTATTTTCACGACAAATATGCACTTGTTGGGGTTCAAACGAATCTTGTAACACCGGCATCTTTCGAAAATGAGGCAGAGGTGCTTGGGGTGGTCCACTCTCTTACAAGAATGTCCAGCAAAGGTGCTTGGGATGGTCCACTCTCTTACAAGAATGTCCAGCAAGATCATCCAAGTAAGCCTCCACTATGCACTTAAGGTCATGAAAAGCGTATGTCATAGCCTGCTGAAAAGTGGCTCCAAAGTTTTTAAGGCCGAAGGGCATCTTCCGATATGCAAATGTACCCTAAGGACATATAAAATTGGTCTTATGTTGATCCTGGGGTTTAATCTGGATCTTATTGTATCCTAAGAAACCGTCCAAAAATGAAAGCACCTCGCTTCCTACACACGCATCCAATATTTGGTCTATGAATGGAGTGGGAAAGTTATATTTAGGACATGCTCGGTTCATATCTCTAGAATCGATACACACACGGATGGTTCCCTACTTCTTATCCACAGGAACGGGGTTGGATGCCCATTCGGTAAGGGGAACTGGGTAGATGAAACCAGCTCTGAGTATTTTCTCCACCTCTGCCTTAATAGTGGCGACCTTCCTAGGATTCACAGCATGAAGACGTTTTCGAACAGACTTAACATTAGCATAAGTCTTAATCTCATGCTCGACAATGCTAGGGTCTATTCCTGGAATCTCCTCATATGACCAGGCGAAAACATCCTTAAATTATTTGAATAACTCGGTGTATATGCAGATCTCGTCGGGAGAACAATCGGCACGGATATAAACATTTTCAATATTTTAGGGAGTGCGAGAAATGTTAATCAGAATGGTTGGGGAAATATTAGCCATATTCCCCTCTGCGAAAATACCATGTGAGTCCAAAGGAGCCACAAGGTGACCAACTTTCTCTGCAAGAGTCAACCGAAACTCTTCCTGCTCGATAAGGTCAAGGTTGGGAAGAAAATAAGAGTGATGATGCAAATATTCCCAAGGCTTATCAATACCACTCATGGCCTCAATGATAGCTTCATCCGAAGGAAAAGTACCATCAAGGAAATCATGCGAGAAAGATGAGTCGACTGCCCACGCGGGCAGCATAATAGGATCTTCTTCTTCTTTACGGGAAGAAGAGAGATCTGGATTTGAAGTGGCTTGTTGAATATCATGATAAGAAATCTCGGCTGCAGATAAGGGCATAGCCATTCCAATGTGTAAAACGTCTCCAGACGGGGAACTCATGGATGGTAAAGTCCACGAATCAATAAAGTATGATGTTCGGAACGGTACGTTATTCAATGAGGACGGCTCACTATCGGAAATGGTTCCAATGAAGGAGATTGGTGCAACAAAGTCGAAATATCCCATCAAAGAGGAATACAATCCTATACCAATATTCCCAGTTGCTAGCTGGGAATTTTCGATTTGAGGAACAATAGTTCCTGGAGATGCTACGGTATTGGAACTAGTGAAATCTAGCTGATCGACTGTCACAATTTTTCCTTCATGAGGAAAGCAAATAACTCTGAAAATGGAGGACACGATCATTCTCATCGCGTAGATCCAATTCTGACCCAGTAGAAGGTTGTAGTCGATGGGTGCATCAACCACCTCGACTTCAATAGGCATGGATTTCCCACCCAAGTGGACCTCAAGGGAAGGAAGAATACCATGCAGCCTAAACGACCGACCATCAAACAAAGTAAGCATGGTCATAGACTTTGACAAGGGAGAAGAGCCAAGCGATTTCCAATAAGATAACGACATTACTGAGGTGGAAGCGCCTTCGTCAACCACCGTATGTTTAAAAACCATTTGTAAGCACCTAACATGGACTTGAAAAGCCACATGATAAGGCAAGCGAGGCTGGAGATCAGTAGTGTCGAACTTGATAATGTTAGGGATACCCTGATCCTGAACTCCTAAAGCACATAAAAGGGCATTCCTTTGAGAAGGACATGCCTGGAGAACCTCAAGAGCCGACATGGCACACGGAGTTTGGCCCAAATCTTCTACAATGGAGTAGTTCTAGGTAGCTTGGGCATTGGGATTGTGCGTCGAGCGCTTAAGAACACCTTTCGGTATCTGTGGCATAGAGCTAGGCTTATCGATATGCAAAGGAGAATCGGGAGGAGGGGGCTCATTCCCCATATTAGGTTGTGGTTCTCCATAGTCGCGTGAGCGAGTAGCAATACTAACCTAAGATTTAACCATGTTAACACATCCGAAGCCACTGACATGAGAAGAGGACGTCAAAGTTTCATTAGTCCCATTACCAGTGACGGAAGCACTTGAAGCCATGTTTTGGTGATGTGGAAGGGGATCTTTCAACACAGCTGGGCTCTGTGCAAGATGCTTCGAAGCTTCTTCAATAAGAGGACACAAGTGTGTAAGGCGATATTCCGAACAAATCTTGCAAGGAAATTTCACTTTACGTCTAGGTTTGTGGTCCCCACCAGCATTCCCACCATCCTGAGGAGGGTTAGCATTATCTTTCTTAGGATTATTTCTATTGTTCTCATTATTTCCACCCCTATGGTTGTTTATCCCCTTCTTATTTCCACCAGGTTTTTGGTTACCTGATGGGCTCGCCAATTGTATACAGTGAACATCGGACTATTGGGTGGAAATGAACGAGGCGTGAGCCTATCCAGGGGTAGATTGGTTAATAGAAAAATTGTGCATTTGATTTGTAACAACATATATGGGACGAGTACTCGTGGAACCAACAATTCCATCGGCATGCGGTCCAGGAACAGGCTTGGACTCATGACGTGATCTCAGTGCATCAGGAATAATGTCATACAAGATACCAGACTGAGCATAGACTAGGTCTAGCTGCTGGGCTTTAAAAATGGCTTGCTCGTCATTCATAATGTCGGACAATGAAACATCCTTTGAAATGTAAGGGAGTAAATACTTAAGGAACCATTCCAACAGAAACTCTGGAGGAATGTTGGCTTTCACTAGCCTCTTCCATCGGTGCCACTCTTGAATATGATCAGATATGTGTGTGGCTTTGTCCTGACAGAAGGTAGATAAGAGTTCAGTACCAGTATCATAATGAACCGGCAACTGAAAGTGACTAGGAAACCCAAGGCCAAATCGTTGAAACTCCTATAAGTTCCCACAGGAAACTCGACATACCATTTCGCCGCTACCCCCATGAGGGTGCGTTGAAATAGCCTCAAACAAATAGAATCATGGTTCACGGAGTTCGAGGAGCACCATAAGTGAAAAGTAGTGACATGATCACCACGATCCTAACCACTCTTCCCTTCAAACTTTGGAACGTTAGAAGGGATCTTGGTAGGGACTGGAGGCCAAGTGTATTCGTGGCACACCGGATCATTCGTGAGCTTCGAAAGATCGAGTAAATTCAATCTAGCAAGAAACGGGAGCTACAACTGCGAAGCTTGATTATAAACTCCCAAAAGAGACTGACCTTGTGAACCTGAAGGCGGGACTGTAAACATCGAATTCGACATCTGAGGCGTCGACGAACTCTGATAATAACCATGACTGTGACCATAAGGATAATAACCTCCTCCAAACCGGCCCGTGTGAGGATACACAGGCATATGTGAGGAATAATCTCCATAAGGGGGGTTGAAATAAGGGCCAAAACCGGTTGTATGATTATGAAAATTACCATGATAAGTATGGGGTGTATAACCACTAGTCATTGAAGGTATAGTCGATTAATGACCATAAGAAACTTATATGTTCCCACCCCCAAGAACCGTAGTATTAGGAGGAATATTCGAAAGCATAAAAGCATTCATGGGCACAGGCATATGTATAGAGGCATAAGGGTTAATGGATGGTATATAGTTCGTAGTACCAAATCCTACAGTGAAACCTCCACTAGGGAATAGATTCGTACCAACACTAGGGGTTTTCATAGGAGGTGGCCCTCCTCCAACATACGGAGTAGATGGAGGGATGTGACCACTCCCAAACTGATATGCAGTAAAAGGGGGTATAGTGCCCCCGATCCCAAGGCTAGATCTGGCATGACTACTAGACATAGTGGAAGTAGTAGTAGGCAAAACACCGGGCATACTCAATGAAAAAGGGTTTGTGGTCGTAGGAATGGTCGTAGACTCGTAACCTGGCATACCATAATGGAAACCTGGTGTATGAGTATCATCAAATGGATTCGTACTAACGGGTGGGGATACCCCAAACCCAGGAGGAGTGATGTGTGGTGAATCTCCCCCCCTTCCACCCCTAGGGGTACTCGGAGGAGAATTCCATCTATTACCACTCAATGCAGTCCCGGGGACTCCCGTCGTGCCAGATGCAAAACTCATGATAGGATCTCTCTGAAGCTCGTGAGATGTAAATGAAAGACCAGCGGTAGTCTTCTGACGCTTCTTAATAAAATACTGCGACGAATTGCTAGTCGGTAAACCAGCCAACCGACGAGACCGGTGAAGATGCGGATCTTGATCCACGATGACTCCAAAAATTCAATAAATATAAACGTCTCCAAACGGCCAACTAGAACATCATAGAGCACACATCTAAAGAAATTACATTCAAAAGCACACAAACAGGACTGGATCAAGGGACCTCCCAACACTCCAGCCGGTATGTCTCTCCTAGGAGAGGCTTGAGACTCCCAAACTATAACCGGGCGTAACATAATCAATTATAAGGGCCCCCAAACTTCACTACGCGAAACAAGGTCAATTCCTTGTGTCAAGCACAACTGTGTTGTCTGACCCCTATCTAACTCAGGACAAATCATAGAATAACCACTACAAATGCCCTATGTGATACCTCGGTAAAGAAACTAATGCCACCACGTATAACCAATGCTCAGGCGGACAGTCGCGGGTGGGATCCATCATATGGGAAGGGTATCTAAGCCTAAAACTCAAGAGGGTCAAATTCCCCAAGAGTCCCCAGACACGAACAAATCCTGGAAATATATCCCACGTTCAACTAGTATTGGAGGGCTATCTCCACAACCAACCTCCTGTGACCTCGTGCTTAACTCTGGTTTGAGTAGAGCTTCATGTGAACACTGATGTATAACATGGGTTTCACCACTCCTTGTTTAGACACATAATGTTTGTTTAATAGTCTTGGATTGTTAACTCACAGTGATCTATTCCAAGACTCTAAACCTATACTAGTTGGTGCACCCTATAAAAGAGAAAATCGTTCCTAATCAATTTTAAGATTAAGCGTTAATTTTAATGGATGTAATTATTCAAAGGATATGGTTACGAAACTAATGACGTGAATAGACTCAATGAAATGCACACCCGACAAGCACTAGACTCAACTACCAATGAAAAAATATGCCACTACCATGACAATCAAAGCAACATTTCTTTTGAAATAAAAATGCAATCTCTTTATAGTTTCATGCACAAGCAAGTCCTAATGAAAGCACAAGCACTCTGATGCAAAATGCAATAACATAAAGCAAAAAAAAAATGTATTTTCACTTGTAAATGAAATGAAAATGTAAGCAATGTTTTTTTGTATTTTTCAATATAAATGAATGAAAAATGCAATCAGAATCAGAACTCTTCAGTAAAAATGTAGAGCATGCAAAGCAGACAAACGAGCAAATCCCAAAAAGCAAGACTCGACCGAGCTAATGAGCTATAAAAAACAAAAAATGGTTGGAAACCAAAAGCTCAAAAACTAAATAAAGAGGAGTTTCTAGTCAATAAAAGAGCATGGAACAGTCGGGAAATAGGCCTACTAAGACTCGGGAACACCCAGAATCAACCCAGCAACAACCAATGATCATAAATAAGACAATTTCGGAGTTGTACGCAACTGTTCATAAAACAATGGCGTATATACGCTAGCTACTGTACTAACAGTAGTGCATACACGCGAGCTAACCAAGGCTTACCCGCGTATAGGGAAAGGTAGGTGGACCAAAAATTAATCAAACAGCCAAGAAAAATCAAGATTTCTTATGCAGATCCTAACAGGCAGTCAATGACACAGAAGCTCGACAAACAAAAACTCAAAACAAGGAAAAATGCCCAAAATCCCCAAAATGGAGGTTCCTTCCCAGCGGAGTCGCCATTTCTGTTACGGAGAAAAACTTCATATGGCTCGGGGCAGACCACAATAGATAGATGACTACTAGAAATCAACTCAATTCCCAATACAATGCTATATAAATGTAAATGCTAAGATGTGGATAAAATACTAACCTTCAATTGGATGTTCGAAGTAGATCCCCGTTGAGATTTCCAATCTCTACACTTGAATATGCAGCTTAGTCTCAACAACAAATACAAGCAAGTGCATATAATATATGGAAAATATTAGCATAAACAATAGCATGGTCCATGATATAATAAGCAAATGTTATCCAATGTAATTAAACAATCATTCAAAAGATCAATTGGACGAGAAAATGAGTATTTCTATTAATATAAACAAGAAGTACATGATGCAACCTCTTGTCAGCAACTCATCTGAACCAAGAACTAGGTCCCTCCACTTGTGCCTCCACCACTTCAATCCCCGTGGAATGGAAAACTCGCTAGTAAAGGATAGGGTCCTTCACAAGATATGGAAGAGTTTGGTAGGTGAACATAAAAGGTTCACAACAACAAGGATCAATGGATGTAGACTCAAGTCACGGCAAAAATCCAATAGAGTTTCATTGCTCTCTCTTTCTCCTTCCTTCCATACACCATAAGAGCTCAATATATAACCTTCCAAAGGGTAGGTGAAAGGTAGAATCGAGTTGTTTTCGGATGCATGGAGGGACAAAGGTCACAATGGCCGCTTTTTGGAAGTAAAAATATAGATTTTACTGTTTTTTACCAACTAACCCGATGTACATAGGCTACAGTGGGACATCCTGCGCATGCGCGAGTTGCAGTGAAGCAAGTCGCATACATGAACAAAAGTAGGGAAACAATGGTTCCTGGAGGAAAAAAATGAATCTAAGTCGAACAAATGAATAATGAATGCCAATGAGTGCTAATTCTCACAAGGTGGCAAAATACGCTATAACAAGACTTTGATTTTTGTTTTAATGAAGGTCCAAGGGGTGGAAATGAAATGTTGTAATGATGTATATGTGCTATGGGGATAATGACATGGTAGGTGGACAAAATTTAGGTGTTAACACACATATACATAAAATTATACACATTTAAATAAGAGGGTTATTAGTAATAATTAAGGGTTAATGGTAATAACTATCATCATCATCAAATATCTAGGGTGGTAGGTGTAGTGAGGTTGTCTACAACCTCAAAGGACATCAAGAATTGACCTACACCTAGGGTTTAGGGTAGACTTATAATAACTACGATGAATCTCTAACCCTACTGTTGGGCACCATTTTTTACATATTTTGCCATCTAAATACCTTCCAGTTTTCTCCATAAACCTTCATACTTGATCCATAAAACCTTAATTTCATCCACGAAACTTTGGTCAAAGGTATAAATGTCGTTGCTTCTTAATAAGTTGAATTATGAGATTTTTAAGGCATTTAAATTAAGATTTTATTCAAAATTACAGAATGTGCTAACTTCCCGTAATTTCTCCCAGGTTGGATACTTGCAGGCCAGCTGGGCACAAACTGAAGAGTGGAAGAAGATCCTCGATATCCAGGGATGGTTAAACTTCTAAAAAACTTGTGGTATGTTTCTCACAGGTGGCGAGTCAATGCTGGTCAATGATGACCACCTGTGCAGTCATCTAGCATAAAAACATGGCAGTTTGATTTTCTAGCGATCTAGCCTATTTTCTTGGAGATGATGGGAGATTTCGAATATAGGAAGATTTTTATTTCCAATGTCATCATTAATTTTCCATAGATATAGCGTTTCAGTTCAGAAACGAATGATATAACTATTTGTTTCAAAAAAGGAAAACCTCTTGGATGATAGACATATATTTTTGAATTAAGAATCTGAGAATTTCTGGAAATTTCACTGCGTATGAACTGTGCTTGGATAATGAAGTGACTGGGTATTAAAAGCTTGTGAATATTTCTTGCGTGTGTGTAAGTGGAGCATTGGAGGGCCCCCATTGTCGAACCTGCACACATACTTTTCTTTACTGCGTCTTAGTACGATTATTCAGTAGAGTTGTTTTTCAATAGATAATTCATGCATTATAGTTTGAGTTAAATTATATATGCACAGAATCCATTATAGCATAGGGTTATGAGTTTTATTCAGGATTAAATGGTTAAACGTTGCAGGAGTAGTTTCGATTTCATTTCTAAAGCTTGATATCAAGACTGTTGAGAATAGTTGAACACTATGAATCATTTTTCTTGTAAAAGAAATCAGTAGTTGATTATTTCCAACAATAAACATATTGAGCATTGTAATTCACTTGTTAAAAATCTAAGTTTCTATTTGATTTTAGTTACAGAATGTTTCATGAACGAATTGCTGAGTAGATTAGAAAACCAAATGAAGTTGATTATGTAAGGAGGATTTTGCATTTCTCATCATCAGCATTCTAGCATCTTTTAGGTTTATTTTTTGAGCAACTGGATTCTTGACTAAGTCTAGGACTGATCCCTATATTTGGGATATGCCTCTAAGTTTTACAAACTCTGGATTGATTTAAACTGAAGGTCTAGTTTACACCTGTAGATTGGAACCCAACACCTACCAAGGAATCAAACTTATGAAAGTTAGACAAGTAAAGGTTATAATCTTCATTGGTGACTCTCTAATTATTGATATGTAAAATTAGAAGTTTGACATTCGTTAAGTCCACAATTCTAGTCATAATTATCTATTGAGTTCAAAGGGTTTCTAGGTATTTTTGTTTGATAAATTCATATTCCATTTTCTCCACCATCATAATTCACAAGCGAAATCATTAACAAACAAAAGCATGCTCTTGGAACAAGGGAAGTTGTACAAAATTAAGGGGGATACATCTCTAAAATATCTTTCAAGATTAGAGCCAACAAGAACTATAGATATAATAGCCAATTTGAAATATTTGACAAGTGGTATTCTAATTCAATTCACATGCAATTGAGTTTAAAACCTCACAACCCCCCTGTTACCCATCTATTGTGCTCTCATCCTTAGGCAAATGAGGCAATTAATGGAGGTCATGATGGGTGCTTGTCATAAAGGTGGGATTTATGTTATTCAGGGAAGTTTGATATACAATTTTTTTGGCGTAGTGTGAATTCTCATAGAGGTTCAGTTTATATTGTGCATTCATCCTACAAGTAGAGGCTTGAGCAATTTTTTGTTCGCATAATCCATTTTTCTAGAAGATCGTGCATTTTCCTTCTTTCGTGATAATGGGTCAGTGGAGGAAAATCGATATGGGGATGAGTAGATTGACCCTCTACTTTATTGCTCTATATTCACATCAAAGGAAAGGATATATCATTATCATTAATGTCAAAGACATGGGGAGACTATAGATAGAGATTGCAAGATGAAGATTGTTGGAAAATTGTTTTTGATGCCCAGTTTGGATACCCTATCTTTGAAGAGATTTTTACTCTATATACCTAGCTCAAATTGGAGTATAGTTTACATGGTTGAAAATATTATTTTGAGGCCTTTCCAATGGTGTGTGGAAGTTCCTCTAACTCCATAAGAATGAGGAGATATGAAAATATTTGTAAATTTAACCCAACCAGAGTGTTGGTCAGCCTTATCAGGATATTGAACAATGTTATGTCGGCCCATAAATTTATTTAAGAACACTATAAATAAGTAGAGCGCTCCCTCACTTGTTTGTTCATTTATCCACTGATGGGGCTCTAAAAAAGGTGCGCACTTGTGAAGAGGAAGGTCTTCTAGGGGTTGAAGATGGATTTGAAGATGTTTTGTCTGGGTTTTGAAGATGTTTTGATGATACCCTCTTGAAACTGTTTCTTAAGGTTCTTAGGGTTCTCTAAGGAAGAAAAGGTGCACCTTATGAAGAGATGTTTTCTTGCAAAAGATGAAGTAGCGTAGAAGCTAGAGACTATGCATAAGTTGAACTTAAACAAAGGTTGAAGCAACTCAAAAATCGAAGACTACGTAGTAGTAAAGTTTTCCTTTCACATTACAAAGTGTGATAGTGTGACAGTATTAAAGTTTATATTGTGTAGTGCAGAGTGCAACAAATTTGAGTGTGTGGAGTAGTGAATATTTTCTTGTGCAAATTAGTGTGCAGCAGAATAGATAAAAGTGTGACAAAGCAAAGTGTTCTCAGTAATGAATATTTTCTTGCACAAAGCAGTGTCGATAGAGCAGAGTGTGACAGTAGTAAATATTGTCTTGCACAGAATAATGTGTGATAGAGCATAGTGTGACAGTAGTAAATATTGTCTTGTGCATAACAGAGCACAACTTAATAGAGCGCGACAAGTAGCTTGTCGCAATGTACATCAATATAGAATCTAGGGAGTTGGTGCTTCCTTCCAGTTGGTGTTGGAGAATCCAAGGAGTTGGTTCTTCCTTCTAGTTGGTGCTAGAGAATCTAGCGTGTTGGTGCCTCCTACGAGTTGTTGCTTGTAAACTTGGTAGATTGGTGTCTCCAATAGATAGGTGTCTACAAATCATTGTAATCATTGTTTATTAAAAGAACAAATTTCCATGGTTTTCTCCCTTATTGGGTTTCTAGGTTAAATATTTGTGTCTCATGTGTACTAATGTGATGATTGATTTCATTGAAAGTTAATGTGGATGGTAAATAAGATTTGAAAGTTAAAATATGTTCTAAATTGATTCACCCCCCCATCTCGTTATAGCTGAACATTTCAACAATTGGTATCAGAGCAGGTTCCTCCAAGAACAATTTAACCACTGGAAGGTAGATCATTGTGTAGACATGGATAGAAAGGAAGGGTTCTCCACAAATAGAGATCCTTTATTTGATGGATCAAATTATACCTTCTAGAGCATAACAATGAAAACATATTTGATGGCTCTAAGGTTTGACAATTGGGATGTAGTTAACACTAGTTATACAACCCCAACAAATTCACCTGTAGATGCAGATGGAAGGAAGCTCAATGAAAATAATGCTAAAACCATGAATGCAATTTTGTGTGTTGAATGGCATAATCCAAATTTGTCAAGGTTATGCATTGTAAATCAGCAAAAAATATGTGGGACAAGCTATAGAATATATATGAATGGGATGACAAGGTCAAAAAGGAAAAATCGCAAACCCATAGAGCACAATTTGAGATCCTTAAAATGAAAGATGAATAAAATATTGCAGTTTTCTTCCTTTGTGTCACTGAGATTGTCAACACCATGAAAGGCCTGAATGAAAATATTAATGAGAAAATTATTGTGGAAAAATTGCTTCGATCACTTCCTTTAAGTTTTGATTCCAAGATATCTGCAATTGAGGAAATGAGGAATATAGATGATCTTACAATGGATGAATTACATGGAATCCTTACTGCATATGAAATGAGTATAGAAAAAGAAAAAGAATAAAAATCAACAAGGAAAGAAGTAGCCTTCAAACCATCAAAGAAGACAAAGACCAAAGAACACAAATCAAGTGATAGCTTAGAAAATGAATCAGATGCAAATAAGCCAATTTTTTTCAGAAAGCTCAAGAGAGGATCAAGAAAATACAAAGCTAAGCTTCGCTTTAAATGTTTTAATTCCAGAGTAGGAAATTTTGTTGCTAGATGTCCTTATGAAAAAAATAGAAATAGTGATGAATAAGACTCTAGCTTACAAAAAGGAAAAGAGAAGAAATTCAAACAGACAAAAGAATAATCTATATACAAATGAAGACAGCAGATCTTCTAATGATAGTGATAGTGAAACGAAAGAGATTCTCTTCATGGCCCTACAAAAAGAGATTCTTTTTTTGAAAAATAAAAGCACAAATTCAAAAGAAGAAGGCAGTTCAGAAATTGATGGAGAAGTAAATTTGGAAGAAGAACTTATATGTTCCTTGGTTGAAATAGATATATTGAGGAAAAAGAAATGGCTGCAGAAGGAACAACTAAACAAGTATAGAAAGGAATTAATTTGCAAAAAAAGGAATTTGATGAAACCAAAAAATTATCATAAATCTAAAAACTCAAGTTGAAGAGATTAAGATAATTGAAGAAGATTTAAGAGCTCATTTAAAAGGAAATGAAGATGCATGTGGCAGTCTAGAATCTGAGACAGTCAGTCTAAGAAAGAAGCTGGATAAATGAAATGCCAATCAGAAATTTGAAAGGAGATATGCAAATCTGGATGAGATCCTAAACTATCAAAACCTGCCATCTAATAAAACTAGTCTTCCCTATGACAAGAAGGATAAAAATGTGAAAGAAGAATCAACCTCTTCACACCAGTTGAGCGAAAAAAATGCCAAGAGTTATGTTGAAATACTCAAGAACCCTATGAGTCTTGAAGAGAACAAGAGAAAAGAACAAGATGGTCCACAAAAGACAATGTCAAGCTTAGTGTGGTCATTGATTTCAAAGATATTGTTGAACTTGGTGATGGCATTGAAGTCTTAAAGCCATTTTGAAGAAGTATATAGAAAATATGTGTGCAAATCTCCCCAAGCCCCACCAAACATCAAAGAGATTGTTGAACTTGGTGATGGCATTGAAATCTTAAAGCCATAGTTTGAAGAAGCATATATAAAATATCTGCACAAGTCTGAGCAAGCCCCACCAAACATGTGCAAGAAGTCTGTGCAAAGTTCCACTAGAGTTATATGCACAGGTCCCAACACAAGTATGTTGTGCAATATGTCACGCAATATTTTGTGTGCTAATCAAGCCAAAATATTAGAGTTCACAACCCACAGGACGACAAAGGAATAAGTAATGAGGTAAAACAAATATGTGGGTAAATGTATTCATGAAGAAAGGTAGACGGGATGCAACCGACATAGAAAATCCTTTGCTTATGGATAAATCATTAAGCAATGAAAATAAGTAATGGCATAAATAAGCAAAGGATTGAAGTGTTTTGACAAGCTTGGGTGCAAAAATGTAGTATTCTGAAATTGCAAGCTTCAAGGAACAAATGAAATGCTCAGGAGTATTAATGACTATATGACTTGAGGAAGTGGATGAGATTACGGGACAAGGATAAATACAAGGAGAAATCTTACAAATATATAAGGATTTGTTGTGAAGAACACAACGAGCATTTGTACAAAGAGCATTTGAACAGAATGATACAAGTAATGGTTGCACAAAAAAGAGTTGGAAATGTTAACTAAAGTATGCTCAATAGTTTGTGCAGAACAAAGGAAACAAATCAAGAAGTGTTGAGTGGATTGTTATCAAGATATACAATTACAAATCTATATGTGGGTGGTAGGACAAGGAAAGGACAAAATATTGGTGTCTTCCATAGGTTGGTGCCTAGTATCTTAGGTGGGTGCCTGACCATGCAAGTTGGTGCTTTATAACTATGAGTTGGTTCTCATGAGAGGATTGGTGTCCTCACACGTTGGTGCCTGTAAAATAGCAAATTGGTGCTTGCAAGGGATTGGTGTTCCTAACTGACTGGTGTCATCAAAATCAATGAGTGGGTGATCACACAGGTATTGGATATTGGTGTCTCTTAGAATTATATGTAATAGAAGAAGAAAAAAGTATATATAAGATTTATCTACATATTCTTTGCGCATAATGTTCTCTATATTGAAATTGCTTTTGATGCATGCTATATATGTTGATGAATGATTACATGGTATAACAAATGTTTGAAAGAATAAAACTGATATCAGAGCGGGTTCCTTCAGATACACTCTAACTACTGGAAGGAAGATCAGTGTGCAATGTAGATTTATGCGCACATATGGACAGACATGAAGGTCTTTCAACAAACCAAGCACCACATTTTTATGGGTCTAATTATTATTTCTGTAGTATAAGAATGGAAGTCTTCATACAGTCACTCGGAACTGATATTTGGCCAGCAGTTGTAAATAGTTATAAAGTTCCAAACAATCCTCCAACTGATGTTGTTGATAAAAAGTTGTATAAATGAAATGCAAAAGCCAAAAATGCAATACTATGTGGCCTATCAGACTCATAATTTACAAAGGTCATGCAGTGTAACTCGGCAAAAGCAATATGGAACAAAATTCAGAGCATTAATAAAGGAGATGACACAGTGAAAAAGGCAAAGCTACAAGCTTATAGAGGTCAATTTGAGAGACTAAAAATGAAGGAAGATGAGAACATTGCATCCTACTTTCTTCGTGTAGATGAAATAGTCAATACTCTTAGAGGTATTGGGGAAACATTTCCAAAATAAGCAATCATTCAAAAGGCGTTGATATCTCTACCTATGAGATTGGATTCTTAGGATCAATTCTGTAAGATAGAAAGAATCTTGACAAGGTAACAATGGATGAAATCCATGGAATTCTCACTTCCTATTAAATGAGAACTGAAAAGTAAAATCCTTAAAGGAGGGAAGCAGGATTCAAGGTCTCTAAAAACAAAAAAGGAAGCAAGCAAGATTCTAGTAAGATTTCTTCTGACAAATCTGATATTGAAGAAGCAAACTTTGTACAGAAACTTCAAAAAGGTCCTGGAAAGTAAAAAGGTAAGCTTCCTTTCAAATGCTTTGAATGTGGTAAAATAGGTCATGTTGCTTCTAAATGTCCTTATAAATAGAATAGAGATAGTGATGAGGAGGAGGATCGTGGTCATGAAGAAAATAAGAAGATATACAAAGGAACTAGACCTGAAAATTATAAAAGGTTTGGAAAACAAAAGAAAAGTCTATACTCCAAAGAGGACAGTAGTTCAGTAGATGAAGATGATAGTTATGATGATGAAAGAGAAGTGCTCTTTATGGAAATAGAAGAATAATGTGAAAATGAGAACTCTGAAGATGAAGTATGTGCTAAGGTATACTTTGAGGGAGAACTTATAAGTACTTTAGAGGATTTGAAAAACTCAAGAAAGAAGAATAAGTATTTAAAGGGGAAACTACTGAAGTATGAAGACCATGTAGAAAAATTCAAAAGAATAGAAGAAGATCTAGCAAGAAATATGAAAGAGAAAGAAACAACGTGTGAGGAATTGGGGAAGGAAAATATATCCTTAAATAGGGAACTACAAAAGGTAAGCACTCACTTAGGATATCAACAAAAGTTTGGCAGAAGCTCTAAGGTATTGGATGAAATCATCAACAATCAAAGATCAATTTCAGACATGTCTGGATAGGGATATGAACAAGACAACGGTGATTAGGAATCAATTTAAATTACATCTAACTATGAAGTAGGTACAAGGATCTTTGTAGATGTACTTAAGAGCCCTATCAAAGAGAAAGAAAATAGAAAGAATGACCAACAATCTGCTTATGAAAACAAAGGAGTTGTATTGTCTAGAAGACATATCACTACCAGGTATCAAAATATATTTTTGGGGCATTATTATTTTTGTAATAATTTTGGTCATAAGGTTTCAAATTGAAAACCATTGGAAAACAATAATTTTGAGAGAAATGGAAGTCTTCTCAAAAACTTCAGAGCTAACAATATGAAAAAAGAAACCAGAAGGTCTAATGAAGTCACCAATGCCTTTAACCTTTTGGAAATGGACATCGAATGATATCAATGTCACAACTATGGTCATAAAGCTCAAGACTGCAAAAACCAATCAGTAACAATGCACCAGGATGAAACCAAAAGTTCCTTATACAAGAAAGACCATACAATGATTTGGCAGAAAAGGACCAAAGAACAATGCCAAGAAGAATGCAATCTGGCCTTGCATAAGGATCACTAGTACATTGATAATTAATGTTCCAAACACATGATAGAAGATAATGGAAAGTTCATAGACTTACAAAGGGAGAATGGAGACAATATGCAATCAAGAAAACAAGACATGTCGCAGGAGGAGTTGTGCACAGAAAGGAACTGCGACATACTGCAAGAAAATACGAGGGAAGCACTAAAGATTGAAAAAACAGAAAAGATAGGACAAGAAGAGAAAATATTGTTCGACATAATTCAAAACCTAGCCATAGAAAGAGGATGAGCTCCAGTATGATCAGTGCAAGAGAAACAAAGAGTATGATAGGGATGATTTGTGCAGCAAAGCAATAAAAAGGACTGTGCAAAGCAGAAGTAACCAGCGCAAAGGAGAAACATAAGACAAGAACAGGAGTATAAATCCAGGGGGAGAACTTGCAATTGTGCAGGGGGAGGATACACTATATAATCGAATATTCCTTTGCCATTGATGTCAAAGTGGGGTAAAGTAGCAAGTAAATATACAAAAAAGATTGTGCAACACAAGACTTCATTAAAGAGCTAGTATTCAAAGGGAGCTCAACTTTACTTGGTATTGACATCAATAGCAAAGGGGGAGTTTGTTGAGATTTGTGTTGTCATTGATGTCAAATAGATTATTGAAATTGGTGATGGCATTGAAGTCTTAAATCCAGTTTGAAGAAGTATATAGAAAATGTGTCTGCAAGTCTCAACAAGCCCCACCAAACGTCAAAGAGATTGTTGAAATTGGTCATGGCATTAAAATCTTAAATCCAGTTTGAAGAAGTATATAGAAAATATGTTTGCAAGTCTCAGCAAACCCCACCAAACGTGTGTAAAAAGTATGCACAAAGTCCCACTAGAGTTATCTACGCAAGTCCCAACACAAGTATGTTGTGCAATACACCACACAATAGTTTGCGTGCTAATCAATCCAAAATATTAAAGTTCACAACCCAAAATCCGACAAAGGAATAAGTAATGAGGTCTGATAAATGTGTAGGTAAACTTATTCGTGAAGAAAGGTAGAAGGGATGCAGCCAACATAGAAAAGCATTTACTTATGGATAAATAAATTGAACAGATAAAAGAAGGGTTAATATAAATAAGCAAAGGATTGAAGTGTTTTGACAAGCTTGGGTGCAAAATGTTGAAATTGCAAGCTTCGGGGAACAGATGAAATGCTCAAGGGAATCGATGATTGTATGACTTGAGGAAGTGCACGAGATTACAGGACAAGGAGAAATACAAGGAGCGGTTGTGCAGAAATGTAAGGAGCATTTGTGAAGAACACAAGGAGAATTTGTACAAGGAGCATTTGAACAGAAGGATACAAGGAATGGTTGTGCACAAAGAGTTGGAAATGTGAAGTATAGTATGCTCAGCAGTTTGTGCAGAACAGAGGAAACAGATTAGAAAGTGCATAGTGGATTGTGATCGAGGTATACAACAACACATCTATATCTAGGTGGTAGGAAGGGGAAAGGAAAGAATATTGGTGTCTTCCACAGGTCTGTGCCTACCAGCTCAGGTGGGTTCCCTACCGTGCAAGTTGGTGCTCATAAGAGGATCGGTGTCCTCATAGGTTGGTGCATGTAAAACAACAAGTTGTTGCTTGCAAGGGATTGGTGTTCCTGTCTGATTGGTTCCAGCAAAATCAGTGAGTGGGTGCTCACACATGTATTAGACATTGGTGTCTCCTAGCATTATATATCATAGAATATTTTTTTTATATAATATTTCTCTACATATTCTTTGCACACAATGTTTTCTGTATTGAAAATTGCTTTTGATACATGTTATATGTGTGGATGAATTATTACATGGTATAATAAATGTTTGAAATAGTAAAAGGTATGAAATGTTGATTCACGCCCCCATCTCAGTATTTTCAACAAAAAAATCGTTCTCACAAAGACAAAATCGAGGAGACCTCTTCACCGAGATGGAATCATGTAATCAAGTACCAATAACCTTTTTCTAGTTGTTGTTATTCTTGCAATGGTTTTGGTCATAAAGCTATAGATTGTAGAATGAATGAAATAAGTAGGTATATGACGAACAACAATAGAGATACCTAGGGATTCTCAAGAAGAATTCACAATTCATTTTCACCTTTATTGAATTATAGCATTATATGTTATAATTGCAACAATTATGGACATATAGCAAGGTTTTGTACAAGCGGTTTTAGGAATGAAGAAATTAGAAATCCCAATAGCCATGAAGAAAAATCTGGAACCAAGGGGACTTAAGAAAGAAAAATCCATGTTTATACAAGTTGTGTTGCACACACAAAATAAAAGGGATGAGTGGTGTAACGATAGTGGGTGCTCAAGTCACATGAGAGGGGACAAATCAAAGTTTATCACTTTAAAAATGAATGAAGGCAATGTTACCTTTGGGGATAATGGTACTTCAAAGATAATTGGAAATGGGACTCTAAATCTTGATAATGGAAGAGCTAAAGTAGAAAATGTTTTATGTGTTAAAGATTTGAAACACAGCCTTCTCAGTGTCAGTCAAATGTGTGGTCAAGGACATACTCTCACTTTTGATTCTCAAGAATGTAATTAGAAAGGAAAAGTCCAAAAAATTAGTTGCCAGAGAAATCAAGACCCCAAACAACATGTATATTCTTGATGAAATTAGGGGAGAAAAAAGTTTCATGGGGAAAACAGATGAAATTTGGCTATGGCATAGAAGAATGGGACATATGAGTTTTGATAACTTGGTAAAAATCATTACTAAACAAGTAGTAAGGGATATTCCAAAGATCATAAAACCCTCAAACATTATGTGTAAGTAGTGTCAGCATGGAAAGCAAACAAAGGTAAGCTTCAAGTCAAAGGAATACACTACATCTAATCCATTAGAACTTGTGCATACATATATTTGTGGACTGACCAAAACACAAATCCTACAAGGAGAGAATTACTTTATGTTATTTATTGATGATTATACAAGAATGACTTGGGTGACCTTTCTTAGACATAAATCTAAGGCCTTTGAAAATTTCAAAGCTTTTAAAGCTTTAATGAAAACGAGACTGATATAAAAATCAAATGTTTAAGGTCAGATAATGGAGGTGAGTTTACATCCAATGAATTTGAATAATTATGTGAAACTCGTGGGATAAGAAGACAATATTCAGCTACAAGAACTCCACAAAATTGAGTGGTTTAAAGAAACAATAAACATGTGCAGGAGATTGCTAGAACAATGTTGAATGAAGTAAGCTTATCAGATATATTTTGGGGAGAAGCAATGTATACTACAGTTTACATTTTGAATTGAGGGAAAATCAGAGTTAACAGTGACAAGACACCCTATGAATTGTGGAAAGGCGGACCAGCATCTGTCAAATATTTCATAATCATATTTGGAAGCAAGTGTTATATCAAGAGAGATTATGAAAATCTAGGCAATTTTGATTCAAGTTCAGATGAAGGATTTTTTGTTCGTTATTAAACAAGCAACAAAGCTTATAGATGTTATAATAAAAGCTTACAAAAATTGTTGAAAGTATAAATGTCAAAATAAATGAAGCAGGGCCTTAGGAAAACAAACACAAGCAGGAGGAATGGAATGCAGTAGAGAAGAAGAAGAAGAAAACAAATAAGAGGAAATTGAAATAGAACACAAGGTGTAAAAGAACCATTCAAAATACTTAATTCTTGGTGACAAAAATGTAGGAACACAAACTAGGAGAAAATTGGCAAGCATTTATGGACAAGTTAATATTTCCCTATTGTCCAAAATAGAACCTAAAATTTTTGCAGAAGCAAGTAAAGATGAGAGTTGGATTGTTGCTGTGAATAAAGAATTGGATCAAATTGAGAAGAACCAAACTTGGAAACTTTTCCCAAGACCTAAAGACAAAAATGTGATTGGAACAAAGTGGGTTTTCATAAGTAAGTTAAATGAAAATGGAAAAGTTATCACAAACAAGGTTGTTGGGCATGGCCCAAGTGACACAATTTTGGGCACTGCGAAGTGAAGGGAAGCGCAGTAGGAATGCGAAGTACAGTGTGGCGCAGTTTTGCTGATATGGAGCGCCAGCGCAGCAACTATTTTGGGGAGCTAAGTACAGGCAAAGCAAAGTCGTTGTAGCGACTTATTTTGGGTAAGCGACTCCATAAATCCCAGGAGTTGGGAAAGGAGCGGCATGGAACTGGCGGAAATCAACTTGTCGCCAAAGTACAGGCAGAGTACTAAGACCATTGGAAGCAGAACGGCGGGCCAACAGTGACAGATAAATCCATAGAGACTGAAAGGGACATGCCAAAATGCAATCACAGCTACGCAGTCAGAATTGCAACTGTCAGAAGATTTGTCAGAGCCAAACGTGGGCAGTAAGGCAGATGAAGGCATGTGAAGTCATTTTTGACCATGACAGGTTGGGTTAGCAGAGTAACTGCGCCATTTTTGGGGGATTTTTGGCCTACATTCATTGTAAAGACGTGACCTTCGGGCACGATCTATAAAAGGGGCATTTTTGTAAGGGAAGGGTTGATCTCTAATTGAACTGTATTGATCTTTCTTGATCTTGATAGACATTGATCTTTATTGATAAGCATTGTAGGAGGATCTGCAGCTGTGTACGTAGAGACCCATTATAGAGAGAAAGAGGCTCTTCAATTGTGTGTGCAGAGGCCTACTCTAGAGAGAAGAGTCTACAGATGTGTGTGCAAACTGGAACTGTTGAACCCTTCCCATTAATATCAACAATAGTTCCCGTGGACGTAGCTCCCATCCTGGGGGTGAACCACATAAATACTTGTGGTATGTGATTGAATGTGTGATTGTGTATGCTTTTGCTTAAGTTACATCCATACTTATGTTTGCCTGTATTCGCACTTCCATGTATATGTTCATGTGTTGATGAATGAAAGTAATATGCTAAGTCTTGAACACAAATGGTAGAATGAGCAAGTAATTCTAAATATGTCGAATGCATGAGTATTAGGGTAAACACTAAGTCAGCGAATTTTGTGTTAAGTGAGAGTCCCTAGAAGCACATTCTTGGAGTTGTGACGTGCATTGTATTTCTTCATATTGTATGAGTTTGTGAAGTACGCAGTCTCGTAAGTGCGCAAAAACTACCAGTAGATGCGAAGTCGAAAGGACTTCTCCCACATCAATTCCATAACCGTGCATCACCTGATTACAGAAACCTGCTTCTGTAATCCCCCATAGCTTCACCTCGGGTGAGACCTCAGTTTTTTCGCAGACTGTTGCCGAAAGGGCCGGTGAAGAAGTAGCGTTGTTGGCCTCAGAACTGCGCAAAACCTGGGTCTGTAAGAGAAAGTTAAGGAAAGAAGTTGCAAGCCAACAAATGGTTCTATTGTCGGCTTTGAACTGGTGATGTGTTCATAATATTGGAATCCCGAGAGGATAGAAATAAAGAATTGGGTGGATAATACAGAAAAGGAGTTTGCAAGAAAAGAGAACAAACATCCGCATTTATCTGACGTTGAATGGTTGCAAAGATACCTATGGTCTGACATTTACAAAGTTTTCTTTGTATTCTTCAGCAACGATTTATATCAGTGGCTAGAAAGACTAGCAGAGCGGAAAAATTTCTATCAAGGTGGAGAACCTACAGAGTGGACTCCAGAATTGATTCAAAGGCTCAAAGCAGTGGATAGCCCGATTTCAAGAGCAGTGGACTTCTGGCTAGACAGTATACTAGAATGCTACGTGACAGAATTTGTTGTGGACACTTTAAAGTCTTACAGCGTAGTAGAGGCCAATTTCTTCAAAGGATTCAGAGGTAAGTACCTAAATAATCTCAGTTTATACATTAAAATATTGTTAGCAGAGAAAGGTGTCTTAAGAATGCAATAAAAACACTAGGAAATTGCATCTGAAATGTTCATTAACACATACAGCGACACTAAGGAATATACCTATACATTAAGAATTGGTAAAAGATATAAGTATAATACCGAGAAGAGGTTTAAGGGACATGAACCTAGCACTTCTCTAGATACTCAGTTAGGAAGTAATAGGGACTCGTATCAGGTTGAGACTGATAGCGAAGCAGAACCTAGAGCAACTCCCTATCAACCTATTACTCCGCAGAAACCTCAAGTCGACGATCGGAATACTACTGACTCACAGAATAACAGTAGTAATAACACCGCAGCAGCAAGTACTCGGAGCATACCAAGTAGTAGTATCCCTAACACAATGCAGAATACTACACCACCTAGAAGAAGAATGGAAGACGACATCAAGTTGTCGATATTCAAAGGAACTAGTCTTGAGGACCCAGAGCAACATTGGTTTCTTTGTGAAGCCGTGTGGAACGTTAAACAAGTGCACGATGACGCTATTAGACAAGCGTAGTTAGTTACAACATTCAGAGACAGAGCCTTGAATTGGTTCATGAAGTATTATGTTGGACATAATAGGACCCTAGTGGACATCAAGGTTGCGCTCCTAAGAGAATTTAAAAAAACTAAGTCTGAGTCACAATGTATCACAGAGCTCATAGAAATTAAGCAGAAACCCAGCGAGTCAGTGTGGGAATTTAACCAAAAATTCAAAGCATTGCTAGATCAAATTAGTTTTGACATCGTACCGCAACAACACCAAGAATGGTTCATAGCTGCGATGTTTCCACACATCAGGTTTCCATTGATGCAACAGAAGGTTACTTCATAGACAGAGGCCCTGGAGATTGCGATGAAATTAGAGGCTTCACCAATCGGAGAGACTAGCGCAGGAATGGTTCAGATACAGAGCCAGTTAGAAAACCTGATGCTACAACTACAAGACATGAAGAAAGGGAAAGAAACCAGAGAAGAGGTCTGGTGTACAAAATGTAAAGGTGAAGGACACCCTAAGGAACTTTTTCTTGTATTTAAATATTACCTTGTTAGTGGAGCACCAAACCCATTAAACCAACAACGAGGTCCATGGTGCTCGATTTGTTGATGTAGAGGACATCGGCCAGAAGACTGTTACCTAATTCGGAAATATGTGCAAACCCCAAAGAACTTGTACTGCACATTCTGTAAATCAGTGAGTCATGATGATAGCAACTGTAGGTAATACGAACTTATGATAGAAAGGAAACACGATGTCTACAGAATGCAAGGAGAAACACAAAATAACAATGAGAATGTGTAGTACGACCAAGGTGCATACAGAGGACGTGGTTGATTCTGAGGAAGAGGACAAAATGGTGGACAAGGGCAGGGAAGAGACAGAGATCAAATAGTATGTTATAACGGCGCTCAACCTGGACATTTATCAAGAGATTGCACAAATGCTTGTACAACTTGTAAATATTGTAAGTCATTTGATCAAGTCATTGAAGAATGCCCTGTTCTGCAAGCGAAAATTCAAGAAAGAAGGCAAGAGGAACAAAATCTGAACGTATAGATGATCACAGGATAAAAGAGGAACACAGATTGCAATATTAATGTCATGATGCGAAGTGGAGCTACCACAGGCGAAGATCAAAGAACTGAAGGAGCTTCGACTTCTGAGGATTACCATGCTAGGAAGAATCCTACTGAAGGGGCTTGGATAAGAAAAGCGACAGCTAAAACACCTGATTTTAACCTGCACAAAGAAAAAGAAGTATTCATGGAAGCAAGGGAAACTTTTAAAGAACCAGCACCTGTAACTCCAAGAATCCAGTTGTGAAGTGAGACCGAAGCTGTGAGGGATATGCCAGCTTCGTATGATCGATCGTGCATTGCAACAGACCCAGTGAGTCCTATTGCGCATCTTTTACAGAGCATCCTAAAGTTATTAGAACACGAGAATGCCTTGGCAGAACTACAAAGCTTGTTGAGTCATTATGAGCAGCGCAATGAGGTGAATGAAACACACCGAGTGGTTCATCATATTAAGAGTCATAAGAGAACTAGAAGAGAAATGAGACTAACTGCGCAGATCAGAGAATTCGAAATGGATAACATTATCCTTGATTTAGGCTAGAAAGTGAATGTCTTGACGAAGCAAACATGGGAACAAATGGGGAAACCGAAGTTATCATGGTCACCCATACAGTTGAGACTAGCAAATCGGTAGAAGGTTATACCCTTTGGGCGATTATCAAGAGTCCTAGTTGACATTGATGGAGTGCAAAGTTATGCAGACTTTGAGGTTATTGAAATTATCGATGACAATAACCCATATCCTACACTATTGGGTATTGATTGGGCGATTGATAACCTCACGATTATCAATTTGAAAAAGAAGCAGGTGATATTTGAAGGAAAATATATCAGGGTCATCGTACCCTTGGACCCTACACAAGGACCCAGATACACTGAACCTATCAGAGAAGAATTCCAAGCCCAGGATCTGGATCATATCTACAAGATGACGGCAAATCAGGAAGACTACGTCAACCCAACGGATGATGGAACCTTGAGTTGGAGAGTTGATAGTTCTTGCATATCAAACTCAGAAGCAAGACTGGAGAACTGACAAAGAAGAATGCACGAAGTATCAGCAAGAAGATGTGTGCAGCTCACTAGATCACTATACTGGATTGGCACAAAGGTAAGTCCCATCCCTTCTTATGATGGTTTGAGTAATATTCATTCATTTTTTCAAGAATATACTATATCAATTTCAGATGAATATAAGTTAACAGCATTAGAAACAACACTACGTGCCACACCTGCTAGATGGTGGGATGCGCATAAGCATAATCTAACAACATGGGAACAATGTAAGCACATGACACAGATTAGATTTGTAGAACAGGATAACTATGTACAGGTGAAGTACAATGGACAAACTAATCCTAGGGATCACATAGAACTTTGCACGAAAGCATGGACGAAGATACCGCAAGAAGAATGGGTCCATCGGTTTGTACACACACTGGAGCAGATTCCGCAGAAATGGTACACAGATACAGAACTGTGCAGGGAGACAGTAGAATGGTCTGTCATGACAAAGAGTTTCACTGCAACTTTCAGCTTTGAGGATGAATGCCCAAGTATAAATGAGGCATTACAGGTTATCAAAAAGAAGGTACTCACTAAAACATCAAAGCCTGTGTATCAACAACCGGAATGGGAAAGACTGATAGAACATGCCCTGGAATGTTATAACTTCGCATTGGATGAAGATGAAGAGGAAAGCGAAGAAGATGATGACCCGCTTAATATTAACATACCTGAATCAGAAGGAAAACGCGAAGTAGAAGGACCGCCATTGGAAATCCCAGATCTGAGTAATCCTGTGAAAACATAGAAAGTGAACATTGGAACTATTGACGCACCGAAGTTTGCTTCTATAGGTGATTACTGGGATGAGAAAATGGTTGTGCAGATAGCGTATTTACTACGCGAATACGAAGACTTATTTCCTACAAATTTTTCTGAAATGAAAGGCATTTTGGGCGACTTGGGAGTCATGAAGATAGCTCTCAAGCCTGATGTGAAGCCCATAAAACAGAGACCTTATCGACTTAATCCAAGGTATAAAGAAAGAGTAAAAGTAGAATTGGATAAGATGCTCGATGCAGGAATCATTGAACCAGTAGAAGATTCGGAATGGATAAGTACCATGGTTATCCAGGAAAAGAAAACAAAAGGTGAAATCAGGATCTGCGTAGATCTAAGAAAGCTGAATGACGCATCGCTACATGATCCATTCCCAACTCCATTCACAGATGAAGTACTAGACAATGTTGGAGGGAATGAGGCATATTCTTTCACTGACAGGTTTTCAGGATATCATCATATCCGAATAGATGCAACAAACAAGAACAAGACCACATTTGCCACAGAATGGGGCTCATTCTAGTACACAGTTATGCCCTTTGGTTTGAAGAACGCACCTGCTATTTTATCTAGAGTGGTCGTTGCTGCATTTAAGGATTTCATCCATAAATTCTTAGAGGTATATTTTGATGATTGGACAGTATTTGGGTTATTGAAGAACCATTATGCCAGTTTAAGACTGATCTTAGCAAAGTGTAGACAACATCAGATCTCCCTGAACGCGAAGAAAAGTGTTTTCTGTGTGCCCTATGGAATTTTGCTGGGACACATTGTTTGCAAACAGGGATTGATGGTTGATCCAGCAAAAATCGCAGTTATTGTGAATTTGCCAGCACCTAACTTAGTAAAGCAACTACAAACCACATTGGGGCATACAAGTTACTACAGGAAATTCATTAAAGGATATGCACAGATAACTGCACCCATGGAAAATTTGTTGAAGAAATAAGCAAAGTTCAGTTTGACTGAGGACTGTGAAAAAGGGTTAGACACATTGAAAGAGAGGATGGTAACTACGCCTATCTTAGTTTTTCCAGATTGGATTAATTCATTCCATGTACATGTAGATTCTTCATCCATTGCACTATAGTTGTGCTAGCTCATCCAGGTGAGGGAGGCATCGACCATCCTATCACATTTTCAAGCAGGAAGCTGTCCTCAGTAGAAAAGAACTATACCACGATAGAAAGAGAAGGATTAGCTATGGTATACGCACTGCAAAAGTTTCGACACTATTTGTTGGGTGCGCACTTCTCTATGTTTATTAACCATTCACCTTTGAAATACCTGGCCAATAAACCAGTGTTAGGGGGGAGAATTTGCAGATGGTTGTTACTCTTTCAAGAGTATGATTTTGAAATTGTTGTTAAGCCAGGAAGACTGAACTCCAGACCTGACCATCTTTCTAGAATTGAGTCAGGCAAAGAACCTACCAACCTGGAAGATAATCTACCATATGCACAGTTGTTTTCTATTCAAATAGCATATGATTATTATAAGGACATCATAGAATTCCTGACTACAGGTTTGGCACCTGCAGAATTTACTACGTAGCAAAATAAACAACTGGTAGTCAAAGTAGCAGACTTCACTATAATTGCAGGACAATTATACAAGCTTGGACCGGATGAAGTACTTTTTTAGATGTGTGCTAGAACATGGGAAACCATTGATACTCATTGAAGCACACTCAAGGGTGTGAGGAGGCCACTACGCAGGATGAGCCACTGCACAGAAGATCTTAAGAGCAGGACTATGATGGCCTACACTCCATAAGGATTCAAAGGATCATTTCCAAAGTTGAAATGTTTTCCAGAGAACAGGGAATCCATCTCGCAAAGATGAGATGCCATTGAGTCCACAGTTGACATTGCAAGTCTTTGATAAATGGGATATTGATTTTTATGGGACCTATCAACCCACCAAGAAAGTGAACTTGTTCGAGATACATTATCACAGCCATGGACTATCTAACCAGATGGGTAGAGGAAAAACCAGTGAAGGAATGTAGCACAGTTACTGCCGCGCAGCTCATTTTTTAGAACATCCTCACAAGGTTTGGATGTCCAAAGATACTGATGAGTGATCAAGGAACCCACTTTCTGAATAGAACTATTGAAGCCCTGACTAAGGAATTTCAGATCTATCATCAGAAGAGAACACCATATCATCCACAAGCCAATGGTACTGTTGAAGCATTTAATAAAATGTTGGAAAATGCGCTAACCAAAGTATGTAATATAAACAGGGATGATTGGGACCTGAGAATACCAACTATGTTATGGGCATACAGGACAACTTGCAAGAAGTTGACAGGCCATACACCTTTCAAGATAGCATATGGATAGGAAGCTGTGATGCCAATGGAATATATAGTACGAAGTCTAAGAATAGCAGCTTTCATAGGCATGACAGATGATGAGACAGAGGAAGAGAGGCTACTACACTTGGTTGGCTTAGAAGAAGATCGATTTATTGCAGGACTTCACCAACAAGTGCAGAAAGATAGAGAAAAACAATGGCATGATCGCCATATCAAGTACAAGTCTTTTCAGGTAGGAAATCTTGTTCTCCTCTATGACAACAAATTCATGAAATTTACTGGAAAATTTAAGATGCATTGGCTAGGGCCATATATTGTCAAGTATGTTACTAATGGTGGCGCAGTTCAGCTAGCCACATTAGCCGAAGAAAAATTGCTAGTTCTAATTAATGGAAGTAGACTAAAACCCTATAGGGATAGTCCTACTTCCCTCGACCCTCGGGGTGATCAAAAGCGAAGAAAATTCTAAGTGTCAAGTGCAGTTGAAATTGGACACTAAGAATGCAAGAATGAGAGTCTTCACGCAATTTTGATAAAATGCAAAGTGTTTGTGGAAGAGAAAGTTGCGCTACGAAGCATGCCAAGGGAGATGAACTGTGAAGTCAAGACAGGGATGTGGAGTACACATAAGAACTTGGATGTGCAGTGCACGTACGAAGTCGGATGCGAAGTGAGCATGGGAAGTTGTGATGTGAAGTATAAAGAGGACACGCAGCTGCGAAGTTAAATATGAAGGAGCATAAATGCGCAGTGGAACCGCGCAAAAATATTTTTGTCTGATCTATGAGCGCAGTTCCAAGAAACTAGCCATTAAAATGTATTTCGGAAAACTAGTCGTTAGATAGTACTTTTGTCGACGATCGCTTGTGCATTTAACGCAAATTTAGTCGTTCTGAAGCATTCAATGAAGGAAAGGACCAAGATCCTCGACGGATTTGGCCAACGGTCATAACATTTAATGCTCATTTAGCCATTTATGGGCACGCCTCAAGGCTAGTTGTGCCTATAAATACCACTAAGTCCAGACTCGCGGGCTTTACCGAAAGTTTTCAATCTTCCCGCGAGAATAGTATTAGTCTTTACCAGTAAGTGCCAAGCAATCTCGAGGGCATACAGATCATTCTCCAGGTGAATGTCTAATCAATATTCAGTCGAGCAGGCTGTGAGGGACTTTAAAGACTCCAGGTTGGAGGGGTTGATGAAAATGCATGTTAAAAGGTCTATCTCATAAAAAGGTGCACCATCACGAACCTCTCCGTGCAACACAACAAAGATGCAGCGAAAGGAGAAGGGACCCCTTAAGGAACCTGAGAAGCTGAAGGCACAAGGAAATCCATAACCTGGACTGTCATCCCCACCAGGAGAGAGGCCTATCTACCTCATGCATGAATACATCCCACCCAGAAAGCTCGACGCGCCAGCAGTTACCCTGTATAAGAATGCACAGTATGAAATTCCTGTACCGACGATTTCCAGCCATGTGGAAATCCATGGGAACTTACCTGGCAAGGTTGAAGGATGCAAGTTTGATGACCATAATATCCTAGAAGAAAAAGACCCGAAAGAGCCAAAGTATCTTCAGTTTCAAGCTGACCACTACATGTGCCGAAGGGAGGATCCGAAATCCGGAAAGACTATCATTTTTGCCCAGGATTGGCTGAAGTCGTTGGTCCCATTAGGAATACTGAATCTCCTGCGCATACCCCACTTCGAACGAAGTCCGGAATGTACCGCGGTGGTGCGCACCTTACTATCATGCACGCACCAAGGATACTTATGGATTGACCGCAGGATTGATATTAATGTTGATCTCATTTACAACATCACTCATCTCAGCAAGAGAGGCGAGGACCCCAAAGATGAGTTTGTGGGGAAAGCAAAGGACAAGGAACGTCTTGCAAAGTAAATGAAAGAATAATATAAAATAGTAAATGGGAAACGAGGCTTTATCACAGATGGGATTGAAGACAAAGCCACAAAATTCACCATCCAACTGCTAGCAGGCAGGATTTTGTGAAAGTGTAGACCAGAAAAATTGCTGGCCGCAGCAATTCTTCTCACTGCGAAGGCCAAGGATGGAAGACCCTACAACTGGGCAAGCTATTTGTAGAATGAGTTTTTGGACGATGTCCGCGAAACTCAGGAGACGAGCAGCGCATTTCACTACACTTGGCTACTGATACTGATTGCTTTTATGGGATGGAAGGAGCCTCTGCACCAGCACAGCCTTCCAATGATAACGGGAGACTGTCGAGCTATGAAGTATGCAAATGTGTGGGAAAAATCGCGGCCGGAACGACAGTGCGCAAGTAATGAATAGTTCAAAACTTACCATGGCCAGTTGTGCGATGTAATACTGTGCACTCTGGACATTTCGAAAGATATGACGACTCTGTAACTCCAGAAGATGATCTTCAAGGCTGATTTACATTCCATCTATAGTCATCCAAGGGCTAAAAAGAAGAACCCAGTATGGTTCCCTATGGATTACCAATTGGATGCACAAAGGATTGAGCTCGCCATGGAAGACTAGCCAATAGATTGGAGGGTGGATGCGCTCGCAGAAATCCACACCACAACAAAAGAAAGCTCATATAAACCTACACCAGTTGATGAGGAGATATAAAAAGACACCACTGAAGTGCAGAAAGGCGAGAAAAGGAAGGATCCTAAAGGTTCGGAACTAGAAAAAGGACCAAGGAAAAAAATGAAGGCAACCAAGACCAACCCAGAAGCGTAGTTGCACGATGACGACTATGACTGCATTGCTCTGCGTGTAGGCGAGCATCTAGAGGAGGCACTCGCTATAAAAGATAGCAAGAACGAAGAGGCACAAGCACAGTTGAACCAGAACCTCACAGAGCTAAAGCTTATGGTTACAAAGATCAAACAAGTCCAGCAAGACTTGGTTCGAGAATCTGATTCGAAAGGCAAGACCGATGAATCTAGTCAACGAAGAAGAAGGCCACCGGCCGAGACAATGAAACCACGCCTCGTCCGAATGCAGCCACTCAGCATCATTTTTTCGAATGACAAGATGGTTGAAGGTGCGAAGCAAGCAGAGCACCTCGACATTAACATTGGCATGCCACCCCTTTATGGGTTACACAATCTGCATCTGCAAGTTGTCGAAGAAATAAGAGATAGAGACATCATCTCTTACAACCAAAAGTTACACTTAGAAGAAAGCTATAAAGCACTGACAGATGAATGTGCGCAGAAGACCAGAGAGCTAACCATGGCACAGGAAAAGCTAAGAAGGTTGGAAGAGACAGTTGATACTGTCTGCACACAGATACCAAAATGCAAAGCACAACCTAAGTTGGAGGATACAATAGTAGAAATTGGCAAGGTGGTAGGCACTCTGAAAGCAGAGATGGTGTACATGGAGATCGTGCACAAAGAAGAGGTTGCTAGCCTCGCAACTCAGAATCCACCTAGTACACCACCAGGCATGGGAGAAGAAAGAATCGCAGCACTCGGAGCTTCAACAGAAAGTATCTCTGTTGAAATAGCGAAATGTCAAAACTTGTTGGACGAAGCAACTCAAGTATGGACTACGCTACAGGATGACCCCGCCCTACAGCAAATTCAGGATGACTTGAACCAACAGCAGGAAAATTTGGACACTGTGAATGCAGCCATGAATACCTTAAATCCTAGAGAGAAAATCCAAAATTTTGCGCAAGTCAAGGACTTGCAAAGAGAACTTAAATTTTTTAGGGACAGGGAGAGTGAGACTTCAACAAGACTACAGCCAATACAGGAAGAGGTACTCGCCCTCACTGATGTGATCGAAGAGAGACTGCAGGAACTTCACGCAACAGAGAAGATAGTCCACGAATATGCTCAGGAATATGTCTCAGTGTAAATATTGGAAACTGTTAAATAATTCGAACAAGAAACAAAGGAAGCAATTGCGAAGCTAAACGCAACTCTTCAAGAGTTCACTGAAAAATTGAATCCTGCCAAGGACGTACATCTACATCAAAGTGGATCAGATACGATCCACGAGTAAGTGTTAGGGGCTTGTTGGGCATGGCCCAAGTGACACAATATTGGGCACTGCGAACTGAAGGGAAGCGCAGTAGGAATGCGAAGTCCAGCGTGGTGCAGTTTTGTTGATACGGAGCGCCAGCACAGGAGCTATTTTGGGGAGCGAAGTACAGGAAAGGAGAAGTCGTTATAACAACCTATTTTGGGTAAGTGACTCCATAACTCCCAGGATTTGGGCAATGAGTGGCATGGAACTAGCGGAAAGTGACCTGTAACCGTTACTGGCAGAGTACTAAGACCGTTGGAAGCAGAACGGTAGGCCGATAGTGACAGATGAAGCCAAAGCGGATGAAAGGGATGTGCCATAGCACAGTCACAGCCGTGCAGTCAGAACTGCAGTTGTCAGAAGATTTGTCAGAGCCAAAGGCGGTGCAGTAAGGTGAACGAAGGCATGTGAAGTCATTGTCGACTACGACAGGTCAGGTTAGTGGAGTAACCGCGCCATTTTGGGGGGATTTTTGTCCCATATTCATTGTAAAGACGTGACCTTCGAGCACGACCTATAAAAGGGGAATTTTTGTAAGGGAAGGGTTGATCTCTGATTGAACTGTATTGAACTTTCTTGATCTTGATAGACATTGATATTTGTTGATAAGCATTGTAAGAGGCTCTGCAGCTGTGTGCGCAGAGACCCATTATAGAGAGAAAGAGCTATGCAGCTGTGTCCGTGGAGGCCTACTATAGAGAGAAGAGTCTACAGCTGTGTGCGCATACTGGAACTGTTGAACCCTTCCCTTTAATATCAACAATATTTCCGTGGGCGTATCTCCCATCCTAGGGGTGAACCACGTAAATGCTTGTGTTATGTGATTGAATGTGTGATTGTGTATGCTTTTTCTTAAGTTACATTCATACTTATGTTTATGTGTATTCGCACTTCCATATATATGTTCATGTGTTGATGAATGAAAGTAATATGCTAAGTCTTGAACACAAATGGTAGAATGAGAAAGTGATTCTAAATATGTCGAATGCATGATTATTAGGGTAAACACTAAGTCAGTGAAGTCTGTGTTAAGTGCGATTCCCTGGAAGCGCAGCCTTGGATTTGCGATGTGCATTGTATTTATTCATATTGTATGAGTTTGTGAAGTGTGCAGTCTCGTAAGTGCGTTGTAACTACCAGTAGATGCGAATTCGAAAGGACTTCGCCCACATAATTTCCATAACCGCGCATCACCTGATTACAGAAACCTGCTTCTGTAATCCCCCATAGCTTCACCTCGAGTGAGACCTCAGTCTGTTCGTAGACTGTTGCCGAAAGGGCGGGTGAAGAAGTGGTGTTGTTGGCCCCAGAACTACGCAGAAACTGGGTCTATAAGAGAAAGTTAAGGAAAGAAGTTGCAAGCATATATTGATGCAGACTGGGAAGGTGATATTAATGATAGAAAAATTACAGGTGGAGGAGCATTCTTTTTGGGAAACTATCTAGTATCATGGTTGAGCAAAAAATAATCTTCAACTTCTTTGTCTACAGCAGAAGTTGAGACATTACAGCAGCATTTTGTTGTACTCAAGTTCTTTGGATGAAGCAAACATTGCAATATATTAAGGTAGAATACAAACATCTAATATCCTTAATGTGTGACTACATCAGTGCCATAAACATTTCCAAGAATCCTTTTATGCACTCAAAAACAAAAGCACATTCCAATCAAGTATCATTTTCTAAGGGAACAAGTTTCAAAATAGATGGTCAAGTTGGAATACATTACTACTAAGGAACAAATTGTAGATATATTTACCAAACCTATTCCTAGAGATACATTTGAGTATGTCTGAAAAAAATTAGGGGTAATTTCTATCCCTAAATAGATACATCAACTAAGGGGGAGAATCCCTTTGCCATTGATTTCAAACGGGGAGAAATTGTAGGCAATGAAACTACACAGAAACAACATTGTGTTGAAACATAATTACACAGTTGCATAGGGGGAGAAGTTGTAGACAATGAAACTAGGAAGAAACATTATTACACAAAAAAACAATTGCACAGTTGCGCATGGGGGGGGATTGTAGACAATGAAACTACGCAGAAACATAATTGCGCAGAGACCGAATTGCAGATGGGTTTGGTGCAAGGTTTCCATCAATGAAAAAGGGGGATATTGTTGAATATATTATTTTCATTGATGCCAAAGACAATGATATATTGTTAACATTAATGTCAAATACAAGAGGAGACTACAGATAGAGATTGCAAGATGAAGATTGTCGGAAATATTTTTTATGCCCAGTTTGGATACCCTATATTTTAAGGACTTCTTACTCTATTTGCCTATATCAAATTGGAGTATGGGTTACATGGTTGGAAATATTATTCCGATACCTTTCCAACGGTATATGGAAGTCCCTCTAACTCCATAGGAATGAGGAGATATGAAAAATTTTAAAGTCAACCCAGCACTAGGTTGGCCCTATCATGATATCGAACAATGTTATGTCGGCCCAGAAAGTAATTTAAGAACACTATAAATAAGTGGAGCACTCCCTCACTTGTTTATTCATTGATCCACTAATGGAGCTCTAGAAAAGGTGCGCACTTATGAAGAGGAAGGTCTTATAGGGGTTGAAGATGGATTTAAAGATGTTTTTCAAGGTTTAGAAGATGTTTTGATGATACCCTCTTGAAAGTGTTTCTTAAGGTTTCTAAGGTTCTCTAAGGAAGAAAAGGTGGACCTTGTGAAGAGATGTTTTCTTGGAGAAGATCAAGTAGCACAGAATCTAGATACTGCGCATAAGTTGAAGTTACACAAAGGTTGAAGCAACTCAAAAATTGAAGACTAAGTAGTAGTGATGTTTGTCTTGCACAATGTAGAGTGTGACAGTTTGATAGTAGTAAAGTTTGTCTTGCATAGTGCAAAGTGTAATGAAAAAGAGAAGAGTGTGACAGAGTTGAGTGTGCATAGTAGTGAAGATTTTCTTACACATAGTAGTGTGCAATAGAACAAAGAAGAGTGTGATAGAGGATAGTGTTCGCAGCAGTGAATATTGTCTTACATAGAGAAGTGTGCAACAGAGTAGAGTGTGACAGTAGTGAATATTTTCTTGTGCATAGCAATGTGTGATAGAGCAGAGTGTGACAGTAGTAAAGATTGTCTTGCATAGAGCAGAGCATGACAGAACAAAGTGCAACAAGTAAGTTTTCATGTTGTACATCAATACAGAATCCAAGGAGTTGGTGCTTCCTTCCAGTTGGTGCTGGAGAATCGGGGGAGTTGGTGCTTCCTTCTAGTTGGTGCTACAGAAACTAGGTAGTTGGTGCTTCCTAGTAGTTGGTGAAAGAGAATCTAGGGGGTTGGTTCCTCCTACAAGTTGTTGCTTGTAAAGTTGGGAGATTGATGTCTCCAATAGATGGGTGTCTACAAATCATTGTTTATTGAAAGAATAACTTTCCTTGGTTTTCTCCCTTTTTGGGTTTCCATGTTAAATATTTGTGTCCCATGTGTATTAATGTGATGATTGATTTCATTGAAAGTTAATGTGGATGGTAAATAAGATTTGAAAGTTAAAATATGTTCTATATTGATTCAGCCCTCTCTCTCAGTATAGATGAGCATTTTAACATGAGACTCTTGAGAATACATTACTATGCTCAAACCGGTATCTTCATTATTTTATAAATGAAAATCTAGCTCTTATATAGATAGACATCAACACCACCATGGGCGTAATCCTTATGACATTAAAAAAATTTGTAGAATCATTTAGAGACTAACCTGTCAAATAGAGGAACTCCAAGCAACAATCTCACATCTCAATGATAACATATAAAAATCAATCTTGGGATGAGCATATTGACCCTATACTTCATTGCTCTATATTGAGACCCTTGGGATACAATACTCTGCTCAAACTAGTGTCTTATTTATTCTATAAAGGAAGCTCTATCTCTTATATGTATGGATGGAAACACTACCATGGGTGTAATCCTTATGGAATTACTAACTTTGTAGAATCATTAAGAGATCGGCTCATTAGACAACGAAACCCCAAGCAACAATCTTGCATCTCAATGATAGCATATATGCTTAATTTGAGGAATTAAAGATAAAAATGAAGACCTGGAGATGAGGGTGGCTACTTAGAGAACTCAAATTAAGCGATCTGTAAACTCCCGTGGATATTCCATTGGAACAGTTCGTCACAATGGATCTTCAACTTAGTTCTTTTTTATTAGCTTATTTTTATTGAATGCAAATTAAATGGAACTGAAACATGATTAACTAGGGAAAATAGGTGCACAATCCACACAATAACACAATATATATCCTAGGAAAATCCACTATGCAGAAAAACCCAACCGCAGATGAGGATTATGCCTTGCTCTTCATATAAAAATGCAAATACAAAGGAAATGGTATTATCTATGGTGTTATATATGACTTTGCAACCAAAATGACTACTACAGGATCTCTTCTTAGAGTAGACAATCCTCTCCTTGGCTTCATTCTCCTACCTAGTGATTTAGACTATGATTTCATGATTATAGTGGGCCAAATATCATTCAATTTGACCAACTGAGACACCCTAGAGATTACTTCTAAACTCTAAGGGTCCTAAACTACCTTATCTTACTTTTTTAGAACTCTTGAAGTCTATTTTGGCATATGAGGGCGAATTCCTTCAATTAGGGATTATTTTCCTTGATTTTAGTGGTCCCACATTACAAGTTTGAGTTATGGAGTGAATCTTGGGATTTTACTCCACTATAAAGGGACTCCATGCACCTATTTTTTAGTTATTGTGAAATAGTAGCCCCCTACTTGAGTGTGTTTATGGATGTGCACCTCATGCATGTGTCATCAGTCAATTGCATGCGCCTTCAGTAAATTGCATGTGACTTATGTCAGTTGCAGTCAATTGCTCCTACCATGTGGGGAGCTAAGTCCACTTAGGGAATTCATGAGTCAATTAAACTCATCTTGGAGAGTGTGCATGGATAACTAAGGGTCTATGGATCTAGTTAAGATTAAATAGCATCTCATACATTGCATGAGCAATTCAAATTGACTCCATCACCTATTCGAATTGCATTTCCTATACTTCATTCATTGAAGATTGATGTAATATAGCATTCTCTTATGTTATTGACTTCATTCTTTTGTGTAATGATTAATGTTTAGCACATTTACTGCATGAATTTGTTAGATTTTTTTATCTCTTTCAGAGTGTTGCTATGTTTTTAAGTATTTAGATCCATATGCTTAAATTCTACATGGTATCAGAGCTGCAAGGATGCTAAATAGTTGGTATACTAGTTTTACAAGGATCCATTCTTATTGAAGGTTGAAGAAGGCCCCAGAAGCTTCACAACATATGCCCTCTGAGGACATATTCACATCCATTTAGAGGTTGAAAGAGGCCACCGAGGCTTTGCAACATATGGTTTATGAGGACATATGCACATCCATGATCCACCACTCATCTAAGGAAGATCCTTTTACAGACCCAAAAGAAGAGGTGATCAACAACTTTTTACTATCCATTAGAGAACTTTTCCTAAATCAAGTTCTCATTGAAGAAGACCTCCAAAATGTCTCTTCATAATTAGGATCTATGATCAAACTTGTCCCAAATAAAGTTCTCATTGAAGAAGACCTCCATAATGTCTCTTCATACTCTGGATCTACAAATTTTACTCCTACAATTCACCAAGTTCCACACAGAATCTTCAAGTGGTTTCCTCCATTCGAAGCAAGGAGTGGTCAAGAACCATCATTCAAACACTTCAAAGCGTTTGGATCTCATGAATGGGATCACATGCATTCCAAGAGAAGGAGGATTTCTCAAAATTTTGTAGTATCTTGTCAAATCCCTTCATCGAGAAGGAGTTCACCAAGTTACGATTTGCCTTGAAATTGAAGGATCCTTCTCAATGGGCTCTTTAGCCTTCCAATTTACATTATTTTTTATGGCATGTGGGGTTCCCATGTGGTTTTTCTCTCTTAATCAATTTTAGAGAATATTTTGTACATGGGTACCAAACATGGCTGCAAGTTGTCAAGACCCATTATTTTTCATTTATTTCACCTAGTTCGGCTTATGCGGGGGTTGGAGCATAATAACCCTCTCCTTAGCTTCATTCTCCTACCTAGTGACTTAGACTATGATTTCATGATTCTAGTGGGACAAATCTCATTCAATTTGACCACCTGAGTCACCCTAGAGCTTACTACTCAACTCTAAGGGTCTTAAACTACCTTATATGCCCTCTTTAGAACTCCTACAATCTATTTTGGCATATGAAGGTGAATTCCTTCAATAAGGGATTACTTTCCTTGATTTTAGGGTCCCACATTGCACGTTTGATTTATGGAATGAATTTGGGGAGTTTACTCCACTATTAAGGGACTCCATGCACCTCTTTTTTAGCTATTATGAGATAGTAACGCACTCCTTCAGCGTTTTTAAGGATGTCCACCTCATGCATGTGACTTCAATCAGTTGCATGTGCCTTTTTTCAGTTGTAATTACTTGCTCCTAGTATGTAGGGAGCTAAGTCCACTTAGGGAATTCATGAGTCAGTTAAACTCATATTCAAGAGTGTGCATGGCTAACTAAGGGTCTATGGCTCTAGTTAAGCCTAACTAGCATCTCATACATTGCATGAGCAAATCAAATTGCCTCCATGACCTATTCGAATTGCCTTGCATATTTATACTTTCTACTTCATTCATTGAAGCTTTAGTATAATATAACATTCTCATATGTTATTGAATTCTCTCTTTTGTGTAATGATTAATTTTTAGCACATTTATTGCATTAATTTGTTAGATTACTTATCTCTTTCACAGTATTGCTATGTTGTTTAGTATCTAGATCTACATGCTCAAATTCTACATCTCCTATCTTCTATGTTCTGCTATAATATCCACTCTCATGTTGTTTGCTCCACTATGGAACAATAAAATAACATCGAAAGAATGGAACCCCTTGTTCTCCTAATGGCTCGGTATTTAACATAGGTCGAGAGCTCTCTAGGGTTAATTTTAGGGTTTTTGCATGCCCCAAATTCTAATTAGGGTTAGGGTTTTAGACCTTCTAGAATGTTCTTGAAAGTCGACACGTAACTAGCTCCACATGTGTGAGACATTAGAGCTGACGTGGAACCCACTCAGTACCATGGTGGTCAACTAGATAGTTCAACTTATGGGAGGCCAACTTCCTCATACGAACTCTGATTGAGGCATTTCTTGCACCATTGGAAAGGTCTCGGTGTGCAGAATATAAAATTTTGGTTCTATGTGTTTTTTGCAACAAAAAATGTCATTTAATCCCTCAAAATGGCCATGGAAGGGTTTGGACGATTTTTTACCCAAAATTTGAAAAGTGAGATATGCCCCTAAAATGGGCCTTGCAATCCAATTCCTCAAATTTTTCCACCCATAAAGCACCAAATAGATGACAAATTATATATTAATCCATTTTGGATGATTAAGAGGCTAACATTTGAGCACAACATATTTGGACTCTATTAGAAGTCTAAAAACCTCTATAGGTTCTTTTAAAGATGAAGAAATGGAGGAAGATACATTACATCGGGCTTAAGAGAACATGCCAGCTGAAGAAACTTGTGAGAAGAACAAAGTAAAGAACACGTATAACATCTAAAATAGACAAAATTTCAAATATATATTCCAAGTTTAATGTTTTATAAATCTAAGCATTTGCTAGAACAATTTGTTTGATTTTACAACATTGGGATTGATAGTTTTTCGAAGAAGGCTATCAAAGCAAGGAGGGCTTTGGATATCTCCTTGCATATTTTATGGTTTTTGAAATTTCAGACTATGTCCCTTTTTTAGAATGTACTAATTCATTGCACTTTACGACCACAACTTCCCTTTAATATAATTTATTTCCACATATACTCATTTTCTTTATTTATGATGAATATTTGTATTTAAGTTATTTTCCGTTAGATCAACATAAATTCATTTATTATTATCATTATAGTTGATTTTTCTTACTTGTTCATTTTTTAGAAATTCATTTTATTTTTTAATTTAATTTATTATCATTATAGATAGATACATCTTCTTCATCGGTAAGAGGTAGAATTGTAATTGTTATAGTATCTTGGATTCATTTATGGAGCTAAATGTCAATGGATACTTGATACCACATGACCTTTGCCTAGCTTTAGCAATGATGAAGAACAAGCGATATTGAGTATCTTGGGGATACTACAATGGGCTGAAATTGCCATTTTGGTCCTAGATTCAAGATTTAAAACTTTTAATTCACTAAGAATTTGTCTTCCTTAGATATACGAAGATAGATTAATGATCCAAGATCAGAAAGATCTAATAGGAATGAAAACATACCCCCTTCTGGACCACCAACAAGTTATTTCAAATGACATAATTTTCCTTAAATAACACTGAATAAAATTACACATATGCTTAATAGTCAATATTAATTATCCTTATTATCAAATAACAACCAGATTATAATAAGTTTTATCATCTCAACCTAAATATTATACATTTATATAAATAATATATAAACCTTATTTTTTTAATACAAAATATATATATAACACGCATCACTTACCTTGCTATTTTTAATATGCTATTCTTAATATTCAGATCCTAGTGCCCTACGACCGGAGAGATATTTATTTATTTAATGTTATTCAATACATTGCAATATATTATAATGTAATAAACGAATTTCCATAGCGTACCCTTTTTATAAAGCACGGTCACAAAGTAGCTTTTGATATCATAAATTCCCGTGTATATAATAAAGTAGACAACTCTTGTTTTCGTGATTATATTATAAGGTTCTTTTTTTCCAGCCGAAATTATATTATAAGGTTATCTCTCTGATGGAACTAATATATTTTAAATAATCATGCTTGTTATAAAAGAATTGTAAATTTAATGGCAGTATTTTGTCACGTTGGCATTGGAACTTTGTGGTGGCCCAGGGTTGGGTTTCTTTCTTTGTTTTTTCTTTGATATGTGGAGATCTAGATCTATTGTTCTTTTTTATTGTTTTTTTTAGTCCCTATCGTAAGCAGGAGACTATATGTTTCGGTTATTTTTGTTAATTACAATCAATATATTTTTTTTCTAAAGTTAGATTAATGTTAACATAAAATTTGTATTTATAATTAGTTAAAAAAAAGAAATTACTATTTTATAATTGGACAATGACCTTGAATTGACTATTTTTTCTCATTGCACGACATTAAAATAAATAAATAAATAGATAAAAAATAAAACCTTACTCTAAAACTTACCTGAAACTTCACGCTCTAACTTACTTGTCGTGCAAGCAATCACCTGCAATTTCTGAAGGCTGCAACTTCAGATCAAATGATTCCATGCATGGATTTATGTCTGCATGCAGTTGAATACATGTCCTCCACTTGTAGGATAAACAAATTTCCATCACATAGCTTCGTTCTACAAAGCTTGGATGGGTTGTGAAGTTCGATGACAACAACTTTGTTAAAAACTGTTGAACCGCGGCCTCGTCATGCTTCGTCGTGCTTCTGAATCCTCCACCCCAACTGATCCGCAAAGGTGTGCATCTTCTCCTTTTGGTCCTGAGAGAATTTTTTCCGGAAGCGTTTCTTCATAGTGGATGAGGACGACCCAATGCCGTGCCCAATTAGGCCTAGTGCAAGTCCGGGTCGCCGAGTGTGCAAGCAGAACTCAAGGCCCTTGATGTAGTGCTAGGGTTAGCTATTCTGTGTTGTTTCTTCAAGCTAATATGGTAGACAATTTTAAAAAATTTGCTATAACATTTGTTCATTTAAATTTGCCAACAAAATGTCATAGTTTCCATCATAGTAACATAATTCGGCCGTATTCGGAGCAATTCGAATTCGTCGAATATTCAGTATAGATATGATATGGATATAGATTCTTATTAATGAAAAAGTAAATTTTAAAAACCAATTTTAAAAAACTAATTTTTAATTATTTAATTACTATAAAATATAAATAACATTCAATTTATTACTTTCTTGTAAAAACTAATGGTTTTTAACGTGCATTTATGCTAATTTGGTTTATATATTTGATTAAAAGTATTATATATAAGAAGTCTATTTCCGTATTTTATCCGTATTGGATTTTTTTATTACGTATTTTTTCCGTATCAAATCGTATTCGTACTCGAATTATGCTACTATGGTTTCCATTAGTGTTTTTTTTTTTAATTGTACCCTACATCAAAATTATGGACAAGGGGCACAGGCCTCTGGAAGAGTGCCATGGTCTAATCAGATTTCTGAGCTCAATGTAGAACTGTATTCTGTTCAAAATTTCATACAGGGTAACGAATGTCTATCGTCATCCAACAGTACATAAATAAACAGCATTGTTTTTAATGGTTTTATGGCTATTTTTTCAGTAACTTATAAACATCAATCCTTTAAACTAATACTTCTACTCAATAGCATAATGTTATCATCAATTTTTTCTTGATTTCTACATGTTTAAGTACATAAAACATATAAATACAGAGTTCTGTATATTTGGCCATGGTGTAACGTCATTTATAATCTGCCATTCTATTGTTTGTAAATTCTGAGTATCTGGATAAATTTGTGGACTTTTCTGCTTGATGTTCTCTCTCTTCAAATTTGCATTTCTGGTGTTGTGCTTAATAAATTTGCATCAACAGTAAATAAACTTTGCTTGCAGCAAAGCTGTTGCAACAGAAACTGGTGCAAATTTTATAAATATTTCAATGTCAAGCATTCCGTCAATTAAGGTATGGTATCGGTTTGACTGGTAAGTGTGGGCTTTTAGTTCTCTATGCAGTTATTCTGAATTATTACAATGAACTTCATTTATGAACTGAATTATTCTGAATCTTTTGAATTGTACTGGATATTGGAATTGAATCAACAGACGTTTAAGTCCTTCTATTCCAGTGATGACGGGAGCGGAGTTGAAGTGTGATTTCTTCCTCCATTTCCATTGCCGGAATCAGACTCCCAATTTCGGAGATTTTGAGGTTGTATAGCTTACAACTGTTCCACCCTTGTTTTCTCTACACATTATTCAAAAGAATCCCAACTCAAATCTGCCTGAAAGCCCACACAGCGCAGGCCTTGATGTCTTGTTTACAATTTTTTACCAAATTTCTGGTTGATAAAGATGGACATGTTGTCAGTCGATATGCTACCAGTACAACATCTCCATATGCAATTGAGGTATGGATAATACCACATTCTGGAAAGATGATTTGGCACCTCACTGCTTTTATGTTTGTAAAACATAACTTTTGAGTGATAGGAATGCTGATGGTTAATTCCAAAAGAAAGTTATTATTTTAACTACAGTTGTTTATTTGATCATCCTGATTTTAGTGCTTGCTTTACTATACAACATGTTATCTATCTAAAAAACAATTTATGATTTCTGGTCTTTTGTGTGCAAACTATTGTTCGTGTGCAGAAAGACATACAGAGAAAGCACTGGGAGAGGAGTGACTGGGATGCTATGATTTGTTTTATAGAATCAGAAGAGGGTTGCACTGAACAACTTCTTGCTTTATAACATCCATCTAGAAATGCTATCCATGTTCTCTATATTACCATGGGGGAGTAGAAAGTAGTGGTGTTGAATTCACGGTAGTTGGTTTGAGACTTCTCTATTTATGCATTTGTATAATAATTAGTTGTTTGATACTAGTTTTTATTGTGAATTTTTGTTAGGACTTTCTTGTTAATTTTACTTGTAGGTATAGGCTTACATGTGATTTTGGACTTTAAAATTAAGTATTAAAATATGATTGATAATGTAAGGGTTTTTTATTTTTAGGTATGTTCCATATGTGATGTGACAAATGTTTTGAGCTATAGTACTGTCATTGCTTTTATTTGATGCACATGTCCATATGTTTTGACTAGAATCTAGTGTACAGTAGCATTAGGAGATTTTCAGCAGCCTCTAAGCATTGTGTCTTCATTTGTTCTACAGGTCAAGTTCCAAGTTAATGCTATTGCATCGTATTTGTAAGTCCTTTGTACTTGAATATATTATAATTTAAATAGTCATTTAATTTCGAGTTTTATAAGTAATGTGAAATTAAATGGCTTGAACCTTGTTTGTTGATTTTCTTGGATCGTCCTTGGTTGTTTTGCAAAATTCTCCAATTTCTCACGAGCTTTGCAAGTTTTACCAACTTTTTCATGGTATCGATTTTTTTAAACACTTCATTTATTACCTCAAAGAACAACTAAGTACAATGTAATGCAAGATAGTTACATAAGTACAATGTAATGCAAGATAGTTACATTATATGGGTAACATGGTAACTGGGAAAGTCCCAGTCCACAAAAACTAAAAACGCCATCATATGAGCCCAAGCCCCCACGAGGAAGGACTCCAACATCTTGACAGATAGCATGTTGGTGAACTCGTAGGGTAGAGCAAATTTTTTATTAAAACTCCACAAATCCCCAATAGAAAGGAGAGGAGAAACCTGGTTGAAAGCAACTTTACAATGTGTTACAACTTGATTTAGGAAAAATCATAATCCACTAGTGTTATCAAGAACAACTTTGGAAAGAAAAATAAAAATAGAAAAATCATAAAACCAATGCAACCATTCTAACTCCTCATCTACATCATGAGATCTTCCTTTGTGTTTGGAAATAAACCAAACATCATGAGATCTTCCTTTGTGTTTGGAAATAAACCAAAACCAGGCTATATCAAAAACAAAATTATCATGAGTTTGAATACATATAATAGAATGGAAAAATATAGAAGCGGGTGCATGGAAAAATATAGAAGCTGGTGCATGAAGATGGATAAGAGATCCAATATCATGCTAAGGTTGGCAGGTACATCCACAAGCTTCCTCTATCCATTCTTGGATAGGGCTCATGTAACACATTGGAGATGACAAATCTTGGACGAGACCATATATCAGTGATGCAATTGATGCAGTATCCAGATTCATGGCATCACTGAAGATTACACATCGGGTGAGCAGCAAAGAGGATCTTGAGATACATTAAGAAACCATCCAGATTGACCCAGAATATACATAGACTCATCGTTAGTATCATGCAGGGTATCGCCTAGAAGCTAGGATAAATGAAAATGGAAAGTCATTGGGTAAATTAATGGTCCCAAATTGATGTATAAACATGAGTGTACTTTTACATGATTTTGCTGAGAAACAATAACGTATATAATGGTTTGTTACATTGAATGAAATTTAACTATTTGTTTGTGCGTAGTGTGATACTTTGATCCATCTAGAATTAAGATCATTTTTTAATGTGTTACAAAATCATATAGATATTACCTATGTAAATTTCCAAGACCTGTGATGGAGGGTTCAAACCATGCCATGATGCTTTGGCAAATTTGCTTGAAACTGATTACTAAAAATGATAAGGCTTTTCTTTAAAAAATATACTAGCCTAGCCTAATCCTTAATCGGTCAATTGACTCTATCCTAAGTGATTGTGGAATGGAGCGTTAACCTAAATCCTTAATGGCTGAATTTTGAAATGGTTTCTTTGTATATGGAACAGGTGACAGACTTTACAAACTTACATGAAGCTGTATATATAGTGCCATACTTGATAACATCTTGGAATAAAAATTGTTGACAAAAACAAAATTTGGAATAAAAAGTGTCGACAACAAACAGCCAGTAGCACTCTTAAAAAAAACTGTTGACAAAAAACAATATTTAGAATAAAAAGTGTCTACAACAAACAGCCAAACAGCCAGTAGAACTCTTAAATACAATTTACTGCTTATGTATTAGCACAAAGCAAACAGATCATGTCATATGTTTACCTTTATATTACATTTAAATCATCCTTTCTCATTCAACATTTGCGATGACTAAAGATTAAATTTTAAAACAAACAAATCTTCTCATGGTATCGAAGTCTATTAATTCAAATTTGTTATCGTCTCTGCCCTACTATTAAAAGTATAAAATAATGTCAACAAGAACCCACATAGTTGTCTCTTCAAATATACTAGAATTTTCCTGCTGTTTTGTGTATTTGTTTCATATTTTGCAAGGATGCTCAACCATCATCTGTAGGAAAGAATGCTACTTCAACTGGTTATGCAGGAAATAACTATCCTTCCACAGGTCTGATAAAACTAGTGGTTATGGGCTATATATAGAGGAGCAGAGTTCCAAGTCAAATAGGCAGCAACCCATAGCAAGTAGAATTTAAGATTTCATATTCTATTTTTAAAAGAAGAATAGAGATCAGGGCTTAAAACTTAACTCTCTGCTTATGAGGCACCCATGTTCTCATTGTGGTCTGTGAGGTTCGCACCAGCCACTCGTGAATTCTTGATTGTCGATATATACCCATTTACAATTTCACTCATAAAGAAATAAGTCATGTCATATCAATAATGTATTTAAAGAGTTGTACCCAAATCTGGCCGGATTTATAGCATTTTAAAATCTACGAGATACGAGTTGCGAAGCCCGACCTCAAATTGAAAATGAAAATTATAACTTAGTGTTTTCACGTTATAAAAGTAAATCTGGTATATGCGCCTTGGCCAGTTACAAACGAGAAATGAATGATTCCAGTCAGCACACTCCATTAATCCACGCTAGCCTTTCAGCAACTTATATTCATCCACGCAAGCCCATCTATCATCCTTTATCCAACTTTACGCGGTCTAGATCCATCCTACCGCCTCATCTTTGCCCATCACAGATCCGTGTCCAAGATTTTGCTCACTTGAATCTGTCTCTCTCTACATAATAGGCTGGTCACGTTATTAGCCCTAATATCCAAGCTGACCCTATTTTGTAGCAAGTGAAAAAAATAAAATATAACAAACCACTATTATGCCTATCAAGTGGCAAGTTGGAGTGCTTGCCATGTTAGAATTTGGGATAGAGTACTATTTATGTTTTTTTAGATTTTCTATATTGACCTTGGCTCTTATTCATGATTTTTATTATTAAAAAATATCATTTTGGTAAATTATTAAAAATTGTCATTTTGATAAGTACCAGATATAAATTCTCATTTAATTAGCAAACTGGATTTTATTAAATAATATAAACTATATACTTTGAAAGCATTTCTCTCTTATAACCTGGATCCCAAGCTTTGATGCCCATGAGCCGGCACTAGCCATTGCCTTACCCAATACCCACAGCATAGGTTGTTGAGGTTAGTAGAAACAAATGTAAACAATTAGGCCTCTCTTTGTTTGATTATGAGATTCTGGTTTTTTACTCCAAATGTGGGGCATTCTGGCTAGATTGAAGGAGGATGGGACAAGTGTATTGCCCAGATTGATTTTATGGGGTTGTTCAAAAATAAAAGTAAACAAATATATATAGTTGATGCATGGATAACTCCTAGATCATGCATCGATAATAGGTAGTGATAGACAATCCATTTAACTAAAGAAGGTAATAGGTAGCCAAGGCATAGAAAATAGGTGATTCCAACTAAGCATGGAGAACAAGTAACACACAATTTGTTCATGACACTTAATTTGTGCCCTATCCGTGCTCATGGACTACAAGTTAGGTGATTATACTAATTTAAAATTTGTAAATATATTAAATTCAAATATTTTAACAAATTTAAATAATAATAAAATTCCAAATAATTTTTTATAATTTTTAAATATATTAAATTCAAATTTAATTAATAAATTAGATTGTAAAGCAATATGTTATTAAAATTTTCAATATTATAAATTTAAATAATTTTAATTTTAATTTTAAATATTATTACTTTAAATAATTTAAATTAATATTGGTCTTTGTAATATTATAAATTAAATAATTTAATGTACTATTGATCTAACAAAGAAGTGGGTGACATGGATTATCTATAAAACTTTTAACAAAATAACTATAAAAAGCATTACATAAATTTATAATTAAAATTCATATAATTTTGGAAACAAATTATATCTTACATCTCATATGATATGATATTTTACAGGATTATAAATAAAATAATAATAATATTACTCAATATTATTAGTATTTTTCTCTTTATGATTTCGGTTTAATTTTTAGGGTTTAGTTAGTGCTAAGATTAATTATTTATTTTTTTATTCTTTTTAATGTTATAAGTTTGAGATTATTTTTATTTTTATTTTAGTTAATTTAATTCAATTTAAATTTAAAATTTAGATTGATTTTGGTTTTATTTGTAAAGATTTCTACTATGTTTTAATAACACTACAAATTTTAATTCATAGTTTAATCAATTAATTTATTTGGATTAGTTTTATTTAAAAAAATTATAATTTTTTTATTTTAAATTTGTTACTAAATTTGTTACCTTGTTTTGTTTGGATATTATGTAAAGAACTTAATTGTTATTTTTAATTATCATTACTCTTGTTATATTCTAGAGTTGAGAGTATATATAGATTAGTTTGCTTTTAGTTTAGAATGTGTTTTATTTACTATACTAATTCATTAATTATTTAATTAATGTTTAATTAAGCTTATATTAATTAATTACTATACTAATTAAATTATTATATATTATAATTTAATTTAATTTAATTTAATTAATTAAATACTAATTAAATTATTATATATTATAATTTATTTTAATTTTATTTTATTCTAGGTTGTAATTTTATTTTAGTTTCAAAGTTTTAATTTAGAGTTGTTTTGATATTGTAATAATTTTATATTAATTTAATTAAATTTTTAGAATAAATTATAATTTCAATTTAATTTAATTAGCTTTGCAATGTTTTCATATAAAAATTTCAATTAATAATATGTGGTGTGAATGTTAGGGTTATTAAGTTTAATTATAGTGTCATAAGTCTAATGGAAAACATAGGATGAAATAAGCGGAAAATTTGTAGGTTATTCTAGTTATTGGATTGTTTCGAGGTATGCTTGTTTTTTAGCTAGTGTATAAGGGGTTTTCATGTAGCGATGAGTTTGGCTCCATCATCCCTATTGAGGCAATCTTTGCACTTTCGATTTCAATTTTCTCTCTAATATTTCTTTTTGTGAGGTTGTCTGCTTTTGCTAAGACGGAAGCTTTTTCCAAACAAATTTGATGTTGGGTTAGGTGTGAATGTTCTGCTAGGGATGATTTCTTAGTAGGAATCGAAACGTCTAGATTCTATCTTTGAAAAACGCAGGTCCTCTCTTCTCTCTTAAATTCTATCTCTGCCTATGGCACTCTATATACAAATGTTCTGTCATTAAGAACTTTCCAAACATCAAGAACTCCCTAGAAACACTAGTATCCAATTTCTGGAAGCATCTATGCCTTGTCTCTTTCTTCATGTCTTGGATTACAGTGTTTCAAAGGATTTTCATGCACAATATTATCATCTTACATTTTTTATCCTCTTGCATTCAATTTTTATTGTTTAATGGTGTTTGGCTCATGTAATTCAGTAAATGGTTGTGATAAACTGAATTTGTTGCAGAAGATAAAATGAATTTGCAATATCAAAGCATTTGCTATTATTTTCATTTGATATTGGAATCATGTTTTAAAATAATTTGTATTTGGTGTTTGATTCCACTCAAATACACCATGAATCTGGAGAGCTTGTGCTAACACTACAGCAGTTCAACAAATTAACAAATTGCACTAGTGTCTCAAATTATTTTGAGTTTTTCTAGCTGCGTGTAGCTTAGTCATTATAATTAAATTATAAATTAAATTTGTGAATCATTTTATTAAATTTTTATTTTTTCTTATTGTTATTTAACATTAATTGTTGTGTTTATGCTATAAGGCAGGGACTAAGCTGCATGCAACTCTTGTTTATTATGGTCGCTGCCCATTAGAAGAGGCATTTTGTTTATTAATAACTTCATGTAATCTTTATAATACTACTAATATTAATGATATGTTTTTTTCATTTGTAAAAATAATAATTTTAAAATTTTAAAAATATAAATAATATTAAAATCCAAAATTTGATTTCAAACAATTTGTGTCAAAAACTTGGTTGGCCATGGGTAGAATATTGGTAAAAATACTAAAGACATAGCTCGATGAAAAGATTTAAAAAATATAAATCAATATAATCATAGGATGGATAACCAGCTAAACAAAGTTTATAGATTTAAATTTAAACAAAAGAAAGGGACTTATACGCTAATTTATTTGAAGGCTTATCTAGTATCAAAATAAACTTATTTTACATGGTCTCATCAAAGGTGTATTTGTATTTACAGGGAAATACATGAAGCTAATGTATTTTTAACTAAAATCAAATTTTTAATCAAAATGTATGTTATCTAGTTAAAATTAAATCTATAGACAATGAGCCCGTGGGGGGAAACTCAAGTAGTAAAGATGAGAATTTGTAAATGGAAGGTCACATGTTCGAATCCCTCCAATCTTACCCATGCGCTATGGTTCGGGCCATGTGGATGCACCTATGAGTATAGTGGTGGCGAGATTGGATCCCTAGATCCCATGTCACGGGAGTACCATCCCTACTCCAGTTGTTGATTCCCTTAGTACAAAAAAAAACTATAGACAATGGTGTTGTAAACATCTCAAAGAAGTCAACCCTTTTTAAAATATTATCTCCACTTGCCTATGGAATTTTACACAATGTGGTAATAGATAAAAGTAGATATCTTATCTTATCTCTATAAAATAAGAAATGAATTTTTATTAATCAATGTATAGCATTGTCTAGAATTTTCTTTGTATGACAAATCCTTAATATATACTCATATATGTCTATAGATCTAGGTATAGGCACATAAGGTGGAGTTGGAAGTGGCACATATTTGTGAGCTTGTTGACTATTATACAAACACACTATGTATCATGAGTACAGTGTTCTTAGAGTAGTGTTCATCATATCATTTAGCATACTGTAAATCTTTTGGTGATTGTCAACCTCAATGTAGGGTATATTGTTCATAAGCATTGAGAAAATTAAAGGAGCTTACCTCCACCCAAGGCCTTGAAATTCTTCCAATTTGATAACTTTTCAACCATCCCTCCAACCATATTTGAATTAAAACAAGATGGAGATCTCAAGTAGGGGAAACAAAGGACAAGAACCCCTTAGCCTCCGGCAGGCATGGAAACCAAATTAACTACTATCGGTTGGTTAAAAATATGATGGGAACTCTTGTGGAGGAAATGATGACCAATTGGAACACGGCCAAAACCACGATTCTGTACATCAGGGTCAAGCTGGTTCAACTTGACGACAAGCTCGTCGGCCTGGACTCCAGCTTTTCCAGGGGAAAATACTCCATGGATCGTAGCACTGTCATGTGCGAAGGCCTTGAGCGTGGTGGGGTGAGGGGAGAAGTTGTGTGGAATGATGGGGTCGTTGTTGTCGCTGAAAGCAAACCTTTTGGAGCCAAGGCTAAGTCATGAGCCTCAACGAAGCCACCTGCTTTCCCAATGCCATCTACAATAGAGCCACTGCAGCACAAGCGAGACAGAGAGCAGGAAGAAGGAAACGTCTCCCCTCGTCGCAAAGCCGAGCCATAGACTCCCAAGCTCCCCTCATCGCAAAGCCGAGCCATAGACTCCCAAGCTACCCTCTCAAGGTTGGGACAAGGAATTCTTCGGAAACTATCCAATTCTAGAATTAAATCCAAATTCTCCTCGTGCGGAAGCAAGCTCCTAGGCTGACCATGGTGGCTCTAGGTTCCTTCTGTGACTTTCAGTTTTTTTGTTTCAATTTGCTACATAGTTTGTTACTTTGTCAGTTAATTACTATCACTATGTCTGAACAATGTTGGCACTCTTACTCTGCTTGGTCTCCTTATACATGCTCATTTTGTAAAGACAATAGCTTCTTTAGCGTTTTTAGCACCTGGGGTGGTGGTTTCACCACCTCAAACTGCCTCAGTTTGTAGAAAGGCATGTACTTTTTTATTCTCCTGTTTAATACATAGTTGCAGCTTTACAAAAAAACATGTTTATTATTTATTATGTTTACTTATATTTATCTATCATAAAAATTATAACATTAAATATTTTTATTTTTATTATTTTATATGAAAAATTTTAATTAAATAAATTTTTTCTATTAAATTTATTTTACAATAATTATTATTATTAATATAAAATATTCATGTCATTTTTATATATTAATAAATAAATAAATATTTTATAAAACAATTATTTAAATAAAAAATGCGATATCTTGTATTTATTAAAATGCTTTAATAAACGTGTCTTTATCTTATAATTCAAAATTTTAAGTGAAATGTTTCTATTTATTTTTATTTATTTAAGAATGTGACAATGAGATGTCATTGTTCATGAAAATATAAACTTAATAAATAACACAACTACTAACCACTTCACTTTAGCTTATAAAGGTAAAATCCTTACGTGACATGTTTTTCAATGTTATATTGTGTTAATTATTATGATTTGTATTTTGTATTTTTTTATTTAGATAAAAAAAGGAATATGTTATAAAGTGGTTAGTTTTTTTAAATATAAAAATAAAATAATTTATAAATTTTGTTTCATAATTGTTATTATTAAATATTAAAATAAATATATAAAATTTATTGTATATATAGTAATATAAAAAATAAAAAAATTTATGTCAATTCATAAAATAAAAAAATTAATATAGATTCATTTTATACTTAGATTTTTTAAGCATCCAGAGGTATCCAATTTTTTGAAGTATACATTTTTATTGATGTATCAAAAATTTAAGATAAAATATATTTACACCTTAAAAAAATAGATGGCAAGCCATTATTTGCTAAATAGTGCCACTTCATAAAATTAAACGTTATTATTGATGTATGAATTTTAATTTCGCCCTTCATTTTGAAGTGCATTTTTATTTCTACAAGTCATTAACATATATATCCAAAGTCCATATATGTGTGTGTGTTATCTATTACTATTATTAGTAATTAGTTAGTTATTAGTAATTAAATGTGTGTGTGTGTGTGTGTGATTTTTATATTTCTATTTCTAATATGAAAATTTGTATTTTTGTCATGGTTTTGTTGACTCCCCTTTTTAGGTGAACTTGACTTGGTCATGGTTTTTTGGGCTCATGGAATTTGGTGGCTCGTGGTAGACCCATTGTATTGCTTGTGAAGAGGCTTATTTAAAGGTTTCAAGGATAAATCTCTTGTGTCATTATGTGTGTGCTTGGTTTAATCATTATGTTTAATATGTTTTTTTGTTTATTATATTTTTGTATTATATGAGGCAAGACATGAGAATTCAATGTTTCATATAATTATTATAAATGTTATTTCAAAAAAAATCAACTATTATTATGACGGGTAAAATTAAGATTTAAATGTGAAATGAAAACCAATGTTAAAATTAAAACGTCATATAAAAAAAATTTGACTTGCAAGGTAAGACGTCAAATTTCAACTATACCTCTTGGTGCTTTAATAGGTTTGGGTTTAAAATGGATCTATATTGATTACACCAAAATCCAAACATCACACAAAAAATGACAACAATGTTTTTTTAGTAAAAAAGTTAACCATTTTTTTTTCAGAAAGAAAAAACGTTGTACTCATGTTATTTCAAGTGAAATAAAAATATCACAACCGAATGATCGGAAGCAGTTCATGTCACATGATCGCATCAGCAGACATAGATATAAGTCATACACACAAAGCTGATACAAAACTAGAAAGAGGCTAAGGACTCGGAAAAACAATCTGATCCAAATATGGACGATCTAGATCACATCAGCAAAAAACATCATAGAACCTGAAAGAGTGAGTGAACCCTCCACCCATTCTTCCCATAGTAAGAAGCCTACTTCCCCATCAAGTGCTTCTTTTGACAATGCATCTGCAACATCATTGTTTTCCCTGTAGGTGTGGTTGATGGTAAGATCATAAAACCATGACATTAAGACAGAAATGCTATCACACCAGTGAGTAAGTTGGATGTTATTGAGCTGGTATAATTTCTTGGCCCAGTTCACTATAACCAAAGAGTCACCAAATATTTCAAGTGAACCTAACCCACAACAGACTGACACCTTAAGGATACCCCAAAGACCAAGCAATTCATCTTTTGTGTTCGTTCCTTGACCACAATGGAGTCTGAATTTGTAGACTAGATCATCTCCACAATGTAAAAGAAAGTGAGCTCCACAAAGACTCTTATACGATTCCCCATCAAAGAAACCAAAAGCTTTATTATGTGAGCCCTGGTGAAGCTTGATACTTTGTTTTGGATTCCTACCAACCTATGGGGTATTCTTGTATGTATGAGACAGATTCCAAAATCTACTAATAACCTAATGCTCAGAAGGAATGATGTTTTGAAAGATAGCCATATTATGAATTATCCATAAGGATCATGCTAAAATTCCAGGATAGTTTTTAAGGTTTTGATACTTCTGTAACCATTGATGATATGCCTCCTTAAAACCCATAGAAGGCCAATTTTCCTCGATGTGAAGAGTCTCACAAATCATTGTCCACACCCTTTTGGAAAAACTGCATTGAAAAAAAAGCTGATCAACCATCTCACTATGCTTCCTGCACAAAATACAAAAGCTTGGTCAATGTCTTCCGCATCGCCTTAAATTTTCCCAGGTAAGTATTTTATCATTGAATTCCAACCATAAAAAAACATTTAACTTTGAGAGGCAGCTTCCATTTCCAAAGTGAAGTATGCCACCATTTCATGTGTCCAACCGCGAAACTTTCCACAATAACCTAATATGCAGAACTGGCAGTGACATGACTAGAAATAGGATTTTTTGTCCACACAAGATGATCATTTTTTAGTGACAGACGTATTCCTGCATAGTTTAGATGCTGAAGATAATTATTCCACTCAATGCCCCAGCTACCCTCAACTGGTTAAGTGTCTGCCAATAGGAGGGATCTTGGAACTAATCGATTCAATCTTCTGAACTGGTTAAGTGTCTCAAGACCAAACTCAGCAAGATGATTTCGAAGCTCCCGTGACAGAATGTAATCATTTTCAAATCCCACCAAGGGATCAATACCAATCCTTACCTCTTTCCCATCTCCAACTTGCCATGCCAAATGGTTGTTGATCCATGGAAGAAATTTCAAGAAGCCTTTCCAAGAATAGGAAGAATTTCGTGGGTTTCCTGTAGGACATTTGAACCAATTGGACAAGTTTTTCTTGATATATTTAACATGCAACAGATCGGACCAGATATTTTTACCAAAGAGTCCCCTCCAAAAAAAAATCAAAGCCAAATACGTATTGAACCAGAAAATATTCTCGATGTTCCATCCTCCGTATTTCTTTGGAAATGATAAAAGATCCCAATTGGCAAGATGGAAGTGACCACCATCCAGGTTCCCATACCATAGAAATGAAAACATTAGGATTTTTAGCTTATACAGAATGGTTTGGGGAATGAGTGACAATAATTCCCAATACACCAGCAAAGTGCTCAAGACCGATTTCAACAAAATCAGGCGACCACCTAAAGACAAATATTTATGGCACCATATATTAATTATTTTCTCAAATTTAGCAATCAGCCACCTCCAATCATTTAGACCATAACAATTGGGTTTAATATATAAACCCAGGTATTTAATCCCATCTTCCAGACTGATGCACTTAAAAGGGAGAAAAGTTTGAATATGTTGCATAGCAGGGCCTTCCCTTAGGTTGCTCACAAAAGCAGATTTGTTGTGGCTAATATTCATTCCAGTTGCTTTACAGAATAAATCTAAAATTTTTCCATATGTCATCCATTCCTCAATGGAATCCGAGCCAAACATAATAACATCATCCACGAATAATAAATGTGTAATGGACAGCTGCTTGGAGAAAGTAAATCCTTTAATACTACCTTCTTGTATGCCATTGTCGATCAACCTGCTAAGACCTTCAATAATCAGAAGAAACAATAACGGAGAAAGCGAACATCCCTGCTGGAGGCCCCTAAAACCTCTGAAGAACTCTATGGGATTACCATTGATGAGAACATAATATGTCGTGGAACGAACACAAGCCATAATCCAGTTGATAACTAAGCGCGGCAGCCCGATCTGAAGAAGCATTAACCTTAAAAAAATCCCAATTCACCTGGTCATAAGCCTTAACCAAATCTATTTTGATCATCAAATCATTTTTTTTTTGAGCTTATACTGTATAATGCAAAACCTCCTGCGTAATTCCTAGTGCATCGAGAATTTTCCTATTGTGGAGGAATCCAAACTGTTCTTTGGACATCCATTCAGACAGTTCGGGCTTGAGTCTATTAGCAATGATTGCATAGAGCAATAGGTCTATAATATTTAAAGGTTTGAGGTTTTTTCTTCTTTGGGATAAGGGTAAAAAAAGTAGAGTTCAATCCACCAACAACCCATCCATTAATTCTAGAGTATTCTACCATCTGTAGAATATCAGGACCCATAATATCTATGAATGTAACAAACATATCAACAGACCACCCATCGGGCCCTGGGCTCTTGTCATTCTTGAATCCTTTTAAGACTTTTTCTATCTCTTCCAAAGTAACCGGAATTCCAACCATATCCCCTTCCTCTTCTGTGAATACGGGTAATGCTTAAGTACACTTAGTTGTGACTTAATATCAGACTTAGTTGTGACTTAATATCAGAAGACCATGGATCCTCAAAATGTGACCTGAAATGTTTTAGTGCAATAGCCTCAATCAAATTTTGATCGTTGACTTCAATACCCTGGTTATCAACAATAGACCATATAGAATTCAGATTTCTCCTTAATGAAGCAAAATTGTGGAAGAAGTGAGTGTTATCATCTCCCAACTCCACCCATAATGTGCGGCTTTTAAGTCTCCAGGTGATTTCCTCAGTTTTCAAAATGTAATCAAGCTTGGCTTGTAAGGATTGCAAAGTGATTATATCCTCTTCTGAAAAAATTCCATCAAGATGGAGTTTATGGAGCTGCTTGATCTGAAGTTTTAAATTAATTAAATCAGAATAGTTCTGAGCCTTTTTGAGCTTCTCCCAAGCATTTGTCTTACCTTTTAAACCCTTTAACTTGAAGACCAAGGCATCCATAGGAGTAAGTCCCGGAGGGGTTACCACTTGGGACCAATAAATTCTTACCAGCTCACAGAAATCAGGCTCTTTTAACCATGTGCTATTGAACCTGAAGGGTCTGTTTGATTTTAATGACAAGTCCTCAATCTGCAAAATGATCGCCTAATGATCAAATATATTTGAGTGTTCAATCCACATTCTAATCCTGAGAAAATTAGTCATCACAGATTCAGCCACCAGGAACCGATCCAGACATTTGCTAATACAACTTATGCCAACACGTTTATTGCACCATGTAGCACCCATCTTTCTAGGTGAGATATCCACCAAATTAACACGGTGAAATAAATATTTAAAGAACTCAGTTGAATCATCCAATAATGGAGTGCAACCCCAAACTTCTGCAGCTGACAAGGTAAGATTAAGATATCCTGCAACAATGATATTCCGAGTATTAAGAAGGCTCAAGGCCTCTAGGGATGACCAATATGACTCCCGGTCCTTATAAGGACCATACATGTTTAAAATAGCTATATCAAAATCACAAGAAAGAAAACGTCCTTCCAATAAGAGGCCACCCAAAGTTTTGTAAGGTTTGAAAGACGTGGTGGCAGGGTTCCATCAAGATAGTAAACCCCCAAAAACACCGCAGGCATCAATGGCACTAAAGTACCATCCCGACAAAAACTTTGAGAAAACCCCAATCGCCTGTTGAGTAGAGCACATGGTTTCTTGAATAAGGAAACAGTCAAGACTAGTAGACTTTAGGAGATTGAAGAGGACCCTAGTCTTTGCATCCCCCCCAATACCGCGAATATTAAAAGAGATAATTGACATTAAGAATGACCATGTAAGGACCTACCCACTCTAAGGGTCCTGTGGGAAGAATTACTAGAGATAGACAAATCCCCAACTCCATCCAACCTTTTTTATAATGGTATAAAATTATCACCCAAATCTTTTTCCTTGGATTTCTTCTTCTTCCGAATGGTAACATTCATGGTAACATTCATACAACGAATAGATGGGATAATATATTCATCATGTACTTTTGGATCGATGGCATAAACCTCTAAAGGGGATTTGAGAAGACCATACCCATTACAAAGAGAGTTTGTAAAGTAATTTTGGGAAGAATTCTTCAAGGAATTGAGAGGGATCGTCTCATCGGGTGGGGGCATTGTAACCAAAACCCTATCTGACACTTCAGGTATAGTATCCAAAACCCTAGCCTTCTCAGAAGGTAGAGTTTACGTAGAGGAAGTAGGTGTACAATCTAAGGGCACCACATTTTGGTCTTGTAAGTCCACAGAATTTAGGTCCCCCAAAAGGTTTCTAGCTAATGGTTTTGAGGCTGACAATCTTAAGTCAAGAGATTTTTCCATTGAAAGATAAAAATCCAGTTTGGCCTTTGAAACCCCTTCATAAATAAGAGAGGGTTCATCATTCAACATACCTATTTTAGGGACAGATGGAGCAGGAGAAGGGTGCTTATCATTGGACTTAGAAGGCGTATGTACAGGAACATTTGACCGTCGATAGATTTTGGGGCATTGAGCTCTAACATGTTCGATGTCCCGACAAAAGAAACATCGAAAGGGCACATTTTTATAGTCCAACCATTGTTTAAACACTTTATTACCCCAAACGATGTCCACCTCCGCAGGTAACCCTTTGGTGATGTCGAACTCTACAAGCATCAAAGCCAATTTTTTATTAAACCCAAAAATCAGGTTCTTTTCCAGCCAAATGAATCTGCCTAAGAAATTCCCCAAACCCTCGAAGACATTGGATGTCTAGAGTTCAAACGGAAAGCCAGGTAAAATCACCCACATATGTCTTTTGATTAAATGTTCGGTGTTTGGGTTGAAGTTAACATGCCATTGCTTCAGATTCAAAGAGCCTTCCTTGATAAGCCAAGTCCTCTCCAAAATGGACGGGATGAGCTCTTCACTGGGAAAAACGAAGGCCACCCATTCTCTGACCAACAAAATGGTGCATGGGGAAAGTCCAAAATCAGGTGTCCAGTGTTGATTTACCCACTCTACCAACTCCACCTGGCTAAGTTTAGTCCCTTCCACCTTTCCAACCACAGCTCTGCGAGACAACATGTTCACCCTATCCAAATTAACCGATTGGTCTAGGGTATAAACGAATGCCAACTCCTTAGCCCGAAGTGTTTTCAACCTTCATTTTGAGCAGGTAGCAGCCCCAGTAAGGCGTTTAGTATCTCTACATGTAGGATTAGATTGTGGAGGAGCCTGTGAATAGTCCAAACCCTCATCTCAATCATGTACAGGGTATTGAAAAGACCCTCCCCCATAAGGAGCCTGCGGATGTTCCAAACCCTCATCGTAATTCGGCCCAGGGTTTTGTAATGACCCTACCTCCATCTAGATTTAAGTGTGGTCCACATGTCCGCACTAGAAAAGGACAGCCAATCCAACTAAACCGGGGATAGGAGAACCGAAAAACTGGAAGAACACAATATTGATTACCCCCCGGTATTACGACCGCAAAAATCAAGTAGTCACCTGTAGTAAAAAACAAAAAAAACTTCCCACTTTTTTTAAACCTTGGTTGGTACTAAATCCAGCCTTTCGGCTGACTGGACTCCAAGTTACTGCAATGTACTTTCATCCTTCTGTAGCGTAATAACCAGGGAGGGCCTCCCAAAACACCAGAAACCCTAGTCATCGTAGCTCCATTTCCTAAAAAAATATACCCTATATCATCTTTAAGCAATGCACTTTCAAATTTTGTTGACCATTATATAGATGATATAGGAAGGTTGTCATATAGCACTTTTAAAATTTTCTATACTAATTGTTTTTAATGCAAAATCAAAGTACTATAACATGAAAATGAATTAATGCAAAGTTAAAGCACTTTTGGTTAATGGGCAATAGATTGGATGGTTGGGATGGTCGGTTGTGAACCTCCCCACCTAGGTTTGAATATGCTCCAAGACATGTTGCAGCAATTAGATTGAACATTTTAAGTATGTATTTTTTTCAAACAAAACGCACATCATAACAACCTAATCTAAAAAAAATATCAAGTGGAGCCCACAATATTCATTTACTACCCCTCAAACTAACCCATAAAACTTAAATATATAAAATATTACTTATATAAATTTTATAAAAACAAATTATAACATCAATTTATATGATTTTAAATATTGAACATCATATAAATAATAACTTCAACCTTGATAATGTGATTGAAAAGGATATTAAATTATCAACTATATTAATAATAGAATATAAAAGGATATTATAATATTATATCAAAAATTTATACAAGGATATTTTTTAATTAATGGATAATTTCTAAAACATCATGGGTTGATAGAATTTGTCATGTTTATGAACCTAAAAAGGTTGAAAATAAAAAACACTTCATCTTAAATTGTCCTCTATACAACCACATTAAATTTTAATTTCAAAATATTTGTTACACTAATGAACTTCATAGCCCTTTAATCCAACAAAACTATAATAACTTATTTCAAAATATTTGTTACAATAACAACTTTCATAACCCTTTAATCCAACAAAACTATAATGACTTATTTCAAAATATTTGTTACAATAACGACTTTCATAACCCTTTAATCCAACAAAACTATAATGTCTTAGAAATGCTTCTCTTCACACTTTTCAAAAATAAAAATAAAAATTCTAAAGTAATCTAAGTAATTTCTTAACTATTTTTTTTTTAAATTAAATAAACCAAAGTTGGTTTCCTAATTTGATAAACTGATTTCACAACCTTAATAACATAATAACCGTCATCATTATTATTAAATTTAAAATAAACAAAAATATTATAAAGTTAATTCAAATTTATATATTAAAATTAATTTTGAAATTATAATAATATCTCGTATATGAAATATAAAGCTATATTGCTCCACTATTATATAGCCATAATGTGTAGTCGACAATAAGATAGAAGTAAGGAAGTTAAAGAGTTAAAATGGGGATGTTCATTTTGGAGAAAATGTTTGTAAGTATAGGTATGGTTTTGAAACTTTTTGTTAATAGTTTTATTGTTTGATTTTTATGGTTAAAGATTTCTTTTTTCAGTTATTATGGATAATATTGGAAAATATATATTTTATTTATTTATTTATTGACATTGTAGTATTATGGGGCATTCTCAAGAGTGTCCATATAGGTATTTTAATGGATTAGGAGTATTTTAGGATTAAGGTTGAAATGGTTTTGTTATTTTGGGTAAGTTATTGATTCATAAACTATCATGGATATTCCACTGGAATAGTTCGTCATAGTGGATCTTACAACTTAGTTCTTTTTATTAACTTATTTTTATTGAATGCTAAATAACTAGAACCGAAACAATAATAACTAGAGCAAATAAGTACACAATCCACACAATAACATAAGATATACCCTGGGAAAACCCACTATGGGGAAAAACCCAACCACAAATGAGGAATATGTTTTTCTCTTCATATCAAAACGCAAAGACAAAGTAAATGGTACTCTCTGTGGAGTTACCTATTACTCTATGGCCAGAATACCTATTGCAGGATCTCATGTCTCCTATGTTTTGCTCTAATATCCACTCCTATGGTGTTGCTTAACTATGGAACATTACAATAACATCAAAAGAATGGAACCCCTTCTCTTAACGACCCGATATTTAACATAGCTCGATAGTCGTCTAGGGTTAATTTTAGGTTTTTTGCATGCCCCAACTCTCGATTAGGGTTAGGGTCTTTTGGAGCTTCAAGAATGTTCTTGAAAGTCCACACGTGACTAGCTCTACATGTGTGAGAAATGAGAGCTGACGTGGAATCCACTCGGTATCATGGTGGTTAATTGGATAAGTCAACTTGCGAGAGCCATAACTTATTCATAAACACTCTGTTTGAGGCGATTCTTGGACCTTTGGAAAAGTCTTGGAGTGTAGAATCACATGAAGTCCCAAGAAGGCCCAAGGAAAAGCAATGGGCATTCTAAACCCAAAAAAACATCATTTAGACCCTCAAACATGCCCTAGAAGGTTACGGACTGCAAAACTGCAAAATGATACATGCCCATAAAATGGGCCCTACAAGCCAATTCATCCAATTTTCTAACCTCGAGAGGTCCAAAAAAGTGACAAATTATATATTGATCTACTTTGGATTAGTTATATTCTTTAAGTTGTGAAAAATGGGTAGATTATAACATGAACACAATGCCATAATTCACATAATGTATTCCATTTGTTTAATAAAACATCTTTAATACATGTTGCTAAGTTGATTATAAATAGAGTTTCGTTAATAAATAGGTGCAACCATAGTTAGAGAATTTGTGTTGACGTGATCCTTTCCCATTTTTTAAAGTCTTTGAATTTAGTCTTTGGAAACAACATGATATATCAGGCTAGATGCCAGGCAAGAGGCCACTAAAAAACTTTTTGATGGAAAATTTCAAACTTTTTTGAGATCTCTTATGGGATTGACTTTCACATTTGAAGTGAAATCACGTTATTCCATTACTACTATGAAGAGTAAGATTTAGCTCAAAGAGAGGATTCCCTTGCATCAATGATGATTGTTCTTCATTGCTAATCAACTAAATGGCAATTATGGATAGCTAAAACATTAACCGTTGAAAAGGAGGAGGAAGCATTACACTTGGTTAAACTCCTACACATTATTTTTTTTACAAGACATTATCATTGTGTCACATACTCTAATAAACACTCACATATTTAGTGATTAAGTCAGATCCAATACAAGTATATTTTCAAGTTACTCAAACTATTCAACTAAGTACAACATGACAAGTTCCGCTTATATAGTTTTGAGATTACACTATGCATGTATTAGTTCATAAGAAACAACATCGAAGAATGTCAACAAGATGATTGCAACTAGGTTGATATATTCTGCATGTGTCAACACAAATACATTCAAATGAACTTAAAGTATGTATCTACCAATCATCACTATAAAATAACTCACAAGAAAATGTCCAAAAAGCCAACCATTGATAGACAAAAAGCTAAACATGTACATTATAGTTACATAAGGTACATTGGTGCCTTTAGCAAAAGAATCTTAGCTAGATCAACTTATATTGCTAGGACGCACACAACAACTATCATAGCCTTAAGGTCACTACAACAAAATCATTACAACCCATGTCTCTCAAATGATCTACAACACTTGACTCAATCTTCATGTCCTCAATGTATATATTGTTTAAGTTTCATGCCATTATATGTGTAGGGTAATTATAATGATAAAGTTTGGCAATGTCAAACACTAACTAACTGAAGAATTTGCTTAATTTAGATTTATAGGATCGAGGACGATGGCACTCACTCCTAGATCTTCCTATATCATCTTTGACTTTACCAACTAACTTATGTGTGAAGGTCATAACTACTCCGGCAAAAGATTCTAGGTTAGCAACACATGCTCAACTCCAAAATAATGATGTTGCAACTCGGTGTCACTATCCACCTAACTTGTTCCTATGCCACACAAAAAAACTTTGGTCCAAAAATCTTCATCAATATCCATTCCCTTCTCATCTCTGTACCTAGATTTTCATTATCATTTTTAACACACACCCTGATTGAAAAACTATTATTTTCCACTCCTAACATTTCGCTAAACTTCTCAAAGGTATGTTTCCTAAATGGATTGGTAAATATTTCAACCACTTATTCATTTACGCTTCAATTCATCATTTGAATTTGGCCTTCTTCATGCAATTGTATTAATTATTGAATGTGAGCTTCGGTATGCTTGCTCCATTGATGCAGAACTGCATTCTTACCAAGTATAATTTCTCCTTGATTATCACATAATAAAACAATAATCTTCTTTTGTATTAATCGAATTTATGTTAATAATTTCCTAAACCAAACTTCCTCACATGTTGCATAAATTGTGCCTCTATAATCAACCTCAGTTGAAAATAAAGCAATTGTACATTGCATCTTACTACTCCAACATACACTAGTTGAACAAACATGAAATACAAAACCAAATGTGGACTTCCTATTGTCTGCACATCCAACCCAATATAAGAATAAGAGTATGCAAATTTACAAATTATCTTTGTGTTGGGAATACTCATGTCCTTGACTCAATGTTCCCTTTAGGTATCTCGATATTCTTGTAGCTACTCTCTGGTGACTTTCTCTAGTATATGCCATATATCTAGATATTGTGCCAACTTTGTAACATATATTAGGTCCAGTGATTGTTAGATAAATCATGTTTCCTATAGGCTTCCTATATAGGGTTGCATCATCCTTAGTCATTTTTCACTTTAGAATCCACAAGTGTGTCACAATAATTATAGTCTTTCATTCAAAATTTGTTCATTCAATCATTGGTATACTTAGACTAAAATAAGAATGTCCCTTTTAAGTCCATGATACTTCCATACCAACTTTAATAATGCAACACTCTAAGGTCCTTCATCTCAAAAGTGTAGTGTATTTTTCTTTATTACTTCACTATTAGCATCAACATTACATGTTACAAATTGATTAGTAGTAACCGGCCACTTGTGGTGGTTTCACATACAAATTCAAATCTTCATCACATTTTCAACATACTGCTTCAATGAAATATTCATCAATTTGTGCATATCAAGCTCTGGATTCTCTCTTCAACCCATACGATGTTTTATGCCACTTACATGCATGGTTCTCTTTACTAGGTTCCATGAAATTTCTTCTTCTAGCACCAATTCAAAAAACACTTTTTAACATGCAATTGATGAACAATCTATTTATATAGTTCTTTTTTAACATGCAATTGATGAAAAATATATTTATATAGTTCTACATATCTATCATAATTATTATGGTTTTCGTCTTAGCTACAAGTGAAAAAAATTCTTCATAATCAATTCATTTCCTTATGTGCATAGCCTTTGGCTACTAATTGTGTGTTGTTAAGAATACCATTAGACTTATACTTACCATCTTCAACAAATTTCCTATTTGTGGACAAATCAATCAAACTCCAAGTTCTCTTTTCTTAATAGAATCGATTTCGACTCCATAGTGCCACACCACTCAACTTTATTTATTGTATATTCATATCTCTATAGTTATATGATAAGAAATTTAGTCATCAATGAATAATTGATTAAATGTGACTTATTTCTTTTAAGCTCCACTTCACTTTTTGTGCACTTTCTATCAACTTTTGTCTTATTGTTTTCAATCCATTATTTTTTTATTATATTTTCACACACAAAAAAGACAACTTTTATTAAGTGAAAAGTTGTGTCAAAATATACATTCTGTCGAGGAGGGCGAGCTACCAACTCCTTTGATTTTGTAAAAAACTCAAAATTCAACATTACTATATTTACCATATCATCCTTAACAAAGTAAGATCCCTCAACTAACCATAAGAGCCCATTGAACATATAAGAACCACTCACAGTGTGGCACAGAGTATATCATTCAAAAAAAACGCTGTCAGTATTGAACAAAGTACCACCTCTGAATTCTTCCATAAGTATGGATCCATCCATGTCTCCCAGTAATCTTTTGGATAGTTGATCCGCTACCATGTTGTGTTCTCTGTAGATATGAAGGAAGGAAGAGGAAGAGTAGGAAGTCATGATTAATGGTGTCTGCTTCAACCAACCATTCAGCTCCAATGAGTGCAGATTTTCTTTACCGCTTGCCCAATTGACCACACACCTTGAATCTCCAAAAATAGTAAGAGATTGAGTTCCCATGAGATTAGCAAACCATAGTAAACCCCAAAGGGAAATGAGCTCAGCTCTGGTGTTTTATCTGCTCCCATATTTCATATAAATATGATACACATGATCCTGAGAGAGTTTCAAAATCATCCCAGCCCCACAAAATCCATCCTGGGCTGCGCCTTCAAAGTATCCCAAAGGAAAACTGAAATCCAATTCATAGAAAGATTTGTTCTGACATTTCTTCACACTGTGAGTCGGGCGAGCATCAGAGTAGTAGCCATTTATCTGCGCACAAATAATAAGCACAGAGGCCTTCTAGTCTTGAAATAAAAGTCGATTTCGTGCTTTCCAGACTTCCCACACAGTATAATAAATAAGTGTTGGATTAACGGGCTGACTGTCAAACCAAAGTTTAAGATTCCCTTCAAATGAGTCCCTATTCCAAGAGAAATGGAAGTTGAAAGAGCATTCCATTCCCTTCCAAAGAGTATGGAAGAAAAAATAGTTCCCAAAATTATGATCTACCTCATCCAAAGCAGCATAACACATACAGCAGTAGTCGAGTCCAATAAATCCACATTTAGTGAGGTTTTTCCAAGTAAGTATTTTGTTATGGAGCAATAACCACATGAAACAACGAATTTTCAGTGGACAATTGAATGAGCAGATCTTTTTTAACCACCATTTGGGTGCTTCCCCAACATTCGACTCCTTCACACAAGAGTATTCAAGGCTATCAGTGACCATGCCATTTAACTTATTGAAACACCAAAGTAAAATATCTTCCTCAAGTGTCAAAGTAATACCTGCCAGTAAATGTAGTTTGACATACTTATCCCATTCATCATGCAGAGCAGGATCCAGCATAATGTCTGACGCAGAAAACCAATGAGTAAAACCCTCTCTTGATCGAAAGAAGCCTTCTTCAATACAAATATATTGCGTATGTGAAGAACTGAAATGAGTTCAGTAGAAAGTCTATAATCAGTGTCAAGACCCGCAATTGGATCATTGCCCACATAAACTTGTGTGCCCCTACCAACATCCCAACCAATTGCTTTATTAATGATCGGATAAGATTTCAAAAATCTCCTCCAAAGGTAAGATCCATGTGGTTCCTTTTTACCGTTACGTAACCAAAATACCGGAGCTAATCTACCGAGATACTTAGCTCTCACCACCTTTCCCCATAATCCCACATTGAACAGGCTGTGCCACAAAGACTTAGCACACAATGAGAGAGTAAAATCTCGTAATTCTTTTATGCCCCATCCATTTAAAAGCTTAGGCCGAGCAAGTGATTCCCAAGATACAAGATGAAAATTGAACGAACTTCCGGATCTAGCCCAAAGAAAATGAGAGAAGATCCTTCGTAGGTCTGTAATCACCGATTGAGGAACCAAAAATAGTGAAAACCAAAACACCAGAATGCTCTGAAGCACAAAGCAGAGAAGGGTGAGTCGTCCACCTAAAGTTAACAATCCGAATGCATAATTCTTTAGCCTCCGATGAACTAGATTCTAGCACATGCTAAGAACTTTATTCATCAGTGCATAATTGGTTAAATGTGACTTCCATAACTCACTTTGTTTGAGCTTCACTTTACTATTTTACACACTCTCTATGTTTTTTTGTCTTCTATTTTTCACTCCATCGACCATTACAAGAATATTCAAGTGTCTTCACCTACCACGTGAGTGTCCTTTGCACTATAATTGATTCTTCAACTTCTTATTCAAATTTAGGTAATTCGGGTTTTTCAAAGTATCAACAACAATGTTTCCTACATCAACATACTTCTAAGAATGTGCCATGCATGCAGCCTTTATCAAACACAACATTATGAATAATTGCATTTTTTTTATTCCCCAAGTCCAATAGTTGATATGACTTTGTGTGTTCCTCATATCCAATAAAAAGACACTTGCACACTCTATTAAACAACTTTGACTTGCGATGCTCTTTTGGAACCTGCATATAATATATACTTCCATATATATGAAGTTCTTAACATTAGGTTTGTGACCACTCCATGCTTCCTCTAGTGTGGCATTCCAAAGAACTTTAGTTGAAATTTTATTGATAAGATATACAATGCAATTGCATGACTCAACCCAGAAATTTTAGTTAACATTTATGTACTTCAACATACAACATGCCATGTCTTGAATAGCATGATTCTTGTGCTATTAAACTCCATTATGTTCTGGTATATGTTCTAATATGTAAGAGGTTGTGAACTACCTATTAATACCATGTATTCTACATAATGAGTCAAACTCGTTTGACTTGTATTCTCCACCATTATTAGATCTTATGGTTTTAAGAAATTTATCACTTAGTTTTTAAGCCAGAGCATTCCACTCATTAAAATTTGAAATGCCTTTGATTTTTTCTATAGGAAGTAAATCAAAACCTTTATGGTGCAATAATCATTGAAGGTCATAAAATGCAACTTACTTCCAATGGTTTGTCTACTCATGGGGCAACATAGGTCAATATGTACCAACTCCGGTACTGACTTCACCCACAACTATTTTCTAGTAGGGAAACACTTGCATATTTGCTTTCTAAGAATACAAGCTTTCCAAAGCTATGTAGGATTTTGTGTTTGTGTTAATCCATGCACCATATTAAAATTTGTAATATACTTGAACTAGAGAAATCTTAGTGCCCATGAGTTAAAAAACAAAGTCTCTCATAATCAATTGTTGTTCCCAATGCACACTCAACACTAACTTTGGATTCCAATGCATACAAACCATCTTCTTCTTCACCTTGAGCTATGAATGCATGTCCTTTATCCTACAGTTTCCATCTTACAATTTATCTTTCAAGGTTTAATTTATTCAACTTATTCATGGATAGAAGATTCTTCTTCAATATAGGTATGTACAAAATTTCCTTAATATCACATGCCTCAACTAGCACAATCGGCTAGCTTGAGTGGTTGAGTGCTTTGAGATTCATGCAAGAGGCCTCAAGCTTGATCCCTTGAGTTGGTTGTCTCTATTGAATGCCTCGCTTAATGCCCCTATTGGGTCACATATAATAATCAACATTGATATATTTACATTGGGTATCATTTCAGAAATATGAGGAAGTGCCTTGGGGTTTCCTAGCAAGTTCTTCCTTGGAAAAAAAGTAATGTGCCTCACTTATATGTAGCAACACGGGAAACTTTCACCAAAAAAAGGTCCCGTCATCTCCAAACTTGGTATTTCATACGTTTATTGTTGAAATTTTCCAAACCAAGCATGCCTTCAAGTCATATGTCTAGTTACACATGTTCAATGCACCAAACATATTTGCTAGTCTCTATCACAATAATCAATGTGACCAGGGTTCCATTCTTTGTGTTCTTGTGTCCTTCTATATCATATTAAATGAATTATTTGTATTAATCACATGCTTTCACTTGAACTAGTCGCATTCAAAATTTCCTTCCTTGTATAGTAGTAATGCACATGTGTTCAAATCATATGTTTGGTCGCACTAGAGTCAAATACTAAGCATATTTGACAGTCTCTGTCACAATAAACAATGTCACTAGGGAATCATACTCAGTGTTCTTGTATTCTTCTCTATCACATTAGATGAATGATTTTTATTATTCTCATGCATTCAATTGAAGCAGTCTCATGAAAAATGCCATTCCTTGTTGCAATAGTAACACACAACATTCTCTCTTAGATTTCTTAATTAGCATTGTGTGAATTTCCTTCATTAAATTTGTCTCCTCGAGTTTATTACCTTAATATTTATTCTTAGAATTTTCACAATAAGTGCCTGATCAAAACTTTTACATCTTAACGTATTTAGTTATTGCTCTTCTTAAAATAACATGCCACCAAGCTTATCAAGTAAAATTATTCCAATTTTCCTTGAAACGTTGAAATTGGTTACAAAAGGTTGAAATGCCTCCGTCAAACCATTGATTAACAAAGAAATCAAATATTTTAGATCCATTGTATCACCAATAGTACCTTATTAGTTGAGTACATCTTGTATGTGGGTCACATAGTCAGAAACATTCTCATCATCACCAAACTTCAATGCATACATTGATTTCACAAATAGAATACTCAACTTATTTGTATTCTCGTATAGATTCTGTAAATTAGTCCATATAATATAATATGTGAATTGTTAAGATTCCAAATTAAAAAGAAAAAAAATGATATAGTAGGTCACAATAGAGATTATTACATACTATGTATCTTCTTCTTTCTCCAAAGAAAAAATATGTATACTTTATAATCAAAGTATACATTGTCCAAGCCTTTTGGTCTTTCAAAGAGCATGGCACTAGTCAAGACAAAACAAGTTTCCTTTTATTAAACAAAACAATGATCTTTCCCCACATAGAAATTCATACAAGACAATAACATAATAGTCATCCAGAAAGTTTTTTGAGTTCAACCAAAAGCAAGACCTATAAATAAATATCAAAATTGCCTTCACACAAAAAAATAATAACCATATCTTCACATAGAAGGTATTCTCCCTTGAATTCCTGAGACAACAAGTACCATTTTTGCAGGGAAATAACAACTTTGAGAGAGAGTCAACTTTTGAGTTGAATTCCCTTTATATGTGAGTAAAGGAGATAAGAAATTGAGCCTTTACTTCCTTAAATTTTTGAAGAATAGGACCAAGAGCTATATTTGAGATCTAGTTCTTATTGTTTGCCTAATAGATTATAAACTTAGAGTCCCTTGTGACTTGAAGTTTACTTTAAACCTTTGTCTATTGTTGTTTTGAGAAGAATCCATAAAGCAAGAAATTTAACTTTATTGTTGGTTCCAATACCTGCTCCAAGTTGAATAGACAATTGTTGTAAGGGGGAAGTGAATAAGCACCCCAACCTTGAACAAACTGGGAAAACCATGTCATGCCCCATGACAGTATCCCCAAGTGAAGGAGAAATTTGATTATGGGAGATATTTGAGAAGAGGGTTTCCAACCTTATATATAGGAAAGTCAAATGTAGTATACCACTTGTGCAATATCGAAGGAGGAATCTTGGCATAACATTTTGTTTCTTGAAATATAGAGACCCATAGAACAAAGTAAGGAAGAGCTCTATGCTCTAAAACATATTTCTCAAAAATATATGTTTGGAATGAGTTCAAGGGGGTTCCAATATTCCACTTAACTAGGCATTTAAGTGACTGTACGAGCTCCTTCCAAACATCTCTGGAGAAAGAACAATTCACAAAGAGGTGATCCATTGATTCATTATCTTGTTTGTGAAGGACACACCTATTAGGACCCATTTGATTCATTTTTTGGGAATTGTCCTATGTGAGAAATTTGTTGGAAAGAGTTATCCATAGGAAGAGTTTAGATTTTAATGGGATTTCCAATTTCTAGATTGATGACCACCTCCAGGCCTTTCCAAGACCCATCTCTTTCTCCAAAAGAATTTCTATCAATGCTTTGTAACCTAGCTTTCCAATGAGAATCCCCTAGGATTTGTTTTTTTATTGTATTAATTCATCCTCTTGGTATTCCATAATTAATATGGCACTATGCTTGAGCTTTAAAACAAGTGGTCCATTCTTTAGTGATATGTCCATGGATATTTATATCTTAAAATCATAGCCAATCTCATATCCATCCACTAGGCCTCATTTTCTTAGAAACATCAACCAATTTTAACAAACCTTTTAAGTGTAGGTATTTCAATAAGGGAGGGGATAATTTGAAAGGAACTATGCATCTTATCCATGGGTTCTCTTCTAGCTTAACTTTGTCATCTTTTCCAACCAGCCATTCTACCCAAGGGTTAAGAACAAGGAGGCATACTATGTATCTTCATCATGTGCCTCATACTTATTGTTTTTAAATCTCCAACTAGGAAGAATTTACAATGTCGATAGATACTATTAATTAAACTACAACAAACAAATTGATATGTGATCAAATTAAAAGAAAGACCAACTTGACTTTAAAATATCAATGGACCATTTCTTTTGCAAGAGTTTAATATATTCTTTTCCTCGATAATCATGTTTAATATATAATTTGTTTCCCAAAAATAAGTACCTTGATTCCTACAATAAGTTGAAAACTTGAGTCCCAGGATACGGGTGGGAAAATGGCCAACGAGCCACACAAATAAGGAGACGTGGCAGACAGAGGAAGAAGGTATGTATCATGAAGAAGGAATCACTTGGAGGCGGGAGGTGGAGTTAATGGAATGCATGCGAATTAAGAGGAAGGTTAATGCAGCCAGGACGGGGTATTTACTGAGAAAGGATCACAACTTGAGGATTGAAGGCAAGCGAGTGATGTTCGGAATGTGGAAGCATGTTCAAAGGAGGAATTTCTATTTCAACGTTCGTGTGGAAATTTGAACTGGCATGAAGGAGGAATTCTGTCGAACCAGGATGGAAATTGATTTCTTCATTAATGAAATCTCAGGTGCATCGATGCTAGGCATTAATGGTGGGGGAGGATGCGTACACAAAAGCATCTATTAATAGAGTGAGGGCTTGTGGGCGAGATTAATGGGGATGTGAAAACTCTTGTAGAAACTCTGGCATTGAGAAAGAACCTGGAGGTTGTGTGAAAAATGGCTCCATTCCAAAGAATGCACAATAGGAGAGGGGGACGTGGTAGAGGAGAGTGTCGCCATGCGAAGGAGGACCCGGGGCAGAGTGTTATAAAAGGGATTCCTTCCCACATTAATGATACCATAACCATGATGGAAGTTGAGGAAATGCAAGCGAAGATGGAAGATCTTGGCTCGGAGGCGATCCTAAGCCAGTATTGGGTGATGCGGAAGCTACTGATAAAGACGATGATGGAGCGTGAGAGATTCGGGAAATTGGTATCCCAAGTCATAATTAACACAATGGAGGGGGTGTTGGAGCTATCCAATCCCCCCTTAATTCAGCAATAGTGGAAACCTCGATGTCATCTCCAACGCGTGAAAAGGCAGAGAACATGGAGGAGACTCAGGACGACGAGATGTCTCAAGCGAAGGGAGAGACTCAGGCATGTGCAACTCAAGCATGTAAGGAGAAAATCCCAGTCGAAGAGGCGTCTCAAGTAATGGGAGAAGGGTAATGTGGGTTATCTTTGTTAATTTCCTTTTGCTCGGTTCCAATATGTTTTTTGTGTCAAGTATATGTATCGGCTTCAGGTCGCGGGTTTGGTGTGATTTTTGTAATGGATTTAAGCCAAGTCTGCAGTGTAAAGGGTGGAAGTATGTCCCCCTATTTTGGGATTATATTGATTGTTCTGTGAGGGTAGTTTTAGATGTGTGGACTGGGTAGTAGCTAGGTGATGGCGGGTCTATTGTGTAGACATGTTCCTTTTGTAAAATTGTGTACACATTTGTTTTAAGTTAATTGAAGGTTCTTGCATCTTACTCAAAAAAAAATTGAAAACTTGTGTGAAAAGTAAAATTGATTAAACCAACAAATATGATATATGCTATATAATATTTTAGGAATTTTAGAGTGGCATCGAGGCTATAAGGATTAAATATACCTTCCTGCAGAGGATGACCTAGTTTAGTGAAATTAATTAATTATATATACAGATATATATTTTTGAGAAAAAAGTTATACGTTTTTGTATTATTGTTATAATGGTTAAGAACCTGTGTTTCTTTTTAGGATGTTATAAATTCAAGTTATGAGGGAGTAGGGTATGTACACCTTCATAAATTTTAGTATTCAAATCATTGACAACACTTGATTTTAGTAAATCTTACGTTGATCATTGATCAAAATGTATGTTTTTCCATATCCTTGATGTGTATTTTAAATTTTGAGAAAACTAGTATTTTTTTTTTAAATGTCATTGTACATAATAAAACAAAATTACAATTTTTAAACAATTAGAATCAATATTTATCTACATTTCTATTTGATGTAGGGGCATCTAACCCAACAGAAAAAGTCAAGCTGAATCGACGAGATTTCTCGGGAAGCATTCGGTGGTTCCAAGTAAGCGACATAAGAGTAGTTGATGAGAAATGAATTGTGATATCGACCGACGAGTCGATGGTACAAAATGCAGAAGAGGAAAATGGTCGAAGTAGATACCGACCGATATATAAATCTGGAAGTCAGGAAAAGAATTCAAGTCAACCAATGACCGACACAATCAGAGCACGGAAGGATAACTATGCATGTAGTTGGAGAAGTTAATGCGCAGTTAAGGCAGTTGTTGCAAGATGCCATATGGCTGAAGGAACCAATCCGAGGCCGATGGGAATTTAAGGAATTTTGACCACGCCTGGAAGCAATAGAAAGCTTCTGGAGGGAAATATAAGAGGGGGAACACTCTCTGTAAGGGGGGTTCGTTGTTGATAGTGTAGGAGAGGAGAAGAAACCAACTCTATTTTTTTGTAAATAAAAAGAAATTTCCATTGCAATTCCTCTGTAAAGAGAAGTTTGACTAATAAGATTAAATCCATACTTCTTGGCCATTGTTGTGCTTGTTATTGCATGTGTTTCCTCGTTGTGTGCTTTGATCTAGCAAGTTGGAATTAAACACCCACACTACATCATTTGGTATCAGAGCAGGAATTAATCATGTGTGGCGAGTCCAGTTGCGATTGGATGAAGGAGAGCAACTTTAGCTGCAGTTAGATAGAGTTGCAGAGCATCTAGGGAACCCTGGTTGCGATTAGGAAGGATAGAAAATATTTAGTTGCTTGGAGAGTAGCAATGGCTCAGAGGGGTGTTAATTTCCGTGGTAGGGGACGAAGACCATGCGGAAGCGCAGGGGTCACAATTGATTGAGAAATGTTCAATAAATGCATCAAGACCATGAGGAGTATGAAAAGCGAGTTGGTTGTGGTGAAAGAGGCCCAGAAGAGAGGATTGGGGATTGATACCCTTGACCATAGTGATAAAGAAGTCGAGGATGGATAAAATGCTCCTAAGGGGGAAAGAGAGGAAGACCCGGGAGACAAGTTACTGAAAGTGTTGTCTGAGATGAAGGGTAGGTCGAAGATGGAGGTATCAACCTACTCAGGGAGCCTAAACCTTGAAGAGTTGATATATTGGATAATAGAGATGGAGAAATACTTTGATATGGATCAGATAAAGGACCCAAAAAGGGTAAAGGTTGCTTGCTTGAAATTGAAGGTTCATGCCTCATTGTGGTGGGACAATGTACAGGCTCACAAAGTGAGAAAGGGATAAGAGAAGGTGAAGACTTGGGACATGATGGTCTCCAAGCTTAAGGATAAGTTCCTTCCTACCGACTATATGATCTCTTTGTTCAGGAAGTTGCAGAACCTAAGACGGAAGGACATGATTGTACAAGAATTCATCGAGGAATTCTATCGGTTGTCGATTAGGTCAGGGCAAACCGACGAGGGTGAAGAGGCAATCATGAGGTACGTAAATAGCTTCAAATATGCTATTGAGGATGAAATGAGCCTAGCTAGGTTCAAATCAGTCGGAGAAGCCTATCAGCTAGCTCTGAAGGTGTTAACACCCAAAAAGTGCTCACTACCACATCTACCCCATTACATGACTCATTTGTCCATATTTCCTACCATAAAAGCCTCCAAAAAGCCAAAAAAACCACTTTTTTTCCCCCAAAATAAAGTAAATTCCTGCAAAAATAGCAAAAACCCTCTAAAAAGGGAATAAAAAATACAAAAAAGAGGAAAAGAGGAAAAAAAGGAAGCAAAAACCCTATACAACTGAACTAAACCATATGTTGCCCAAAACCATGGGTCAGCACTCCACCACTAAAAACCTATAAATAGGTGATGGAGGCTCCCCATTTCACATCCACAATCATTCATATCCTTACTCTGCCAAAATCACTCCTGAAACCCTAGCTCACCCTTTTGAGCTATTTTCACATTCGAGTGCCCCTTTGGCCCATTTCCAAAACCCTTTGGAGAAAGAGAAGGAACAACACTGGAGCTTGGAAGCAACCCTCTTGGACTGCTGCAAGGGCTTCATCAACCTCTACACCTGAGGTAACTTTTAATACAAAAAGAGAAATCTTTTGCCATATTTTCATGTTTTATTATTTATGTTAATGCTCATGCTAGGTTAAATTTCATACTGTTTTACTGCTATTATTTACTGTTTTCTGAACTGCTACTAAGGAGGCCCTTCTCCTTAGTAGGTGCTCATTTGCACAAGCTAGGGTGAAAACCCTAGCTACAATTTTAGCGACTCCCCTAGTGTTCCTTTGAATTTCTGGTTATAGTTTTAAATGTTTTTAATTCTCTGCAATATTTTTCTGTTTTTTCCTTTCGGTTGCCGTAAACCGCGTCTTTCGTCCCCGCAGTTGCGATCCAACCACATCTTTCAGACAGTTACCTGCGATCCGACCGTGGCTCTCAAACTATTTCCGGTGGTTTTCAGTCTGTTACCTGCGATCTGACCGCGGCTCTCAGCCTGTTTCGTGCGGTCCGACCACGGCTGTTCACCCTTTTTCCCGCGGGCCGCCTGCGGCTTTCAACCCTTTTCCTGCTATCCGCCTGCGACTTTTGGCCTTTTTCCTGTGGTCCGCCTGTGGCTTTCAGCCATTTTCCTACTATCCGCCTGCGGCTTTCAGCCATTTTTATGCTATCCGCCTGCGACTTTCAGCCTTTTTCCCACGGTCCGCCTGTGTCTTTCAGCCATATTCCCGCAATCTGCCCACGACTGTCGGCCTGTTTCCTGCTGTTCGACCGCGCAGATTTGCCATAGACCCGCAGTCTTCTTTTTGCATTTTTCCCCTATTTGAACACAACACTTTGCTGCAATATTTTCTGCACCTGCATAGCCATCTGTCCTATCTGCAACCTTACTTCCCTACAGCCTATTTTCTGCAGTATTATTTCTGTTCCATTTACAGAATTTTTTTAAATTTCGGCATTTTAATTGAAAAGAGAAAATTTTGCATTTCAAAGTTTAATTTCTGCGTTGTTATTTTTAGTTAGAAAGTTGCCCACCCCATGGCACTTTTATTTGGGTTCATCACCTCACACGCACACACTCTATCACCTAATTCAAGTGAGCCCTAAAATACTACCTAACACAACCAACATTCTAACCCCACTTGGGGAACACATAAGAATCTTGTAGTTAGGTAGGATCGGGGGGATAGGCATCCAAATAACACCCCTCGGTTGCTTACATTTGAGACATAGTTGTTGTCCATTAGGGAACCAAAATCCCCTAGTACTTTTTGGCACGGTCACAACCCGTTTATCAGAGGGCCTCTCCCCTAGGAGGCTTGAAGTAGCCAGACTGGGTCCGGAGGCCTGAGTGGAATACCGCACTCCATTCAGTAACCGAAGGATACCTTTCATAGTTCTCGGTGTATCACCCGTATGGGAATACAGCGGCGATAGAACCAAACTACAGATTCACCTTTTCTGGACGTGTCATGAACAGGGTATCTTAGTTGCCTTTCTTCTAGGATTGACTACCCGGTGTCCCTCCTGGTAGGGGGATATCTTTAGCCACTTGGCTCTACTATCCATATTGTCTGACTTGGATTTCATAACCTTGCAGAGGATATGTCTGGTTGAGTCAGAATGTTATTTAGCTAGGTGTTTGCATGCTCCCTTACCTCCCTTTGGTCTAGTGAGTCCACCATTTTTTATTTTTTAGGAAACCTGCTGCTTGTTGGTATTCTGACCATTTCTGTTGATACTCCACTTATTGTAGCACAGCTGTTACAGTAAGTGCTTTGAGTTGGTTGTTGGCCTAAGTGCCATACTTTTTGCGCTCTCCTTCTGCACACTCGGTTGCATTAGAGTTTTTGAGTTGTTTTTCACTCAACATAACCCCCAGATACCTGACACCATCTGTCACCATTGAGTCCCCGAGACATTCTCAGCGCCTCTGGGGCGAGCCCCCACAGCACGGTTCACTTGACATCACCCGTCATAGACGCAGATCTTCATCACTTGATACCACTCATCATAGATCTCGAGCTTTGTCACTTGACTCCACTCGTCAATAGCATAGAACTCCATCACCCGATCTAGACGCCCCTTATTTTACCTCTGATTCTGAGGCAGATTCCGAGAACCCCACTTACACTGCACCAACCAGCCCCATGGCTGGCATGACTTCCAACCCTTTCTTTGTAGGAACCATTGGTGGAGCATCCACCACCACACCAGCTGCCACACCTGCTTTGGGTCTGCCCTCGATGGGGCCCACATCTACCATTCCGATCACTGTACCCATTCCAGTAGCTAGCATACCCATCCCCACTCCATCAGTGACTCACACTACCCTTGGCGATGCAGGACCGTCCCATCCCACATTCGTTCCTCCACCTGGGGGCACCATCCCAAACCCAGCCCCTCCATTCGAGGGCATTGGCCCCAACATGGTCACAACCACTAGTATGTCACATCCTTCTACTAGTTCGCCATTCATGGCTAGTCTCAACCTTCCTGACCTAGATAGACTAACTAATGATCCCATCAGACACGACCCTGCGTGGCCTCACATGCCCACCAAGCTCCCCTCTGACATCCCTAAGTTTGAGGGAAAGGCAGGTGAGGACCCCCAGAACCACATTATGTCCTTCCATCTATGGTGTTCCTCCAACTCCATAGTGGACGACTCTATCTGCCTCTGTCTATTACAGCGCACCCTCACTGGCTCTGCAACTAAGTGGTACATCGAGCAACCCCATGGGACCCATGCCACTTTTACTTCCCTTGCCTCGACTTTCCTGCAGTTCTTTCAGTTACCTATCCGCTATGATGTGGGAGTTGAGATCCTACTGTCTTGCAGACAAAACACGTCTACCCACATCACTGACCACATTCATCAGTGGCATCGACGCCGCAGCCTCTGTAAAATCAAGTTAGACGACCGTATCTTCTTAGATTTGTTTCTAAAATATCTCCTTCCTGTCATTACCAAGGATGTGGCATCTGAGCGACCCCGGTCCGAAGAAGAGGCCATCCTCAAAGCCCAGCAATTCGACCTTATTTACGCCCAATCTGGTTACCTATATTCCATCATTCCTAACTCCCCCAGCGTCGATTCCTCCCGACATGATGCGTCGGGGGCATCCCATGCCGTAGATGGCATCATTAGCCGTATAGACTCACATAATCAGCCCTTTTCCATAGCACATCCTAGCCCTGGCCCTGACCTTTCGCGGGCTACATCCCAGTCCGAAGCAACCAATTCATATGCTCCCATGACACATCATCACCATTCCCACAGACCCTCATGTCCACCTCAGTGCTTTGGTCATGCATCCCCTGCTTACACCCCCCCGGTCGCACCTCAGCCATATTACCACCCACAGGCTGCACCAGCTCCTATATCCTCTCAATCCCAACCTGCTCATTACCCACCACAAGCATTCCCTGCGGAAAACCCGCAACCCGTTCCGCAAACATATCCGCAACCCGCACAAGGTTCAGCACCTGTGCCGCCTCCACCTACTTATTATCCACCGCAGCCTGCTCTCGCACCTGCCCAACCCCAGAACCCACCTGCTGCCCAAGGGAAAGTGTATGCCCAACAGAATCCGCAGCAGAACCAAAATAACCAGCGCCAACAGGGCCAACAAAACCGCGGCAAAGGCCGTAACCGTGGGAACAACCCCCCTCCAGACCAAGGCGGTCAACCTCCCAATCCCCCCAACAACAATAACGCGGCACCTTCCCACCAGAACCCTGATCGGCTGCCCAAACAAGCCAAAAATCTTGATTTGCGAACAAACCATCCTTGTTCTATTTGCGAGGTCTATGGCCACTACACACATTCTTGCCCACATTTGGAGCGAGCTTAGCAACTCTAGACTGATGATGCCCACCGCCAAGGGCACGTGGCTCCTCAGGCGCCGCCCAACCCCCCACCACCTCAGAATCAACCCTTGGTGCTACAAAACCCTTTACCAACCCAAGGCGTAGTGAACACTCAGTCGTTGGCTCCCCCTCAAGGAAACACGCCACCACAATAGCAAATCACTTATGCCACTCCTGATCAACCCATGTTAGACTCAGGTACCCATCACTTGTTAATGATGTCAACCTTCAAACCCGTCGAAACCAACATGGCTCCACCCCCGAGGCCCCTCCCGCTGACAAAAACACTAACGCTCATCCCACTGATCAGTCATTATGCATACCTCCGGCTCCACTTGATGGCACCTCCAAAGCCCCTCGCTTCCCACTTAACTGCATCAACAATAACCCCAATGCTCGCGCTGCGTCTAATTACAACATTGTAGATGACTTAGCCCAGTCCCCTGCAGCCATGTCTGCGTTGGAGGTCTTAAAAAACTGTCCTACACAGCGCAAGACTTTGCTCTCCACCATTGGTGCTATTGACCCAAATGATTCACGACTGATGGCCTTCAATTTGGACCAATCCGAACCACACCTGCCTTCCACATTAGCGTTCCAAGTTTCTGTATCCGTTCGGAATCTTGTCATCCATCGGTGCATTATCGATGAAGGTGCCTCTACATGCTTTATGTCCACATTCGTTTGGCAAAAGTTGGGATCCCCTACTCTCCAGCAGTCCACCACTGCGTTGCGAGCCTACGACGGCCGTTCGACTCAACCCCAAGGTCTCTTAGGTAATGTCCCCGTCCAGTTGGCTGGTAAAACAGTGCTCATTGACATAGAGGTCATCAATGCCCAACTTGATTATAACCTCTTTCTTGGCCGCATCTACATGTATGCCATGCGGGCGGTTGCCTCATCCATTTTTTGTACCATGATGTTCCCCCATGACGGACGCATGGTCAAGGTCGATCGACTCACCTATTACAATCCCAATGCCCCCGCTGCACCCGAAAATGTTCTCCCCATGGTTGAACAACCTATTTGTGGTGCAACTACCTCGTTGGTTTCCTCCGTGGGACCCGGAGTTTACTCAGATACGCCGATTACCTCAACATTCCAAGCCATTCCACCCCCGTCACCCGCGACCGAAGTATCTGACCTATGTACCCTTTCCCACAATACACAAACACCCAACAATAAAGCGCCCTTATTACCCAAACCACCATTGGTACCTAGTCATATTGGTGTTACACCCATCCACACAATCCCCTTCCTATTCCCTCCCTCGGGAGTAGTAAGCGCCCCGGTTATGGCTACTCTCAGCCTTCCCGGGTTAACCTTAGGATTACCCGTGTGGTATATTTCGCCTCTCGTTCCCCCGCCGACACCAAATGTCATCCTACAACCGATGCAACCCATCGCCACTACTAGTCAACCACCTCCCGGTGTCACTACCCCTTCATCATCTACGAATCCACCCCCTCTTATCACGCACACTGGGGGCAGAGGTCCACAACCATACACTGTTGTACCCCCGCCCAAAACAGTTAAACCCTCCCCCCCCCCCCCCCCCGTGTTTCGTGCTCCTCCCAAATGCTCATTGTGTGATGAGTTAGGCCATCCAACTCATCAATGTCCACAATTACCTGCATTCCAGGAACACATGCAAATGCTTGACGACGACCCCAACATCTCGGTTTTCCAACTCAATCCAGCCCCTAAGCCTCATGATAAATCACTGCGTACCAACCACCCTTGTGCAATATGCGGTATTTACGGCCATTACTCACATCACTGTCCTGATCTCCCAGATTACAAAGCAGCTCTCTACGAGATGAATAATTTGGACCTTGAGACAGCGCCCCCCACAATTGAGGAGATCCACCCCCCAGTATCCCCCTCATCCAGCAAGATTAACACCATCTATATGATCTCTTCTACTACCACTCCCTCGTCAACCGATTTGACAACTCAAAGTTTCCGCAATGATGAGGAGATTCTAGAGGCTCTCACTGCCCCAGATTACCCCTAGGAAGACATGCACCATCGTTCCTACTTCCTCCTAGAAGAGTCCTCCTCCACCACAGCCACCCAATTTGCGGTTGAGTCCAAAGATTTCCTCCCCACCAAAGTCGATTGGTTTAAGGATCCCATTCCCGCTCCTGATGCCTTTGAGGAAGGTAACATGGCCAATATCTCACCCATCATCCACATCGATATCTCTGACCCACCCGGTGCTCTTGAAATCATTACATTAGGCACCTCCTGCAATGAGTATGAGATCGGAGAGTACAAAAAACTTTTCCAAGAATTCTGTGATGTCTTTGCCTGGTCCTATGCCGAAATGCCTGGTCTCGACCCCACTATTATAGAACACCACATTGACACATGGCCAGATGTACCCCCTGTTCGCCAGAAACAGTGCCCCATTCATCCCTCAAAGCTCCCCGTCGTTAAAGCAGAGATTGAGAAACTTCGCAAAGCAGGATTCATTTATCCTATTGCATATACCACTTGGGTTTCTAACCCCGTCCCTGTTAACAAGAAACAAGGCACCATCAGAGTATGTACTGACTTCCGCGATTTAAACCGATCCTGTCCCAAAGACAACTTCCCCACGCCATTTATTGACCAACTCATCGATGCATGTGCGGGGCATGAAGTCCTATATTTCATGGACGATTTTTCCGGATACAACCAGATTCAGATCCACAAGGAAGATCAGTACAAGACTGCCATTACCACCCCATGGGGCACCTTTTCCTATTTTGTCATGCCTTTCGGCCTCAAAAATGCTGGTACCACCTTCCCGCAGGCCATGACCTACTGTTTTCATGACTTGGTTCATATCCTATTAGTCTATCTCGACGACCTTACATCTCGTTCCCGGAAACGATCAGACCACCTTAATGACCTCTGGCAAATATTTCTGCATTGTCGCAAATATCAAGTCCGCTTGAACCCTCACAAGTGTGTCTTTTGCATTTCGGCAGGCCGATTGTTGGGTTTCATTATTTCCCATAAAGGAATCACTGTTGACCCCCTGAAATCCCAAGCCATCATAGACCTTCCTGCTCCTCGCACGCTCCGGCAGCTCCAAAGTCTGTAGGGGAGATCTAATTTCCTCCGTCGCTTCGTTCCTGATTATGCCACCACTGTTCATGGTTTCTTACGCCTGCTTCGTGCCCACATACCCTTTGTTTGGGATGACTAGGCACAAGCTGCATTCGAATCCCTTAAAAAATCTCTCACGCAAGCCCCTCTGATCTCCCCTCCGAATTTCTCTCAAGACTTCATCCTTTACGTCTCGGCATCTGATCATGCCGTGTCCGGAGTCCTTGTTCAAGAAGACACTGCTCGCCAGGAGCATGTTATATATTACGTCAGCCAAACCTTGTCTGGACCACCATTACGTTACCCGTATGAGGAGAGACTAGCCCTTGCCGTAGTCTTTTCTGTCCAAAAATTGCAACATTACACTTTACTCAGTCATACCACAGTTGTCGCTGACTCCAACCCCATGGTCTATCTCTTGAACCGGCGCCTCCTGCAAGGTCGCATTGCTAAATGGGTAATTATCCTCCAAGAATATGACCTCACTTTCACAACACCTAAGAGCACTAAAGCCCTCACGCTTTCCCAGCTCATCACCAATCTGCCATCCCTTTTGTCGTCCCCACAAATCTCCGATGAGTTACCCGACAATCACTTGTTCATCATCTCGTCTGATGACCCATGGTACGGTGATATTTTGTTATACCTTCGCACACAGAAGTTTCAACCCAACATAAATCGTGATGGACGTCGTCGTATCCGTCACCAAGCTTCTCGATATCTCCTCTTGGGTGATGTCCTTTACCGGCGAGGGGTTGACACGATTCTCCATCATTGTCTCACACACGAGGAAGCCGAACAAGTCCTCAATGACTGTCATAGTGGTGCCTACAGCGGACATTTCTCTGGAATGGCCACTCCCCAAAAGGTCATTTGCGCTGGATACTTCTGGCCCACACTCTTTACCGACTGCATCACAGCGGTCAAACATTGCCATAATTGCCAAATTTTTGCCCCTAAGGCTCGGACACCACTCGCTCCGTTACACCCAGTCGTCATCGTTGGTCCCTTTTGTAAATGGGCCATCGACTTCATGGAATGTAAACCCTCATCCGCCAACGGCCATAAGTACATCATTGTCGTCGTCGACTACTTCACCAAATGGGCTGAAGCCATGCCCACCTTCAATTGTACAGCTGGCACCGATGCCCGTTTCTTTTTTAACCATGTTATCACACGATTTGAGGTCCCCAAACAACTGGTCTCAGACCATGGTTCACATTTTGAAGATTCCATTTGGTTCGAGTTATCCACCCTATTGAAGTTCAAACATCAGTATTCCTCTGCTTAATACCCCCAAGGGAACGGCCAAGTAGAGGCCATTAACAAAATTTTAAAAACCATCCTCCAACGCACTATTGACCGGCATAAGTCCAATTGGCATCACATGTTGTTCCCCGCATTATGGGCTTACCGTACATCAACTAAGACCGCCACCGGTTTTACCCCGTTTCATTTAGTTCACGGTGTAGAGTCTGTCCTCCCCATCGAGTTTCAAATACCTGCCTTACACATCGTTGTTGAGCTTCTCCCAGACACCTCCCCACTCGAGCAACGTCTGCTATCACTAGAACAAGCTGATGAAGACCGTCGTGCCACCCTCCAAACCATTGAAGCCGCCAAGAACCGCTCCAAAGCTGGTTATGACAAACATGTCCACCCTCGAACTTTCCGTGAAGGGGACCTCGTCCTCGCCTATGACCAAGCCCACGACAATACCGGTTAAGGAAAGTTTGAATCCATGTGGCAAGGCCCTTACATCGTGCAAACCTGCCTCGGAAATGGGGCATACATTTTAACTGACTCAGATGGTCACCCTTTGCGCAACCCCGTAATGGGTTGTATCTTAAACGCTTTTATCCTTAAAACAAACCCGCGGCCCCATTGGTTCGTATTGTACAGTTTTCTTTTTTTTTGTTTTTCACCTTTTTTACCACAACCTTACATTCATCATTATTTTCGCATGATCAGAGATGGACGATCTTCCACCTCATTACATTGGCTTCGCTGATGGAGCAAGCCGATGGTCTCCAAACCTGGCTTCTGCAGCATGGGTCTTATATTCCCCTTCACATGACTTGATTCACCTTGACGGAATATGTATAGGCGCTGCTACCAATAACCAGGCAGAGTATGATGTTGTGACTGGTCTCCTGATTGCTTCCCTTCAGATGGGCATATGTCACCTTCATGTGTTCCTTGACTCCCAGCTACTTGTCTCCCAGCTCAACAATTGCTACCAGGTGCGTGATCCCTGCCTCTTTAGAAAATTCCTGCGCACAAAACAACTCAACCGACAATTTGAATCCATAACATTCACCCATGTCCCAAGAGCTCAGAATAGTGTCACAGATCAAATGGCTAACAACATCCTAGATTGGCATATCAATCACACCATGTAAAACATCCATCATGCATCATCATCCCATATCATCTCATCAAAAATATATACAAACCCAAAAAGATTGCATTTACAACAAGGGGCATCCACGTGCCTATCATCACATAAATATTTGCATCCATGTGCAATAACATAAACACATTACTATACAGGGGCATCCACGTGCCTATCCTACATACATAATGTTGCATCCATGTGCAATACATAACATAAAATACACAAGGGGCATCCACGTGCCCATCATCCTACACTACTTACATCCACGTGCAGTACAAACATATAACAAACCATAAGCACATCCACGTGCGTACACTCAATCATCATCGCAAAAAGGTGCATCCATGTGCATATATATATATATATCAAAAAATAAATGTCAATGTGCTACACATTTCTTGAGTACCCCCGTACTCAGCTATACAAAAAAAATATATACATCAATAAGCCTCATAGAATACATGCCATAGCTACAAAATTGGGGGGGAGTCCTCTGTACTCCCTACTGAGAATCATACCCTCCGTCACTACCTGCATCAGCTGCCTCCGAGTCCTCACCCCGCTCCTCCTCCGGTAGCTCCTCATCCCCTGCAAGCTCCTGTGCCCGACCCCTATCTGCCAAAATGGCCACTCGGATCGCGATCGATCGAAAATCCCGTGGCGCCCTCAGACAGTACTGAATCACATCCGGATCCAAGTACTGCCACCCATTGTCAGTCACTCCAGCCATCAAATGATCGAGAAGCATCCGTACCGCATCTAGAGTCCCCTCGACCTGGCAGGGCTGGTATCGCCACATGCCCCCTGCGATCTACATGTCCTGGTGGTGGTCTCGATCCAACATCTGCAGATTATCTATTAGTCAATAACAGCATATCAATATCTCAAACCTATCATACACCAAACCTAACATCAACAACAATCAAGCAAATCAATACATACCATCTGGTCCTCACGCCTTCCCTAGCGGTCGTGGTGCCTCCGGATCCCCTGTGTAGTCCATCTCTCTATATGGATAATCATCCAGCGTCAACAGCATCTGCAACCACTGTAGATAGAGCTCCTGGGTGAAGTACCTGCCAACCTCACCGCCACCTCGTCGTCGCATCATCTCTCCCCACTGCACCATGCATGGCTCCATAGGTCCTGCTGCCCTGATCGGCACCCACGGCCGCAGTGTAGGTACCCTCTCCATGAAGAAGGCACACAGAAAGGATCCATAACAGAACCCTTTGCCAGATTCAGCTGCCGCTGAACACAAGTGAGGAACATCTAGCCCCAGGCATAGTACACGCCATCCAGCACCTGCTCCACCAGCTGCATCTGGCCTCCCGACACCCGCTCGAGCGATTGGGACCCCAAAACCTGAACCACACATGCCACGATCGCCTATACTGATGGCTCTCGCAGGTCCACAATCTGGAGTGCATTCCTCTGCACTAGCCTCCGGAACGCAGTAACGCTCCAACATATCCTTGATATCCACGTCTGCAGATACTCGTGGCTGCATATCAACCACCCTACCCAGATAGGGCAACCCCGTCAAGAAATATACATTTGCAAGGGTGAGATCCACCCTGAAGGCATGTATGTCGGGCTCCCAAAAGCTCACTAACTTGTTCAGCAGTAGCCCTGCTGAACGAATCATGGGCACCTGTGCGAACTTCAGCAGCCTAAACAACCCCAAAGTAGACCGCACATGCCGATCCCTCCGGATGATATCCACTATGTCATCCGGGACCTCCCGCTCTCGCCACAGTACTAACGGCATCCTGTTAATCACACAATGCACACTCATTAGACCCATGTCAAGGAAATAACCTTTCCCCCCCGGGAAAACCCTAAAGCTCGATCCCAATTGCGGCTTTAGCGCCACTGAGACCACTGAGACCGCGGCTGTCAGGGCTACAGTCGCGGTCCAAGACCGCGCCTGTCGAAGCAGAACTCGCGGTCCTGAACCGCAAGTCCAGCCTCGGAACTCGTGATCCCCAGCCGCGTGCTCCGACCCAGAACTCATGGTCCCCGGCCGCGTGCTCCGACCCGGAACCCGCGGTCCCTAACCATGGTTCCACCCCACAAACCCACGGTCCACCCCACGTGGACCGTATAGAAAACACCCTGGCACCCACTACCCCCCTGAACCCAATGAAAAATGCAGGTATGAGTTTACCAGAATACCTGTAAGTCCCGGATCTAAAAACAGTTGGTCGGATCATCCAGAAAGACCAACTAAGCTCTGGTCCACTCTGATCTCTAGTCAAAGTCAACAAGTCCAAATGACACTTGTCATGTTGGACCCACTTACTATTTATAGTCCGTTGACTTTTTCTTGTTTTGGCCATTCTGAACCCATACGGAGTCCATTTTTCGAACCGTTTCCACCACTGGAATCAGCATGACGAGACCGTCATGATGGTTGACTCGTTTTCTTATTTTTTCCGCATCATTTTTTGAGCATTTTTCTAGACACCACTAGTCGCCTCGATTTGTGTGCCACTTCGGCTGCTCTCCATTTTTTATAAATTTTATATCATCGGATTCATTTTTCCAAGCCCGTGATGATGCTTGAGATCATTTCTCGCTCTCACCCCCATATTTTTTGGGTATTTTTTCCAAAACGCCCACCGTCACCTCAGTTTGCATGCCACATCGGCCGTTATCCGTTTTTGACACTTTTTATATCGCCGGATTCATTTTTCCGAGCTCGTGATGATGCTTGAGATCATTTCTCGCTTTCACCAGGTACAATTTAAACATTGTGTCCCGACACCTTGCTGCCTCGGTTTGTGCACCACATCGGCCGCCATCGGATTGTTCCACATTTTTACATGAGCCATTCACTCCTTTCATACTGCAATTATTTCATTATTTTTCCACCATTCATTATCCCGCAAGGAGACCCACCAGTGCTCCCCCCTACCCTCATTCTTGGCCATCATCAATGTTCCTTGATTGAGCACTTCCTCCTTGCCTGACCATTCCTTTTGTCCGGTATAATTTTATCCCTTTTTAGGGCCGGACAAGTCCTTTACAAAAAAGGCACTTACGGAGTTTCTGTTAAGCTCTTTTCTGACTCCTAAAACAATGAAAAGATCGTCGAGCAATCTTTCTTCCTTTCATGCTCGTTAAAGTACCTGAAAGGGCGTCTATCTGGTATAAGTTTAACCCTTTTCCGGACCTGGTAGACTAATTACGAAAAAGGAATACTCTAGTCACACCGGCTAGAAGAGTTCTTCATTGCATCATTTTATGCTTCTTCGGGCCTTGGAGACTAACACACGAAAAAGCAACCCCCTGGAGTCTTCTTATCGCTTTCAGACTCTCTAAAATTGAAAGTAACCACAAGCATGAACTGTCCTAGGCTCGTACAAATCCACACGACAGTACAATTCCATTATTTCAGAGTCTTCTTATCGCTTTCAGACTCCTTAAAATTGAAAGCAATCACGAACATGAACTGTCCTGGGCTCGTATAAATCCACACGACAGTACCATTTTGAACACACTTCTTCTCGTTCCTTAACCTGTGAAGAAGTCCACCCGTGCCTCTCGGCACTATGATCGATCATCTCGGCAACACCCCTAATAAGGTCGCCTTTGTTCAGAGTATTCTGCAGTCTCCTTCCATCTTACACCACCTTGAGTATCACTCATCCCAGTCACTATCCTTGATCCATTACAGCTATGATCCCTTTCCCACCAGTCAGTTTCATATGTTGCCCGATCATCCCCCTCCATCATACTCTAAACAAAGGAAGTTTGAGTCCACCCACTCTACTTTCCCAGTTATGCCCCACAGTATGCCAGTCCAACCATCAGTACTCTCACACTTCGGTTCTCCACCTCGTTCTCCTATCAAGGAAACATCATTGCCTTGCTAGTTGCAGGTCTCCCTTTGTCGACGACAACCCATCTATTCCAGAGGATAGACCCAGAGGTCCCTGCGCCTTGGACTCATCACCGTCTGTGGTGAGTGCCTCCGGACCATTTTGAGAGGAGTCATCAATGCCTCTCCGAGTGGTTGTTTCTCACATGCTCGACTTCAACACCTTGATCGCATCATTGAGAATCGCACAGGGTCTATATCCCTTCAGTTATTGGTCGAAGACCCCGGATTTCCCCCAAATCTAGCACATTGGTGAGTCACTTCAGAACGCCCAGTTATATGTTCCCGTGGAAGTCTGGGTTGCGTAGGCGATTGTATTCGGAAGCCATCCATCTATATGCTTCCTTGAGTACCCAGTTCAGTTCCAGTTCAGTGTACCATTGAGGGTATGACTCCCCATCACTATGATCCACCAGCTCATCACTTCCTCTAGTACCACACTCAGCAGCACTGTTGTTATTCCACTGTATCAGTTCTTCAGCTCAGACATGGTCATCCCGACAGTATGTCCCAGATTTGTGTCCCCTCTAGACCCTTATGATGTACACAGTGGTTCTCCATGTATCCTTCAGGCCCCCATTTTTGGGCCTCCTGGTTATGTTTTATATATATCTTGATACGAGCATGGGCATGCCCGCCTCGTCCATATATTGAGATTCTTCCTCATTTGAGGCCATGTATATTTCAAGTCCCCATTTTTTGGACCCCCTTGTTATTGTTCTATATCTTGATACGAGCATGGGAATGCCCGCCTTGTCCATATGTTCAAATTATTCCTCATTCATTATTGAGGTCATGTACTTTCAGTCTTTGCAGTTTGTTCGGGACCGTTGTTCCAGGCTCTAGTTCGTTTCTTCTCCTCTCCACATCCCAGGAAAACCATAAAAGACTTATGATGTCTATCGGCCATATGATGAGCTCCTGCCCTCACACATCAGGGGGCAATCTGTTAACACCCAAAAAGTGCTCACTACCTCATCTACCCCATTACATGACTCATTTGTCCATATTTCCTACCATAAAAGACTCCAAAAGGCCAAAAAACCATTAAAAAGCCTCCAAAAGGCCAAAAACCTCCTTTTTCCCCCAAAATAAAGTAAATTCCTCCAAAAATAGCAAAAACCCTCTAAAAAGGGAATAAAAAATACAAAAAAAGAGGAAAAAGAGGGAAAAAAGGAAGCAAAAACCTTATATAGCTGACCTAAACCATATGGTGCCCAAAACCATGGGTCATCACTCCACCACTAAAAACCTATAAATAGGTGATGGAGGCTCCCCATTTCACATCCATAATCATTCATATCCTTACTCTGCCAAAATCACTCCAGAAACCCTAGCTCACCCTTTTGAGCTATTTTCACATTCGAGTGCCCCTTTGGCCCATTTCCAAAACCCTTTGGAGAAAAAGAAGGAACAACACTGGAGCTTGGAAGCAACCCTCTTGGACTACTGCAAGGGCTTCATCAACCTCTACACCTGAGGTAACTTTTAATACAAAAAAAGAAATCTTTTGCCATATTTTCATGTTTTATTATTTATGTTAATGCTCATGCTAAGTTAAATTTCATACTGTTTTACTGCTTTTATTTACTGTTTTCTAAATTGCTGCTAAGGAGGCCCTTCTCCTTAGTATGTGCTCATTTGCACAAGCTAGGGTGAAAACCCTAGCTACAAAAGGTAGAAGAGAAGTTGTCGTGTAAGACTTCGATGGAATGAGGAAATTCTACCACCCGAATTCAGAAGTATGCCACCTCTAGAGGAGCGACGAGTGGGTCGAATAAAGGCGAAGATCGTGGAGAAAGAAGAGATGAAAGCACGATGGGGAGAGACACACCTAAACACTGGCGAATGGTGACAGTCCTAGAGGCCATGACACGTTTGGTCGAAGTGGAAACTTGGGAGGAAGACATGCAGACTGACCCAACAAAATAGTCTGCTATAAGTGTCGAGGACTAGGACACAAGGCATATGAATGCTCGGAGAATTTTCATACCACTGGTTGACCAGATACAAGGATTCGAAGCAATGGCGAAAATACTGGTTTGGATGGAAGGAGAGATTCCAACGAAGCTATATCAGAAGGAGTACGAAACTTGACGGTTCAAAGAACGTCGTTGTAGTCGGTACGATAAGAGAAGGTGAAGCCGACATAGAGGAAGTCCATCTTTCGGACAAAGGTGAAGATTAGGGATATATGTTGTATGACCATCGTCAATGGAGGTAGCACAGAGAATATGGACTCGATGGAGGTGATCGACAAGTTGGTATTGAGGTGTCGACCACACCCGAACCCATATAATGTATCATGGTTGTAGAAGGGTCGCCATGTTATGGTGACACAAAAATGTCAGATTAACTTCAAGATCGGAGGGTTGCAGGACAGCGTGTTATAAAATGTGATTCCCATGGATGCATGTCATCTATTGCTAGGATGACCATGGAAATACGACCGGAATATGATCTATGATGGCCACAAAAATGTGGTTACGGTCAAGAAGGATGGCAGGAGATTCCAGATGACTCCCTTCATCAAGGAACATAATAGTCGAAGGCAGGAGAATGGTTATTGGGAGAAGAGGGTGTTGATGTGTTCAGCTAAGGAAATTTTTTAAGGAGGAAGAGAAGCAGCAGTATTGTCTCATTGTTATCCCTAAGGGTCTGAGTGTCCAAGGACCGATGGAAGTAGTCTCGATGGAAGTCTAAAGGATGCTAGCGGAATTTAAAGGCATTATGGTCAATGAGATGCCAACTAGGTTTCCACCGACAAGAAGCATATCCCATCAAATCGATTTGATCCCAAGATCGAGTTTGTCAAATAAGGCACCACACAGGATGACGTTGATAGAAAATGATAAGTTGAACCAATAGATCTAGGAATTGTTGGACAGAGGCCTGATTCGGGAGAGTCTAAGTACACGTTCAGTACCAGTTGTATTGGCGCCAAAGAAAGGAGGAGAGTGGAGGATGTGCACCGACTCTTGTTCCATCAAAAATATCATGATCAAGTACAAGTTTCCATTGCCAAGAATGGATGACTTGCTCGATTGCTTGAGTGGAGCTAAGTACTTCACCAAGATCGACCTAAAAAGTGGATATCACAAGATAAGGCTAAGGGGAGGTGATGAATGGAAGACGACCTTCAAGATGAAGGAAGGACTGTATGAATGGTTGGTTATGCCATTTGGGTTGACCAATGCACCCAGTACATTCATGCGACTGGTAAATAAAGTCTTAAATCCATTTTTGGGGATGTTTTTTGTGGTCTATCTCGACTACATTTTAATCTTTAGCAAGACCAAGGAAAAACACTTGTCGTATCTTCGACAAGTCCTACAGAGGTTGAGTCAAAAAAATCTATTGGTAAATCTTCGGAAATGCTCACTCATGAAAGAGGATTTAGCATACTTGGGATTCATAATCTCGAGTTGAGGATTGAATATGGATCCAGAAAAGGTCAAGACTATCTTGGAGTGGCCAGAACCGACAAATGCCACCGAGGTAAGGAGTTTCCATGGACTTGCCAGTTTTTACAGGAAGTTCATCAAGGATTTTAGACGGATATGTGCACCACTAATAGTATGTATGAAGAGGGGTGAGTTCAAGTGGAAAGATTTTTCCTAACAAGCATTCGATAATTTGAAGCAGAAGGTGACGGAGAGACTAGTTTTATCTCTCCCCAACTTCGACAAGGTATTTCAAGTCAATTGCGACACCAATGGAGTAGCGATTGGAGCAGTGTTGAGCTAAGAGGGCCGACCGATTGCGTTCTTTAGTGAGAAGCTGGATGAAGCCAAGAAAAAGTACTCAGTCTATGACAAGGAGTTTTATGCCATCATTTAGGTATTGAATAAATGGAGGCACTACATGTTGCCGAAAGAGTTTGTGTTATATACCGACCAGCAAGATTTGAGGTATCTGAACACCTAGACCAAGTTGAACCAAAGGCATACGAAATGGGTAGAGTTTATATAGAGATACACCTTTGTGTTGTGACATAAGTCAGGAAATTCAAATAATGTATCCGGCGCATTAAGCCGGCGAGTTGTGCTATTGAGCACGATGACTGTTCGAGCCACAGGGTTAGAGTCGGTGAGGATGGAATATGAAACCGACGAGGATTTTGTTGAAGCATGGAAAGAGTCGAAGGAACCATGGAGTGTCGATCGAGCTCCATACTTGGATTATTTTATCCAAGAAGGATACCTTATTAAGGGACATCAATTATGTATTCCCCGAGGATCAGTAAGGGAGAATATGATACGGGAGCTGCATAGTGGAGGATTTTCAAGGCACTTTGGCATCGACAAGACCAAAGCGTTGGTCGAAGAAAGTTATTATTGGCCAGGATTGGCAAGAGACGTGAAGAAATGGGTTCAATTGTGTCAGACATTGCAAAATTCCAAAGGGATAAGTCAGAACATGTGACTGTATGCACCTTTTCCAGTGCCAAATGTTCCACATGAACATATAAGCATGGATTTTGTGTTAGGATTGTCGAAGACGCAACAGAGTAATGACTCCATATTTGAGGTAGTCGACAGGTTTTTAAATTGGCACATTTTATTCTGTGCAGGAAGACAAGTGATGCCACAGGTATTGTTGTGTTATTCTTTAGGGAAGTTGTGAGATTGCATGGGTTGTCGAAGAGCATAACGTTAGATCAAGATACCAAGGTTATGGGTCATTTCTGGTGAACTTTGTGGAATAAGTTGGATACCAAGATGCAGTTCAGTTCTGCATACCATCCACAGACTGATGGGTAGAATGAAGTCGTTAATAGGAGTTTGGGAAACCTCCTAAGATGTCTAACTGTTGATCGAACAAAACAGTGGGAAAATATGTTGCCGCAGTCAGAACTAGCGTACAATAATTCGGTAAACCAGTCGACGGGAATCAGTCCGTTCCAGATTGTGAAAGGGAGAATCCCACATGGGGTAGTCGATTTGATAGAGATACAAATAGGATCCTCGAGAAGTGCAGATGTTGAATAATTTGTAGAGAACATGAAGGAAGTGCATGATAAGGTGATGAAGCAACTCGAGAAGAGCAATGCTGCATATAAGTTGTGAGCCGACAAGAAGAAACGACTGCAATCATTTGCAGAAGGATATTTGGTATATGTGCATTTGAGGAAGGAAAGGTTCTAAAGGGGAACGTATAATAAGTTGAAACTGAAGAAAATAGGTTCTTACAATATCTTAAAGAAAATTTCCGATAATGCCTATGTGCTAAAGCTATCAGAAGAGATGATCATTTCATCGATGTTTAATGTCGTCGACTTGTGCAGGTATGAGGAAGGTTCGAAAAGTGGGGGAATGTTGGACATCGACTGAAAATAACAATTCCTTGTCCAGCTGACAGAAGAATTTGAATAGATATTCACCGAAAGAGAAGTCAGAAGGAACCGACGACAGAAAAGGAAAGAGTATCTAGTTCGTTGGACGAATCGAAGCCTCGAAGAAGCGACCTGGATCTCAAAAGAGAAGTTCGACGAATTGAAGAATCGGGGCATAGTTATTTTCAACCCAAGGAGGAGGATGCAGGGGTATCTAGCTCGATAGAAAAAGTCAAGGTGAATCGACGAGATTTACTAGGAAACAGTCGACAGTTCCAGGCAAGCGATAGAAGAGTAGTTAACGAGAGATGAGTCGTGATATCGACCGACGAGTTAATAGTAGAAAAGGAAGAAGAGGAAAACATTTGAACTAGATACCGATCGACAGATAAATCCGAAAGTCAAGAAAAGAAGTCGAGTCAATCGATGACCAACATAATCAAAGCGCAGAAGGATAATTGTTCATGTAGTTGGAGAAGTTAATGCGCAATTAAGGCGGTTGTTGTAGGATTCCAAATGTTCGAAGGAACCGAGCCGAGGCCAATGGGAATTTAATGAATTTTGACCACGCCTGGAAGCAATAGGAAGCTTATGGAGAGAAATATAAGAGGGGGGACACTCTCTGTAATGGGGGGTCACTGTTGATAGTGCAGGAGAGGAGAAGAAACCAACTCTGTTTTTTTGTAAAGAAAAAGAAATTTCCATTGTAATTCCTCTGTAAAGAGAAGTTTGATTAATAAGATTAAAGCCATACTTCTTGTCCATTGTTGTGTTGTTATTGCATGTGTTGCTTCACTGTGTGCTTTGATATAGCAAGCTGGACTTAAACACCCGCATTGTATCACTATTAAATTTCCAAAAAACTAAACAGTAATTCCTCGTAACTGTATGATTAAAGCATTTGCTGAACCACATATTACATAAATAACATAAGGAAGGTTACATTTTAATTATACTCAAACTGACAATGTGTAAATGTTATTTAATTAAAAATTTCAAACCTCACAGCTATATGACTATGGAGAACCTTGTAATGAAATTTGTAGGTACTAGGGCTTCTTCTAGATCTATCTTAGACCTTGCAGAAGGAAAAAATCATATGGCTCCAATGAAGCTTTCAATACACAATGATTTCCACCATAATTCAAGAGTGGAATTTCTCTATAAATAGATATACTTGTTTTAGAGTGGTCTCCATGTCAAATTCATGGTAAATGGTGTTTGTGTTGTTGTTTTTCTTTAACTCGTAAGCATTGACACCATCAATATTTTGAACTCTATAATGAACACTTTTGGTACCTTCCAACACTTGTAGCAATTTTATAGAACTCTCTAACACCTGGCCAAAGAAAAAAGTCATGTGATGTCAATGAATATTAAAATATGCAATGACTTTCACAATTCAAGGGTGGTTTTTAACTAACAGTTAGCATACTTGTTTTTAAGAATCTCGAGGTCAAATTTTGTAACATTCTTGGATGCTTCCCTTGGCCATCATATCACCCCAATAAAAATTATTCCTCCTTTTTAGTGAGTGTTATAGCACCAAATTGCTCATTATTGCTAAAAATCCTCCTACACATCCCTCACATGCAAAAATCTTGTGAAATGTCCTTAAAAAATATTGTTTCCCAATGTGTACATGGGTTTCACACAAGCAACGCATGTATACGTGTGTTACCTTTACCTGATAGTAACACGCGTACTCCTATGAAAAATCAAAAAACAAAATAAATGAATTTTCATCGATGGCTATGATAGTTATGGTTCAGACTAGTACTAGTCACACCAAAACAAATCATCCATACCAAAAGTATAAAACAAGATGAAAAAGAGGACAAGGAACCAGTTAGAAAGAAAAGAAAGCAAGTAAACACGGGAGGATTTGAATGTGAGTTTATTTCCTTAGGGTTTGTATAATTTTTCTCAACCTCAGTTATCATCATATGCTGAGAGTGACATTATTGTGAGAGTTAGTGGAGACTAATCACAAAATTTCTTTTTATTCTCAAGAAGAAGTTATTCACGGAAGAAGGAGTTTTAATGGCTCGGGAAAGGAAGAACTAGACTAGTGAAGGAGATGCCTCGTTGAGAACTCATGTATCATATGTATTTTCAGTTTGTCTCTCGATAAAGTAATATAAGATCACTCGCCTTTCCCTCCCCCAAACCATATTATTTATGTTTGTTCATAATGTTGTGTATTGTGGGTTGAATGAATACTAATGCTTAAATGTTTCATTTGCTTGTTTCAATAGTTGATTTTAATATTTTCTTTTGTTACCATTTCCAATAGTCAAAAGTATTTGAGGAAGGTACCTTGTCGTCTATGTGCAAGTATTTTGGAGTGGTGAAGTTAATCAAAGGAGAAAGCTCAATATCATATGTTTGTAAGAGCTTCAAGTATAGGATACAAGTAAGTACACATATCCTTTTATATAGAATTCATAAAGTCTTGAGAAAGTACGATATTAGAGTTGGACCTTCATCTCGATTTGTTGAAAATCTAACCCTAGCTATTAGGTGAGTGAAAATCTTGTTAGAATAATTAACCATCTAGACATAGGTTTAAACATTATTTTATGTTTCCTAGGTATTAGGACATGGTTAGTTGGCACCTAAAACATGTCTTGACCCACCTTTGTGATGTTTATCCATCATAGCACACTCTTTCTACTTTTAAAGCATCTTTAATTAGCTAAGAGCACCCATCCTTCTTTTGTCCAGCTTTTATGATTTAAAGCCATCTTTGTTCTGCTTTTCTAATGGATAAGGATGAGTAAGTGCGCTAGGATGAACTTGGGAAATTTTGCTAGATTTTTCCCTAACTCCTTCCTGCCTTTTCTCCTTAAAAGCCTCCATCTTGCTTCCTTTTGGTCACTCATGGCCTACCTATGCTTAGTTAGCCAATTTGTGATCTCTTGCCTTGATTTGGAGTCTGCTTTTTCCTAGATGGCAGATTTTTCCTATATCTAATCTTTCCAATAGTGAGCATATCGAATTTCCTCTAAGGAATTCAAATTTCTCTTCTGAGATGTATTATTTAATGTACTATCATTGTTCATTAATAGATTGATGAGAGTTTATCAAATTTTATTCTTTCTTATGTGTTTCTGTCTCACTTTTATTCTCAATTCTCTGCAAATCTCTGTTATAATTCTTACTAAAGATTGTGTTGAGCTTAGATCCTTAGCTGTGGACTTCTTGTATGCCATCAAGGCCATATAATTATGATAATTCTCCCATAACGGTGAGATTTACTTGATATGAGATAATTTGGCCTCCATTAGCCATATCAACCAAAATTAATTTGCAAAATAGAAATGCTAACATAGCATTAGCATTTCATATACATAAATCACGACCGATATCAATATGTACTTCAAGAACACATGCATCATGATGGATGGTATATACATCTAGTGTCACATGGAAGCACAATGCTTACATAGAAAACATATGGGGGAGTTCCCATATAACTCATGGATGTGCTTATCAACAAAAAATTCATCATTCCTTTAAGAAAAATTACAAAAGCAACATATTTCAAGGAAATTAAATAATAGAACCAAAATATAGATAATAACATAAGAATGGAGATAAACACTTATCTTTCTCATTAATATTTCCACCATAGTGGTTACAAAGGAAAAATTCACCATCTAACTGTGAGAATTTGTTATTGATTCCACCCATGAGTTGGATTATGGGACCACAAGAGCAAAGGATGGCTTATTAGCTTTGCTTCTCACTCAACCCAACCCACACCACTCAAATTATAGATAGAATTGGACACCTACCAGGATTCCTCCTAGAGAAAACACTTACAAGAAACTAAAACAACCTCTAATTGGCCACAAATTCCTCCCTCTTAGCCAAACACAACATAAGGTAAGGATTCCCCTTCCCCACTATACAATCATTTTGGAAACGTATATCCTTTAGCACTCTATTGCAAGCAAGGAGAGTGTGGTAAGTTGATTGTCCTCCAAGTGCTTGATTTGGTAGACCTCGGTTTACATGTATTCAATAAATATCTCATCCAAGTCAACAATTAGTTCTAAAGTTGACCAACCACTCTAATCACTCTATAGCCATAGACTCTTTCTACAAAAACAACCTGTGACTTCTCTTCCCAACAAAAACATATTTAGCTTGCCACAATTGCATTCATCTCTAAAGTTCATGGGTTTCTAGTGCTAGCTTACAAGTACAGGAAGACGTGATAAAGCATATAAGTTCCACCTTGCAACATGAGAAATAATGGAAGAAGAATGGAATAAAATCTCTCTTTGATAAAATGTTCATGTTACATATTCTTCCCATGCATGAGGCATATGTGATCCAGGAGGTTCCAGAAAGGTCAAATTTTCAACCTCAGTAAATCTTAGCAAAACCGATATCATCGCAAAGATATCACCAAGATTATTCCAACAGCATTTGTTTCACCTCAAACAAACTCCGAATGTGAAAGTTATTAAATTATGAAGTTTCAGCAAGACAGTAATTCATGTGCATAGCAGAGCAAAAAGGGGGTGCCACATGGATCCACTGAAAGGGTGACATGTGGAATCCTTACATATGTATGGTGCCTATGTGGAACCATGTGATAGGACAAGTGGCAGGTGATGTGGCATGCATGTGGTCCAATCGCAAAGCGACACGTGGCCCAATACAGGCATGACACGTATCACCTCGGGACCAACCAAAATTGGTTGAAGACTGAAGTTCACTCCGCAGGACTCAAATCCCCGACCTCTCAATAGTAACCCAATGCCCTCACCAAATGGGCTATCGCCGTAATCGTGGCATGGAGTGGGGGACTCGCTATTTAAGGTGGAACCGATGGGGTGTGACCAAAATAAAGGGCGCCAACAGCCCCACAAACTTGGTTGATGGTCTGTCGGGGCCCCCAAATTTGGAGAAAGGTTTGGCGAATGAAAAATGGCCCAAAAAAACAACGCAGAAAACATGCCAAAGGGGAATCCCGCGGTTATCCTGCCTACAAGCCCAACAGCCTACCACCAAACCATGAGGGGCGGGTTTTGAAAAGACCCCACCCCCTCCCCTATTTAACCAACAGTCATGGTCAAGGGATGGGGAGAAGACCATGCATCGAAGGCTGAGGGAGTGCACAGAGGGATCAAGGCTGGCACGTAGTTCGAGGCACCGTATGGCCGTACAGTCTTTCCACGTGGCATAAGGGGGTCATAGGATTTTTTAGAGGTCGAATTTTCAACTCTTCAGAAGTATAGAGTGTTTTATGTCGATTCTTGTTATCTTGGCCTTATGAACACAGTGGTGTAGTATTTTTTATGTTTGAACATCATATTTTCAAGTCCACTCTGGATTTGAGGTATCATGTTATATTTTGCCATGTATTTTCCATTTTGCTGAGAATTATAAAAAGGCCTCCCCATTGCAGAAGTAGGACTGGAGACATAGTCCTCATCAGATGAACTCCGTTATCAAATTTTTGTTCTCTTGTGTTTATGGTGTGTTCTTATTTTCGGTATTCTTCCTTATTGTGCACATTTTATGATTATTCATTCTCTTTTAAAATCAATCCATGATAAGTCTAGAATGCAAAGATATCAGATAATGTTGGTGTTAGAGTGGGATTCTATGACTTTGGATTATGAGTGTGAATGTTAACCAGGGCCAAGCTCAAAAGAGGAGAAGGGTTATTAGAAACTTTCAATCCCGAGATTGGACGTGAAAATCGAAATAAAAATATGGGTGACGAAGAAATTCGCACCGATCTTGAGAAAGCTTTTCACAAGTCCTTCTACCAAATGGTAGACAGGGTAGAGCATCTCTTTGGAGATTATCAAGAGAGTCTGACAAAGAGAGAGAAGAAGAAAAATAAGGCAAAAGAAGAAGGTGAAGCGTCAGTGAATCAAGAAGATTGAGAAGAACCTCCTAAACATACATATCCTTCTTCAAGTTCAAGATATTCCTCCTCTTCTTCTGCTTCTCATCAGTCTAGTTTTCATCAAAATAATGTTGTTAAGAAGCCATTATTAAAGCTTGATGTAAAGTTTGATTTCCCCATGTTTAATGGAGAAAACAATGCAGAAAAACTTAACAATTGGATAAGACAAATCAAAGTTTATTGCCGTGTGCATGGGATTGAAGATGAAGAGGTGAAAGTGCAATTGGCATCTCTTAGATTATCTGGTACCACTCTCGGATGGTGGGAGAGTAAACTTCAAAAAAGGTTGCAAACACAATGGTAAACTTCTCTCCTCATGGTCTGAATTTACTTATGCATTACGAAAGCAATTTTATCCATTGGGTTACATTCAAAAGGCTATGATGGAATGGAAAAATTTGAGGCTATGTAAGGGTCAAAATGTTCAAAATTTCAAAGAAGAATTTAGAAAGAAGGCTCTTGAAATGAACATGTCTTTAGATACTTTATAAACTTTGATGAAATACATTGGTGCACTTCCCAATTATATTCGCCATACATTGTTGTTGTTGAGTCCTACTAGTTTGGATGAAGCAAGTGTGCAAACTACTCACATTGAAAGCAGGGGGATACATGTACAAGAAGACCATCCAAAGAAGCCTCACAAGTTTCAGCACAAAAAATTCAAAGGAAAAGAAGACAGCTACAATGAAGAAAGAGGGTGAAAATATCCATTGAACTAACTGTGAGAAAGATGGACATGAGAAAGAGCACTACTGGAAGTTGCATCCGAAGCTCAGGCCTAAAAAGTATGGATGAAAAGGTAAGAAGAATACTATTGCAACAGTGCAACAAGACTTGGGATCCGATTCAGGGGATGAAACAAGGATTTCAACCATTGGTGTACAAGGTAAAACTTCTCTTCATACTGGTTCAAGTTCTTCAAATGCATCTCATGATCATGATAAAAGAAGAAGTGAACTGTTTCACTTAAGAGTTGCTGCAAAACATACAAAGATAAATACTCTTTTCAATCTAGGCTCTCAAGTGAAATTAATCTCAGAATTAGTTGTTAAGGAATTGGGTTTAGAGACCAAAACTCATCCTAAGCCCTATCCTCTTGGTTGGGTCTGTGATTATGCCAAGCTTCATGTCACCAAGCAGTGTAGGGTCAGATTTTCTATTGCATCAAAACTGATAGATGAGATGGAATTGGATGGTGTTCCATTAGACATCTATGGTATGATTTTGGGAATCCCTTTCCTTTATGATCGAAAAGCAATCTTCTTTGTACATAAGAACAACTACCATCTCACAAAGGATAGTGTGGAGTACATTGTTAGAGCTCACAGTACGAAGGTTAACTCTACCCTTGTTAGTGCAAGACAGATGAAGAGACTCATAAACACTAATAAGAGATGTATGCTCATGGTTGTGAGAGCAAAATATGTTGAGGCATCTAATGCTTTCCAAGGTTGTGATCCTTCCCATAAGAAATCTATGATTTATATTGTTGCTAATTATGAAGAGATTTTTTAGGAACCAAGTGGCTTGCCTCCTAAGAAGGAGATTCAACATGAGATCCATCTTTAACAGGATGCCCCTCTTCCGAATGTGGGACTGTACAGGATATCGACTATAGAATGGTTGAGATTAAAAAATAGGTGCAAGACTTGTTAGACCAAGGATTCATCAGGCCTAGCTCATCCCCATGTGGCTCTCCTATTATACCGGTACTAAAGAAAGATGGCACATGGAGGATGTGTGTTGATTATCGAGCTCTCAACAAGATCACGGTGAAAAATCCATACCCTCTTCCTTGCATAGATGATTTGATTGATCGATTAAAAGATGTTCTTTATTTCACTAAGTTGGATTTGTGCAGTGAGAGCTACCATCAAATTAAAATTGCAGAAGGAGATGTGTGGAAAATTGCTTTCAAAACCAAGCAGGGTCTTTTTGAGTGGTTAGTGATGCCATTTGGGCTTTGCAATGACTTGGATACTTTCATGTGTGTGATGAATGATGTTTTATGACCATTCATAGATGACTTTGTAGTTGTGTACTTAGATGATATTATTGTCTTTAGCAAAACATGGGAAGAGCATGTAAGACGTGTAAAATTGGTCTTGGACACTTTGAAAAAGGAGAATCTATATGTAAAATGGTACAAATGTGAATTTGGCAAAACTTCTTTAGTATACTTGGGTCACATTGTAGGAGGAGGACAACTGAAAATTGATCTTTCCAAAGTTGATGTAATTGTGAATTGGCCTAAGCCTACATCTGTAATAGCTCAGTATTGGAGGAAGTTCATAGCTAACTTCTATTTTATTACATCTCCTTTGCATGCCTTAACCAATGTGAAGAAATCCTTCCAATGGGGAGGCAAAGAGAAAAAATATTTTGATACATTGAAGGGAAAGATCAGCACAACACCAATGCTAACCCTGCCTGGTCTCCAACAACCATTTGAGATTGAAACGGATGCAGTACCGCAAGCCTATTTGCTACCATTCTAAAACTTTTTCACAAGCTATGGCTAATTACCCCACATATGACAAAGAGTTGTATGCATTGGTTCAAAGTGTTCAAAAATGGAAGCACTACTTGATGGAAAAGGAGACTATTATACACACATATCACCATCCCTTGCAGTATCTCCAATCACAAACCAAGCTGCAGTAGTCTTGTCATTACAGGTGGATGGGGTTCCTTCAACAATTTCATTTGGTAATCAAGTACAAGAAAGGCTCAAGCAACAAAGTGGTAGATAAGCAACAAAGTGGTAGATATGCTTTCTAGACCTCCTATTGTTGCATCCATTGTTTTGCAAAATGATTCTCTTTCTCATGATAGTTATGTTAAGCAATATGTTAATGATGAAGATTTTAAAGTTTTTTATGAGAAGCTAACCAATGGTACATAGGTGGAGGACTATTATTTGCAGGTAAAGTTACTCTACCATCTTGGCATGCTATGCATTCCTGCAAGTGAAAGAGTCCATGTAATCCGAGAGGCTCATACTTCTCTTGTGTCTAGTCATTTTGGGGTAGGAAAGACTTTGGCTCATTTGCAAAGTCCTGTTTATTTGCCTCAAATGAAAGAGATTATAAACAAATATGTAAAGGGGTGTGTGATGTGCTCTACTTGTAATCCCACTAATAGAAAATTGGGGTTGTACTCACCACTTCCTGTTCCTTCTCATCCTTGGGAGAGTATCTCCATGGATTTTGTAGGAGGCTTTCCTATGTCCAAAAGGGGTCATGATTATTTGTATGTGGTAGTGGATAGGTTCAGCAAGATGTGTGTATTGATGCCATGTAAAATGCATATCAATGTCGATAAAGCTGCTCATTTGTTCTTTCGGCACGTGTGGGTCCACTTTGGATTACCCACATCCATCATCTTGGATCAAGACTCTCACTTCCTTGGTGAGTTTTGGACTAGATTGTGGAGGATGATGGACAACAAGCTGAATAGGAGCATTGCTTTCCATCCACAGATCGACTGATAGACAAAGGTGGTAAATAGAAAAGTGGTTCATCTACTTCAAGGATACTGCAGCAAGTATCTTAAGTTGTGGGATGATCAGATCTTGTATGTTCAACATGCCTACAACCAAGCCTTGCACTCTTCCACTCAGATTTCACCATATGAGACATGCTTTGGGTATTTTCCTAAAACTCCATTAGACTTGACATATGGGAAAGATGTTGACTCAAGTGTTTCATGAGATGAAGACAAGGCCCGCAAGTTCATTCAGAGGATTCAACAGCTACACCAAGCAGTGCAAGAACAGTTGGAGAAGAGCCAAGCATAGTACAAATCCCGACATGACAAGCATTGAGTTGACCCCCAATTTCATGTTGGGGATCAAGTGTGGCTTCACATCAACAAAGATCGGTTAAAGGGTGAAGGAAAGAAGCTTAAGCCCATCAGATATGGTCCTTTCACCATCTTGGAGAATATTGTTACCAATTCCTTTCGCTTAGATCTACCATCTTACATGTAGATATACTCAGTTTTTAATGTGGAGAACTTGAAGCTTTATGAGCCTCCAATGATCATGGATCCAAGGGAGGATGTTTCAGTTCCATCAGTTGATGAGTTTGCACCTGAGTACTTGGACGAGCTTAAAGAAGATGCCATCCTGGATAAAAGGACATGGACTTCATGGAGGGGTGATGTAAAGTATCTTCGAGTGGGCCTAAAGGGCACTCATCCAAGCAAAGCAGGGTGGATCGAGAAATAAAAAGTGAGGGAGAAATTACCTCACCTATATGTTGACTAATAATGTGTTTGGAGGCCAAAATCCTCTCAAAGGGGAGGAATGATCTAGGAGGTTCCAGAAAGCTCAAATTTTCAACCTCAACAAATCTTATCCAAACTGATATCATTGCGAAGAGCTCGTCGAGACGATTCCAATGTCATTCGTTTCACCTCAAAAGAACTACGGATGTGAAAGTTAGTAACTTTTGAAGTTTCAGTAAGACAATAATTCATGTGCAGATCAGAGCAAAAGGGGGTGCCATGTGGCACCACCGAAAGGGTGACACATTCAATCCATACAGGTGTACGATGACTACGTGGTAGCCCCACATGGCACCATGTGGAAGGACAAGTGGCATGTGACGTGGTAGATCCAGGTGGCAGGTGATGTGGCATGCACGTGGTCCAATCCTAGGGCGACACGTGGCCCAATCTGGGTGTGACACGTGTCACCCCAAGACCGGCCAAAATTGGTTGAATCTCGAATTTCACTCTATGGGACTCGTACGCCCGACCTCACATCAGTAAACCCAACTCCCTCACCAAACGGGCTACCACTGGACTTGTGGCATCGAGCGGGGGACCTGTTATTTAAGGTGGAACTGACAGGGTATGCCAAAATAAAGGGGGTCGATAGCCCCACCAACTTGGTGGACGAGCTGTCACGCCCCCCAAATTTGGAGAAAGGCTTAGTGGATGCCCAACGGCTCAAACCATCAACGCAGAAAACATGCCAAAGGGGGAGCCCACAGGTTTTGACCTCGGGTCTCTCACCTACAAGCCCAATGGCCTACCACCAAACCACGAGGAGCAGGTCTTGAAAGGACCCCACCCCCTCCCTTATTTAACTAGCAGTCGCGATCGAGGGACGAGGAGAGGACCACACGTCGGAGGCCGAGGGTGCGGAGAGGGATCAAGGATGGCACGCAATTGGAGGGGTCGTACGGAGGGTATGGTTGTACAGTTTTGTGGGGGGGGGGTCAAGGTTTTTCAGGGGTCAAATTTTCAACTCTTCAGAAGTATAGAGTGTTTTATGTTGATTCTCATCATCTTGGCCTTCTGAATGCAATGATGTAATCTTTTTTTTGTTCTAAGTAGCATATTTTTAGGTCCACTCCAAATTTGAGGTATCGTGTTATATTTTGCCATGTATTTTCCATTTTGCTGAGAATTATAAAAAGGCCTCCCCATTGCAGAAGTAGGCCTGGAGACGTAGTCCACATCAGACAAACACCGTTATCAAATTTGTGTTCTCTCATATTTATGGTGTGTTCTTCTTTTTGGTATTCTTCCTTATTGTGCACATTTTATGATTATTCATACTCTTTTAAAATCAATCCATGATAAGTCTAGAATGCAAAGATCCCATATCAATATGTGCCTTCCAAATAATATCATGGATTTCAACTTCTTGGACATTTTTTCAAAGGTAGGTGATGAAGCTTTTAATAAAGCATGGGAAAAAATATAGTACTTCTCCAAAGCACATGTGGCAAGGACAATCCACCTACGTACCTCCTTTTCCCTTCCTATATCATGGACGCACAACCCCATTGTTACTATGGGCCGGGACCTGGGCTTAGAAGAGCTTGTTGATTTCAATGTGACCGTTTTGGTGGGGAAATTCTCCTATTTTGCAATGGATCGAAAGGACATTGTGGGGTGGGTCACCGAAAAATGGAAGCCCATTGTGGGTTACACTCCCCAGGTTTTTGCTATGGCTCGTGGTTGGTATGGTTTCAAGTTTGAGCAGGAAATTCACTATTCAACTATTTTAAACCAGTTGTGGCTTCATGGTGCTGGCAGCCTCATGTTACAGAAGTGGCATACTGATTTTGACCCGGATTCGGCTACTATTCGCTTATGACATTTGTGGGTTCTCATCCCTGGCCTTCCGCTTGCACTCTGGAATCGGGGGTGTTTGAAGCTATTGGTAATAGCTTGGGTTGTTTTCTTCATGTGGAGGATGAGCACCTTACGGGTTTCGACCGTCGTATGGGGCGGCTCTTGGTGGAGGTTGACATCTCTTTGGGGCTCATTGATGTTCTCCACATCAACTGGCGTGGCCGTCGGCTGGACTTGGTGATCGACTATTGGGGCATCCCCTTCCGTTGCTCCAATTGCAAACAAGTGGGACATCTTTGGAGGCAGTGCAACCAGCGTTTTTCTTCTGGTCGTCCGATGGGGGCGGACCCCTTTTGGTCTTTGGATGATGGCAGCGACAAAGATGTGGATACGAATGGCAGTCTAGACGATTTTTCCAACAAGGTTTCAACACCGATTAATTTGGCTGCGGGATTATTGGGTAAGTTGGAATCCAATGACCCATATATTTATCATTCTTTGAATGATTTGGACATTAAATGCATTGGAGCTTGATAAGGGTAACAATGGTAACTATCTGAGTCGTGTGTATCCAAAGCTGTCAAATACCTCTGAATCTGAAAAAGATCCCAATGTCTCGTCTGATGATGCGTCCCCCACTTCTGATGTACCACTACCTGTGTTTATTTCCTCCCCTGGGACCTTGTCCGTCATTCCTATTTCACCAGTTGCGTCGGCTAACATTCACAGTCCTACAGTTATCCTATCCTCGGATTGTGAGGTACCTTTTCCTGAGTCTATTCCTGTTGAGGATGGGGCGTTGATTGACAACACTTTGGAACCCCCGTCCGTCTCCATTCCTTCTCATACTTTACCAACCGATGAATCAGTGACCCGGGATCGAGTATTACTCATCCCATACTACTCTGAGATGGTTAAAAAATCACCCCTCCCTGTTTATTTAAAAAATCGGGTTGTCGTTGATTGTGGTCCAAGTAATACAATCGTGGCTGATTCCTCGGACCCTGCGGCACTGGTCCCGGATAAGGAGGTGTTGAATAACATACCATCTGCTACAATTTTGGCCACGCTGGGAGAACAATGTATTGTGAAGGGGGCTCGGCAAGGCGGGCTGGCAACTGATTTCTCTCCATTAAAAACGAGGAGTGCTAGGAAAAATTCAAAGGTCGACACTCTGGGGGGTAATGACAAAAAAATTTCGATTACCCCTGTATCTCCTGATACCAGGGCTCTTAGAGGAATCAAATCCCTAGCCAGGGAACGATAATGATTTTTATCTCCTTAAACATCAGGGGTGTGGGGGGTATGCCCAAACAACTAGCCCTCAAAAGAGTCCTACAAATTGTTAATCCTGATTTGGTCTTTTTACAAGAAACAATGGTTTGTGGGGAGAAAGCTCGTACTTTTTTCAATAAAATAAAGCCAGGATGGTGTATGTCCTCTATTGATGCGGTTGGTCTTTCTGGTGGCCTCCTGGATGCATAGAACCCGGGGGTACTTAATCTAAATCCTTTTATTACTTCGCTGGGCATACTTCTGTCTGGCAATTGTAGAGGCTCAGAAAAAGATATAAATATTGTAAATTGCTATGGCCCTTATTGCAACAGGGAAGCTTTTTGCAATTTGGCATGCTCGGGGCATTTATTGGCATTGGAAAATTTGATACTTGCAGGTGATTTGAATTTTTCTTGGGGGGCTGAGGAAATATGGGTTCGTGCGGCCAGAAGGGACCCTCTTGGGACTTTCTTCAGAAATCTTTTCTCCACATATTCTCTGATTGATGTGGAACCGCGGCCATTGGCCCCCACATGGTCAAATGGTCGACAAGATGAGAATTTGATATCCAAGCGTATAGACCGTTACTTGATATCTGAGTCACTCTTAAGCTCTTTTCAATCATACAGAACATGGATCCAGCAGACCCATATCAGTGATCATCTCCTCATTATTTTGCAATTTGAATCCGACGCAAATTATCATGTATATCCATTCAAATTCAATTCTGTATGGTTAAATGATTCGGATTATGATGTGGGCGTGCGATCCCATTGGGCAAATACCGATGTTTCGGGGGAGCGATCGGCAATGGACAAGCTTGCTGTGAAATTAAGTTCTTTAAAAGACTACACTATAAAGTGGGAACGATCCAAAAAAGCTGAGCTGACTACAGAACTCAATGCGCTTGAAAAGGAAATTGGTGATCTTAGGGATCAATCTCTGAGGGTGGGGATTTCACAACCTGGTCAAGCCCGCCTTGCTATTTTGGAGGAAAGGAAACTCAAAATCCTCCTCATTCATGAAGAGTCCTAGCGTTTAAAGAGCCGGGCAATATGGCTTAAAGCTAGTGACTTAAACACAAAGTTCTTTCATCGCTATGCTGATTCCCGCAGAATACAAAATAACATTTGGGATCTTAATGATCATGATGGGAGGCGGATTCGTGGTGATGAAGATTTGATGCCTGAGGCATCTCGGCACTTTCTAGATTACTTTACTGATCCTGTGAATACATCCCTGGCTGAACAGTTTAAGCTTATAAAGGAATATCCTCAGATGTTCACTGATATGGAGCGGGACAAAATATTTGAGGCTATTACTATCACAGATGTTCAGAATACCCTTCGGGGTTTTGCCAAGGATAAATCTCCTGGTCCGGATGGGTGGACGGTGGAACTGTTCACACATTTTTTTGAAATCATGGGGAATGACCTCAGGGATGCTGTGGATGAATCTCGGTCCTTGGGGCTGGTATCTGGGGCGCTGAATACTACCTATCTGGCACTAATACCTAAATCATCACATCCTGAGAGCTTTAATGATTTCTGTCCTATTGCTTTGTGCAATTTAGTATACAAGATCATATCTAAGATAATTGCACAACGTATCAAACCGATCCTGTCTACGTTCATTTCTATGGAACAATATGGTTTTTTGGATGGGAGGTAGATACACGATGCGGTTGGCGTGGCACAGGCGGTTTTCCACAGTATAAATCAAAAGAAGTTGGACGCACTTATACTCCAACTTGACTTGGTGAAATCCTATGACCGGGTAAATTGGACTTTTCTCAAATTGATCCTTATTCAAATTGGACTACCTTGGAAGGTAATGAAGTGGATTATGGCCTGTGTTACCTCTGTCAATTTTTCAGTTCTTATCAATGGTCAGCCGACTGATTTCTTCAAGGCTTCTAGGGGCCTTCGTCAGGGATGCCCTCTTTCACCCCTTATGTTTCTGCTGGTCATTGAAGGGCTGAACCTCTCTATTCACAAAGCTAAATGTGAGGGCACTATTGTGGGTATCAAGGTCTCGGCAGGTGTATCGGTTACTCACACTCTTTTTGTGGACGATGTGATGCTTTTTGGCCTGAGAATACTGGCTGAATGGTTACAGTATAAGAAAATACTTGATTTTTTCTGCTTGGTAACCGGTATGCTCATTAGTATGGTAAAATCCTTTTCCTGAAGCACTCATTGGAGGTGAATATGGAACGCAGGATCAGGAGTATTTTTCCTTTGGAATTCAAGGAGTTATCTGAGGGCTCAAAGTATCTCGATTATTTTGTCAAACCTGCAAAATACAGGACTAATGATTGGCTATGGCTTGTCAAACGGTTTGATTCGCGTATTGGACACTGGAGCTTGAGATATCTTTCACTAGGTGGCCGGCTTACTTTGGCAAAGGCTGTTCTTCAGAACCTGGGAGTATACTGGTTCTCCCTCTACAAAATTCCTTTGTCCATTTTACGCATAATTCGGGGGAAATTCTTCCGCTTTATTTGGTCTGGCGGGGGGGAGAAGAACAAGTTTCATTTACTTAATTGGAAAACTCTAGCCCAACCATATACTCTTGGGGGTTGGAATGTAAAGAATATGGAGCTTTTTGTGATGGCTCTCCATGCTAAGAGTCTGTGGCGTGCTTTATTTAACAACTCTATGTGGGGATGTATCATTCGGGCCAAATACCTCAAACATGTTCCAGTTGCGACCTGGTTTCGGATTGGCAGGCATTTTGTTATTGGTACATCAAATATTTGGCGTGGGCTCATGATCTCGTTTTCTGTTGTTGCAAAATGGCTCACTTGGAACCTAGCAATGGCCAGGATATCAGACTCAGATCGGATCCTGTTCTGGGGGGATCCCCCTCATATCATTTTTCTCCCGAACTACTTGCACATCTTCGGGCCAGGGGGCTCTATAATCTTGCACATGCGGTTTCTTTCAATAATGGGGGATGGATCACTGCTTGTCAACTTGGTATTCGTGGGATTATGGGAAAGGAATGGTCGGATTACACTATGCATCTCTGTCAAGCAAATATCCACTGTAGTGACTCCCCAGACAGGTTGGTTTGGTCGTGGGATGTTGCTCGCAGCATGGTCACTTTAAAACTTGCTTACGACTCATTATTTGTTGACTGTCGATCGGTGAAGGTTTGGTGGCACATTGCGATTTGGAAGCTTTCCCTCCCTTCGAGGATTAGATGTTTTGTTTGGCTGGCATTGGGTAATAATATACTTACCTAGGATAACCTTTGCCGTCATGGCTTCTGCGGCCCTGGCTGGTGTCCTTTATGCTGCTCCCAATTGGAATTGGTCGATCATCTTTTCTCCTCGGGCTCGGTCATACAAGATCTCTGGTTACTTATTACCAATTCCCTTGGTATACCTGTTGCTTGGCATTCGTCCACATTGATTGATTGTTTTGGCCAGTGGTTCCGCGACTCTCTTTCTCTTCGGTGGTTGGAACTCCCATGTTTTATGCTGTGGGAATTATGAAAGGCCCGCAACCGCTGCGTGTTTGATGGTATAGTTCCTAATCTGGTTTGGTTATGCAGCCGAACTATTGCCTTATTCAAGGAGTTCAATTCCATATATGTGCATGCGGGTGGCATGATTGATTCATCTGAAAAACGACCTGGTTACCGAATTGCTCCTCTGGTTCTGGTGTATCCTTGCAGGTTCTTTGATGGGGCTGCGACTGGGGGGAGAGGTGTTGGTGGGACTGGTGTGGTGCTAACAACTCTATCTCCTTTCGAATCCATTTAAATTTGGGTTTTGGTACGAACACCCGCAGTGAATTATGTGCACTCAGGCTTCTTTTATACTTTGCTCGGCTCAAACAGGTTTCTTCTCTCATTGTTATGGGTGATTCTTCTTCCATAATATCATGGGCTTCAGGTTCTTCCCCACTCAATGTGTTGCTCCTCACACATTGGTTGGATGCAATCAGGAATTACATCAGTTATTTTCAGCATATTCACTTTGCCCATGTTTATCGCGAGATAAATGTGGAGGCAGACAAGATAAATGTGGAGGTAGACATGCTCTCCAAGCTGGCTTTGGACTCATCGACTGGTATTATCTTGTGGGAGGAATGGCATGAGGACCTTTTTTTCACCCGGGCTCGGTTGATTTGCTTTGGATCTGATTTTTATGGTTTGGTTCAGCAGCATTTTCTGATATATATATTTCTCATATGATTATATGCGACTTTATATTTTTTGCAGGTTCATAGGCACTATCTCCAACTCCTTGTTGGATTTTTGATCCGTTTGGAATTATACGGCTCTATACTATTTGCTATATATTTGTCATTTGTGTCTAGGCCTTTGGCTATTTTGGACTTATAATATTTGTATTTATGTCTTTAGTTTGACTTTTATGGTACTTTGATACTATGACACATGGGGACGGTTAGTTATGGTCTTATTTTGCTGCTGGGGATTTGATGCTCGTATTTTTTGGCATCCTTTATGGATTATGTATGGGTCTTGGTATAGATCCTAGATTGTGATGATGACTTGGGGCCCAACCTGTGCCCGTATGTGATATGACTCACATACCTACATGTTTTGATGGCATGATGTATTGGACTTATTTACTATTTCGCGGTATTAATAGTAAGATATATTTTTCCTTGGAAAAAAAAAAAACCCATTGTTGCTTGTTAACAACCCCTTTGGTGGACTTTAACTCTATTTTACTTTTGACATGACATAAACCACACGAATATAAAAGTTTTATGGTGATTAATCCTATGTCTAATATGTCAACCATTGTCTATTTGGGACTTTGCCTTGGGCTCCACACTAGGCGTGTTTACAATCAATATAATATATTTACAATAAAGGGAATTTACAACTTTCTTTGCTTGACACATGTAAAAAATAATTTAAAATATGTAATTATTTTAATATAGTATATTCTAAAGCTTAAACTAAAGTATTAAGGATGTGTGTTTCTTATATGAAAAAGTCACACTATAGAGAAATATTGAAGCATGGGTTTAGAGTTATGGCTTGAAGAATCGTGAACTTTGGTTCTAATTGTAGAGTAATTGTTTGATCTTGTCACATGGATTGCAACCTCACTGACCTGGTGTTAAGTTGTGACCTTTCTGTCATAGAGGGAGACAATATGGCATTGAAATCTATGTTATTTTGGGAAATACTACTAGTCATGTGAGTGGAGATGGAATTGAAATCTCCTTGGAAGTTTTTCCCAAATGTGTATCATGAGGTAATGGCCCTCCTTGTGACATTGAATTTTATTTATTTATTTTGAACAATGATAGTTTATTACATTTGTTTAGGGAAAGCTCCATTGTGGGTTACTTTGTCCAAAAGGTATCTTTTGAGGCAGTCACTTGGAATTGTATTTGAGAGGTTTGGAAGTTACATGGATGGTATTGCACCCATACCTATAGTCTAACATGGATTTTCTTCAAGTTGCATGAAATCATGCTTAGAAGGTTTTGGATATGTAAGAATAACCTAGTGGTTTTTTCTCATTGGACTCATGATTTTTTAGCTAACAAAGTTGCCCAACTAGCTTGCCTAGTCTGGGTGGATTTCCTTTGATCCAAATTATGCTAAGACTAAAATGAAGATAGCAATAATATCCAAAATAACAAAAATATATTGCAAATATCACAACAAGACAATGAATCCCAAACTTTGTTAATGAACGTGTTACCCCTCATATTTCATGAAGCCTAGTTCCATTTTGAAGACCATGCCCAATTAAGTTGCATTTGGAGGATGTGTGTTTTGGTTGTTTTATGTTTAATGGATTATCACCTTGTTGGCATCATTATCTCTTGTTTGGAGGCTTGCATCTAGCACAAGTGGTATTTGATGGTCTTGAATAGAATTGCTCACACTTTTTAATTCACCTAAACACATTTATGGAGAGGGATACCCATCAATTAAGGTTTTCCTTGAGTTATTTGTTGTTAATTGTTGCTTCTTGATGTAGTGAATTAGTTTCTTTGTGTGTTTGCATGGGTTCCAAAGGTTTCACTTGGATTATTGTTTCATTTGTTTTTGAACCATGAGGTAATGCTCTATCTTTCTTGTACACACTTCCCCAAGGCACATGTCTTGAGGATGGAGGCTCCTACCCTAGGGATGGTGGAGATTTGATTAGTGAGGCCTCCCTCATATTGTGCCCATGGATTTTACAATCAATTGGTATTTTTGATACATTATTTATCTTTACAACACATGGTTTTGATTATTTTATTAGGATAAAATATCCTTGATGCGAATTCTCCTAGCTTGTCCCTATTAGCGTTAAATTTTCTCTTAATTGCAAAACAACAATGTCTAGCACATCTTAATTAATTATAATATGTATGTTTGTCTACATGAAGTTTATGGAGACTAGACTCTGTTGTTAAAAGGTTGGGCATCGGGTCAGACTCATCATAAAACTCATGTATCGAAGGCAATCGAGCTAACTATCTAACATGTTGAATTTATAGTGAAAGATAGAAGAATTAAAATGAACAAATCTGAGCAGCAAAGGTGATTTATCCTATATCGGCTTTGTAACATCATAAGACTAAACTTTCAATGAACAGAAATACTCTCTAGAAATTGAAAAGTATGCACTTGAATAAACTCATAAAACATAGGCAATTACAATGAACACTTCATTGCGCAAGAATCCATTAGTTATGAACAATTTCTGATCCTCAAAAACTGATTTCTATTCAAGTGAGAAAAGAAAAGATGAATGTATAACATAGGATGAACAATCTCATAACATAACTGCCATGATTCTTCAATGATGAAAACATTACAATAGTTCTAAGCCCAAAATCCCATAAAAGTGAAAACAAAATTTTTGTACTCAAGAACTCCCTACTCTCTTCCAAAAAATAAGATTTTTCCCCATTCTCCTCTTCGATGTTGCCTTTTTAGTCGTGAATGTTGATAACTGTCTCTAAAATTCTTGGATCTGAAAACTGATTTGCTGCCACTTTTATGCCATAAAATCTGGTATTGTATTTAAAATATGGGTTTGATGTTGATTTCCTATTTTAAAATATGGAATGATTAAATCCTTCATATCTTCTGCCCTTCAATGAAATAATTTGATTGCCTTTACATAAATACTCTACCACCTGTTATTACCAAATGATAGAACTTGTCTCAAAATATGGAAATGATCTTAACTTCTGATTGGCTGCCTGAAGAAGTAGATCCGATGCATGGAAATGAGAATATACTTTGATAGGAAACTGGTCTTATGCTTGAAAATCTGAGACTGATTTGCTTTGACTAAAATAAGAATATTACAATCTAGATTTGGAGAGATCTCAAATTATTATTTTCCTTCATTTTTGGATGTTGTGCCACTTGTCCCTTTACACACCAATTATGAATAAAGTGCTGCCAAATAAAATGTGAAAATAAATGAAACAACTGAGATTTGCCCAGTGTTTGTACAAATAAAAAAACCCCTCAAGAAATTAAAAACATCTACTTCATCAATCTTGGATCACCTTTATTCAAATTTCCAGGAAAACAATATCCACTCCAAAATATAAACCATTTCTTCTTTATATCTGTAAAACCATTTCTAGTTTTTTATCATGGTTTTGAAAAACAATTCTATATTTCTATTAAACACGACAAATCATAAATTGTAAATATTTACAAAACCATGTCTAGCTTTTTGCCCATGGTTTTGAAAAATGATTTCATATCCTCCATCAAATATGAAATTATATTTGAAATTTCTACCAAAACCATCTTTGGTTTCTTCCACATGGTTTTCATAATCAAAGTTTATGGGTAAATAAAATTATGAACAAATCAAAATAGTATAGTGAGAAAATAAAAACAATTTAAGATTTTCCCAATTTTATTTTCTTTACACATCTCGATCCGTAAACATCTTCTACATAAATACTTCCCCGTGAATTTCCAAAATTAAATATGACATGCAATATCCATAATCTCCCAATTTACTCTTCTGTGGTTAGTAATATTATTCATAAACCATTTTAATATTTTATCTTGTAGCTTCCCGATTGAGTGCTCCAATGCACACCAGCTCAAAACCATTTTAATTTCCCTAGCCATTGGTTTTTTAAAAACCCACGAACCACATATGTGGGAAACTTTAATTTCCCAATTCCAATATATGATTTAATCTAATGTTCACAAACGATCGAGGAAGAAATGTGAACGAAGGTTAATATCAAATTTGCTCCTAATGGATTTGATTTTAATGCATGGGCTAGGATTTGGTCATGACTCTTGATACTTTGATTTGATTTGAGAATTGGAGTTTAAAGTGAAGGAAAACCAGCCAAATTGATATAAATCTTTGAGGCTTAGAAAAATTGACCCAAGACTAACCAAAAGATCAAATATTTTGGCGGAATCACTTTGGCAATTTCACACCGAAATAAGGGAGCAGTAATGAAGACCTTGATCTATTGGAGGGTAGGAATATATGAAAGACTCCCTAGATTGGATGGAAACGTAACCATAGCACAAATGATTATCTGATCCGATGTAGCACCAAAACATGGAGCATCTTACCGAAATTCAGAATTCATGTAGCAGATTTATTGCAAGCTATAAGGCTTTTGCTGTCGAAACAAGCCTTATCCCGCAGCAAATGTTTTATGAAATTTAACCATTTCGCTGCCAGAACTTGCAAACTTCCTACAGCGGAAAATTTCACCTGAAATACAATCCTGCTATTGAAGATGAATCAACATATTCTGAATAAAAATTTAGGAAGGCGGGAGTCTTGACTAAATTTGACTCAAACTTGGCGGAAAGCTAAAAATTTTGAATGGGTAGATTTTGGTTCCAACGTCTGGCTCCGGATGGGGATAGTGCTCTCCTTATGAAGCACTATGAACATGCAGACCAATGCCTTGATCCATTTTGATTTGAAAACATCCCTACAACCATAACTGCTATGCAACTGAAATCAAACACATTATGCACCAAAGCTGGAATCTGAAACTGAAACTATTGAAAATACACTACTTTGTACAATGCCTTTTCTCCATTGGGCTTATGGAGTCCTTATTTATGTTGATTTACTGCAAACCAAACCAAACTAAAAACTAAATGCTTAGAAATCAAGCTTCTTCATCACACCCCTACTCTAACTGGCATAAGCTTCTTGATCATGTATAAACAAATTTCCAATGTAGCCAGATAAGCATTTGGCTTATTACACAAACTTCTTGCATGCAACTAAATGAGAAGGTGCAATAAGAATACAACATTTTCAACAAGAATTCCACGAACAACTTATACTTATAGCTTTGAAATTCCATCCTTAAAAAGGAAAATATAGAATTTTCATTATCCCATTTAGACTCCATGTAAATTGTTATTGGATCTTGGAGAAAATAACATGATTCTTTCCATTCAAAAATGAAAGCTTCTATTTCTGATTGAAGAACATTAACAACAGGCTCACCAATTTCTGGAGATGGTTGATCCATATCAGCCGTAAAAGAAAGCATTGGTAGTTGATCTGGTAGCTCCTCTTTATTTTCAGTTGTTGCAACTGATATCAACTCAACATCATCCCCTTCACTATCTTCCCAAGACTCTAACTCATAGCTATCATAGATTGGATCACTCCTGCAAAATTCCATGTGTGTTAGAATAGAAACTTGCTCCTCATCATCTTCATACTCATCATATACAGATAGATCATTAAAAATTTCTAAATCTTGAAATTCATAAATCTTCACTTCATGAGGCTCTTGAAAGAATGATTGTGAATGGGTAGCCTAATCTTCATGAGAATTTGGAACACCAATTTCATGGTAACAACATCTATTAGAAACATCAAATGAATCTAAATCCATGCTATCAACAATTCTATCATCAACAACATCCTCAAAATCTTCTTCTTGAAAAGAAGAATGGGAGAGGGATTCATGTATGATTGATTCCTCATCCACCTCTTCATCAATAAACCCACTTTCATCCTCTCTATTAGTAAAACAACCTTCTTCATGCCGAATATGTGAATTAAACTCCTCGCAACAGTGCTAAAAAGGAAATTCTTTGGGAAAATACCTCTTCATTGCTGATGAAATGCTATATGAAAATATTTTAATGAAGAAATGCTAGAAGGAGGAAAGGATTTGTACCATTCTCGTGCATCTCCCTCTTATGAGTACATGAACATCTTCATTAACACATCCTCATGATCAATTCCCAGCTAATGCATAACTTCATGGAATTTCAACAAATACACAGCAGGATTGTCATCATTTTCTTCTCTAAAATTGGGAATACAGTCTCCCCACTCATCCACAATAAGTACAGTATTAGGAAAACCAGGAATGGATGAGAAATTAAAAGGTGCAAACCTCCGAGCCAAAATGTCAGCCATTCGAGCATCTGACATCTTGAAATTGTTGAGTCACCACTGGATTCTTCAATCATGGAGTCACCAGGTGAATGTTTATAGTCAAATTTCGATGATCGATCCTTGTTCACTATCAAGGACCAACTCTATTTGTTGTCGTACGCCCAAGGAAAATAACTTTGTTCTCCATTCCCCAGCAACGACGCCAAAAGATGTTAGTGTTAAAGTTTTCTCTTGACTACAGGAGAGCAAGGTCTAGCACATCTTAATCGATGATAAATGTATTTTTTTTTGGAGGAAATTTAGGGAGACTGGACTTAGCTATTAAAAGGTTGGGCATGGGGTCAGACTCATCATACACTCATGTATCAAAGGCAATCGAGCTAACTATCAAACAAGTTTAATTTATAGTGAAATATTGAAGAAATAAAATGAACAAGTATGAGAAGCAAAGGTGATATATCCTGGATAAGCTTTGTAGCATCATAAGACTGAAATTTCAATGAACAAAAATCCTCTCTGCAAATTGAAAAGTATGCACTTGAATAAACTCATAAAACATGGGCAATTACAATGAACACTTCATTGCACGAGAATCCATAAAACATGGGCAATTACAATGAACACTTCATTGCACAAGAATCCATTAGTTATGAACAATTTCTTATCCTCAAAAACTAATTTGTATTCAACTAAGGAAATAAAATATGAATGTATAACATAGGATGGACAATCTAATAACATAAATGTCATGATTCTTCAATAATGAAAACATTACAATAGTTTTAAGCCCAAAATCCCATGAAAAGTGAAAACATAATTTTTGTACTCAATTACTCCCTACTTTCTTCCCATAAGGAAGATTTTCCCCCATTCTCCTCTGAGATGTTTACTTTTTATTTTTGAATATTGATAATTGTCTCTGAAATTCTTGGATATGAAAACTGATTTTCTACCAATTCTGGATGTGAAAACTGATTTTCTACCAATTCTATGCCATTGAATATGATATTGCATTTAAAATATAGGTTTGATCTTAATTTCCTATTTTAAAATATGAAATCATTAAATCCTTGATATCTTATGCCCTTCGATGAAATAATTTGATTGCTTTTACATAGATACCCTTCAACCTGTTATTACCAAATGATAGAACTTGTCTCAAAATATAGAAATGATCTTAATTGTCGATTAGCTGTCTAAAGAAGTAGATCCAATGCATGGAAATGAGAATATACTTTGATAAGAAAGTGATATTATGCTTGAAAATATGAGACTCATTTGCTTTGACTAAAATAAGAAGCTTACAATCTAGATTTGGAAATATTTCAAATTATTATTTTCTTCATTTTTGGATGTTGTGCCACTTGTCCCTTTACACACCAATTATGAATAAAGAATGTGAAAATAAATAAAACAAATGAGATTTTCCCAATGTTTTCTTTTGTATATCTGTAAAACCATTCTCGTTTTTGCTCATTGTTTTGAAAAACAATCCTATGTTTCTATAAAACATAGGAAATCATAAATTGTAAATATTTACAAAAGTCTAGTTTTTGGCCCATGGTTTTGAAAAATGATCATTTCATATCCTCCATCAAATATGAAATTATATTTGAAATTTCTATCAAAACCATCTCTGGCACATGGTTTTCATAATCAAAGTTTATGGATAAATAAAATTATCCACAAACCAAAATAGTGAGAAAATAAAAACAATTTAGGACTTTCCCAATCTTATTTTTTGTGCATATCTGGATCCATAACCATTTTAATAATTTCTCTAGTGGTTTCCCATTTGACTGCTCCAATGCATACTAGCTCAAAAACATTTTAATTTCTCTACACATGGTTTCTTAAAAACCCATGGAACCAAATATGTGGGAAAATTTAATTTCCCAATTCCAATGTATGATTCAATCTAAGGTTCACAAGTTATCGAGCAAGAAATGTGATCGGAGGTTAATATCAAAATTGCTCCTGATGGGTTTTATTTTAATGCATGGGTTAGGACTTGTTCATGACTCTTTCTACTTTGATTTGATTTGAGACTTGGAGTTTGCATTGAAGGAAGGCTAACCAAATTGACAAAAATATTTGAGGCTTAGCAAAATTGACCTAAGCCTAACCAAAAGATCAAATATTTTGGCGGAATCACTTTGGCAATTTCACGCCCAAATAAGGGAGTAGTAATGAATACCTTGATCTATTGTAAGGTAGGAATATATGAAAGACTCACCGGATTGGATGGAAATGTAACCATGCCATTGATGATTATCTTAGATGGTGTAGCACCAAAACATGGAGCATATTACCAAAATTAAGAATTCATGTAGTAGATTTATTGCAAGCTATAAGGCTTTTGTCGTCAGAACAAGCCTTATCCCGTAGCAAATGTTTTATGAAATTTAACCATTTCATTGCCGAAATTTGCAAACTTCCTACATCGACAAAATTCACTTGAAATACAAGCCTGCTATTGAATATGAATCAACATACTCCGAATAAAAAATTAAGAAGGTGGCAGTCTTGACCAAATTTGATTCAAACTTGGTGGAAAGATGAAAATTTTGATTGGGTATATTTTGGTACCAACAGTCCCACTTATGATTCAAGATTTGAGGAGATTAATTGCGTTAGTATATGGATATAGGCCTTTAGACATTATCACGAATCGTCCTTTTCTTGAAGGTTGTTACAACGACCAATATGGACCTTCTTTCACAAATTTCTATGGTATTTCTTGAGGGACAAATTGGTTGTTGCATTGGAGGAAGTACCCAAAGTAACCTCGATATATTTGGCATGCACATTCTTTAGTGGCATAAATACCTTAGCACACATTTCAAGGGAACTCTTCTCCATGGACTATTTGTATGTTACCTTGCACACATCTCAAGGGTCCCATTGTACACATCTCAAGGGTTCTTCATGTTGGGTATTATTATATTGTTTGTCGATGGGACACTATAACTACCTTTGCACGCTCTTCAAGGGTGCATCTCTTCATGGAATATTTTATTGTTATTTGAACTGGTCAATGTATTCCTCCTTTTACATTTATCTACAATGATTTTGTTAAGGATTATTTTATTGATCTGACAATAGATCCAAGGGAGGTAGTAACTGTAATTGGTGAATTCTTCCATGGCATGGCATCCAAAGATCATTTAAATTATTTGTTGGTTAAGGGGTTTTCCTTGGGGAGTGATCTCTTTATAGGTAATTGTGTAAAGTACCCGATTAAAAATTTAGGCACATTAACTCCAACTTTCCAATAGAGAGTAAATTGATCCCCAAATTTATCCAAACAATGGCTTTATTATGTTTACTGGAATATGAATAATATGGTGCAACCCCAAATGTATACTATCAAACCACTGTAAGGTTCCCAATCAAATATTATATACCACTATGATATTCACGATCCAAAATTAGAGCTATTAACCCCAATGCAACCCCAAAGAATCGTTGGATTCGAAACTAGGAGCACTAGTTCAAATCTAACCACATAGAACACTGGGTTTCCATGTTAAATTTTGAGCATTAATTCACAATACTCTAGGATCTTTACTGAGAGAACAACATGTACAGTATATCAATGCATATTAATCATAACAAGCATGTCAATCATCACAAGAATCAAAAGCATGAGAGACAATAGACACACAGAGTTTCCGTGGGGAAAACTCTAACGTGAAAAACCCCACAACTTCCTCAGAGATAGAGAGAGCAATAGCTCAACCAAAGTACAACCAAATACACAGAGATAGTCTTCTACTAGCAGATGATCCTCCTCCTCACATGTGCGCCACTTTCCGAGTGAAGGAAGAATGAGTTTCTGAGTGATCCAAATAGAGATCTCCTGATCTCTATTTATACTTGTTATGTTTTCCCAATAACCTTATGGGGCCGACTTGTCTAGCTAGGTACAATAACCACATGTTACATAAATTAGGGCCGACCCCACACATGGTGGTCTAATAACCCATCGACAAGTTAACATACTTGCGACACCTGTCAATACAAATGACGACACTTCCGTATAGAGGAATGACACATCTCTATAGGAGTACAATAAATATATAAATGAAATACATTCTGAAGTTACATATACATCAACACTCCCTCTTAACTAGGAAGGTATTTCTCGACACAGATATGCTAGCACAAGTCTTCTTCTCTGGATCATCGTCATCGATGCATCATCATCTTCACTGCTGCTGCTATCTCAACCAATCTTTGAATCTACTCGTCATAGGAAGTTCTACAAAGCCAGTCCTTTTTCATACTGGATGTAGGCCCACCACCTACAGGTCTTCATCATCACTGGCCATACTTTGGAATCCTCATGACTTATTACGTGCATCACAAAACCTCAAAAGAGCATCCCAGGATGTTACGGGTACACAACACCGACCTATAGGATCTCCCAGGGCGCTATTACATGTGACCCCACCACAAAACCTCAAAAGAGCATCCCAGGATGTTACGGGTACACAACTCTGACCTCAAGGATCTCCCAGGGCACAAATTACATGTGGTCACCACAAAACCTCGCAAGAGCATCCCAGGATGTTACGGGTACACAACTCCGACCTGAAGGATCTCCCAAAGCACAAATTACATGTGGTCATGGAAAAACCTCGCAAGAGAATCCCAGGATGTTACAGGTACACAACTCCGACCTGAAGGATCTCCCATGTCACAAATTACATGTCCTCCCAGAGAAATGTCTCGAAAGAGCATCCCAGGCTGTTACGGGTACACAACTCTGACCTATAGGATCTCCCAGACATGCTCATCTGCACAACCTGTTCCACGGCCATGGTGTATCATATTGATACTCACCATACATCATCCTGATGTACACATGATCATCCTAATCATCATCACTACATCGTCATGATGCATATCATCTGGAGCAACATCCTGAAGCTCGTCATCCATGATCATCCTGATCATACAATGCATCCACCTAATGCATACACAGTATCTTCCTGATACATATCATCATACATGATCTACCTGATCATACAATGTATCCACCTGATACATATACAAATACATGATCCACCTGATCATACCTGATACATATCAATATACATGATCTACCTGATCATACAACGTATCCACCTGATACAAATACAAATACATGGTCCAAGCATCCAACATGATGCGTACATACATAAATGATCCAACTGATCATATCCAGCATCCAACATGATGCGTACATACATAAATGATCCAAATGATCATATCCAGCATCCAACATGATGCGTACATACATAAATGATCCAACTGATCATGTCCAACATCAACATGATGCATGCATACATAAATGATCCAACTGATCATGTCCAGCATCAACATGATGCATACATACATAAAAATGTAAATGATCCAACTGATCATACAGAGCAGAAACTAGAACATCATCCTAATGCTCATCATCCATCGCTTACATCCACATCCATGTGAAGGATCTCCCTTCCACCATGCTAGGAATGGCTACAGCAAATGTATCCATCACTTCTTCCTCGAAGTGTCATCGATCTAAAGAACACCGAGCCTCTCTCTGAAGTACTCGAACTTCACTCTGGCTAGTGGCTTCGTCAACACATCTGCAATCTGCTCGTTCGTCACAACATACAGGAGCTTCACTGCACCATATCCCTGATATAGTAGTATTTGATATCTATGTGTTTCGACCTGTCGTGGAACACTAGGTTCTCTGATAGCTTCACATAACTCTCGTTGTCACAAAAGATACCAGTGGTATCCAGCGGGAGATCAAATAACTCTGACAGTAGCTTCCGAAGCCATACTGCCTCACAACTAACTGAACAGGTTGCAACATACTATGCCTCGGCTGTACTCAGTGTTACGCAGGACTGCTTCTTGCTAAACCAAGAGATCACACCTGATCCCATACTGAAGCAGCACCCAGATGTGCTCTTCCTATCTGTAGCACTTCCTGCCCAGTCTGAATCAACATAACCCTGCAGGTTAAACTTTTGATTCGCATCATACTTGATCCCATAATCAACTGTACCCTTCAGGTACCTCAGAATATGCTTTACAGCAACCAGGTGAACACTCCTTAGATCTGTCAGGAACTGGCTCAATGTGTTCACCGCAAAGCAAATATCTGGTCTCGTATTCGTCATGTACATCAAGGACCCAATCATCTGACGATACATAGAGACATCCACCGGCTCAGATGAAGCATCACAAAGAAGCTTCAGGTTCGATGCCATAGGTGTGGCCATGGCCTTGCAATCCATCATCCCGAACCTCTTCAGGATATCTACTGTATACTTCCCTTGTCCAAGGAAGATCCCATCTGCACTCTGCCACACCTCCATACCTAGAAAATAGTGCATCATCCCCAAGTCCTTCATATCGAACTCGGCAGCAAGCTTCCTCTTTGTATCGGCAATTAGTCTATCATCTCCTATTACAAATAGGTCATCCACATATAGGAGTAGTATCACAGGATTTCCTTCCTCAACCTTGTAGTAAAGGTTGGAATTCGCTTTACTCTTAGTAAAGCCCAAACTAGATAGGAAGTTGTCCATCCTACCATACCAAGTTCTGGGAGCTTGCTTTAAGCCATACAAGGCTTTCTTCAATTTGCACACATATGACTCCCTGTCCTGTGTTTCAAAACCGAGTGGCTACTGTTGATGTATATGTAACTTCGGAATGTATTTCACATATATGTATATTGTATTCCTATAGAGATGTTATTATTCCCCTATACGGAAGTGTCGTCATTTATATTATAAGTGTCGTAACTTATACTTGATGGGTTATTAGACCACCTTGTTTGGGGTCAGCCCTGTATAAGTCATGTGGGTCAAAGGGTTATTAGACCACCCTATTGGGGGTCGGCCCAGTCAGCATTATGTTATGTGGTTAAGTTCGAGCCTACATGAGTTAGGTAAAAAGGCAAGTCAAGTCAAGTATAAATAGAGTGCGGGAGGCACTCTATTTACTCACTCACTTCTCACACATGCTCTCAAGGAGGAGAGGCGCACTTATGGAGGAGGAGGATCTGCTGCTAGGTTATGTCTATCTCTCTTGGTTGGTTGTATCATTGCTCTATCTATCTCTGAGGAATTTATTGGGGTTTTTCACCTTTATGGTTTTCCCCAAGTAAATCTTTGTGTCTCTTGTGTGCCTGCATTATTGTCTCCATGATTGATATGCTGTAGATATGCTGTACATGTTGTTCTCTCAGTTAAGATCCTAGATCATATTGAAGTAAATTCTGAAAATTAACATGGTATCAGAGCTATCCTGAAAGAAGGCATGATATGGCATGTATGACACTTGTTGCACTTACGATGCTAGGGCTTGATATAGCAAAAACCAGTCATCGTAGCACTTTCGCTATAAATCCGTTTTGGCGACGTTTTCGGATCTGAAATTGTTACAGGACGAAGATTAAATCTCCAGGTACCTTGTGTCCAAAGGACAACCTCTAATTCGTTGTACTTTGTGATTTATGATCTGTACAATATAGGGTTTCTGCCTCTTCCAGATCTGAGTCAAAATCAGGTGCCCTTGGGAAAAAGGTCATAACTTGGGCTAGGAAGATCCAAATGAAATTTCGTAAAACGTGACAGGTAGTACACAGACTGTACTATCTCAGAAAAAAAAAAATTCAGAGGCCGAAGATGAACTAGTGACACGTGGCACGCCGTACAAGTGCGCTCTCCTGCATTATCCCATAAACAGGTCACGTTGCGACACTTGGAATAACTCTCTCTCAGAGAGTCCAATTGAGGTCAGACCTGTCAGGATGGAAAGATAACATGCCGAGCTATCTCAGGAAAAGTTTTCAGGGGCCGAAGTTCAAACAGTGACACGTGGCACTCCGTACAAGTTCGCTCTCCTGTTTTATCCCAAAACAGGTCACGTTACGACATTTGGCATAACTCTCTCTCAAAGAATCCAATTGAGGTCAGACTTGTTAGGATGAAAAGATAACAGGTCAGGCTATCTCAAGAAACTTTTTCAGACCCTGTGAATCGAAAAGTTCAGAGTTACACCAGAAACAATCAGGTACATATTTCTGTCAAAACAGAATTATTTTGAGTACCTTCATTCATGGCTTCCGGAAATTAGGGCTTTGAAGAAAGTTGAAATTTTTGTAATCGGAGACCACGGCTGGATGCTACTCATAAAAATAGAAATTTAGAGACCAAGATCAGAATTTTTGGTTGGGCAGAAGGTCGGGCTTGATCAAACCCTAGTTCGGGACTTTGATCAGAAAAGTGGAAAATTAGGGCTTCTGTAAAAATGGGAATTTTTGAAATCTGTGACCATGGCTGGAATCTCCTCAGAAAAATAGAAGCTTAGAGCTTTGGATCAAACCTTTTGATTGGTCAGAAGAGTGGGCTTCATCAAACCCCAGTTCAGGGTCACATCCAGTGAATCCAGAAGTTTCAAAGGCAAAATTGAGAAGTGAAACTTTGCAATTTTCAAATTCTGAATATACCAGCTTGATCAGCTCATCAAGGTGCATATTTCTATCCTTTCAGAAGTTTGAAATTCAAAGTTTGAGTTTTTGGGGTTTCTCTGACAAACCCATATCCAGCTCCAGGTCCAGTTCTTGCAAATCAAGTGGATTGGGTTAATCCTAGAAGAAGATGGATTGATCATCTGCATAAGTGAAGAAGTTCCTGTTTCAAAGGGAGATGAGGCTAAGGCCTTACATAAGAATATTTCAAGCGATCTCGACAGGTATGACTCATCGAGGTATGTTTCGATATTTGTTCATGATTAAGTTTATGGTATGTTTGTCTTCATGTTATTACGATTAGTACAATCTTGATATTAGATTTGTCGTATCACCTTAACAAAATTATGAATGCACAATAGAAAATATTCATTGATTAGGGTGTTGACACTTATGATTGTACTAATGAACTATGGTGTTGTATGAGGTTTATGTTGTCTACTAACATGAAAGGTACACCAAGAAAGACAAATCATGTTCTGGTTCAAGAACATATGATCATGATGACATGAGGACAAAGATTCATCCATTGTCATGGATCTCATAAAATATCCATTCACGAGGTATGTATAACTTGGTTTTATAATGGTTAACTTATGAGACATGCAGGTTACTAGCACAAGTCATTGAAGAAGAACAAGAAGACATCATGTTAGACATAACTAGCTAACATAGTAATCCAGGTATGTTTTTCCTATATCAAGTCAGAATCTCACCTTGTGATAAGATCCTTTATATAAGTATACATGGCATGATTGATTATGATTATTCATTGAAGTTAGTAATCATGGGTTTAGGCATATTATGCTTTTTACTTTGATTGATGATATGACTAACCAGAAGAATCATGAAGGTATAGGTTTGAATAACCACAGGTTTTATGCACATTATATCTCTTATCTTAATTGATGATTCAACTAACGCGAAGAGTCATAGGTTTGAGTAATTATAGGTTTAGACATGTTATGCTTCTTATGATTTGACTAACCATAAGAATCTTACATAAACCTTGAATGCTAATGCTTACTATTTCTGATTGAAATATACATGCTTGAGATTATTGTGTTTTAATAGTATATTAATGAATGTATGATTTTATATGAGATCACAAGGATAACACAATCATGATACTAATAAGCATGCATAGGAACCAAGGATGAATATGAGTTCAAGAACAGGTAATCCAGGAAGCAAAGATCAAGAGGGAGTACACTCTAGTTGTTCCTGCAAGAAAGCAAAGGAGCACACTTCAGTAGTTTCTGCAAGGATGCAGATATTCAGAGGGAGTTGACCATCTTTCTACATTCCAAAACAGAAAGGTGTAGAAGAAGCTACTTCAGTTTAGGACTCCAACAGCTCCTGCAAGGAAGCAAAGACTCAGAGGGAGTCCACCCAACGAACAAAGAAAGATAAGTATTTTAATCATCATTTCTTGCATATTTGTTTATTTAAATAATACTGTTCAATAATGTATATACTGATGTTCCTAGAATTAGGTTGTGTATTATGCATATTAGAATAGTTGCATTGATGAACAGTATACTACTAATATACATGGGTAAGTGGCCTATTGCACTGTACAACATTCCATTGCTACTTATCTAGAATGAAACCTCTTTGCTGACATGTTGAGAGTTGTGCACACTCTTAACAATGTTCTGGTAGAGATTGGAAGGCATCTAGAAAGTTACGGGATATGGATAAATGTTGTATTGAAGCATTGGCTAAGATAATTGCATGACTGTATGACATATTTATTTATGTGTAAGAATTTGTTCTGAAAACTATGAGATGTTTTCTAATCATGCAATTTAACTTGTTGTGTAGGAAAGATCGTATGCCATATCCTACAAAAGAAGAACTACAACATTTGTTCAGCAACAAATTTATTTATTGAAGATATTGAAGTTCCCAGGATCTGGGATGAAGAAATGGAATGCCATGATCCGTCAATCATGAAGAATGATGTTTTGGATGTAGTCCCAAGACGTGAAGGGAAGTTTGTTATGACTTCCAAATGGAACTATCAGATCAAGCATGTTGCAGATGGCAGCATTAAGAAATATAAAAGTGATGAAATAGAAGATGCACCAGATGGATTTCAAGACAGCATGGTGCAGTCATATATGTGTGCAGAACTTGGTGAAGATAGATTGATTGCCAACACGCAGCGGAAGCTTGCTGCCAAGTTCGAGATGAAAGATTTGGGAATGATGCACTATTTCCTAGGTATGGAGGTGTGGCAGAATGCAGGTGGGATCTTCCTTGGTCAAGGAAAGTACACAGTAGATATCCTGAAGAGATTCGGGATGATGGATTGCAAGGCCATGGCTACACCGATAGCATCGAATCTGAAGCTTCTATGTGATGCTTCATCTGAGCCTGTTGATGTCTCTATGTATCGTCAGATGATTGGGTCCTTGATGTACCTGACGAACACGAGACCAGACATTTGCTTTGCTGTGAACACACTGAGCCAGTTCCTGACGGATCCAAGAAGTGTTCACCTGGTTGCTGTAAAGCATGTTCTGAGGTACCTGAAGGGTACAGTGGATTATGGGCTCAGGTATGAGGTGAATCAAAAGTTTAACCTACAGGGTTATGTTGATTCAGATTGGGCTGGCAGTGCTGCAGACAGGAAGAGCACATCTAGGTGTTTCTTCAGTATGGGATCAGGTGTGATCTCTTGGTTTAGCAGGAAGCAGTCCTGCGTAGCACTGAGTACAGCTGAGGCAGAGTATGTTGCAGCCTGTTCAGCTAGTTGTGAGGCAGTATGGCTACGGAAGCTATTGTCTGAGTTATTTGATCTCCCGTTGGAGGCCACTGGTATCTTCTGTGATAACCAGAGTTGTGTGAAGCTGTCCGAGAACCCAGTGTTTCATGACAGGTCGAAACACATAGAGATCAAATATCACTATATCAGGGATATGGTGCAGAGAGGAGCTGTGAAGCTCCTGTATGTTGCGACGGACGAGCAGATTGCAGATGTGCTGACGAAGCCACTAGCCAGGGTGAAGTTCGAGTACTTCAGAGAGAGGCTTGGCGTTCTTCAGATCGAGGACACTTCGAGGAAGAAGTGATGGACACATTTGCTGAAGCCATTCCAAGCATGTTGGAAGGAGGATCCTTCACATGGCTGTGGATGTAAGCGCTGGATGATGAGCATCAGGATGATGTTCTGGTTTCTGCTTGGATATGATCAGTTGGATCATTTTTATGTATGTATGTACGCATCATGTGGATGTTGGATATGATCAGTTGGATCATTTTTATGTATGTATGTACGCATCATGTGGATACTAGATATGATCAGTTGGATCATTTTATGTATGTATGTACGCATCATATGGATGCTGGATATGATCAGTTGGATCATTTTATGTATGTATGCATCATGTTGGATGCTTGGACCATGTATCTGTATATGTATCAGGTGGATACATTGTATGATCAGGTGGATCATGTATGGTGATATGTATCATGTATTTGTATTTGTATCAGGTGGATACATTGTATGATCAGGAGGATCATGTATGATGATATGTATCAGGTAGATACTTGGTATGCATCAGGTAGATGCATTGATGATCAGGTGGATCATGTATGAGGACATGCAGCAGGATGTTGCAGTGATGATCAGGATGATCATGGATGACGAGCTTCAGGATGTTGCTCCAGATGACATGCAGCAGGATGTTGCAGTGATGATCAGGATGATCATGGATACATCAGGATGATGTATGGTGAGTATCAGGTTGATACTCTATGGCCGTGGATCAGGTTGTGCAGATGAGCATGTAATCCGGTGCCCTGGGAGATTTGCAGATGGTCTTTCGAGGTTTTGCCTATGGCATGTAATATCGGTGCCCTGGGACATCTGGCAAATGCTCTTTCGAGGTTTTGCTCTGGGAGGACATGTAATTCGGTGCCCTGGGAGATCTGCAGATAGTCTTTCGAGGTTTTGCCTATGGCATGTAATAGCGCCCTGGGATATCTGGCAGATGCTCTTGCGAGGTTTTGTCCTATGGTATGTAATAGCGCCCTGGGAGATCCGATAGGTTAGGCCGTGTGCCCGTAATCAGTCCTGGGATGCTCTTGCGAGGTTTTGCCATGACCACATGTAATAGCGCCCTGGGAGATTTCAGGTCAGAGTTGTGTACCCGTAACATCCTGAGATGCTCTTGCGAGGTTTTGTGGTGGACCACATGTAATAGCACCCTGGGAGATTTCAGGTCGGAGTTGTGTACCCGTAACATCCTGAGATGCTCTTTCGAGGTTTTGTGGTGGGGTCACATGTAATGGCACCCTGGGAGATCCTACAGGTCGGAGTTGTGTACCCGTAACATCCTGGGATGCTCTTTCGAGGTTTTGTGACGCACATAATAAGTCCTGAGGATTCCACAGTATGGCCAGTGATGATGAAGACCTACAGGTGGTGGGCCTACATCCAGTATGAAAAAGGACTGGCTCTGTAGAACTTCCTATGACGAGTAGATTCAGAGATTGATTGAGATAGCAGCAGCAGTGACGATGATGATGACTCGATGACGATTATCCAGTGACGATGATCCAGAGAAGATGACTTGTGCTAGAAGAACTGTGCTGAGAAATACCTTCCTAGTTAAGAGGGAGTGTTGATGTATATGTAACTTCGGAATGTATTTCACATATATGTATATTGTATTCCTATAGAGATGTTATTATTCCCCTATACGGAAGTGTCGTCATTTATATTATAAGTGTCGTAACTTATACTTGATGGGTTATTAGACCACCTTGTTTGGGGTCAGCCCTGTATAAGTCATGTGGGTCAAAGAGTTATTAGACCACCCTATTGGGGGTCGGCCCAGTCAGCATTATGTTATGTGGTTAAGTTCGAGCCTACATGAGTTAGGTAAAAAGGCAAGTCAAGTCAAGTATAAATAGAGTGCGGGAGGCACTCTATTTACTCACTCACTTCTCACACATGCTCTCAAGGAGGAGAGGCGCACTTATGGAGGAGGAGGATCTGCTGCTAGGTTATGGCTATCTCTCTTGGTTGGTTGTATCATTGCTCTATCTATCTCTGAGGAATTTACTGGGGTTTTTCACCTTTATGGTTTTCCCCAAGTAAATCTTTGTGTCTCTTGTGTGCTTGCATTATTGTCTCCATGATTGATATGCTGTAGATATGCTGTACATGTTGTTCTCTCAGTTAAGATCCTAGATCATATTGAAGTAAATTCTGAAAATTAACAGCTACTCCACATACACTTCCTCTTCAACTACACCATTCAAGAAAGCAGTCTTGACATCCATCTAGTGTATCTTCCATTTCATCGCTACAGCCAGGGCAAGTACTGATTTGATGGAAGTGTACCTGGCTACAGGTGCAAAAGTTTCTTCATAATCTATTCCCTCTTTCTGAGAGAAGCCACAAGCTACAAATCTTGCCTTGTATTTTTCTATGCTGCCATCTGCAGCATGCTTGATCTTGTAAATCCATTTGGAAGTCACAACAGACTTCCCTTCAGGTCTTGGGACAACATCCCAAACATCATTCTTCATTATTGATTGGTATTCCTTGACCATGGCATCCTTCCATTCTTTCTTTTCCGCTGCTTCTTCATAACTGGAAGGTTCTTTGTTCATGATATCACAGAGTAAGGCAACATAGCTGGTATGTGATCTTGTTCTCTTCTTTGCTCTGTGTTCTTTTGGAATGCCATATCCTTTTGCATCTTGAATGAGCTCTCTATCCCATCCAGGTTTCCTCTTGTGAGAGTCCTTCTCATGAGGTGGGTCTACAGGTTCTTGTGGATCTTCAATTTCACTATCAACATTTGGAATTGCTTCAGTCATGGTAGTGTCTTGAAATCTAGTTTCCTTGGGTTCTTCATAATCTTCAGCAGGTGTCTTCCTTGATTTGATGAATGTTGAGTTTTCATCAAATGTTACATCCCTGCTGACATCAATCTTCTTGAACCCTGGAAAGTATATCTTGTAACCCTTCGAGCTTTCACTGTAACCCACAAAGATACCCTTCTTTCATGAAGGATCCAGCTTGGTCCTCTTTTCCTTTGGGACATGTGTATATACTGGACAACCAAATATTCTGAGATGGCTGACCTCAGGTTTCTTACCAGAGAAGACCTCTTCCGGTGTCTTGTTGTCCAATATCTTGTGGGGTGTTTTGTTCTGCACATATACAGCTGTCCTAGCTGCTTCTTCCCATAGATGCATAGGTAGATCCTGGTCATGCAGCATTGCTCGTGTTGCTTCCATGATTGTTCTATTATTTCTTTCTACAACTCCATTCTGTTGTGGATTGTAAGGAGCAGTCAACTCCCTCTTAATCCCCGAATCACTGCATAGCTTCTTGAAGTCACATGAAGTGAATTCTCCACCATTGTCGGATTTGAAAGTCTTGATTCTCTTATCAGTTTGGTTCTCTATCAAGATTTTGAATTCCTTAAACTTATCAAATAATTCATCTTTGTTCTTCAAGAAGTAAACCCCAAGTCTTCCTGGAGAAGTCATCAATGAAAGAGACATAGTAACATACCCACTCAGAGAACTGGATGACATCGGACTGCATACATCAGAGTGGATAATTTCCAAGATGCTTTTTGCCTTGCTTTCACTGTTCGGAAATGCCTTCTTTACGTTCTTTCCTTTTGCACATCCTTTGCAAACACCTTCATGCTTGGTCTTGATTTCAGGAAGACCTTCTACTGCTTTGCTTGCAATTGGTAATGCTCTGTAGTGCATATGTGCAAGTCTTCTATGCCCAAGTTCACTTGGCTCCATGGACTCATGTACCATGGCATGTTCCGGTTGTCCCTTCAATTTATACAAATCTCCCTCTTGCTCTCCAATCACTACTGCATCATCGATAGTTTTACCTTTTGGCCACATTAGAACTTGGCCATCTACAAATGCAACCCTCATACCTTTTTCATCCAATGCAGATATGGAGAGTAGGTTCTTCTTGAGCCCAGGTACATAAAGGACTTCTTTCATCTTCAAATATTTTCCAGAATCTAGGTTGTAGGAGGCTTCACCACTTCCTTTGATGGGGTATTAATAGTCATCCCCAAGTTTCACTTTATGGGGTGATTCATGTTCGGATAGATTTACAAAAGATTCTTTAAACCCAGTCATGTGTTTGGAAGCCCCACTGTCAATAAGCCAATCATTACAACCATGAGAGATAGTACCTGTGAGAGCAGAGATTAGGACATACTCTTCTTCACTTGATGAGTCATCATCACTTTCTGCCCTAGCCTTCTTCTTTGGAGGTTCATCATCTTCGGCAGCATGAGCATGGAACTTTCTTTTGCTGCCCTTCTTCTTCTTGCTGGATTTGTTGTTGTTGTTGTTATCCCTTTTTTTCTTAGGACATTCTGAAGCAAAGTGACCCTTCTCATTGCATGTGAAGCACCTTAGATGCTTCTTATTCTTTTGGTGATAGTGAGTGGATCTCTTTTGCTGAGAGTGCTCCTTTTTAGGCTTGCTTCTTTTGGTGTGAGCTGCAAGAGCTTGATCTTCACTTCCCATCTTTTCTTCTCGTGCCACAAGCCTAGCTTCTTCTTGAGAGCATTCCTCCCACAGTCTACTGAAAGAGATTAAATTTTTTCTTGCACAGATTCCTTGAATAAAGGAGTCCCGTGACCTAGGTAGGCCATTCAAAGTGGACATAACAACTTCACCATTGTCCACTACTTCTTCCACAGCTTCAAGTTGTTCCTTGACCTGAGAGACCTTAGAGAAGTAAGACTGAATGATTTCTCCATTCAGCATCTTGACTCCTTTCAATTGATTCTGTAGAGTCATCTTCCGATTTATGTTCTTCCCTTCAAATAACTTGGTCAGGGAGTCAAACATCTCCTTGGGTGTCTTTAGAGATGACACGTGTGGTATAAGATGGTCTTTGATAGAATCAGCAATGATTCGCTTTGCCTTAACCAAGTTCTTCTTATGTAATACCTTAGCCTCTTCATCCTCTGGGATAGGGACCTCAGAGCTGATGTAGGAGTCCAATTCATTTTCTTCCAGGATTAACCCAATCCTATACTTCCAGGCTCAAAAGTTATCAGCCCCTTCAATCTTATCCTCAAGATTGGTGTGGTGAGACATCTTAAGGAGTAATTCAAATGGAAATAGAAGAGATTTAGGTCTTACCACTTACTTTGCTGAAAAACTGGATCTGGTCTCGGTTTAGGGTTTGTCGGAAAAACCCTAAAAATTCAAGAAGTGAATTTCAATTTTCTGAAAGGATGGAAAGATGTGCCTTGATGATCTTATCAGCTTGGTGTATTCAGAATTTGAGATCTGCAAAGCTTCACCCTTCAGAAATGCCTTTTAGTCTTCCCGGGTTCACTAGGGAGGACCCTGAATTAGGGTTTGAGTTTCCCAGAGATTTACTCAGCCAAAAATCTTGATCCAAAGCTCTAAACTTTGATATTTCCAAGGAGCTTCCAGCTATGTATTCAGATTTCAGAAATTCCTATTTTTGTGGAAACCCTTATTTTTAGGGCCAAGTCTAAAAATGCTCAGAATTGAATTCTGATTGGGCAGATAGATTCTCCTTGATGATTAGAGTCAATCTACTATATTGCTTTTCCAAAATCTGTGGAGAGAAACCCAATAAACAAGAAACCCTAGTTTTCGTCACTGCACAATGTCTTCTTCTCAGGTTAGCTCTGATACCATGTTAAATTTTGAGCATTAATTCACAATATTCTAGGATCTTTACTGAGAGAAAAACATGTACAGTATATCAATGCATATCAATCATAACAAGCATGTCAATCACCACAAGAATCAAAAGCATGAGAGACAATAGACACACAGAGTTTCCGTGGGGAAAACCCTAAGGTGAAAAACCCCACAACTTCCTCAGAGATAGAGAGAGCAATAGCTCAACCAAAGTACAACCAAATACACATAGATAGTCTTCTACTAGCAGATGATCCTCCTCCTCACATGTGCGCCGCTTTTCGAGTGAAGGAAGAATGAGTTTCTGAGTGATCCAAATAGAGATCTCCCGATCTCTATTTATACTTGTTCTGTTTTCCCAATAACCTTATGGGGATGACTTGTCTAGCTAGGTACAATAACCGCATGTTACATAAATCAGGGCCGACCCCACACATGGTGGTCTAATAACCCATCGGCAAGTTAACATACTTGCGACACTTGTCAATACAAATGACGACACTTCCGTATAGAGGAATGACACATCTCTATAGGAGTACAATAAATATATAAATGAAATACATTCCAAAGTTACATATACATGAACATTCCAACTCTTCCCAGACAGACCCTAACTTACTCTAATGTGACCGAAACAGCTTCTGAGGTACACAAACACATCTAATCTAACCATTAACAGACATCAGAGAACTTTATGTGATACTTCATTTCAATGTGCTTCGGCTTGTCATGAAACAGGAAAGATTGATGCAACTCTGATTGTCACACCTAATAACTATAGGCTCAATATTTTCACCGAACAACCCTGCGAGTAGATTTCTGAGCCACACTCCTTCTCAGCAGGAAATAGTAGCAGCTATGTATTCTACTTCGGTAGTGCTTTGGGCTACAGAGCCCTGCTTCCTGCTGGACCAAGATATCATAGTTGATCCTAGGCTATAACAATAGCGAGATGTACTCTTATGGTCCACAATGCTTCCTCCCTAGTATGAGTCTGTATAACCAAGTAACATGATTCCTCCATTGGAGGCATACCTGATTCCATATGAAATTGTACCTCGAAGGTACCTAAGCACATGCTTAGCAGTTGTCCAGTGTCTGTGTCTCGGATCAAACATAAATTGACTCAGAATGCTCACGGCATAACATATATTAGTCCTCGAATGTATCAAGTACACTAGCGAGGCTGTAAGTTCTCTATATAAAGTGGGATCTATTGGATCTTATCCATATCCTGACTCGTGAAGTTTCCTCAAATTGGAAACCATCGGTGTAGTCATAGATTTGCAATCTAACATGCCAAACCTGCGCAATATATCCATAGTGTACATCCCTTGAGATAGAAAAATTTCATCTTTTCTTTGCCAGATCTCAACACCAAGAAACTAGTGCATTAGACCTAAGTCTTTCATCTCGAACTCTATGGTGAGATCCCTCTTGCACCAAGCAATCAGATGTTCCTCTCCAGTGAGAAACAAATCATCAACATACAAAACTGATATCAATGGTTGGTTCTTCACCAATTTGAAGTACAAATTTGGATCAGCTTCACTCTTACAGAAACCCAATTTCTGAAGGTAGCTATCAATTATGGAGTACTAGGCCCTAGGAGCTTGCTTAATCCCATATAGAGATTTCTTTAGCTTGCAAACATGGGACTCCTTCCCATACACCACAAATCCATCAGGTTGCGGAATATAAACCTCTTCATCAACCTCACCATTCAGGAAGGTTGTATTCACATCCATCTGGTGAAGTTTCCATCCTAGAACATATGCAAGTGCAATCATTGCTCAGATTGTGGTGCACCTTGCCACAGGGGAAAAGGTCTCATCATAATCGATGCCTTCTTTCTGAGATAAACCTATGGCAACGAATTTGGATTTATACTTCTCAATGCTACCATCTGCAGCATGCTTTATCTTGTAAATACATCAAGAAGTCACAATGGGATTCCCATCAAGTTTGGGAACAAACTCCCAAACATCATTCTTCATTATAGAGTTGTACTCTTCTGTCATTGCATCTTTACAAACTTGCTTCCTTTCAGCTTCTTCGTATGATGATGGTTCTGAATCACTTATGTGACTCATCAGTGCAACATACCCTAAATATATGTCGGGTTGCTTGCGCTCTCTGGATGAGCATGCTGGTGTTCCATGTTTCTCTACAATTTCTAAGATGACTCGACACCAAGCAGATCTTCTTTTAGTGGGAGGGTCATCAGGTGACCTCTCAATTAGTTCTACTGACTCTTCAGGAGCTAGCGAATCCGAGTCATCTTCTAGTTTATCCCTCTCAAACTCTATAGGGGGAGAATCAGACTCAGGATCCTCCATCTCTGAATAACACTGAATCTCTTTCGATATTTTGAAAGAAGCTTCCACATGGAAGGTAACATCTCAGCTGTCTTCAATGTGTCTCTCACCATGTACACATATTCTGTATGCTTTGGATGACTCGCTATAACCCACAAAGGTGTCTTTCTTTCCAAAAGGCTCCATCTTTGTTGTCTTTTCTTTCGGTACATGAATGTATACTGGGATACCAAAGATACTCAAGTGTGACATGTATGGATTCTCACTGGTAAACACTTCTTCTGGTGTCTTCTCATCTAGGATTCCATGCGGGCTTCTTTTATGGATGTACACAGCTGTACAGGTGGCTTCTTCCCATAATTAGGTAGAGATATCTTGATCATGCATCATGGCTTTTGCAGCCTCACATATGGTTCTATTCTTCCTTTCGGAAACCCCATTTTGCTGAGGATTGTATGGTACTGTTAATTGTCTACATATTCTTGCATCACTACATAGCTCATTAAATTCATGTGAATCAAATTCACCTCCATTATCATACCTTAATGCATGGATGTGATTATCTTTGTGATTTTCAACTAGGGCTTTAAACTCTTTAAATTTGCTAAGAGTTTCACTTTTAGCCTTATGAAATAAATCCATGACTTCCTAGAAAAATCATCTATGAATAGTACATAATATAAGAACCCACTTAGGGAGGGGGTGACATGGGACCACATACATTAGAAAGTATTAAATCTAAAATCCCTTTAGATCTAGTAGTACTGCTGGAAAAACTTTGATTAACATTCTTCCCAAGTGCACAACCCTGACATACACTATCATGCTCAAAATCAAATATGGGCATACCTTTTACCATCTTTTGAAGTCTTGGTATCGCTTTGTAGTGTAGGTGTCCAATCCATCGGTGCCATAGCTCACATGGACTGATAGTGTAGTGAATCAGCACTTGAATGTACTTCTCGGGTACCTTATAGAGTCCTCCCTCTTGAACTCCAATCACAGCAGCAGATTCTAGGATTTTGTTATTTGGCCTTAAAGGTGCTTTGTTATCCATGAAGATAACTCGAAAACCTTGTCTTCATGAACCAAAACTGAAACAAGGTTCTTCTTCAATCCTGGAACATATAGAATGTCCTCCACATGTAGAATATCACCGGTGCTCAACTAGAATAAGGTGGATACAACTCCTTGGATCGAATATGTTGAGTTGTCCCCCAACTCTACCATGCGTGTGAACTTTTTCTTCTTTAGGTCAGTGATGGCACTCTTATAACTAGTCATATGTTTGTATGCGCCGCTGTCAATCAACCATGTGTCTACACTTGTGATGATGGATCCCGAAAGGGATGAGACAAGGTAATACTCCCTTATTGTCTCCTTTTCTTCGGATACATTCTTTTGAGTGGTTTCATCTTCTATGGCGGTAGAAGCATGAAACTTTCCTTTCCACTTTGCTTTGCACTCTATTGAGAAATGGTCTTTCTTGTTGCAATTGTAGCATCTAGCTTTTGACTTTTCAAAGCCTTTGTTGAACTCCTTCTTCTTTGGATAAGAGAAATTCTTTTGGAAGAAGGGTTTATTTCCTTTCTTCATTCTTGTCATGAGGGCAAGGTTTTCTTCGTTGATGCATATTGACTTGCTCTAGATTCACCCCTCCTCTTGGAGGCAGTCATGCCACAACCTTTTGAAGTTAGTTTGTACCTCTTGGCCATTTACCACAACCAAGAATGTCTCCCATGAGGATGGGAGACCATCAATAGCGGTTTGGAGAAGATCATCTTCATCCACCACTACTCCAATACTAGCAAGTTGATCTCTTATGTGAGAGATATTGGTGAAGAAGGAGGCCATTGTCTCATCTGTCTCCATTTTTAAGTTTCAAAGCTTATTCTTCAATTCCCTCTTTTGACTCGAGGCCTTCTTCTCATATAGATTAGTTAATGTATCATAACATTCTTTTGCATTCTTTAGCGGTGTGATCACAGGAATCAAGATATCTTTTACCGAATCATAGATGATCCATTTGGCCTTAGCTTGATTCTTCTTGAAGTTGATGCACGCTGCATTAGATGTAGGCTCCTCCACCACAGTGGATACGTAGACATAGATGTCATGTTCCTCTAGGATGTTGAGAATCCTATCCTTCCAAGTGTTGAAGTTCTGATGCCATAGTCTTCAAATCTTGTGCTCAACTTCTCAGGATCAACGTAGGCTCTAGTTGGCATGCAAAATTGAGCTCCTTCACGCCCTGAGCTCTAATACCATGTTGAAATTTGGTTGAGCTTTGATATTTAATTCTTTTAGATGCAGAGACTTGAAGCAATGAGATAATTCAATCCATGCAATTCATGCAACCATAACACAAGATATACTTTGGGGAAAATCCTTAAAATTATGTGAACAAAAACCCCAACAATTCTTCTTAATATAATATAATGGATAGCAAAGAATGATTTCTTTTACAACATAGTAGATTGCTTTCAAAAGATAAGAGATCACCAAACACTCTTGATGAAGATATGAAAGCAATAGAGAAGAGAGATCAATCGGATGTGTGACCAACACAAAAATAGCAAGCATGAACAATACCCTACACAAAGAGAAGCACCTTGCCTTCAATGGAGAAGAGAATTCGCTTCACATTGGATTCATCAATCCCGTATAACATATTTATACATTCTTCTCTTATATTTTTAACTTCTAACTTCTGGATGAACTCGCCCTCAAACTGGATGTATTAATCTTGCATGCAGGGGTGCGCCCCACTTCTCATGCAGTGCTTTATCTAACTGAGTTGTCACTTAGGATGAACTTGCCTCTTAACTGAAATCTTGCCAACTTAGTTAGGTGGCTAGCTTAAGTGTCGACATGCAAGTGTCACAACTCATGTGTCATCTTTTAGTTTAACATAAGTTTCATCATGCAATAACACTTAGTTAACTAGATATTCTTTGTTGTCACTTAGTTAACTCTCTTTAACTAAAGTGACATCTTTTAGTTTTAACTAAAGTGAAAACACTTTAGTTAATTAGTCCTTATTATTTAACGCTTAGTTAACTGAAATCATGATGATTGATTTACTTGAAGTGACCACTGTGAGTTCTATAGTTAATTGAGGCATATATTTAACTGATGCTTTAACTGAAGCATTGATACTTAACTAAAGCTTTATAACTGAAGTTTAACAATTCGAGTTCTCTTTAATTAGCTGAAGTGTTTGCATGGGCAATTTCGAATTCTCTTGATCTCTATGCTTTATCTTGTATTTATTTATCTCTAAGTACATGGTCAATACGTGATAACTTTAATTATCCATCACATTACATTACATTAAGAAGAATTATCGGATGTTGTGATCATATTATATTATTTCGGACCAAATGATCATATGTTAAAGTAATTAACTTTAGAGGTGATCAATCTCTAAAGGAGACTTAATAGCAACTGGTGATCATTGTTAATAATAGATCACACAACATAATGATTTTAACAAGTAAAGCATGACCTTTATATGGAAGGTCCACCTCTATACGGGAGGTCCATCCCATGGATACCTTTATACGAAAGGTTCACATGAGAATTGTGACTTGACACACACAAGTCATGAGCCTTGTCCAACAAGACTTTACAACATCATTACTTTGATCAATTACCTCTATATTGGAGTAATAACCTTTACACGAAAGGCAATCAAAGTGCTCACCTCTATACGGGAGGATCAGTCTTGGCTACACAAGATTGGTTTGGAGAATGTCTCCTGATGTTGTATATTTAACATTTCATTCCACTGTTGCGCCCTCCATAAGCAATGTTTTGACCCCAACTCAAGGATATGAATTCTCTAGTGTGCCATCCATCATATATCATTGATACTCATCCATTCAAATATCCTTCATGATTTTTTATAGCCACAGGTGCGCCATCCTCAAGCAGAAACCACCACAAACACTACACTCCTGGAAACGCCACAAATACACACTTCTACTGATTGGAACTCAAGCACACCAACCAGAGATTGAATCAGCTACTAAACATGGTCACAAATATCTACAATAGGCTATATAGAGAAATCTAAAGGTGACCTCTCCTCTCAATAATTAGCTACAATGAAGCTCAGTGAAGATATCAGTGTGATCTCCTCCTCTCTACTAGCTAGGGTGGAATATTTCACCACCGAAACTAGTTTACAATTGCAAGGGGCACATCTCCCAAGCTTGAAAATCCACAAGATCTCTCCTATTAAAAATAAAAATGTCCAAAATCCCTTTACCAAGAGGCCTGCATCCTTTTTATATACTCCATTGAGCCCTTTCCCCCTCAGTCTAGAATTCTCTCACAAAATATTAATAAATTATATTTTCATGAGAGAATAATACGATGGAACTCATTTACTTCCTCTCCAATGTTATTTGACCAAATAATACCTTCACATTCCTTATCAATTCGAATTAGAGAGGCTTATCTTGATTTTGGGAAGTTACACTATCATGTGGGCCCACTCTCTCCTCTAGCACCCTCCTTGGATAAATTTAGGACCTAAAACATGTCATAGGTTGTCATAAGTTGTCATAGGACCCGATTCTTGCCATAAATTGTCATAAGATTGTCATAGATGTCATAGATTGTTATTTTTAGCCTGAGGAGTTGCAACTCATGAGATGCCTCTTCATGAAACTTCTTGGGAGTTACAAATTCGAATTTGTTTCTATCATGAACCTTCTTGCACCTTGGAATTTGAATTTGGATATGCTTAGCTTGATTTGGGGGAGTTACAACTCATGTGGGGGCCAATTTCCACCTCCTATGCACCCTCCTTATCCCATTTTGACTAATATTGCATTAATAATAAATATTGGACCTCATACATTACAAATTTATGAGCCATGCCACCACCTTAATAATTTATCATGAACTTACCAAGTAATTTAGGTCATTTCATCCCCTAGTCCAATGGAGTGGTCCATAGAAAAAAAATTGGGGATATGACAACCCTCCCTACCTAAGATTGTCTGTCCTCAAGCAATTTAAACTTGGGAATGGTAATGCTTCTTCTTTTTCCCCAACTTATGCTTGTTGATTTTTTTGCCTCCTTCCTTAGTGATGATTGTTCATAAGGCTACAATTTCAAATGGACCAATTCATCAACTCTATATCCCACAATCTGAACCACATTAAGGCTAAAAATGTTGTCATGGTTCCAAACCAATGGAAAAGAGGTGTAGTATACTTTGCTCAAAGTATGGTCCTACAAGGTACTGACATAGGAAAACTCTTGTCCAATGCCAATAAGAAGAGTAACTCTATACTGCAACCACTCAACCAACTCCCCACTCAACTGATCCACTAAGAATCTCATATTGTGAAAGATAATACTGCCTCTCACCTCCGAGCATGCTACTGGAAATTTGCCCAACACTGTAACTCCAAGATCCCCAGCTAATCTAAAAAAGGTACCACCATATTGTCATTGCACCACTCTAATCATAACCATCGCATTGTCATATTATTTATGCATCCTCCCCTCCTAGATATCCAGACTGAAGAATCTGTAAGAACAGACTCTACCACCATGGATAATGGTTTGCATACGCATCCAAGTGAAATATACCATCATGTTGCCATCCTCAAATCCAAATGTTGGAAAAGGAAGTACGCCCTGATCATTGGCCATGAATCTCGGCTTCTCATAAGATCTAATCATCCCCTTAAGATATAGATCCGTATCCTCTACTATCCTATCCACAACCCAGCTGAAACCACTGATTCCAACAAAGATCCCAGGGTCCCAAATGAACCTGAGAAGGGAAGAGTGACTATTGCATCCGCCTTTTCACTGCATAGTCTCCATATAATGAGCCTCTTGTAGTCTCCCAAACCACCAAATAGGAAAACATTGTATCCCTCCATCATAAGGTCTCCCACTTAGGAAACTAATCCACTTCTCCACGTGGAAAGGCTCCTAAAAGTGATGGTTGTATCTACCTCATGTGCCAACTGCTAAACTGTTGAACCAAGTAATACCATGATCCCACTATCTATTATGCACCCCTCCTATCAACATTGTCATATGGATAAATCTACCACTATGAAGGATGGCGAGATCCCACCACCAGATTGGAAGTTCATCACTCCCAATGCTCATTCGAACATCTATGAGCCTCTCTAACGGAACATGATGCGCATATTGTGCACCATGCACACTCGTCTGTCGACTCACATCATTGTCACTTGTCCCATCCAACTAAATCAGGTGAAAATCCCATGCCCTACCATGAATGATGAAGGCATCAGACAACAACCATATATGCCTTTGATGCTTCTCACAAGACTGGAAAGGAATCGATGTGCCAAACAACCCTCTACCGATGCAAGTTGAATTTGACCTCCCTTGTGTCTCCATCTTTGTTATGGACCTATCTACCCAATCCATGTATGCACATACTCCTTTGCTGGCTGGTCCATCAAAAGTGTACACATTTGCCTCCTCCATGACTAAGTCTCTCTCCTATAGAGGCAGCTCATGGTCCTCCCGATGCAAAACAAGTACTTGGTCAACATTCTCCATGTCAACTCTCTCCTCAATTACCTTCAAATCTAAATGATCCTCGTGTTCAACTCTCGCATGAGGCTCCTCCATCGATCCATGAATACAATCATCCATGTACAACTGGTTGTCTAAAGTGTAGGAGGAAGGGTGTAATCTTTCCAATTTCCTACAAAGTTGTTCAACCTCCATATTTGATTCTTGAAGTGCTTTTTTTGTGCTCTTCAAGGGATCATGGGTGATCTCAATATCATGGGTGAGCCTGTCCACTTCCTCTTCTTCTTCCTGTAGTGCAATATGTTACATCTCAGCAAGCCTATGAAGATGATCTCTATCGGAAAGCAAGTGTAGGTAGTTTTCCTTCATGACCGCCACTGCCTTCCGAATTGCTTCGAAATCTACAAGGGAAGATTCTACTTTCAAACTATCATTTGTCCCTAAATCTCTCCAACAACAATATGTCACTAAGGCATTTTTGTCATCAAAAATTTTCAGGGCTATCCTAATTTCTTCTTTGCTTACCTTCAACTACCCTACAAAAAGATGTGGCTCATGGGGAAATTCCTCCACTAAAATTTCTGATTTGTTTCCTTGTAGCCACTCTATGCCCAAAACTTGTGTCATGTTCACATCTTCTAACGTCTGAGATAAAAAAATCGAATTGCTTGTGGCATGAATCCACGACACATAATTCATCTTCAACTTCCAAATCTATAATGCCAACATTAGAAGACTCTACAAGACTATCATTCTTACATGAAATGGATACTATATCATGGTGTTGCAAGGAAGTATGGTTGCCAGCCCGATGGGATAGCTCAAGTGGTTGAGAGTTGTAATTTGTGAGCAGAAGGTCTCGGGGTCAAATCCTTGGGTGGCTATACATTGATATGTAAGGGCCTCACTTGATGTACCCATCGGGTTAGATCAGTAAGTAGAGCGAATGGGGTGCGGACCCTTCGGGTGGACCCCCTGTGATTTCTTACCGTGGACGTAGCAGCCTCGCTGGGGGATTTGTGAACCACATGTGAAAAAAAAAGTATGGTTGCTGCAAAAATCAAAATTGTCAACATACCTTGGTGTTACAGTTTCATCTTTCCCATGTGGTCCATCAATGGTGGCATGCTCCTCCATTTTGTGATCAACTTGTAGACTCATAGTTGCAATAATCGATTCCTTTTGATCCAAACTCTCATATGGATGAAGAGAGTTTGTGGGCATGTATTATTTTTCCTCCTCATGGTCATTTGAAGGATGAACAATGCCAGTGGATTTACTGCTTCCATAACCAATCTTATATGAGGAACCCTTGGATGCTCTCTTTGTGAAGGTTCCAAACATCCTCGCAGTCATTCTTAATGTAGAACATTTTGGTAGCAAGGATTCACACTACTGCAAGTTATGCTCTATCTCTCGATATTTCTAGTCATATTTCTTTGATATCTTCTCATGAGTCTTTCTTAACCTTCCCCATTCAATTTTCTCCTCCTCTATGGCCGAGGCATGACATAAATTGGGTAACCTTCTTCCCTCTACAAGTCTAACTCTTGAAGGAAATTCCTCTTCAATTTCCACACGATATATTTTGTCATATGAGAAATCGTCCCACTCATGTGGATCATGCAACACTCCATCTATTGTTTTAGATCTTTCATTGTCATCCACCAAATAATTGAGACCATCTCCAGAGAATGATTCTTCCCATGTTATGCTCTCCTCGAGCTCCCATGCATCTGGTTCCAACTTCATATCTGCAAGCCTTCTTCAAAAAATTATTTAGTTCCCATAGCTATCGAGGAGCATGCTATGATACCACTATAAAGTACCCGATTAAAAATTTAGGCACATTAACTCCAACGTTCCAATAGAGAGTAAATTGATCCTCAAACTTATCCAAACAATCGCTTTATTATGTTTACCAGAACATGAATAATATGGTGCAGCCCCAAATGTATATTGTCGAACCACTGTAAGGTTCCCAATCATATCTGATATACCACTGTAATTTTACCAATCCAAAATCAAACTATTAACCCCAATGCAACCCCAAAGAATCACTAGATTCGAAACTAGGAGCACTAGTTCAAATCTGACCACATAGAACACTGGGTTTCCAACTCTTCCCAAATAGCCCCTAACTCACTCGAATTTGACCCAAATAGATTCTAAGGGACCCAAAAACATCTAATCTAACCATTAACGGACATCAAAGAACTTTATGGAAGCTTTGAACATTAAAACTCAAGACTACACTGACATTTCTAACTGAACTGGGTTGCGCAAATGATAAATGTACAGATTAACCGACCGGTAAAATGATCATAACTCGATAATATGGAAACCTGTAAGTGTTTCCTATGATAAATGACACTCCCGATGCAATGGAACATGTCTCACAACCCGAAAACACTCAGAAATGATCGAACTAGAAGATGACTTTTGACCCACTTAACATCGACACAATATTAAGATCACCCACAACTATAGAGCTTCTAAACCAAACCCGAATGATTCCAAACACACTCAAATCAAGGATAATGGATTACTAGCAGACACAAGGGACTCATATGAAGGTTTCATACCAGAACATTAAATTTACACAAACACATTCAAACATATCTGCTTGTAGATAACCATTTATTCATAGATCAACCCCGTGCTTGAATATGGAACAACATAAGAGGAAAAACACTGTGATTTTTATTATAAATGGGACATTTTCATAGAGTACATCGATGGCTACTACAAAATCTCGAAATAAAAAAGAAATATCTGCTACAAATAGAGTATAAATGGCTGCTACAAAACCACAGAGAAAAGAGGGAGAGTTAATACTCCAAATGAGTGATTTCCTTCCACTATTGCACCCTCCACAAGCAAGATTTCGACCCCAACTTAGAGATATGAATTATCTAGTGCACCCTCCATCATATATTAGTGATAATAAGCCATTTGAATGGAATTCATGAATTTTTTATAGCCACAGGTGCGCCCTCCTCACGCAGAAACCACCACAAACACTACACTTCTGGAAACGTCACAAATCCATACTTCTACTGATTGGAACTAAAACACACCAACCAAATATCAAACCAGCTACTGAAAATGGACATAAACATATGCAATAAGCTCTGTAGATAAATATGAAGGTGAATTTTCCTCTCAATAATCAATTACAATGAATCTCAGTGAAGAGATTAGGGTGATCTCCTCCTCTCTACTAGCTTGGGTGGAATATTTCACCAACGAAACTAGTTTACAATTGAAAGGGGCACATATCCCAAGTTTTAAAAGCCGCAAGAGATATCCTATTAAAAATAAAAATCTCCAAAATCCCTTTCCCGAGAGGCTTGCATCCTTTTTATAGACTCCATTGAGCCCTTTCCCCCTCATTCTATAATTCTCTCACAAAATATTAATAAACTCTATTTTCATGAGAGAATAATACCTTGGAACTCATTTACTTCCTCTCTAATATTATTTACCAAATAATACCTTCATCTTCCTTAGCAATTCAAATTAGAGAGGCTTAGCTTGATTTTGGGGAAGTTACACTATCATGTGGGCCCACTCTCTCGGCTAGCACCCTCCTTGGCTAAATTTAGGACCTACAACATGTCATAGGATGTCATAAGTTGTTGTAAGCTATCATAGGACCTGATTCTTGTCATAAGTTGTCGTAAAATTGTCATAGATGTCATAGATTGCTATGTTTATCCTGAGGAGTTACAACTCATGAGATGTCTCTTCATGCAACTTCTTAGGAGTTACAAACTCGAATTTGCTTCTATCATGAGCCTTCTTACACCTTGGAATTCGAATTTGGATGTGGTTAGCTTGATTTTGGGGGATTACAATTCATGTGGGGCCCAATTTTCACCTCCTATGCACCCTCCTTGTCCCATTTTGACTAATATTGCATTAATAATAAATATTGGACCTCATACATTACAAATTCATGACCCATGCCACCACCTGAATAATTTATCATGAACTTACCAAGTAACTTAGGCCATTGCATACCCTAGTCCAATGGAGTGGTCCATAGAAACAATTAGGGAACATGACAAATTAACGGTTGACATTTTCACTATCTTGAGGAGTAATTATATCTCCCTCTCTTAAAGAGAGCTCCATATCATTTGACTTAGCACTTATTAATATTTTATTGTAGGTAGTTGTTGAGGAATATTCTTGAGTAGTGTTCCAAATGAGAAGACAAATGACACCTTGCATGGGATTGGAGTAACATGTTGATCAAGGATAAATACATGTGGCACTATCACTCATGTAGCCTCATTATTATAATATTCAATGAGGGTATTTTGGTCTTGAGTGGCCCTCTTATGTAATATTTTAGTCCTTTTAGTGTTTTTCTAGCATTTTCCTAGCAAAAATAAATGGATCTAAAAACCACAAATACTAGTTTATTGTAAAATGAGTTGAGTTGAACTCTATATAAAGATTTTTCACTCCATTTTTTGCAAGGTTAGATTTTGGGAGATTCCTCCTTGGAGCTTAGTTGAATATCTTAAAGGCAATGAAAGTTAAGGGTTTCTCTACTTGTGGCATATGTGCTTGTATTTAAATTGTTAAACTATTGTTGGAATTTGCTTGCATCAAATGTGTCATGAAGGGCTAATTATGGGTAACCTTGTTCCTTTCTTTAGAAGAGTTAAAACGTGATTCGTTCCCCCTTTGAAATATTTGCATTTATTGTTGGAATGTCAATGTGTATCTTTTCACCTAATTAAGAGTTGGTTGTGATTCACATTTTATATTGGTAAATACACCCTCATGTATGTTTGGAATCTCTCCTTATTTTGAGTTTTCACAATTAATGTACTAGTGGACAACAAGATAGGACTATTTGTGGGTTGTTAATATCGACCACATTCACTCCTATTCTCATTTGAAAGGATCTCATAGTTGTTGCCCTTCCTAGTTTATATTTGACTCCACTTGCCCAGTTGATTGAAACTAGTCTTGGTCCACCCATCACTTTATTTATAATAAAAAAATATATTACAATTTTTGTTTTGCTATATTTAGTTATTCATTTCACCTTAAGATTCTATTGCATAAATCTAACAATCTTATCCTAGGGATATCCCTCACGTGTCATAGGAGATCAAAATTAAAGTGAGAGGATGGGTTGTTGTGGTCACAGTGGGAAACTATCTTAAGTTCCTCTAAGGTTGCACTTACGTTTCAGGGATTTACCACAATAAGTTCATGTTTGAGAGGCAACAAAGTGAAATAGTGAAAACATTGCAATATGCAAAGCGATACAAACTAGCTAGAATAGTAGAAGGTTATCTCCGAGAAGAGATGTGTAGGCTACACTTACTTGCAAAAATCCCATCACAAGTGACTAAAACTGACTTTTAACATAAAGTCTAAAATCTAAGAGGCAAAAAATCTATAATCCAAAACCCTAACCCTGAGAGAGGTGGCAGAAAGGAATCTTGGCCTCGAGGAGCCTAGTTGATATGCTAACTTCGATGGGACATGTTAATCACCAACAAAGAATGGGAAGTGCCAAAAGAATTGTGTTAAAAATTCAAGCTTACAAAATTAATGTAACATTAGTGAGGCACAAAACCATTTATGAGTTTGGTGATAGACTAGGTGGCCACTTGGGATCAGTCATCCCCCTTTAGGAAGTAATGGTCTCCATCACATTAAGTTCTTCCATTAGATGGGAAAACTTATGCTGAATTTGGTTCTCGGTGAATCACTTACCCCAATGAGGATGTTACTATGCTCTGACAACATAATAGAATTGTATTTTATGTTGGTGGGTGCTTCATCTTAGTGTCCATGATCCAATCAACTATGGTCTGCTCAATGTAGTCATAGTTGAGTTATATATCAGCCAAATGATCTACCACCTCTAAAGTGTTCAACAGGTGGAAAATATGGTCAAAGCCTCTCCATATTAAATACATGGTGTAAGCCAAGGAAAGGTGGAATACTCAATTCAAAAGAATTCTCATCCATAGCCTTGATGATGGTGCAAGGCCCATATTAGAGTGGCTTGAGCTTCATATGACATCTTGTGGGTTACTCTTACTATAAGTGTAACCATACCTATCACAAACCTGCAACTTGCGTGGAACTTAATGTTAATCATGTCATTGCTTGTGTCTGGCATTGGGTTTTGGAAAATATTATGAACTTGTTGTTGGATGTATTGGATATGTTTACCAAATTTCATTGTTCGGTCTACTTAGATATAAGCATTGGAGGAATATTCCTATGTGAATATAATAGGAAAATCTACGTTAATTGGGGCCAATGCAGGAACCCCGAGCAAAACTAAAAAGGGCCATGGCCAACAAAACTATGAAGGGATTTGTTATAGTTGTGTTCGACATAAGAAAGGATTTCATCACATGTACATGGATTCTTGGAGTTGTAAATTCCAAGGATATGCACAATCATCCAATTGGATGCCTCTATTTGTCCATCTATCTAGGGATGCGAGGTAATTGGTCAACTTGATATCCATCATTGACCATAGGCTAGACCATAAAGTACCATGTAACTTTTTGTACCTATTTGAAACACATAATCAACAAGCTTCCCTGTTGTATGGAGTACTACCACCCAATGGAATTTATCTAAAGGATCACAACTTTTTAGGAAATAAATGGGAGGAGAATGCCACAAAGTTTGGATGCTAAACCTAGACTTAATTTAAAATGGTAGAACCATATTAGATGTTTCACATTTTTTTCTTTTCGACGAAAAGATCATTTGGGATGGAAACCATTCGGTATTTTAATGCTACACGAGAGATAGGCCACACAACATTAAGCAATGGGAAAGCTAACCTTCTTAGGTGCAATGAAATTTTTCCCAACAAAGTTCAAAACAACCAGTTACATTGCTTAGATGACACCCTTCATAACTTGTTTATTTTAGCTCCACTTATAGGCTTAGGTCCGAGTCATTAGTATCCATCTTCAAGCTTATATTCTTAAAGCCCGCGGAGCAATTCCAACATCAATCTCCCCACCACAACACAAATAGTATTTAAATAAATTAATAATGGTACAAATGATCCTTGTGATGGAATAACATAACAATACATACTAGCATTTAGTGTCGACCTCTAATATGGATCTCCTTGAATACCACCCTACAATGTTTGTCTTGACTCCTCCTCTTGTGTTAGGGTTTAAGCCAAAGCACCTTGTCCTTCTTTAGATCCATGCAATGGACTAGGCATTGAGAATGTAAACATTGTGACACCAATACATACGTAAAATATATTTCCCACATTGAAGCTCAACAACACTGTGCTTTAAGGGTTAGAACAAGTTGAGGTTTTACTACATAGACTAGAATAAACACAATAAACAATATCCAATGTAGATAAATGGGAGCAAACAAATCACTGCTAAATATTAATTCATTTCAATTGATAAATCGGTAGCCTTACAACTCACAAAGGAGAAACCCAAGGAGCCCTCTTGGTGTTTCCAAAGAAGACTATCATCCCAAAGGAATCAAATTGAGAAAGTTAGGTGCATTATTTGGATCGAGACAGTGTAAAGATATCACAACAACATAAACACTAATATTCAACATGAGGATTTGAACATCAAAGAAAGTAAGTGAGATGTAATGTCCCCGACCCCAATATAAGGCCAAAGGCACTATGAAACCCAAGGGAAAGTCTAAATCAAGTTATGCACAACAGAATAAAGGAGTCTAAAGCTAGGCAAGCATGCCAATAGCTAGTTAAATCAAACTTTTATCCTTAAGATTAAAATGCAAAAAACTTGTGCAATTGTTTTTCCCAATGCACATGCGATGCATCCAGATTTGGGCATGAAATTAATATGAGATTAAACATAAGTAAAGCATATGCAGGTTTCCATCTATAGCCACATAAAACTAATAAAAATCGGATAGCTATATTTGATTTAGAAGTTGCAATAAAAAATGAGATAAATCGTTCCACAACTTCCAGTAAAATATAAACAAATATGATCTATGGTTGCCATATAAACACCATTAAATTCAAATCTTGAGCAACCATTAAAAACATATCCAGAATCATATTTATGCAGCATACATATCATACCAATACTTATCATTTAACCATAAACATAAGCAAGAAAGATTTTCATCATATCTTAACCATAAATAAATTAGTCGCCACAAGTACATATGCATCAAATTTAAATAGTAAATAAAACATAATAAGAAAACTTATCTCTGAAAGGGAAACTGGCATCGACGGGACAACGTTACACCTAGCCATAGGAGCTGCCAAGCCAGATCTTACTTTGAAATTCCACCCCCAAGTTGAGGCTACGAATCCATAAGTAAGGCACTTTCAATCTTTTCTCAGAAACTCCTCTTCTGAGAAAAATACAAAAAAAATTCCTAGCTACTACTTTCATGTCCGTTCTCCACTTCCTATGGGGTATGACCTAGCTTTCCAATCCCACTTCCTGGCTTCCTATGTGAGAATCCTGGACTAGTAGAGCTAACAAGGGAAACATCAACTACTGAGACTAACTCTCTTGTTAGATGAACAACAAATATTGTAGAATAATCCCTGTAACAAGCATAGGCTCTTTACCCAACAACATAGAATTGGTCAAGCATATGAGTGTAACACATAACATAATAGGATTTCACATTACATAACACCTGACATAACATACTTTCGCATTACATAACACCTAATATAACATACTTTCCACATACACAACACATAACATAACAACACAGGCTTGGCCCAAGGATACATAACCCTCACAATGAGGTAGCTCATGCATATATAGCACAAGGAGGCAATTCGAACCAAGGGGTCTAACTTGATTTCATGAGGAGGTTAACTCAACCATAAATAGGCTAACTTGAATTAGGGAGAGAGAGATGTTACACAAAAGATACCTTTTTTTCCGAGAATAACAAATAATAATGTCGGGAATTACACACTTGAGGAATTGGAGGCTAAATTCAATTTTGTGGAAATTAATTGGTTGAAAAACATCAAATATGCTCCAATAAATAATATTTGGGTCCAACTTCAAGTTTTTTTATGAGAAACAACTCATAAAACCACTAGGGGTACAATAGAATTCAGATTTTAATACAAATCAAAATTTAGGAAAGAAAAATGCAAATCTCAACACTTATATTTTCAATGGGTCCAAGGTACCCAAAACATCATGGACTAAGGTCTAGGAAAAGATAAATAATAATGTACTGGGAAAATAACATTCCTGACACCCATTCCCCATCACTTGTGGAAACATGGCCTCCCATTCTCGTTTAGTTGTCTATGTTGAGCTAGTTGTTTAATTTAATTAATAAATAATAATAATAATAATAATAATGTCACCCGGATGCGGGTGTCATGGTCACTGGGACGCGTGGAAAACACCTGACCAGTCAGCCCATGAGACCGACCCATGGCAGGAGAGATGACAGGAGTTTAATGCACAGAGGGGATTACACCTTGACACATTCATTTCAATGACCTTCTTGTTGCGTCGGCCAACCTGGTTCAAGCCTCTGAGTACCACCGTCATGCTGCTCATGCATGTGGCTCTAATGGCTGCCTACAGGCACGGGTTTAAGAAGTTCGCAGATGATCACTTCGACATGATCAATTCATTTGGGCGTCTAACTCCAGCCAGAATTTTTGTGCGCCTTGGAACCTTGTCTCCTTCCGTTAATTATGCTTCTAGTAAGGGTCTCTGGTTCATTGCTACCATGTCGAGACAGAGAGGGAAGTCACGCAGAGGAAGAGTCGGTTGCACCATCAACAACCTAAACCGGGACTGGGTAGCCACGGACGGATACGGGGAGGGCGTGTCCATTCCAGTTCGGCTGCTCATTGACAACTGGGAGGCCCGTCTGTTAGCCGACCATCTCTCTTCTGAGAAGAATGAGGGACGCATCAACCATTATTGGTTGGTCAAAAATATGTTGGGAGCTCTCATGGAGGATACTAAGGCTAATTGGGATAAGGCCAAAAACACGACTTAGACCATGAAGGCCCACCTGGCTCAAATGGAAGGTCTGGTAATAATCGGGATACCACCTTCGGGGGCTAGTCTTATGCGGGAGGAATCCATGTTCAAGGTAGCCACACGGGTGGCAGCCATGCCGGGGGAAGCCACATCGGTGGCAGCAATATGGGTGATGTGGGAAGCCCGGGGGAGCACTCTACAACTGTAGGGGGTTGTGCCACTGATCCTGTTCGCTAGGATCCGCGTGGCAAGGAGCCTGCCACTAACCCCTTTCCCATCCCCTCCACAATTAAACAGTTGGTCATCAAAAGAGTGCATGGCGAAAGTGAGAGCATTCTTCCCTGGTGCAAGGTAAAGCCCCAATCGGTTAAGCGGTCAGAGCAGAACGTGACAGAGGAGGACAATTTCAGTTCTCTGATTCTGGAAGAGAACCCTCCCAATGAAACTACAACAAGCTAAGAAGGTTCCAGTGGCAAACTATGTCTTTCAGTTTTTTTGTTATAGTTTGCTCACAGATTTTGTTCATTTTAGCTATTTTTATATGGGCTTGTATAAACTCTGCTCCTCTTCTAAGCATTTTGATTCCCCCTGCTCTGAGAAGAGGCTAGGCAACCACAGCTCCAGCCACTGTGATCTTTTGATTTTCTAGGTTAGTGGTTCGGCATTGACCACCTAAGACAACTCCTCTCTTTGTATTTTTTATTTTTACTTTCTAATAGAACTTTGCAGCTTACAAAAAAATAAAATAATAATAATAATGTCAATGTCCATAGTCCTGACACCTAGTGCCATAATAACTAAAACAATAATTAACATATGTCTAAGGGCTTACCAACCGCGATATTACATGAGACATCATTAGAAAGTGAGACCCAGTTGTGTCTAAACATCATTCTATTGGTCATCATTTCTCCATAGCAACACCCAAACACCAAACAACATGACCTCATGCATGTTCAAATCCCTCTCATAGTTATCTTTCCTCTCACATGCTACTCAAGCACACCCCACTAACTTGAACTTTATCATCACCTCAACACATGCAACTTGTAGTCACTAGGGATTTTTCCAAGACATAAACCGTAGTGTCTCCCTCCAACTCCTCAACACAGTTTACTATGAAGCAACCAATCTACCTCCCCATGCAAGAAGAAGTCAAAGTGAAGAGAGACTTCGATAATCCATTCAACTACTATGACATAGAGTTCACAAAAAACATTAAGCTCTGACAAGAGGTGAAGACTGAGCACCATGCAACATTCTAACCATTAAAAAATATGCAATAATATATATTGTCGAATCATATATATATATATATATATTAGTTTATATTCCAACTATTAAAATAAACGTTATTATACCAAATGTATATTCCAATGATTACAATACTATATTTCACATCTAACTTAAAATATTACATCTTAAATCCTAATATATATCCAAAATGATTAAAATATATATAATTATGAAAATATATCTTCCATCTCAATTCATTTCATTTCAATTTTACTTTAGCATTAACACTATAATTTTTTACAAATCCATAACAAACAATATTTGAAAAGAAGAATATAAGAGTTTCAAGGGAGCTTCACATACAAGGTAAGGCCAACGACCGCTAATTCTCTATGCACCGGCACCATATCGATTCACTACTCTATATCAAGTTCATCGAGCACGATTCAAACGCGATGGATTTACAATTTTTTATTAATTTTACTTTGTGTTTTTTTTTAATAATTTTTTTTTATGAAAATTCGACAAAAGACCACGCAAAAACTGGAATAGAGACTTTCCAACCCCTCGAAAAGAATGTAATCAATCAATTTCGAGAATTTACAACCACTCAAAAAAATGGAATCAACAAGAATTGAAAATTATCAAAACAAATTAATTTAGAAACTATGGTTTTAAAAATAATTTTTAGTGTGTAGTTTAAATTTGTTACGAATTGAATTATTTTAAATCATTTTCAAGAATTTACCACCACTGAAAACAAATGGGCTCAACAATAATTTTTGAAATTTTTTGAAAATTATCAAAACAAATTAATTTAGAAATTATGCTTTTCAAAATAAGTTTTAGTGTGTAGTTTAAATTTGTTATGAATTGAACTATTTTAGTGTTTTAAAATAGTTGAAAAAAATATATACCTTTTAAATTTAATAAAAAATAGTTTCTAATTGTTATGAATTGATTTTTTTAATGTTTTAAAATAATTGAAAGATATATATTTTTAATTTAATAAAATATATTTTGAATTATTGAAATGTAGATACTTAATATTGTATAATTTAATTGCAATATAAACAAGAGCGGCAAGCAGCAATGTCCATGACAAAGTGGCAATGCCGCTGCAAGTATTCTCTAGAAAATTAAGTCGCTGAAGTGAGACAATGGAGCCGTAAAACAAGTAGCAGTTGTTGCCAATAGTTAATGGAAAAGAATAATAAGAGAACTAGCATATCATAATGCATCATTTAGAAACAAAGACAATGAAAAGCAAAATTAGTAGATATGTTTGCCACAAGTTTTTGAAAAGCTTTTGAAAATCCTTCCGCACCTCAATGCACCAAGACTAAAAATGTCCATGTAGCACATGTATCTAAAGCCAAATATTTGAAATGCCACCTTGCATGTTCAACATGCTTTGGAAGTTCTATCCATGTTTTGATGACACTATTACAAATGTAAATTTCATCATTTTTCACTAAATTTTGTAAAGTTTTTTTTTTTTTTTTTCCAGTAAACTACCCATCGAATATTACTAATACAATTTGTAAGCAATTATGTGCAACAATTGTGACTAAAAATAGTTAACGCAATACATGCTTAACTAGTATAGATGTTAGACAGTGGATTGGGTGGCTAACTTTATCCATTACTTTCTTAACTTTTAGTTCAAGATTTATTAATAATTATCATATGAAATAATAATAATTTAATGTGGAGAATCAAGCCACAAGGAAAAGGAACACAATCCAAGAATCATGCTTCTATGTCTTTTAATATAGCAATTGGGTTTGGCTTTTTTCACTACGTACCATAATCTTCCAACGAGCCGCATCTTTTACTAATACAAATACAATTTGTAAGCAACTATGTGCAACAATTGTGACTAAAATTAGTTAACACAATACTTGCTTAACTAGTATAGATGTTAGCCAGTTTCCAAGGGATTGTGTGGCTAACTTTATCCATTACTTTCTTAACTTTTAGTTCAAGATTTAATAATAATTATCATATGAAATAATAATAATTTAATGTGGATAATCAAGCCACAAGGAAAAGGAACACAATCCAAGAATCATGCTTTTATGTCTTTTAATATAATAATAATTTAATGTGGATAATCAAGCCACAAGGAAAAGGAACACAATCCAAGAATCATGCTTCTATGTCTTTTAATATAGCAATTGGGTTTGGCTTTTTTCACTACGTACCATAATCTTCCAACGAGCTGCCTCTTTTGTACATATTAAAGCTTACCGAATTATTTGGTATATGTCCATACCAACTTCCCTACCGTAAGTGATTCAGATTCATACACCAACGACATCTAATTAAGTTTGCAATGACAATTTTTAGTGTTAGACAGGGGGCTTATACTCATGACAATGTATGCAAATAGTGTAATTTATGGATGGAATTATATAAATGTTGCTTATAGTTGTCCCATTAACAATTTGGAAAATGAAAGAGCAGTGCACAATCCTTATGCATTGACCTAGACTTTCAACATTTCTCCATTTTCTTCTTCTGCTCTAATGGCTTCGTTGGCTGGTTGCTTTTTACCTACAGACTAGAGGAGCGAAGGAACTATGCTCGAGCCCTCAACATTGGTTGGTTGCTTTTTACCTACAGACTAGGGGAGAGCGAAGGAACTATGCTCGAGCCCTTATACGAGGGAGTGACATATTGTTTCATATCCAATTATAAGCATTGGGGCTTTCCCAACTTAATAAGACTAGACCAAACAATAAACTATTCTATTAGATGAGTTTAAAAATTGATTTTGGATGCAGCCCTTCTCGAGGCAATCCCTTTACTCTTTTTACATATAGACACCAACGAGAAATCCCTTTACTCTTTTTACAGACAGCGTCGAGGGAGTTGGCTATGTCTCAGAATATAAGTGAAATGCATTGGTACACGCTTTCTGCAAAGCAATAACCTTTGTACTTCAGTCAATAAGTTCTTGAATTCTTTTAGAAATTATATCCAAATCTTAATGTGCAAAATGTACATATATTGACTCCCCTTTTTCCAATTCTTCATTGATTTTAGCTGCACATGTATTGACTCCCCTTTTTCCAATTCTTCATTGATTTCCCCTTTTTCCAATTCTTCATTGATTTTAGTTTTGATACATTTTCCCTCACTTGCAACCTCCTTCTCCGTTGGAGAAGGTCGAATAGGTTTTGATAGAAATAGATGGAGATCAAACATATATGGATTGTCTTATGATGTGGCAAATTAATAGGCTGTGCTAATTAGTCCAGCACGAGAAGCATGACCTATTCTATGAAACAAAATATTAGGTTTTGGAGGAAAATCATAATTCACTACATTATCCAGCAGAGAAATGTTGATCCCCCTAGTAGCAACATTACTTACACGAAGTAACATTGTCTTCATTGCTATGAACTTTGATAGAGGAAAATTTAGAACATCTTGGTCCATATCCCCATAAACAAGAGACATATCTATCCCTTCTTCCTTAAATAATTCATTGAGGAATTCGACATAATACTTTGTTGTAACAAAAATTAATGTTTGTTGCTCAGAACCAATCTGCTCTCTCATTAGATAGAGCAATACAACACATTTCTCTTTAGGCCGCACAGTAAAGAATGTAAGTTTGAGATCGGGGTTGAGCTTAGTCTCTAAATCAAGTCGTACAATTTAAGGAACTCGAAGCTCTGCCTTAGCAAATTCAAGTAACCAAGGTAGTGTTGCACTAAAAATCAAAGTCTGATGGTTCTCACTCGATTGACAAAGTAGTTTTTGCAGTTGGTCTACAAAACCCATCTTAAATAAATAGTATACCTCGTCAAACACAACATATTCCAAAATTCTTAGAGACATTTTGTCTACCTCAGCAAGTTGATGGATCAGACGACCAAGAGTTGCAATAGTAACATTTGGACTTTTCGCTAGTTCTCAATTTGAGTCTCCATACCGTCACCACCAACAAGCAAAGTAGTCTGAAGGTCTGCATAAAGTAAAAATCCCAAATTTAACAAAATTTAACCGAGTAATAATGTCAATGTCACTAAAAGCAATCCTTGCCATTCATACAATTCATACTGAAAACTCTAAAAGGCATTAGCAGAATTCATCATTGACCTATGTAGCGACCAAGATTCTTGGACTCTGTCTAGTTAAAAACAAGAAAAATAACAAAAACATGAAAAAAATGAACGCATAGTATTATTTGGATTCCTTTTACCAGAAGCAGATGCATTTGAAGTTGTTTCAGCTTTCTTCTTCACCCTCTATGAAGACAAGGTCGCGACTGCTGCTCTTCTGACACCCTATTGCAGGAGATTCCAACTTCGACGTCCCTTCCCTAGTTGAAAGTACTCTTAACTCAGCCTCAAGGCTGTGATATTTGTTGCTATTGTCGGACAAGTTCCAAGGAGTCTAACTCAAGAGCTTCCCCAATAATAACCATAATATACATAGCATCAAACTGGTGAGCCGAAGTTGCTGCCAGCTACCCCTCCTTTGATTTTCCATTTAATTCACCATACTGCCGAGTGTTGACAATAACTCTCATTCTTCCCAACAATAGATGATGAAGTTGGAGCTTTCGATATTTGTTAGATGCGGTGAATTCACGCCCAGTGGAGAGGACAGAATGCAGGAGTCCGAAAGTCGATGGCGACAAGGCCTAAACCGCATGTGAAGACATTAAATAGCCTCTTATTCGATTTCAATGCTAGTCGTAGCACATACTCCAAGCACAGTACCTCCAGACTTCAGATCGGTGGCTTTTGGTATTACAAGTACAGTACCTTCGTCGCTTACAACCCAGCACGGATCACGAGCCGGTGGAAAAATTTCGACTCGATTCCCTGCTCCAAAATTCGAGGCAAAATCGAGCGATTTAACCAAAGTTTTACTTTGCCAAATTCAAATTGCCTCTGCACCGACAAACTAATATGTCCAAAATGACAACATAATGTCATGGACATAACAAGAGCTGCAAGTAGCAATGTCCATGACAAAGTGGCAATGTCGCTGCAAGTGTTCTCTAGCAAATTAAATAGCTGAAGTGAGACAATGGAGTCGTAAAACAAGTAGCAGTTGTTGCCAACAGTTAATGGAAAAGAATAATAAGAGAACTAGCATATTAGAATGCATCATTTAGAAACAAAGACAACGAAGAGCAAAATTAGTAAATATGTTTGCCACAAGTTTTTGAAAAGCTTTTGAAAATCCTTCGGCGTCTAAATGCACCAAGTCTAAGAATGTCCATGTAGCACATGTATCGAAAGCCAAATATTTGAAATGCCACCTTGCATGTTCAACATGCTTTGGAAATTCTATCCATGTTTTGATGACAGGATTACAAATGTAAAATTCATCATTTTTCACTAAACTACAACCCATATATTCACTTGTTCAACAAAACGTTGAAGTTTGGTAAAGTTTTGTTTTCAGTAAACTATTGAATAAGCTTCCAATAATAAATAGAGACATCCATTATATTGAGAAAAAATTGTGAGAAAAGAAGAATTCATAACCCATCGAATATTACTAATACAATTTGTAAGCAATTATGTGCAACAATTGTGACTAAAAATAATTAACGCAGTACATGCTTAACTACTATAGATGTTAGCGAGTGGATTGGGTGGCCAACTGTATCCATTACTTTCTTAACTTTTAGTTCAAGATTTATTAATAATTATCATATGAAATAATAATAATTTAATGTGGAGAATCAAGCCACAAGGAAAAGGAACACAATCCAAGAATCATGCTTCTATTTCTTTTAATATAGCAATTGGGTTTGGCTTTTCCACTACGTACCATAATCTTCCAACGAGCTGCCTCTTTTACTAATACAAATACAATTTGTAAGCAATTATGTGCAACAATTGTGACTAAAAATAGTTAACACAATACCTGCTTAACTAGTATAGATGTTAGCCAGTTTCCAAGGGATTGGGTGGCTAACTTTATCCATTACTTTCTTAACGTTTAGTTCAAGATTTATTAATAATTATCATATGCAATAATAATAATTTAATGTGGATAATCAAGCCACAAGGAAAAGGAACACAATCCAAGAATCATGCTTCTATGTCTTTTAATATAATAATAATTTAATGTGGATAATCAAGCCACAAGGAAAAGGAACACAATCCAAGAATCATGCTTCTATGTCTTTTAATATAATAATAATTTAATGTGGATAATCAAGCCACAAGGAAAAGGAACACAATCCAAGAATCAGCGTCTATGTTTTTCCATATAGCAATTGGGTTTGGCTTTTATCACTACATACGATAATCTTCCAATGAGCTGCCTCTTTTGTAGATATTAAAGTTTACCGAATTATTTGGTATATGTCCATACCAACTTCCCTACCGTAAGTGATTCAGATTCATATGCCGACGACATCAAATTAAGTTTGCAGTGACAATTTTAGTGTTAGACAGGCGGCTAATACTCATGACAGTGTATGCATATAGTGTGATTTATGGATGGAATTAGATAGATGTTGCTTATATTTATCCCATTAACTATTTGGAAAATGAAAGAGTAGTGCACAATCCTTATGCATTGACCTAGACTTTCAACATTTCTCCATTTTATTCTTCTACTCTGTTGGTTTCGTTGGCTGGTTGTTTTTTACCTACAGACTAGAGGAGCAAAGGAACTATGCTCGAGTCCTCAACATTGGCTGGTTTCTTTTTACCTACAGACTAGAGGAGAGCGAAGGAACTATGCTCGAGCCCTGATACAAGGGAGTGACATATTGTTTCATATCCAGTTATAAGCATTGGTGCTTTCCCAAACTTAATAGGACTAGACCAAACAATAAACTAGTCTATTAGATGAGTTTAAAAATTGATTTTGGATGCAGCCCTTCGCGAGGCAATCCCTTTACTCTTTTTACATACAGACATCGTCGAGAAATCCCTTTACTCTTTTTACAGACAGCGTCGAGGGAGTTGGCTATGTCTCAGAATATAAGTGAAATGCATTGGTACACGCTTTCCGTAAAGCAATAACCTTTGTACTTCAGTCAATAAGTTCTTGAATTCTTTTAGAAATCAGATCCAAATCTTAATGTGCAAAATGTACATATATTGACTCCCCTTTTTCCAATTCTTCATTGATTTCCCTTTTTACCAATTCCTCATTGATTTTAGTTGCACATATATTGACTCCCCTTTTTCCAATTTTTCATTGATTTCCCCTTTTTACAATTCTTCATTGATTTTAGTCTTGATACATTCTCCCTCACTTGCAACCTCCTTCTCCGTTGGAGAAGGTCGAATAGGTCTTGATAGAAACAGATGCAGATCAAACATATATGGATTGTCTTTTGATGTGGCAAATGAATAGGTTGTGCTAATTTGTCCAACACGAGAAGCATGACCTATTCTATGAACAAAAATATTAGGTTTTGGAGGAAAATCATAATTCACTACATTATCCACATTATCTAGCAGAGGAATGTTGATCCTCCTAGTATAAACATTACTTACAAGAAGTAACATTGTCTTCATTGCTATGAACTTTGATAGAGGAAATTTTTGAACATCTTGGTCCATATCCCTATAAACAAGATACATATCTATCCCTTCTTCCTTAAATATTCTTCCTTAAATAATTCATTGAGGAATTCGACATAATACTTTGTTGCGACAAAAATTAATGTTTGTTGCTCGAAACCAATATGCTCTCTCACTAGATAGATCAATACAACACATTTCTCTTTAGGCCGCACAGTAAAGAATGTAAGTTTGAGATCGGGGCTGATCTTAGTCTCTAAATCAAGTCGTACAATTTGAGGATCTCGAAGCTCTGCCTTAGCAAATTCAAGTAACCAAGGTAGTGTTGCACTAAAAAGCAAAGTCTGATGGTTCTCACTCGATTGACTAACTAGTTTTTGCAGTTGGTCTACAAAACACATCTTAAATTAATAGTCTACCTCATCAAACATAACATATTCCACAATTCTCAGAGACATTTTGTCTACCTTGGAAAGTTGATGGATCGAACGACCAAGAGTTGCAATAGTAACATTTGGACTTTTCGCTAGTTCTCAAATTGAGTCTCCATGTCGTCACCACCAACAAGCAAAGTAGTCTGAAGGTCTGCATAAAGTAAAAATCCCAAATTTAACAAAATTTAACCGAGTAATAATGTCAATGTCATCGAAAGTAATCCTTTCCATTCATACAATTCATACTGAAAACTCTAAAAGGCATTAGCAGAATTCATCATTGACCTGTGTAGCGACCAAGATTCTTGGACTATTTCTAGTGTAAAACAAAAAGAACAAAAAAAATAACAAAAACATGAAAAAAATGAATACATAGTATCATTTGGATTCCTTTTACCAGAAGCAAATGCATTTGAAGTTGTTTCTGCTTTCTTCTTCACCCTCTACGAAGACGAGGTCGTGACTGTTGCTCTTCAGATGCCCTACTGCAGGAGATTCCAACTTCGGCGTCCCTTCCCTAGTTGAAAGTACTCTTAACTCACCCTCGAGGCTATGACAAGTTCCAAGAAGGAGTCTAACTCAAGAGCTTCCCCAATAATAACCATAATATGCATAGCATCAAACTGGTGAGCCGAAGTTGTTGCTAGCTACCCCTCCTTTGATTTTCCATTTTATTCACCATACTGTCGAGTGTCGACAATAACTCTCATTCTTCCCAACAATAGATGATGAAGTTGGAGCTTTCGATATTGGTCAGATGCGGTGAATTCACGCCCAGTGGAGAGGATAGAACACAGGAGTCCGAAAGTCGAGGGTGACAAGGCCCAAACCGCGTGTCAAGACATTCAATAGCCTCTTATTTGATTTCAATGCTAACCGTAGCACAGACTCCAAGCACAGTACCTCCAGACTTCAAATCAGTGGATTTTGGCATTACAAGTATAGTACCTCCGCCGCTTACAACCCAGCACGATTCATGAGCCGGTGGAAAAATGTCGACTCGATTCCCCACTCCAAACTTTGAGGCGAAATCGAGCGATTTAACCAAAGTTTTACTTTGCCAAATTCAAATTGCCTCTACACCGACAAACTAATATGTCCAAAATGACAACATAATGTCATGGACATAACAAGAGCTGCAAGCAGCAATGTCCATGACAAAGTGGCAATGCCGCTACAAGTGTTCTCTAGCAAATTAAGTTGCTGAAGTGAGACAAGGGGAGCCGTAAAACAAGTAGCAGTTGTTGCCAACAGTTAATGGAAAAGAATAATAAGAGAACTAGCATATTAGAATGCATCATTTAGAAACAAAGACAACGTAGAGCAAAATTAGTAGATATGTTTGCCATGAGTTTTTGAAAAGCTTTTGAAAATCCTTCGGCGTCTAAATGCACCAAGTCTAAAAATGTCCATGTAGCACATGCATCAAAAGCCAAATATTTGAAATGCCACCTTGCATGTTCAACATGCTTTGGAAGTTCTATCCATGTTTTGATGACACGATTACAAATGTAAAATTCATCATTTTTCACTAAACTACAACCCATATATTCACTTGTTCAACAAAACATTGAAGTTTTGGAAAGTTTTGTTTTCAGTAAACTATTGAATAAGCTTCCAATAATAAATAGAGACATCCATAATATTGAGAAAAAATTATGAGAAAAGAAGAATTTATAACCCATCGAATATTACTAATACAATTTGTAAGTAATTATGTGCAACAATTGTGACTAAAACTAGTTAACGCAATACATGCTTAACTAGTATAGATGTTAGCGAGTGGATTGGGTGGCTAACTTTATCCATTACTTTCTTAACTTTTAGTTCAACATTTATTAATAATTATCATATGAAATAATAATAATTAAATAATAATAATTTAATGTAGAGAATCAAGCCACAAGGAAAAGGAACACAATCCAAGAATCATGCGTCTATGTCTTTTAATATAGCAATTGGGTTTGGCTTTATTCACTACGTACCATAATCTTCCAACGAGCTTCCTCTTTTACTAATACAAATACAATTTATAAGCAACTATGTGCAACAATTGTGACTAAAAATAGTTAACACAATACCTGCTTAACCAGTATAGATGTTAGCGAGTCTCCAAGGGATTGGGTGGCTAACTTTATCCATTACTTTCTTAACTTTTAGTTCAAGATTTATTAATAATTATCATATGAAATAATAATAATTTAATGTGGATAATCAAGCCACGAGGAAAAGGAACACAATCCAAGAATCATGCTTCTATGTCTTTTAATATAATAATAATTTAATGTGGATAATCAAACCATAAGGAAAAGGAACACAATCCAAGAATCATGCTTCTATGTCTTTTAATATAGCAATTGGGTTTGGCTTTTTTCACTACGTACCATAATCTTCCCACGAGCTGCCTCTTTTGTACATATTAAAGTTTAGTGAATTATTTGGTATATGTCCATACCAACTTCCCTACCATAAGTGATTCAAATTCATATGCCGACGACATCAAATTATGTTTGCAGTGACAATTTTTAGTGTCAGACAAGGGGCTTATACTCATGACAGTGTATGCATATAGTGTAATTTATGGATGGAATTAGATAGATGTTGCTTATATTTATCCCATTAACTATTTGGAAAATGAAAGAGCAGTGCACAATCCTTATGCATTGACCTGGACTTTCAACATTTCTCCATTTTCTTCTTCTGCTCTGTTGGCTTCGTTGGCTGGTTGCTTTTTACCTGGTTGCTTTTTACCTATAGACTAGAGGAGCAAAGGAACTATGCTCAAGCCCTCAACATTGGATGGTTGCTTTTTACCTACAGCCTAGAGGAGAGCAAAGGAACTATGCTCGAGCCCTTATACGAGGGACTGACATATTGTTTCATATCCAGTTATAAGCATTGGGGATTTCCCCAACTTAATAGGACTAGACCAAACAATAAACTACTCTATTAGATGAGTTTTTGGATGCAACCCTTCTTAAGGCAATCCCTTTACTCTTTTTACAGACAGCGTAAAGGGAGTTGGCTATGTCTCAGAATATAAGTTAAATGCAATGGTACATGCTTTCCGCAAAGCAATAACCTTTGTACTTCAATCAATAAGTTCTTAAATTCTTTTAGAAATCAAAACCAAATCTTAATGTGCAAAATGGACATATATTGAGTCCCCTTTTTCCATTTCTTCATTGATTTCCCCTTTTTCCATTTCTTCATTGATTTCCCCTTTTTCCATTTCTTCATTGATTTCCCCTTTTTACAATTCTTCATTGATTTTAGTTGCACATATATTGACTCCCCTTTTTCCAATTCTTCATTGATTTTAGTCTTGATACATTCTCCCTCACTTGCAACCTCCTTCTCCGTTGGAGAAGGTCGAATAGGTTTTGATAGGAACAGATGCAGATTAAACATATATTGATTGTCTTCTGATGTGGAAAATGAATACGCTGTGCTAATTAGTCCATCACGAGAAGCATGACCTATTCTATGAACAAAAATATTAGGTTTTGGAGGAAAAACATAATTCACTACATTATCCACATTATCCAGCAGAGGAATGTTGATCCCCCTAGTAGCAACATTACTTACAAGAAGTAACATTGTCTTCATTACTATGAACTTTGATAGAGGAAATTTTTGAACATCTTGGTCCATATCCCCATAAACAAGAGACATATCTATCCCTTCTTCCTTAAATAGTTCATAGAGGAATTTGACATAATACTTTGTTGCGACAAAAATTAATGTTTGTTGGTCAGAACCAATCTGCTCTCTCACTAGATAGAGCAATACAACACATTTCTCTTTAGGCCGCACAGTAAAGAATGTAAGTTTGAGACTGGGGTTGATCTTAGTCTCTAAATCAAGTCGTACAATTTGAGGATCCCAAAGCTCTGCCTTAGCAAATTCAAGTAACCAAGGTAATGTTGCACTAAAAATCAAAGTCTGATGGTTCTTACTCGATTGACAAAGTAGTTTTTGCAGTTGGTATACAAAAGCCATCTTAAATAAATAGCCTACCTTGTCAAACACATATTCCAACAAGAAAAGTAGTCTGAAGGTCTGCATAAAGCAAAAATCCCAAATTTAACAAAATTTAACCGAGTAATAATGTCAATGTCACCGAAAGCAATCCTTGCCATTCATACAATTCATACTGAAAACTCTAAAAGTCATTAGCAGAATTCATCATTGACCTATGTAGCGACCAAGATTCTTGGACTCTTTCTAGTGTAAAACAAAAAGAACAAGAAAAATAACAAAAACATGAAAAAAATGAATGCATAGTATCATTTGGATTCCTTTTACTAGAAGCAGATGCATTTGAAGTTGTTTCCGCTTTCTTCTTCACCCTCTATGAATACGAGGTCGCGACTGCTACTCTTCAGACGCCCTACTGTAGGAGATTCCAGGTTCGGCGTCCCTTCCCTAGTTGAAAGTACTCTTAACTCACCCTTGAGGCTATGATATTTGTTGCTACTGCCGGACAAGTTCCAAGAAGCAGTGTAACTCAAGAGCTTCCCCAATAATAACCATAATATGCATAGCATCAAACCGGTGAGCCGAAGTTGCTGCCAGCTGCCCCTCCTTTGATTTTCCATTTAATTCACCATACTGCCGAGTGTCGACAATAACTCTCATTCTTCCCAACAATAGATGATGAAGTTGGAGCTTTCGATATTCGTTAGATGCGGTGAATTCACGCCCAGTGGAGAGGACAGAACGCAGGAGTCCGAAAGTCGAGGGCAACAAGGCCCAAACCGTGTGTGAAGACATTCAATATCCTCTTATTCGATTTCAATGCTAGCCATAGCACAGACTCCAAGCACAGTACCTCCAGACTTCAGATCGGTGGCTTTTGGTATTACAAGTACAGTACCTCCACCCACCGCTTACAACCTAGCACGGATCACGAGCCGGTGGACAAATGTTGACTCGATTCCCTGCTCCAAACTTCGAGGTGAAATCGAGCGATTTAACCAAAGTTTTACTTTGCCAAATTCAAATTGCCTCTACACCGACAAACTAATATGTCCAAAATGACAACATAATGTCATGGACATAATAATCAACAATTTTAAGGACTGGTTTTTCAAATTTTAATATAAATATTAATCATGTTTTATAAATAGATATTTAAAATTTCAATATTAATTATTCAATTTTTTTTAAAATCTAAATTGAATATTAGTTACAAATAATATTAATTTTTTTTCGAGATGGCAAAATCTATCATACCTCATTTGTGAATGAGGACAACCGTCATTGGTTGTTATTGGCAAATAGTAGTTAACTTATTAACATATTCCTATAAGCTCACCCTAGCAATGATTGATAAGCTTACATATAGAGGTTATATTTACTTATATCAGATATAGGATCAAAGCAAGACAACTACACTTCAACAAGAATGGATCTCTGCATAATACCTGGGTTTTAATGGCGAGGAGATAGTTATATGGAATCGGCTCATCAAATCTCTAAAGGATCAAAATATTAGAATCACTGAAGAGGAATACTCCATCATTTGGTCCAAAAATTGCACAGGGGACTTATTTTCCCAAGCTGGGCTATCTTGTCTTACGCAAAGAAGAGGGAGACCTTCTAAGCCTAGAATAGTGGCATCAAGCCATCTGGAAATTAAATTTCCCTCTTAATTCCATATCATTCATGTGGCTCGCGCTCGTTGGGAAAATCCTTGTCTGGGAACATCTATCAAGTTTCCTTGGCTACGGGCCTAACAGATGTGCCCTCTGTTGAGAAGGAGAAGACTCTATTTATCATCTATTTATTAAATGTTCATATATCTCTTAGATGTGGCGATATGCTTCGATAGTTACAGGTATCTCCCTCACTTGGGAAGGAGAAGGACTCAATGAGGCTTTCCACAACTTGATGAACAATTCATTAAATAGACCGCACAAGGATCTTGTGGTTCTATTGGTCTGGGGGGCTTGGCTGGATCGAAACAAAGCACTCTTCCGGAACTTATATATCAGTCCACATATTTATGCTGCCAAGAGTTTAGCTATCCTCATGTTTTTTGCTCAGAACAAGATAGCCAAGATTCAAGGCACTCATAAGGAAATCTAAGGTCTGGTGTTTCTTCGATGGAGCAACAAAAGGAAGGCCTGGCAGAGGAGCAGCGAGGGGACTACTTTGTCTATCCGATCAAAACTATTACAAATTTGCAGCTGGTATAGGATATGCCAGTAACAACAAGACATAACTACAAGCTCTCCTTATGGTTCTCAAACTAACGATTCACCTTGGAGTAGAGTAACTACAAGTTATTGGAGACTCTCTTTTGGTAATTGAATGGATGTCCACAAATTATACACCAAAGAACATACAACTCAGACCTACCTATGAGGAACTCATCCGGCTAACCACACACTTTCAAGAGATATCATACCAACATATATATAGGGATATGAATACTCTAGCAGACAATCTCTCAAAGCAGGGTCTACTCATGGATGAAGGTACCACTGTCATTTGGGAAACAAATAAGGACACAATCAAAGAACTTGATATGGGCCCCCCACTGTTATAGGATGCTTCCCATGTCTACATGGGATATTTTATGTGTATAGTTGTTCTCAATATGTGTTATACACAAGCGCCCCTACAACTTTTCTGAAGCTATATTCACATACTGACATATATAGCAGACTATAAGACTCGTCCATAGAAGATAAATGTAAATCTCTTGTAGACATTACACCAGTTGGAATACAAATATGAATATATGTAAGGCTTCAAGTCAATGAACAATATGGTTGATATTTCAATATAATCGAATTGTGATCTTTTTTCCTGAGGAAAAAAATCATCGCCAGTGAAATGGTTTTGGGCCTTTAACTTGTTTTCCTATGTCGAGAAAGACATACTCTTACCCAATCAAAAATAATATTAAGTCTTACTCGAAAACTAACAAGCCATATTAATTTATAAAAACTAATACAACAAAATACAAGCACATGATAAATAACATGGGAGACTAGATACTTTCCTAAAATTGCTTTAAAATCTAGTCAAGACCAACTTCAACTTAAGAGAGGTTGGTATTAACACACCATGGCTTGGTTAAACCATTGGGGGATTGACAAAAATGCCACTTTGCAAGATATCAATAACATGGAAAATATTATCACATATAAGTTTAAAGAGAGATGGGGGCGAGATAGAGAGGTTTAAAAAAATTAAGATATTATAAGGAGGTCATTAACCCTAATATGGAAGATAAAAAAAATCTCTTTGTCTTAACTAGTTCGAAGAAAAAAATTAATATAGCCAAGATAAGAACGAACTCTTATGAGCTTCACAGTGAAACAAGATGTTGAACAATTCCTAAAACATTGTGGGAGGAAAGGACTTGCCATCTCTATGCAACTACAAGCGTTGAGGATGAAAGTCACTTTCTCTTGGAATGCCCTGTGTACACCCACATTAGATTGCAATTTCATAATATTTGCTACAATACAAACCTACCTAACCTTCTAACTTGTCAAAACTATGTTGACCTAGGAACGTTTCTTTCTAAGTTTTTTGAGCATAGAAATAAAATTTTACAACTATCCAAGTAATCCTCTTAAGGTCCGATAGACCGAGTTGGTCTCAATGGATGTTAACTGCCATCATCATCATCACTAAACCTAATTCATTTGAAAAATATAAAATTATATAGATATTCTTAACAAAATACTAAACCTAAATTAGTTAGAAAATACAAAATTATGTAAATATTATTGTAAAGTTAATATTATTATCCTTGCCAAGGTAGGGATATACTTTTCGTTAAGAAGACAACCTCCTTTGACTTATATTGATTTGTTTGCAATTTTTAAAATTTCACAATTTTTTTACAAAGTTTACATAATTTTCCTATTAAACTTAATATTTTGATAAATTAAAATAATTTAAACAATTTAAAAAATACAATATTTCAATATTTTTATTGGTTTAGTACACCTCCGATGGGACATAAATCCTTGGAGAAGTCATTTGAATTTTCAGAAAATAAATTTAAATAAAATAAATTTATAAAACTAAAATTTCCACCATCGCCACGTGTACATAGTACGGTTCTGATGCTATGATGGTTCCGAGATTAGAATTGGAGCACGCTGAGGATTGTCACCTTTAGATCTAAGCAACTTCAACATGTTTAGGTTGCAACAGCCGACAAGGTTTTCTAAAGATTATTCAGGGCCATTTTCGTGAACAAAGCTAATTCCATGCACATGAATTATAAACAAAGTTTTAAGGACTCAAAACATACAGATAATTTTGACAACACAACACTATTTCGAAGTCGGTTGAAAGCTTCAAAATATGTACAGGTAATTGGCCAGGTAGATTATGAAGAAGATTGTCAGTTAAGCGACATAGTCGAAGCTCAATTCGAGGAGGCTCTTTCTCCACCAGGTTTCTGCCATTTCTGCCTAAGTCTCTAAGGCAGAGATCATGCCTTTTCGAATATAGACTTCATGGTTGGTTTTATTTTTGGGTCTCGTCATGAATATGTTCAACGGAATTGCAGGAATGGCGCTAACTATTGAAAATCTTCACGTGTTTCAACTTCAAGGTGGTATGAGTTCGAGTTTCACAACTTAATGGTTATTTACCAAGTGTTTTATGTTGTCATGGATTGTTCAAATGATCTTTCTGTTGTTTTAGTTGTTTAAAAGTCCTCCTTCTCATGTCCGACGTGGGAGCTGCATGTAATAACTATGGCTTGCATGTGTAATTTGGTTGTGTATAGACTTTCAATGTATATATATATGTATTTGAAATGGAATGGCACCTCCACGTCTACTATATATATATACATATATGAAGGGGAATGGCGCCCTCGTGGGTTTACTTCACCTTATAGCTATATATTTGAAGCGAAATGGATTCCCTAACCAATTCAATGCTAACCAAAATTAAAAAACCCTTACAAGATTGTACGCAGTTGTTTTGTTGAGTAGAAACCCCTTCCAGGAGACTATAAGTTGGGATGGGAATTCAATCGAAAGCAAAATCCCCTTCCTTCCATTCCACCGGACTACAAATTCAAAAAGTCATTCAATTGAAGGCATAAACGCCTTCCATTGCACCAGACTACAAATTCGTATCCCGATTGCATTAAAAGCAAAAACACCTTCAACGAGGTTGTAGATTCGGATCTAATTATTTCAATTTAATTTTAAGAGGCTAGATGAATAAAATTCAAGGCATGTGCTCCTTCTGCATATGTTTTCTTTCACTCTATGTTCTCATCATAGTTGCATATGCTTCTCCAAATCTTAGTAGAAGCAACTTCCCAAAGGGTTTCAAATTCGGTGTTGGGTGATCTGTTTATCGAGTTCTATGATGTAGGAGCATCAATGCCAAGCCAACAATGTGATTGAGTGTTCACATGTTGTGGCTAGCGAGGGGACAAGCTGCCCTGAAGTAGGGAAGATAGTTTGTTTACTAAGTATTTTAATATTTGCAAAATATGTACCGACTAGTGTGTTGTTAGTTTTTTGAGAAAATAGGACATAGTGGCAAGTTGATACTCCCTGCGTGGAGATCAAGCCAGATAGGTAGTTTGTTGAATAATGATGGTGACTCCTTCATGGGGGAGGAGTGTTAGTTAGTTTGTTTTTATGTTCAACCATTCAGTTTTGGGATTTCGAATGGGTGAAAAGGGGAGAGACAGGGACTGAGTAGAAGGAGCCCTGCACGAGGGAGAGTCGGTGGGATATTTTCTTGAATACCAGAGGAATATGCGACTAGATGGAGGGATTGCTACCAGTTAATGAAATTAGAAAGTCCTATGTATTCAATGGTGTTACTGTGCATTTGAATGAGAGATAAGCTGAGATTCTATCAGGTAGAGCTGTGTGAAAGCGTTAACCTGATGTCTGTGTGAATGAATCTCCATGTTCATGCTTGTGTGAACTCCCATGTACAGCTAAGAATACCGAATTCATTCACAAATCGACTGTCATTAAGTAACAAAGGTAATTTCTTGTTGTATTTAGTTTCACATTAGATCCGGACGAAGGTCGAGCTCGATTGATCGATTCCTTGATCAATCAACAAAAATCGTAGAGTTGCAGTCGATTCAATTAGCAAAGGTTGGACGGCTCAGATCAAAGCCAAAAGGAAGATCGACGACGGGGAAAGGATCCGCAAAGTGAACGTGCGCGGGAGTTAACATTTCCGCAAGCCAGTGCGAATTATTCCGCATTGATCATAGATCAACGGACGGGATCAAATTAGCAAGGGATCGACGGTTGATACAATGTTTCGCAGAAGGAAGAAGCTCGGGAGTTAACATTTCCGCAAGCCGATGCGAAGTATTCCACATTGATCATAAATAAATGGACAAGATCAAATCCGCAAGGGATCGACGGTTGATACAGTGTTCTGGAAGAAGCTCGAGAGGTAACAGAGAGAGTTTGCGGAAGTCACATTGCGGAAGAGTTTTTGCGGAATCCTTTTCAAGAAATTACGAAAAGCACACCCGCAACTCGCAATCCACAAATTGTGGAAAGATAATTGCGACAGTGAGAATCACGGAAGGGAAGTTGCGGAAAGGATTGTTGTAGAAGGATGCGTTGTGGAAATACAATTGCGGGGAGGTGACTACGGAAAGATCATTGCAGAAGGACGCCCGCAATTGCAGAAAGAAGGCATTTCCGCAAGGTTGTTGCAGAAAGTTAATTCTGGCCGACATAACATTGCGGAAGGCCCATTTTGAAGGTAAGGCCTGCGATTGAGAAGGACTTAGCTGGTTTTTAGCTAAGTTTAGTGGTTTGATTTCAGAGAATCACAATATTTCCTGGGGGAAGCGGGTTGGATTGGCTTTTGTCATTCCCACCTGCATCATTTTTGGTATCAAAGCGGGAATGTTATTGAGAGGGAAAGAAGACAGACAGGAAGTCTGTAGAGGAGATTTGTGAGTTAAGAAGACCTGCATGCAAAACATAAGAAGCTTAGGAGATTGGAAAATATAGTGAAGTTCTTTATAATAAAGGAAAGCAGACAAGCAGGAGAGCTTGTAGAGGCCGCAATAGAATTTTGCAGACAAGAAAACTCAATATGACAAAGTCACAGAACCGAGAAGAGCGCTTATGAAATTGGTAAGTTTTATTGGCCTTTGTCTCTTTTAAATATTGATAAAGATACATTTGTTTAGTGAAAGTAACAGTCGGAAGAAGATTACATTCTGAAATGGTAATGAGGAGATAAGATAGATCTTTGTTGGAAAAGTGTGACAAAAGGAACCCACAGCAAAAGAGGTGTGGTTGAAATTCCAATTGAAGATTGGAAAGAAGGGGAACAGTAAGGTTCTCAAGAGGAAGGGGACTGCAAAAGCGAAAGCCAGAGAAGGAGCATTGAATGCTCAAGAGGTTATGAGAAGAGAGAACCAATGAAATACCAAGAGGCCAAGCTTAGAGGGAAAGTTTGGGTGAGGTATTTGTGGCAAGGTGAAAAAGACTTGTTCACTGCAGAGGCTAAGAGTGTAGTTCACAAGAGCTTAAGAAAATGCTCATGAAGAGGTGAATATGACTATTGATAGTCATAGAAGGGGTTCAATGGAAGGTCACAGTAAGATGAAGGAAGATGCCAAATCCATTGGCATAATGAAGAGGAGGATGAGTCAAGAAGATCATATTGAAGTAGTGATGAAAGAAGCAAGTGGAGACCTCTAAGTGAAAGAGGAGTGTGGCCAGAACCTAGTATTTCAGCTGAGGTTGGAATGCAGGAGGACAATTAAGTGTTCTCAAGAGAAGGTGAGTTGAGGGTGGAAGCCTAGAAGTAGCAGAGAAGAAGCTCAGAAGGTTCCAGACTGAGAACCCAAAAGACCAAGTACAAAGGAGAGCTTGGTGAGGTAAGTTGTAGCAGGGTGAAAGAGAATTGTTATTGTAGAGGCTTAGTGCATCGCATAATGTGTATGAATAAACTCATGGAGATGAAGAAGAAGATGACTACAAACATTCATAGCAGAGGTTCAGAGAGAAGCCACAAAAGAAAGAAGGAAGATGCCGAAGCAAATGGCATATGGAAGCAGATGAGTGATGAAGAGTATAACAAAGAGAAAGCTGAGATAAGAATCCATCTGGATTTGTTGATGGAGCTGGTACAGAGAAGCAAAGAAGACCAGCGATGGGGATGGTTAATGAGAAAGAAGGTGAAATGGCCCATACTGCAAGAAAAGTTGGATCAGAGATTGGTTGCATGGTGGAAACAAAGGTACTCAGGGCAGCTGAGTATGAGAAAAAAGTTCTTGTGTATGAACCTAAACAAGGATCAATCCTTGGAGAGGAAGAAGACACTGATGAGAAGTATGCTGAAAGTCTCATGGACAGTTTGGAAAGTTCATGCCAGCATAAGGAAATGATGCTTGGAGCATCTAAGGAGACACGAGAGTCTCTTGTTGTTAAAACTAAGGTTTCGTGTGCATGTGTGTCTACAGGTACTGAAGGTAGCGAAGTTGTCACCAAGGAAGAAAAAAGGGATCAACAAAGAGACATTAAACAAATAGAAGAAAATGCAGAAGAAAAGGAGTTGCAAGCTCCAAAAGAGAAAATGGGAGATGAACCCAAGCAAAGTGTACTTCTTGGAGAAGAAGATGTTGATAAGGGGTTTGTTGAGGAACCCATGAGATGTGCAAAGAATGCATGTCAGCATGAAGATGATAGTGATAGAAAAGGTCATAGGGATGATGAAAAAGGACAACCATCTAAAGTTATCACAGAGTTTGAAGAAGATGGAGTAATGTCTTTTCAAGACATTGAAGCATAACATAAATCTGTCAAGAGGAAACTTGTTGAGGATGAGCAACCACTAGAATTGGTCATCACAAAAGAAATAGATGAAGAAATTCCTTATGGAAGCATAGAGGAAGAGAAGAAAGAGCATAAGTTGAATGCTCAACTGAAAGAAGGATTACTCAGAGCAACTGAGTATCAGGAAGAAGTTTTGGTGGTTGAACTAGGACATGGCTCATTGCTTGATGACAGCAATGAAGATATTAAGAAGAGGTCTATTGAAGATCTTTTGAATCATGTGGAAGGTTCAGAGTAGCAAGAAGACTTGATGACTGAAGCATCAAGTGAGACCAAGGAGTCTTATGATTTTAAATCTGACAATTTGTGTGTGTTTGCAGGTTGCTCAAACATGAGAGATGAAAGACAGTCCTTTGACATTGTCATGAAATTAGAGAAGAAGGTGACTATCCATAGTCATACCAGAAATCTATAGAAGAATTACAGTCAAGTGAAGGAAGATGTTCAGTTGAATGGCATCCAGAGGGAAATTCAAAAGGAGTTTGACAAAGAATTTACTGAGATCAAGGAAGGGCTCAGTAAGATAGAAAGACTGATTCAAGGGAGCAATGAAGATCAGTATTATGGATGGATGATGAGAAAGAAGAAAATGCAATGGCATGCTTTGCAACATAAGCAAATACAACAGTCAATGGCTTGGTGGAAGAACGAGGAACTCAAGAAAGGTGAACTTGAGCAAAGATTGACAAAGAAGGAAGGAATTCATTCATGTGAATGTGGAACAGGGAGTTTTCTTAAGAATACTGATGAAGTTGATGTAAAACTCAAAGAGCATATGATGATGTGTTTTGGCAATGAGAGTCTGCAAGAAGAAGTGGTGATGAAGTCATCAAAAGAGACCTTAGGGTCTCATGGTTTTAAAACTAATATTTTGTGTGTGAATGTAGGATATGCTGAAGAAGGACAACTATCTCTTGTTGTCACAGGAGAAAAGAAAAGCAAAATTATGGTTTTTCAAGAGATGAAAGGAGGTTCACAGAATCTTGTGAAAGAGGAAAAAGAACAGTTGCTAAACAATGTTGTGGAGGATTTTGCAAGTACCGGACAGTCACCGAGGACTGTTAATCTTGAAGACAGTCAGGATACAGGACAACTGCTGATAGTTGTTGCAGAGAGTGAAGATAGTGAAGACTGTGCAAAATTCTTGGGAGAAATTCCAAGGGAGATGGCAGACTTGTGCCATGAGTTAAGTATTTTAGAGAAGAGATTGGAGGAACAGAAGATAAGCATTCAAGCTGTAAAATCATAGTTGAATGAAAATGAAGAAATTGTCTTAAATGACAAATGTGAAAAAGGAATTGCCAAGAATGTTGGCATACAGAGAAAACTGGGTAAAGCTTTTGTGCTTGATAGCTTGAACAAAGCTGATGAAAATCTATATGCAGAAACAAGGCAGTATGTAGGAAATTTGAAACAGGAAATTGATTTTGAAGATCAAGCTGAAATGGAGAGAAATGGGGATTTGATGTCTCATAATGAAGATGGAATTATGTTCCTATAGTATGGGACTGTTGAGCAAAAGACTGTCTTGAGGGACAACAAAAAAATGAAGTTGTGAAGTATGATTTAAAACTTGGAATGGTAAATGAAGCAGATAAGGTGTGAAGCAGAGAAGGTGGCAGATCTCCAGCAACACAGTATTGCTGAGATAGAAGATGAAGTTAGAATGGAAGAAGAAAGCTATGATTGGCACTATGATGAAGAATTTGAAAGATGTCAAAGGGAAGTTGAGTTGCTGAAGTATTTATTGAAGAATCCTGAGTATGGAAGTAAGATAATAGTCAGTGATAGAAAACTGTCTCAAGTTTTGGTTGAGACAGGAGTAGATACTAGTTTTCAAACTCATAATATGTTTGCTGGTATAGAGGAAAGAAAGAGTGAATATGGTACTGCAGCCAAAGAGTTAAAGTTACTTCTTGGAAGTAAAATTGAAGTTCAGAAACAACAAATGAACATTACAGAGGGAGATGTCTCCAAGGACATTAAGGATGTAAGGGTGGTAGAAGAAAGCAGTCGACAGCTCAAAGGGGAATGTGCAAAGTTTGATAGAGAAATTAATGAGTTGTGGAGAGCTATGCAGGGACATTCCAAGAGAATGTGCAATACACAGAAGAAAAAGGAGGTGAATTGTTTGAAGAAGATGTTGAAAGTAAGTTTAAAGGCAGATTGCAGAACAAAGTGTGGAATCCTGTTAAGTTAATACCAACACTGAAGTGTGATGATGGCAAGGTAGTGGAAAACTACAACTTAAGGTTTGGGATCCAAGCAGATGAAGATTGAAGAGACATGAACAGGATTTCATGAATAATTTTTACCTTCAGAGTCTTATGCAGGAGCATCAATGCTAAGCCAACAATGTGATTGAGTGTTCACATGTTGTGGCTAGCGAGGGGACAAGTTTCCTTGAAGTAGGGAAGATAGTTTGTTTACTAAGTATTTTAATATTTGCAAAATATGTCGACTAGTGTGTTGTAAGTTTTTTGAGAAAATATGACATAGTGGCGAGTTGATACTCCCTGCGTGGAGATCAAGCCAGATAGGAAGTTTGTTGAATAATGATGGTGACTCCTTCATGGGGGAGGAGTGTTAGTTAGTTTGTTTTTCTGTTCAACCATTCGGTTTTGGGATTTCGAATGGGTGAAAAGGGGAGAGACAGGGACTGAGTAGGAGGAGCCTTGCGGGAGAGAGCCCGACGCGAGGGAGAGTCGGTGGGATATTTTCTTGAATACCAGAGGAAGATGCGACTGGATGGAGGGATTGCTATCAGTTAATGAAATTAGAAAGTCCCGTGTATTCAATGGTGTTACTGTGCATTAGAATGAGATATAAGCTGAGATTCTATCAGGTAGAGCTATGTGAAAGCGTTAAGCTGATGTTTGTGTGAATGAATCTCCATTTTCATGCTTGTGTGAAATCTCATGTACAATTAAGAATACCCAAGTCATTCGCAAATCGACTGTCATTAAGTAACAGAGGTAATTTCTTGTTGTATTTAGTTTCACATTAGATCCGGACGAAGGTCGAGCTGGATTGATCGATTCCCTGATCAATCAACAAAAATCGTAGAGTTGCAGTCGATTCAATTAGCAGAGGTTGGACATCTCAGATCGAAGCCAAAAGGAAGATCGATGACAAGGAAAGGATCCACAAAGTGAACGTGCACGGGAGTTAACATTTCCGCAAGCCGATGCGAAATATTCCACATTGATCATAGATCAATGGACGAAATCAAATCTGCAAGGGATCGACAGTTGATACAGTGTTCCAAAGAAGGAATAAGATCGGGAGTTAACATTTCCGCAAGCCGATGAGAAGTATTCCGCATTGATCATAGATCAATGGACGAGATCAAATCTGCAAGGGATCGACGGTTGATACAGTGTTCCACAGAAGGAAGAAGCTGGGGAGGTAACGACGAGAGTTTGCGGAAGTCACATTGCGGAAGAGTTTTTGCAGAAGTCTTTTCAAGAAATTACAAAAAGCGTACCCGCAACCCGCAATCCGCAAATTGCAGAAAGGCTTGTTGCGGAAGGGCGCGTTGCAGAAAGATAATTACGGAAGTGAGAATCACGAAAGGGAAGTTGCGGAAAGGCTTGTTGCGGAAGGGTGCATTGCGGAAGGACAACTGCGGGGAGGTGACTGCGGAAAGATCATTGCAGAAGGATGCCTGCAATTGCGGAAAGAAGGCGTTTCCGCAAGGCTGTTGCTAAAAGTTAATTCTGACCGACAGAACATTGCAGAAGGCCCATTTTGAAGGTAAGGCCCATGATTGAGAAGGACTTAGCTGGTTTTTAGCTAAGTTTAGTGGTTAGATTTAAGAGAATCACAATATTTCCTGGGGGAAGCGGGTTGGATTGGCTTTTGTCATTCCCACCTGCATCATTCTAGCTTCATCACCAGTCCTTGCCGCTAGATTCACGCATTGTATTTTGTAGCGCTCTACTTGTTTGTCTTCCCAGCCTTAACAATTTCTTATTGTTTTCACGTAGTCTTATAGGTTTATAAAGTTGCATGCCCTAACTATCACAAAATCACATTATCACATGTGTAAGATGAGTCATGGAATTCACAATTTGTCATGCCCATCACCAAAAATTGTAAATTCATCCATAAACATCCTATGGATGCACCAACATAAATGTTCACTTTGCATCATAATTCCTTTGACAAACTATGTAGCCCTCTGCTTGTTTGTCTTCCCAACCTTAACAATTTCTTATTGTTTTCACATAGTCATGCAAGTATATAAAGCTACATGCCCTAACTATCACAAAATCACATTATCACATGTGCGAGGTGAGTCATGGAATTCACGATTTGCCATGCCCATCACAAAAAATTATAACATATAGAAGCGTAAGACAGACAATATTAAGTTGCGAATTCATCATAACCATCCTATGGATGCACTAACATATATGTTCACTCTGCATCATATTTCCTTTGACAAATCCATAATGAAAATCTGAATTGTTTTGCTGGTATTTTACTCAATAGAAGGAATTTGTTACAAGAAAATTAGAGTGTCTCATTTAGTTGCTCTGTGATAGAAGTCTGGTTTTAGACTTTCTCTTAAAAAATGACGACAAAACAAACAAGTCATTTGTGGAACATTGGATCTTTAACTTATTGGAACCTTCTTAACAGAACCCTTATACCAAGATTCATATTATAATTTTACTGTGTTGCAAATCCACACTGTAGAAGATAAAAAATAGTATAGAATTTCCTTCGCATTGATATCTTATGGCCAAAACACAAAGAAATGTACACGTCTAGCAATACCCCAAACCAAAAAATCCTAACAAGGATTTGACCAAGGAGAAAGAAGGAAATGTGTCAGCTAATCAAACATATTGAACATTATTCATGAAAGTATGCTTTCCATATACAAATAGAACTTATGATCTAGTTCGATCCCCTTTTCCTTGTCAGTCCTCTCCATACAAAGTTTGGACTAGGGTGATAAAAATATCTCTTAACCGCCTAGTTCTAGGAAGAGCCATACAACCACAGGGAGATGAACAAAACCATATCAAGTGGTAGTCATTAGTATGACCACATCACTGGTTGGTTGACAAGGAGCTAAGGTGTCAAGCAATGCTGCCACTGCATTCCATTAGTGACCATTTTGCTTGCTAGACTAGTGGATGTGATCACCGGTTGTTGTGGTTGTAGTGGGTCCTCCTCCATCAACACCATATCTTCATCCTCTGTTTCCATTGGCTCTTCATTCTCAGTAGATTCATCGCAACTCTTCTAATTAAACAACTGATATGTAGACCTCTAAAACTGAGAAGGCACCCAAGGAACAATTGCAAGGCAATTATCTACAGGTTTAATGTCTAACGTCCTTGTACTTACAGAGATTGATGCAGTATCTGAGGGTCTCGCAAAATGGAATAGATCGAGCAAATTGGCCTGTATCTGCCAGGTTGCTTGCAACATAACATGATATAATTATATTTATTTTTAATTACTACAATTTAAGCTATATTTATAATAAGGTGTCCTGTAACCTTTAGATTTTGTAAATAACATGTATACACAAAACTGAACTTGTAAAAGCCCATGCTATTAACAGACACAATGAACAATCAAGCAGAGAAGGAATAAAGGGAATGTGCAATAGCAGTGGGGGCATCGTAGTGGCTTAATGAATGAATGCATCATGTCCCTAAATATCGTACACATATGATCACTATCCAAGAAAATGAGAGGATACAAAATCGTCCGAATAGAGCAGTGGTAAGAACCAGGCCTTCCGCATATTACAAACACAGAGACGAGAGAAAAGGTTGATGGGAGTATTGGCTTAATGTTTCAAACGACAACGCTCACATAATGAATGACGTAGTGAGAAGCGAATAAGGTGGCACGTCTATAGGTTGACAATTAAAGTGGTGACCCTTTATCGGAGACTTAGTAGTTAGTATGCCGACCCATTGCAGTTAGTACGTCGACCAATCATAAATTTTAACAGTAAAGGATGCTTTATTTGTTTATTCATTGGAGGCTAAAGAATTAGGTTGTCGATTCATCTCGTGGGTATAGGATTTATGGCACCAACCCTTACATGCGGTGGTGTGTCCATTTGTGTTTTTAAATGCCAATACATGGCGCATAATCAATGAAAATGGGATCTATACATGTTTTACACATGTTAGGATGGACATCAAGACAGTGGTTTAAGAAGACATAATTTTGATCCTTAGCGTTCCCGTAAGAAGAAAATGTGAACTGACTCTCCTGGTTTGAGCTCTCTCTCTCTCTCTCCCCGTCACTTTTTTTAGAATGATTCACCACCTCCGAAATATCTTCTACAGAGGGAGAAAGCACAATTGTTCTAACAACAAAGAGAAAATGTATAACAGAGAATGAGAAATTGGAAATGACCAGAGGTATAACCAAAGGGGGAAGCTTCTTTGAGGGTTTTGTGTATGTGGTTACTTTATCGGTTGCAATAGCTTGTTTGGAAGACAAGGTTGCTAAAGATACAATATTATCCTCCTTCCTAGCTTGTTTTTTTCCTAGCTTCCTTTCATCTGTCTGTTGGCAGTTAGGTTGATCATTATTATGCAAAGCATTTAGCTTTGACACCCTAGTAAGGATTTCAACATCAGCTTTTACTTTCCTTGTTTTATATTTTTGCGCTTGCATTCATCCCCATCCAAGCACAAAAGGGGTTGAGCACTACCTTTAATTCCATTAGGCTCTGTCACCCTATCAAGGATTTTGGCATCCTCTACCTTCTTAGTTCTTGGTCGCACATCTTTCCTAATAAATTGAATTTGAATAAAACTCAACAATGGATTTTTGGTCATATTTGGCTCTATTATTTCCATTAAATGTTTTCAGAGGGATCACCCAGACACGTAGGAGTCAATAAAGAGGGGGTCACTTATTACGATAATCTCATCAATAGGCTACTCAAGAATGGTCATCCCCTCTTTCCTACGCCAAAAACGTTGTTTCAGTGAATGAATTCCCGACAACAAGTTGGTAGAAGGTGAAAATATTATTTACCAAATGCTAACCACTTTTCCCAATAAAAATTATATTGTGTAATGTTTTGATGCAGCCAAACAACCATATTGGAGTGAAATTGTTGTAATCTCGTGGATTTTTACTAATATAATTTTATAAGGAAGCACTCCTTTGCATAGCGGAGATTTAAGAATTAACGCCCAAGGCTTAAGAATTAATGGGGATCAAGTCACAACGAAGGTTTAAGAATTAAAGCATCAATACCATAGTGCAGAGACTTACAACTTAATGCGCCAATATCATAGCCAAGGTTTAAGAATTAACGCCCATCACACCTTTATCATAGTGGAGGCTTAAGAATTTATGGGCCGATACACATAATGTAGGCACGATGGTTAAAAGCATAAGGTAGTTGTTTTGGTTTTAATGATGTATGCACCCACCTTTAGTTCAAGTTTAATAGGGGCATACATTAATATTAATGAAGTATTTATTTAAAGTTAAAAACAAGTGTAATTAAATTCATAGTGTCTGTCGTTTATTTTTTGTCTCCGATTTCCTTCTGGCAGGGATATGCTGCAACACAAGTTTCTCTTGTTTATTGCTTAGCATGAAAACATTTTGAGATTAATAAAATATACCCTTACATTGATTGATGATTGACATTTTACAAAATAGTATTGCCACCTTTGAACGGGCACACTAATACATTTAATAATTATAATGATTGTTGAAACCTTTAATAACTACTAACACAATTACTTAATTTGTGGTTGTGGGATTGAAATTTGACGGGTAAATAGTCGTCATTTGTGGCCCACGATAAACTTTCTTTTTCATTATGTGTGTGCTTGGTTTAATCATTATGTTTATTATATATATATTTTTGTATTATATGAGGCAAGATATGAGAATTCAATGTTTTATATAGTTATTACAAATGCTCGGCGGACAAGATGTCTAAACAAGCATTTGATGGTATTTTATTTTGGGATGAATATTTTGACAAGTCGAGCCAAGGAAATGGATCATTATATTTTTTGGACTAATATGTATATTTTGGTCAGAAAATTAAATTTTGAATGATGAAGAAATGTATGTTGGGAGATACTGAAAAGTATGAAATTTTGTAATGTTATTTGGACTGTAAAGATGTAGTATGAGATCAGTATCAGGTGATGACTGATCTATCATGTACTGTTTGATTCATATTTTTTGAATATCAAAAGTACGTTTTTTTTCGCTGGAAAAAAAAGAAAAAAAAATAGTTATTACAAATGCTATTAAAAAAAATAATATTATTATGACGAATAAAATTAAGATTTATGTCAAATGAACGACAATGTTAAAATTAAAAATATCATATAAAAATTTATTGACTTACAAGGTAGAACGTCAAATTTCAACTCTCGTCAAGCCACTAAGTGCCACAAACAAGTTATCTCTTACTAGTTGTCTAGACTCTATGCATCATCTACATGTTATCACCCCACCTTTTTTTAAATAGTTGTCTGCTAAAAAATGCCTACTATCCATAAATCAACTACCAATGATTCATACATTATCTACCAATTATTTTTAATATTTAATATTTTCAAATCAATCCTAAATAATACCTTTATTTCATTTTCCCACCATTTAAAAATATAAAAATTACTAATCCACCACAAATTCTAAAATATAAATACAAACATAGCTATGCCATCACTGATGATTGAAACCCATCTACATATCAATCCACGGAAGACAATAGCATTGCGGCCCACACAAACATGAAAGCCGACAGCGACCGGCGATTCTCGCGGGAAAGGGCAAAATAGCCGGTGGTGGGTCACCACGCTTGCGGGACCCACTCGAAACTGACGCAACGGTATGACGTGGCCCAACGGATTGAGCGGACGCCAAAATTTATTCAATCAAGCCTCCTTCACAATATCAAATATTTTCCTTCATTTCATGTCCGTGTTCTTTTACTCAGTGTAGGGCAATCGCAATTGACAAGAACACCGATCTACGAGGGTTTTCAATTAACGACGAAAAACTCAAGTTCCTTCTTTCTCAGATTTTCTTTAAAATTTCCTTTGCAGAGGGTTTTGCCATCGTTGAAACGGCCGCTTCAGGATTCGGAGTCACTCGGAAGGTGCAGAACTGGGTCTTTGTTACTAGGGTTTATTTTATCCCGTCTTTCGAGCTCTCTTTTGGCGTATTTGTATAGGTTTTAGGCCAGTGCAAGAGTTTGAAGGTACAGCTTCTTCAAATTCGCTCAAAAGCAGGTTGCCTTAAAGTTCTTTGGCGGATAAATGTTTTTCATGTAAAGATTGGCTTCGGATCTCTTCTCTGTGGACGCGGCTTGCATTTTTTTCTTCGAAATGTAACATTTCTTTGAAATTTGTGTGCTCTGGCTTGTATCTCAATTACTGGTGGAATCGGCTTTAATTTGTGGTGTGAAAATTGATTTTAATTGGGAAATATCGGTGTTTGCAGCGTTTGACTTCTGGGTGAATTCTATTGCTGAAGTTCGAGTTTTCGTGTAAGGATCTGGTTTAAATTTCTTCGTCTTTGTTTTACGGGTACTGCTGAAAGCTTGCGCGGTATTCTTGCCGGGGAAGTTATTCCGGTAAAGATCGGGCTAAATAGTTCCTTGAAGGAGTTTTGGACAGTTCAAGACTGTGAGAATTGCTGGATGCACAATCGGAAAAACGAAATGGCTTATTTAAAGAAAGAGGATGCAGAATCCAGGCAGTCTGAGGGTTCGTCCTCTGAGTCGCAAGGTTCGGAGAAAAACCGAGGAGGAAATAGCGTGGAAATTACAAACGAACAGACAATTTTCAACATCAGCCAGATGTCAGAAAGTTCTTGCAGCAGTCTGCCACAGATTCATCCCCACACTGTCAGTGTGTCTGTTTCCTGCACTGCAGGTGTCTTGGATGAACGGAATTGCTCTGTGGTTGACTGCATCCCTTCCAGGAGTGTTACGCATTTGACTTCTCTCATTGATTTGTCCGGTTCGCCTGCTTGCAGGGCTAATTATGTGCGGGGAGGCCGGCTATTAGGTAAAGCTACTGCCGTTGCCCTTCAAGTTCCGGCTTCCCCGCTGCACGAACCATCGGCAGTTGCAGCCTCGGTGGTTCACGTTGCTACGACATCTCGTTCCTTCTTCCCCCCGCTAGGAAATGCAGATTCACGGTTACCAGATGGAGGATTCAGTCGTTGCACTGTTGCGTCCTCTGTCGTAGAATGCAGAATACCTGCAGAACCCATATTAGAACGCGGCAGTGGGGAGAATGGTGGTAACGGCGGCGCCGAGGTGCGGCCAAGTAATGACAGAAGACATCATATTAGTATTGCCCGAAGGCTCACTGAAGTGTTGCAGGGCACAGGAGATGGAGATCTATTGCTTCAACAAACTGAAAGGGAGAACGGAATGTTGCAGTGGCTTCAAGCTTTAGATTTACAAGTAATGGGGGCATGCCGTGCAGATGAGAGGCTGAGGCCAATGTTACAACTTAATGTTTCCTGCGCTGGCGCTGATGACCGTCTTCTAGCTCAGCTTAGTCAGGTGAGAGCGATTCCACCTTATCCAAACCTAGATTGACAATAGTAGAAATGGTAATAATAGGAGAAACAGTAACAACTCCAGATTCAGTTACAGTTACAGTTACAGGTACGAATGTAAATATTATTCACACTTCTAGTGCACCGGATACTCCAAGTCGTAAAACCAAATTAAGGTTAACTGGTAAGGAAATTCCAGAAAAAACAGTGAATGAGCAGTAGTAGTGTACAATTGAATTAGTTAGCTCATCTTTGGCCGGGTACGATACAGTTGTTTTGTTTTTTGTGGTTTCTAGTTGCAAGTACTGGATTTGGGTTGGGTTAGAAAAATTCTGCTCATATAACAACGAAAGTACTTGTCCTATAATACTAGGCGATGTGGTTTTAGCACATTGGGTTTTGGAAAGAGAGCTTTATAAATACATGAACAGTTTTGGGTATTTTGATTGTTAGCATAATGGCTGGGATATGATCTGGAGAGACTTTTATAGAAATTTTCTAGCTTGGGAAATGACGAAATGTGCTAGATGATGGAATCAATACCTCCCGAACTTCTATGAACTAGCCAAAACTTGCTTCTTGGTTAAGTCTAGAAAGATAACCAATCATCAGAAATTGCCCTTATAAAAAATGGTCCGAGAGAATTTACCTTTCCATGTTTAAACACTATTGCAATTTGTTCAATCTCAAATAGTTAGACGTTTTAAGGAATAGGATTTGTGACTATTAACAGTAGTCTGGATGATATATTGTTGAATTATGCAGGGCTGTTAAAGTTAATGGGACGACATCATTGATGTGTATTACTTATGGCCCTCATGCACAAAAAACAATTAGTTTAATGTAATGTTAGATATTTTAACTTGTGGCCGCCCAATAGTATAAATTTCAGACAAAGCAATCTGGGGAAAAAGAATACCCACATAGTGTTTGGGGAAATTTCATCCATAATGTTTGAAGTCTTTATTACTGCAGCGCAATTTGTTTGAACTTTATTTTCAACCAATTCATGCACTATAACTGGGTAACACATTAAGTAGCTATAATTTCCTTATATACAACCAACATTAAGAGTCCACCCATGGTGGAGGAGGAGAGCAAACTGATTTAATATATAATGAAGTGTATATCCATGGATTGTTATTTGGCTATGTGAACAGAATTTATAAGCAAATATCTGATGTTCTGGAAACTCACATTTAGGTTCAAAAGAAATCCCCTTAGAATTTTATCAGTTTTTAAGAAATACTTAAATTGTATGTAGTGTAATCTGTTTTAGCATGTTGTTGCAGCATTTCAAGGCACGAGAGCTTGGGATGCTTGCACGTTGCCTGTGCGTTCCACTTGTTTCAATCCGTGTTGGAAAAGTAGTTAAACAAGGCAGTCTATTGTGCCCAACTTCTACAAGGTATGTATGTTTCTTTTATTCAGTTTAGTATAATTTTTTATTCAAAAGTAGTAAATATCTGAGGATTGTTGAAATGGTTTGTTTCTTTCCCTCTCATAGTTTACTTGAAATACTTAGAGAAGAATCTTAGGTTGATCAGATTCCTGTATTGAATAAGTATGGTTCTATAAAGAAACAGAACACCTTGAAAGAGGCAGATATGCTTTCTGATGCATTGATTATGCTAATAAAAGTACTCAAGTGCTCCACTGGAATTCTCTCAGTGGTAAATTGGTTTCGCAGCTGGTTGTGACTGCAGATTGGCTGTTTCTGCTCCCCGCTTGGATTCAGCTGGTGTGTTTTTGACCCAGATTATTTGAAGAACATTGTGCGTAAGAAAATGCCTTCTATATTCACATGATTCTGGTGTCATTTCGAGTTTTGAAATGGTACAATCTTCTTGTTCAGATCACCACTTTAGTAATATGTATACGCATTTATCAACTGTAGCTGGCCAGGAACCTTTTTCCATATCAAGTGATGTTTAGCCGAAAGTGAGCTATTCCCACAAAGTGCCTACTCTGGTTGGCATTTCAAGAAATCCATAGGTTAGCAACAATGCTTGTAGGTGTCAGCTACAAAATTGGCTGTAATATTTGATTGTTTAAAACTTGAACTGCATAAATTAAATGTCCAGGTTCTTTTCTTCAGGCAACTAGTAATAGTGTAATTATCCTGTAAGATAGGAAAAAGGTAGCATTATAAAGAGTTTGTTTGTGTAGAATTTGATCCAACTATGGGAGGCTGGTGTTTTTTTGAAAGGAACAAAATTTGCAGAAGCTTCTCTAGGATTACCACTGCAGCAAACCTGAGGGCAAAGTAGTCAGACTCAGGTTTGGTGAGCTATTGATGCATTTCAGTGTGAATATGAGCTATTAGACACCAAAATGCAAGCTTTCTGAGTCATATTGCATGTAAGCTTGCAAATAAGAAATATTGCATGTAAGCTTGCAGATAAGAAATATGAAATATCACACTGAGATACATAAAATTAACATTCTGGGAAAGTAATTAATATTCTGGATGAGAATCAACATTGATGCTGTAGATAGCCTCAAGAGTCTAAACACTTGTCAAACTCTAATATATTGAGTAAATATATGGTCATGAGTTATGGCTCATGAGTCATGATTCATCAGAATCATCCTTGTAGACAGAATCCCCAGGAATGTCCTCGGGATCAGCCTTTGCTTCTGCCGATCTATTCTTTTGAGGTGGGGGGCTGTCCCTGAAGATCCTACACTCGAACCATCACTCGAATCATCCATGACAGTGGTTTAAGCAACTCCAAGTCTGTCCAGCTGAAGTTAGTCTGAGAAAAGTTTTGAGAAGTGAAATGAGGTACAGAAGGTGAGGGGGGCATTGCTTTTTATTAAAGGTAGATCTAGGATTTAGGTAGGTTTAGTCTTTTTCTATGTTACACTGTATCTCCGCAACTACGGGGATGGAATGGATAAAGCACATATCCAACTTTATCAGGGGATGACAGGTTGGGGATGGCTATATATATTATATTAATATATGATGTAAAAAAATAGAATTCACCAAAAACATGAATGATGAAAGTTGAAACATTGAAACAGAACTAGTTTACTGAATTTGGCAGTTATGAAATCAAAATATGAATTTCAAATATCACAATAACTATATGGCATGTACAATGTAAATGCCCAAGGTCCAAAACTTTAAAGTCTTACAAGTTATGGAATTACAACATTATGGTTTGATAGTTCATGAATCACGAGTCATACCACATAGTCCAAACTGTAAATTCATTAAATTTAAAAACTACTAATTAGGTTTCAAAGTCACGAGCTTTCTATGCATGTGGGATTTCAGCCATCTGTTCTCTTGATGATGATACACTCTTTGACAGTTTCCTGTGAAACAGTGGCCACAAATTTTGCACATGCATGCTTTGGAATCCCCTGGTCTATCATTGATCGGCATCAGAAACCTCAACAAGGGATTTTCATTTTGCCTCAGCTTGGCCTTGAATCTAAGTCTCTTGACTCCAGAGACAAGGGGGCACGTGGACATGTGGACACAAGTGTTCGATATGCAATCTGTAGATCCATGAAATGCGACACATTGAGACATGTTTATATAAATATATATAAATATACAGAAATTACAGAAATAGACCTAAAGATGCAACTTTTAGAATGTTTAGAAAACATTGATACATCATACAACTAGTAACTTACTACATCAAACACAAGGGATTAGACTGTGTTACTGGATCCACCGCCTCATGTGTAGGATCTACCTAGGATCCATCATGGAAACACCTAGGATCCATCATGGAAATGCTTCCCTGGAGAAGCAAATCAAACATATTTTGAAATTTTGAAATGGATCCCGAAACTTCTGGTGCTTTTGTGACCCACCAATCCCCCCCCCCAAAATTGATTTTAACGAAAAACCTCCCAAAACCCTAAACACCTAAAGGCTAAAACCATAAACCCCATCTCTGGTTAAGGTCTGATCTATCCTTATATCAAGATCTGCTCTCGAACTCTGATGTATCAAGGTCTGTTCTCAAGGTTTCTGTTTGATCTATCCAGCTCTGCTCTCAAGTTTTCTGTTTGATTCATCTTTATGGTTAAGGTGAGATCTATCCTTATGTGCTACGTTGTTGCTCACTTCACCAACGCTGTTATTTAGTCCTGCCATAGCCTTCAAGAAAACCATTTCATCCACTGCTGATATGGGCATGTGGATTAGGCTCACAAAAACACTGTTATGATCTGCTTCATTTTCATGTTTAAATGGTCTTCCAAATTATCAATTATCAATCATGGTTATAACTTACCGAATTTCAGTTATGGTATATTAATAGGTAATAGTAATATTCATGAAAATCTCTTTTTTCGATATAGCTCATAGTTCTACTGTTGTGTTTCCTGAATAGTTTTGATTCTTCACTCTAATTTTTTATTTATTATAAAAATGTTCTATTTTTTGTGCTTGCTGTTTCCCCACTGTATCTGGATTCTGGCTTTTAAAACATCTGCCAAATCCGTATTCAGATCTGGATCTGAATTCATATCCATATTCGTATCCTGGTAACTTAGGAATTAGAACAGTAATGGAAATTTAGAACTAGAAGTAGAACCGAAAACTGCAGTTCTCTCGAGTCTCAATGAGTCATTCGATACTTTTACACAAATGATAGAGCATGATTCATAGATAAGACCATGATTCATAAAGATGATAATGATACTAGATACAATAATACTGGTCCACTCTTTGGTGACTTAACCAACAACATGGTTCTAAGCTTCTCTAAACTGGGAGGTACATGTCTAGTTGGAGGCTGTTGAACTAGAGATTGACACCTCATAATACAAAGAAGACTGTGCAACATTATATGAAAGGAAGTTGAGATAGAAAGTAAACATGATGGTAAGATGAACCTCCTATTGCAACTCTTGTTGAAAGATCTTGTCCATGGATCAATGCTAGGAGCATGCCTCTTCCTTCCCCCACTTCTTTTGGATGTGTTCCTTAAGACCAGAAGCATATCATGATCATCTGAATCTCTCCTTGTTCCAGTTGTTGCTGCCACCTTCCTCGAGCATATATTGTCCTCTCTTTCCATAACTCTTCATTCACTTAGGGACACTTCAAATGTTCCAATACCTTTACCTGGGAGGCCCAATAAATGACCCTTATACCATGAGGAGGTGCGCTGGAGTTTAATTTTGCAAAACTTACATTTTAAAAATAGTTTCCTCCGCCAACCCTTCTCTCGGGCCTCGGTTCTAATTACATGTTTTCACTGTGGGTATTTTGTTCTTGACTGAGCTGTTTTTGTCTTGTAGTGTTCTGTGCCAAAATGGCAGCTCTACTTCCAATAATATTCTTGTAGTGTTCTGTACCAATGGTCTGTGACAACTGTTCAAAGTTTCAAACTTGATAAACTGAGTGCTAAACAGATCCAATAATGCGTTGACCAGGATCAAACTGTGATATGGACTCCCAATTCTATAATGAGGAAGATGAGGAAGGAGGAACAAAAGAAAAAATGTGATATTGTTTCTTTTTCACTGCCTTGCACTGATTACTTTTTTACTCGTGTACCAAGAAGGTTGAAATGTTAAACTTTAAACTTTACAGAACCTGAGAATGCATAAGCCCTGCTAAGCAAAATGACAGCAATGTAAAAAATTAAAATAATAAAAATTTACAACAGTGTACATGAATCATTTTAAAATTTAAATTACGAATAAATTCATAAAGTTGAGCATTATCTGCATAATTGAACTTTAAAGTCAAAGAACTAGAATTCCACATAAACAGAAACCTGAAAGTTGAAACTGAGAACTTCATAAATCAATAACATACAAATTTATAATGAGTGATAAAGCAAGGGGTAAAGACTAAAGAATTTAAAGAAAATGGGCAAGCTGATTATATATCCAAAATGAAGAGTCAGGAAATCATGAATAATAGTCTAAAATGAGAAAATGCTCAAAATAGTACATAGTGTAGGTAACCATTCCTCCAAACCACTGCTGTTTTTCTTCTTGTTTTGGGTGTTTTTTTTGACAAATTGTAACAAGTGTTTCTTAGGATTGATGGAATTTGAGTTTTCAATCAATTCTGGCAATGTTGTAGTTGGTCCCATTTCAGATTCAAGAGATGGAGAGGAGCTGTTTTCCATTTGTTTTTGTTTTTTTGAGATTTTGGAAGAAATGCACAAAAAGAAAGAAACAGTAGCCTTTGCTGCTACCTTTGCAAACTTCAGTGGCTTTGAGAACCACTGATTTAACCAAGAAAAGCTTTGATAATCACGATAAAGTTATAAACAATAAGAACTTGGAGGTCTGCGGTCTGCAAAATGCGCTTCAGTCTTCAATACACCAAGGGCTCCTGTCCAATCTGCTGTTTGCATAGGCAAACTCTCTGAAGTTCCACACAACACTCACAGGCAGAGTCAAGATAGACCTCTGCATTTGAGGTTTTAACTGTTGAGGCAGCCTCGTCTCGCGTCTTGAAAGGCAAAGTTGATTCCTAGTAGGGTGAGAGAGGCAGTGCGAGAGGTGGCTCCAAACAGAAACTGCAGGCTGCGTGTAAGGGAAATCTGGTGTCTCTGTGAGAGTGAATGAGGAATGAGAGGTCTGAGTGTTAAGAGTAGGGATTCACTCACCTTCTCTTGTATTGCACTTATTTTCATTTTAGTTTGTTTTTAAATCTCCATAAGCCATTGCAGTGTGATGTATGAACTGGTGAGCCTGAATTTTCAAGGGACCAGGGGACTGTGCCTTAAATGTTCCCGATTTCTGGACCAGAATGGCTCGAGTACGGGCTAAATGTTCTGGAGTCCCCACTGATGTCCTTGAGCAAATTAAACATTGCCAAGGTGTTCCAAGGTTCACCAAAATGTGGGATTGGCAAGCATATCAGTTTTTTAGGTGGTGACGCGTCCCTTTGCAACATAGGCCTTTTTTTTGAGTTTGTTTTCCTGAGTTTTATTTTTCCTGTGTCTTGCTGGCAGGCTTGGCCGATTTAGACTGATTCAGCTTTTGACTCTTAGGCCAGCTGGAGTCGGTATCGGTATAGTCAGCTAATTCCAACTACACTGCCTGAGAGCTGTATATGGTTGGATGCATTTTGAAAGATTGCACTGCATATTAATTGAGGTTCCAGTTTTTGAATTATTTACCCAGTATATTAGAGTTAGTGCTAGATCCTATTCTTCATCACTAACACTAAGGTGAGGCATGCTGTATATGGTTGGATGCATTTTGAAAGATTGCACTGCATATTAGTTGAGGTTCCAGTTTTTGAATTATTTACCCTGTATATTAGAGTTAGTGCTAGATCCTATTCTTCATCACTAACACTAAAGTGAGGCATGAGGTATAGAAGCTTCTACACTTATCAGAAATTAGTTTTGTCAAGGTCAAGTGCTTGAGAAGCATATGTTTGGTCAGATGTTACATTGCTTTACCAACATTTGGTGTGCAAAACGGGTTTAACATAATTTTTTCCATGGCGTATATGTAGTTGAAATACAATTGTAGCCAAAGTGAAGTTTTATAGTGAATTGTCCCTGCTGATTTGCTTCTTTTCTTGTGGGAGTTTTGATTTATGTGCAACTTGCAATTTTATGGTTGAAGGGGGTCTGATTTGTTTTAGTTGTTATCCAAACTTTGCATGTTGTGTTTATCTCATTTGTTGAGCCTCTTAATTTTTATGTAACATTTTACGATTAGCTGTTGGTTCATCTGGTTAGCTAGGTGAATATTAAATTTGATTTCTTTTTTATCTACTATTGTGAGTACTTTATTGCCCACAATTTTTGTTATTATCAGTGCCTACAAATGCCAAGGCTGTATTGCACCTGTTCCCATTGACATTATTATTAAGATTGTAATGAAATTCCAATCACATCAGTGACTGGCTTAGTGATGGTTACAATTACAAATATCGGCACGGCGAAAAAATCAGCAGGGTCCAGGAAACGTGGTGTTGGGATATCTCGGCAGCACTTCGGCAAAAATCGGCAAACTTAAAAAATACAAAAATATTCAATTTTTTAAACATTTAAAGCAACGATAACATCAAATAAACACATTGCCACATGAATATGGAAAGAAAACCAATATATAAGATATATAAGATGTCTAGAGATACATCACACATTATAATGGATCGTGTCCTACTCCTGAATACTGAATCATCAAAAATATAACAAATGTGATAAATTTGGAAAAAAACTCCAAATGCAAAGCTCCAATCTTCATATCTGATCGTTGATGGTGAGTGAAATGATGTATAAAATCCTCCTTGGGAAAAATAGAATCTCTCCTAGTCTCCTCGGCTCTCCTCTCTTTGGCTGTAGCGTCCAAATGAACCAAAACAAAGTGAATCCGCGGCCTTTAAAACCCCTTTTCCGGCCACTAACATGCCCTAGTCTCCTTGGCTCTCCTCTCCTTGGCTGTAGCGTCCAAATGAACCAAAACAAAGTGAATCCGTGGCCTTTAAAACCCCTTTTCCGGCCACTAAATCGGCAGGCTCCAGGAAACATGGTTTCGGGATATCTCGGCAGCACATCAGCAAAAATCGGCAAACTTAAAAAATACAAAAATATTCAATTTTTTTCAATTTTTAAAACATTTAAAGCAACAATAACATCAAATAAACACATTGCCACATGAATATGGAAAGAAAACCGATATATAAGATATATAAGATGTCTAGAGATACATCACACATTAAAATGGATCGTGTCCTACTCCTGAATACTGAATCATCAAAAATATAACAAATGTGATACATTTGGAAAAAAACTCCAAATGCAAAGCTCCAATCTTCATATCTGATCGTTGATGGTGAGTGAAATGATGGATAAAATCCTCCTTGGGAAAAATAGAATCTCTCCTAGTCTCCTTGGCTCTCCTCTCGTTGGCTGTAGCGTCCAATTGAACCAAAACAAAGTGAATCCGAGGCCTTTAAAACCCCTTTTCCGGCCACTAACACGCCCTGTCAAAAAATTGGGAAAAATCGGCTAAAAATCGGCCAAAACTCGGCCAAAACTCGGCCTGTCGAAAAATCGGCTAAAAATCGGCCAAAACTCGGCCAAAACTCGGCCTGTCGAAAAATCGGCCAAAAATCAAGCTGATTTTTAGAGCGATTTTTTGTTAAAAAATTGGGACTGGAGAAAAATTGTGATTTATCGGCATATCGTGATAAATTGGCCGCGGTTGGTAACACTGGTTACAACTAATGCACTTAAAATATGTAGATATGTGTAAAATGGCTGTTGGTGACTGGCTTAGAGATGGCTACAATTATTGCATTTGAAGATATGTAGATATGTGTAAAATGGCTGCTATGTTTATATATGTCCTTCAGAGGTCTTATTTTATGCACTCATTTGTTTTATTTTTCTTAGCCTTCTGAAAATGTTAGTCCATCTTTACTGTCAACCAAACACTAATCTGACAATGGCAAGGAAGAAGACAGTGAAACACATCTCTCAATATACCTTCATAGCATTCATTACATTCTTGATGCTGTACCTTCGACAGCATCTATGAGTGGCTTGCTTCTGTCTCCTGTTTGAGAGAAGTAGGGAAAATATAGGTCAACTTTGAATGAATACTTGTATTCTATTGAGGGCTTACCATGCCACTTTGATTAAAGCCTCTCTGGAATGGTTGCCCCTTGCTTTCCATGTTATGATATGGACCCCTGGTTGCTATTGTCTGCTTAAAGCTTGTTTAGCTGCCACAAAATTGTAGAGTTGAATGATCTAGGAGGTACTATCTTGAAGGCACATAGATTGTTCTTGGTAGATTTTCATTGAAATGCTGTGGGGATAGGGGCAGTGTAGTCAGACTCGGACTCGGCAAATACTCGGCTGGCTTGCGACTTGGAACACTTGGCGACTCGGATAAGACTCGAATAAGACTCGGTAAATATGAAAAAAATTAAAAATTAAAAATATAGTATCTTTTGTGCACAAAAAACATACATAATGGCATTTTTAATCCCTACTAGTTATAAAAACAATTCTATTAGATAAAGTGATTCGATTTTGCATCAATGGCTGCCCAAAAAGAATGTAGTATGTATCACAATTATGCAGTACCAAAACAGAGCCAAAAGGTAATGATAATTACCAGCATGGTATGGAAGATAGAGCCTATTACATTAACAGTGAAATCCTCCACAAATATCCTTATTGTATCTCAGATTTGGAGTATAATAACAGTCCTAGCTCTAACAACAGTGACCTTGAATGTCCCTCAGTAAATGATTACTAATCAAATTGAGTTTGGGTTTTAGTATGACAATGATCAATCTTGCATCAACAGAGATCCATGGTGTATCATAACATGAGCAGAGTGTTGTATTTGCAGCAATATAATAGCGAATACATTGATGGCAAAATTCCCTTATAACAGAATATATTGGCAGCCCCAACTCAATATTTAATTGTCATAAACAACATAGCCATAGATCTGATGAGCAAGCAACAAGCCCTAATAGTTAGCACATTAACATATGAGATTATAACTCAGAGTTTAGGGCAGATTAGTATCGAATGCAGACTCGCAACTCACTCTGAACCATGAACTGGAATGTGAATGCACAGGAGCCCGGACTTTCCCTCCAAAACGAAATCTCCGCAGTCAACTGTCTAATCGGCGACTGATTGGCCGAGTATCCGCGAGTTCCGGCGAGTGCGACGAGTTCCGGCTAGTGCAACGAGTTCTTGGCGAGTGCAACGAGTGCCGAGTTCACTTCATGAGTTTGCAGCGAGTACTCGTTTCACCTACCACTCGGCAAGACTCGGAAAGACTCTCGAGTATCAAAAGAGTTTGATTGCACTGGATAGGAGTAGATGTGCTTATTACATTTACATGCTGTGCCTATTAATTGGAATGAATTTGTCCAAATATCTAAGACAATCAAATCTATGCAGAATTCTCCCTAGAAATATGGAAGTTCTTGACCGTGTAGTGGGAGAGATTTTATGGTATCACATATTAGCAATTGTACATCTTGTTAGAGTTCTTTCCCAGGCAAATGGGATATGGGATATAATATGTTGGCACCACGAGATACTGTAACCTGTATGTTCTTTGGAACACTCCACTAATTTCATTAATCATGGTCTTATAACTATCTATAGCATATACTTTTCTTTGTGTGCTAGGACATAAGTAATGTAAATTTCATTGCCTCGGAAGAAAAAAAATGTCTGTTAGTCAATTAAAATCAATTGCCAGAGCTAAAATTTCATTGCTTTCTCATATGTGCACTGCTTGTAATTTTTTTTTTCTGTTTGCCTGTGTGGCATCTAAGATCACCTTAGAGGTTGGGAACAATTCATGCCAACCGGATCTTTAGTTCACAGAGGCCAAATCCTCATTCTCTAAGCCAATTCTGGCTGTCTTGAGGAATTTACATGTTACTCATTCTGCTTCCTGGTATTTCTACTCTGCCTGTCAAGCAGCTAAAAAATATATTAAGAAGAAACAAGCCGGAACAATCACTCATATATTCACTCAATATAACCTTTATTGAAAATTAGTATGATTAGAGAGTGGATGATATTTATTATGTTGTCTTTCCAGGTCATAGTTTGTATGGAGACCCAAAGCACAGAACTTCTGTTTATGATCGTGTGACTTGTACTGTACAATAACTGATACCTTAAATAGCATGTACTGAGGATTGCCTTTCTGTTTAACTCTGCTGCAGAGGTCATTTGAGTCTGACTTTGTTACCTTCTTCCGATCTGCGCCTTTCATTTGTTGGAGATGATGGTATCGTGGAGAGGTTGGCTGTTTTGAGTCCTGGCAATGAGAACTCGAGTGTGGTAATTGAAGTGATTTCATCAGACACTTCTGGAAGATCGTTTTTGTTAAGGTTACCTGGTGGCAAGCTCTCATATTTCTGGCAGTCAGAGAAGTCCAAGTTGGTTGGAGATGAATTGCTCTCAAAGGTAGACTGCTAGCTGTAGTTTGTGAATATATTTAAACATAATTAGTAATTGAAATGAGCTGCTTTCTGTGAACATTGTTTATTAATGCTAATAGCTGGCTCTTTTGTGCAGATAAAAGATCTGCTTGGACGGAGGCCTTCTCTTTCACAGCTTACTGGAATCCGTGAGTCACGCCTAGATTCATTTGCAACTTATCTTAGAACTTCTTTTCTTGGATCAGTAAGTTCTCCCCCCCAACAGGGTCCAGATTCATCTGCACGCAATGTTAGCAGGGTAAACTCTACAGCAGTAGTCTCTGGTCCAACTAACTTGACCAATGTGTCAGCTCCCTTTGTAAGACCTTCACAACGTTCCAGACTTGGTTCAAGTCAACCAGTGATGCATGGACGTTCCCACACTGGCAATCAAGGCAGCCTTAGTCCTAGAACTGGTGCTTTTAAAGATGGGGTAGTAAGAAATGTTTCTTGTATACGAACTGTGGCCTCAGCAAGAGAGAAACTTAAGAGACGCATGGATGTCCAAAGCAGCATTTCTATCATTGGCTGTCCAAGCTTTTCTACAGTGCAAACATTAAGCAACTCTCAGAATTCCAATAATAATGCAACTGATTCATGGAGTACACAGGTCTCAATATCTGTTACCAGTCCAAATTCAAATGAAAATACAAATGATATTTCTGGAAATGGTCATGGTAGGGAGCATGTTACTCCTCTGCCACAGCGGTATCTTCATTTGCCTGTTAGCTCTGTAAATGGATTACCTTCTCAGCAATCTCTTCCCATTGGAGAAGCTTCTTTCAATCCATTTGCATTTCACCTGCCAGCTTCATCTCACATGCCCATGTCAGGTACTTCCATATTTTCACCATACTATTGCCCGTGTCCTCTGCGGGCATCCTCTTTACAGTATACTATAACTCCTCCATTTTTGCCATCATTGTCAACTGAAGCCGTTAGTTTACCTGGACCCCCTCCAACTTCGTACTTATCTGTTGGATCCTCTTCTGCATTTATCCCTCCCCTGCCCCTAGATCTGCATAATGTCAGTTTCTCTCCCATCTCACTTCCAGTTCCATCATTGGTCAATATTCCAACTCAACTGCAGACTTCAAATTTACCGTCTTTCTTGAGTGACCCAGTGGTCAGAGTCCCACTACCTGTTTCATCATTTGTAAGTGTACCCACCCCACAGCAGATCTCGAGTTTTACTCCCTTTTTCTCTGATCCTATTGTGCACATTCCAGTAATAGATTTTCACTCCTCTGGTCAGGGTTATCTTGTAAGTGCAGGGCCATCAATCTCATCCGCAATATCTCCAATTCTTCCTGGCTTGCTGAGCACATTGATTCCCGATTCAGGCCCTGCAAATGAGAAAGAAGATACCCATGCCATGCAACTTTTAACAAGCTTAAGATTTTCATCACCTTGGAGAGGATCTGAAGGTGAAAGCTGCCAGACAACTTTCAAGTCAGGCTTTCCTGCTTTGAGCAATCATCAGAATGAAGCAGAACGTTTGTATGCCCATTTGGAAGCTCTGAGTAATCTGGGAGAACAAGATTCTCTTTATAACACTTGCTCTGGGGTAATATCCAGCACTTTCGGAAATCAGAACAACATATGCTTCAGTGTACCATCTCAGCAGAATGGGTCGCTGTTAGGAATTGTACCCACTGTTTTGTCAAGTTCGAACTTGTCCTGTTTATATGTAAGTCATATTCTTTCTGCATTTGGTGTGTTTTCAAAATATATTATGTCCCATGCCTGAAAACCATTTCTGCATTTGTTCGGAATGTAAATGCTGAAGATTTCTCGCTTTTGTTTCTATTTTCTCAGGATGTCTGTCAGGATGGGAAATCTAAACTAACTACATTAGTCACTGGAAGTCGTGGGCTGTACGGTGGTTCCTGCGACCCGGTTGTCTCATCAAATCTGCTAGCAGGAATTAATCAGAGATCTTCAATCCATAGTGATGCAAATTTGAATTTCCATGTAAGAAATAACATTAGTGGACCACAAAATACAGACAGTTATTTACAACTGGAGGAAACTTCTTTTGACGAAGAATTATCAATGGAGGAAGCACAGAAGGAAGACTCAAGCATGAAGTAGATATTTATGACTGGAGGAAGCCTCTTTCAACGAAGAATTTTCAATGGAGGAAGCACAGAAGGAAGACTCTAGTATGAGTGATCACGTAAAGGCACGAGCCAAGTAATGCAAGGCATGCATCACATTTTTCCTTTGAAAGATCAAAATTGTATTGTATAACCTCAGTTCTTTTGTAGATATCTGTACTAATGGAGTCAGAGACGCAGATGGAATAGTATGGTGCTGTAATAACTACATATCTTACTGAACGTGACCTAGAAATTTTGAAAAGCAAAAAGCTGTTTGTTACTGCAGCTTATATGTTGTGTTATTGATGTCTATTCAAGCATTTTTGTGCTTTTGGTAAAGCAAATATCAGCTGGCACATTTTAGCTTTCCTTGTAGCATTATATTGCTACATCTTCTAAAGACAATTTTGAATACTGTTAAACGTAGACAAGAAGCTGTCTTATGTTGGAGCTCCTTTTTCTAAAAATAACATGATGCATATCTTTGCTCATGTTCTAGTATCTACTTGTATAAACCTTTATTGGAGTCTATTTATCAGGTAGTTTTGTAATACAGTTTTTTTTTTAAATTCATAAATGTTGTGTATATATGAATTGTCTTCTCAGTTCAGATATATAAATTGACACCACAGTCAGACTCTATTGGCAAAGAACTTTGAAAAATATATTTTGCTCATTGGACTTCATTAGATAAGTTCTTCATCTAGGGCAGATGAATTTGTCTATAGAATTGGGGTGGGGCCCATGAATTTGTGTAATTTTTGGTTGGTCAGATAGAAGGCTATGTTTATATTTCTGATTTTTCAGAACGATGGTTTAAAATACAGATTCAGCCCCTTATTGGTTATGAGCACAAATGGAAGACCATCTACAGACGCACATCTTATAGATAACGAAATCCCAACAGTAGGTCTGGTTGTATGAGGCAAATGAAGTAATACGAGAATGCTCAAATATTGCAATCGCAAGGATATGAACCAAACCCCCTCTATGAGCTTGTAGTGGAAAAGAACAAGGTTAAACACAGTAAGGGTGTTTGGGCATAGAACCTCAAAATGAAGGTCTCTGTTTCTTCTACGGATGTCCTCTTGAGGGCATGCGATTAAGAGTATCAAGTGACGGAGGTTGAAAGAGGAGAGAAAGCAAAACCTAATCTATACAACAAACACCCAAATATACTCCAAGAACGGGGGAGAATTGGGGTGGGGCCCATGAATTTGTGTAATTTTTGGTTGGTCAGATAGAAGGCTATGTTTATATTTCTGATTTTTCAGAACGATGGTTTAAAATACAGATTCAGCCCCTTATTGGTTATGAGCACAAATGGAAGACCATCTACAGACGCACATCTTATAGATAACGAAATCCCAACAGTAGGTCTGGTTGTATGAGGCAAATGAAGTAATACGAGAATGCTCAAATATTGCAATCGCAAGGATATGAACCAAACCCCCTCTATGAGCTTGTAGTGGAAAAGAACGAGGTTAAACACAATAAGGGTGTTTGGGCATAGAACCTCAAAATGAAGGTCTCTGTTTCTTCTACGGATGTCCTCTTGAGGGCATGCGATTAAGAGTATCAAGTGACGGAGGTTGAAAGAGGAGAGAAAGCAAAACCTAATCTATACAACAAACACCCAAATATACTCCAAGAACGGGGGCATATTGGAACGGAAGCTGATTCATAGCCATAGAGGGGTTAGTACAAAATTACCCACTGTCCTATGTAATGATAACATTTGACCAATCAAGTGTTGAGCAATGATCACGATTCGTTGATCTTAATAGCAATAAAGCTGTTTAAAAGCATGGAACAAAACCCAATTTTTCAAAATGTTTGAGCACTTGAAAAATTGATGTTCCACACTATAGACTAAAGAATGTAACAAACTAAAGTACGGAGGTCTATAAAGAATGTAACAAACTAAAGTACGGAGGACCTTGTAAGATAAAGCAGCACTGATTATATCAATAGGTGTTTTTATTTTAGAATTTGGGGTGGACTAGCACAAACAACCATAAAAAAAAGAACATAAAAAATCACTGGTAGCTAATGCATGGATAACAGATAGTTCGTGGCAGACAAGCTGTTTAACTAGAAAAATGCCAGAAAAAGTAACATATAACTTATTCGTGGCACTTAACTTGTGGCATATTTGTGTTCACCTGCCACAAGTTTATTGTTGACATTTCTTTAAATGAGTTTAGGAAATTGGAAAAAATACATCTTTATTTAAAAAATCCACATTTTCATAATTTTTTTTTTTGTCTTGATACAGTAACCTCTTAAATTTTTATACGATAAAACACACACATACACATTTATTTATATTTATGAATTTAAAAACAAAAATCATTTAAATTAATAAAATTAAATTATAAAATCTTTGCACAGTAAAATTTGAAAATAGTAGGCTTACATTTGTAATGGTCCTGGAGTTAGATCCAAAAATATTAAAAAGGTTTGCGCTTCCTTGAAGGTAAGGAAACAGGTAATGATTGACTTAGAATCATATGTTAGGAGTGGAAGTCCATTTCTTTATTGACCACTTGTAAGTTACTTTAGGTTGCGGTTTTCCTTAATTAATAATGATGAGTCAACTTGCTTTTATGCATAGTGGCTAGTGATAGTTGTCTTTTGTCTTCACTGTTATGATGGATTTTATCATCATTGACAAAAAATAAGATCTATATTTATAAGTTACATTCATGTCAAAATGTTTGTTTGCATTGTTGAATTAGTGTGCATCATTGTTAAATGGTTAAGATCAGTCAATCAAAAAGCTGTGTTTTGTTGGCTATATGAGGTGTGGTGGAGTTGGTGTGCATGATTGATAATTACTCGTAGGTTGGTCAAAAGGGTTTCTCTTATTGCTATTCAAGTTAGCAATGAAAAACAAAAAATGGTACTCACTGCAAATCAAATTATTGAGAAAGAATAAATGAAATGAGGATTTTTCAATAATAGTTTATGTTACATGGATCATTGATAAGAACAACAAAAACTATTAAATGGCCATTTCCAATTTCTAGTGATCTCTCAATTCACATGTAGAACAAACCTTTGTGGTGTATCCATTACCAATTGGACCTATCCATATGCCATCTTGATTTCTATTATGTTTCAAGGAAAATGTGTTGTGGGCTATTTTGCTTTTTCAAAATTATTTTTATATTTTTAATTTGAAATATATAAAATATACTTATTTTAATTTTTTTTAAGATTTTAATTTATTTATTTTAAAATTAAAATTATTATTATAGAATTATATTTTATATTGGGTTATGGTTTATGTTGAAATTTAGTTGAGTTTTGATCTTTAATTTTTTTAGATGCCGAAACTTGAACAATGAAACATTTCCATCGCAAGAAATTTATATAACCATAATACAAGATATACTTAGGGAAAATCTTCAGAACTTTGAGAATAAAAACCTTAACAATTTTTCTCATTATAATATAATGGATAGCAGAGAATGCTTTCTTTTACAACATAGTAGATTGCTTTCAGAAGATAAGAGATCACCAAACACTCTTGGTGAAGATACAAAAGCAATAGAGAAGAGAGATCAATCAGAGAAGCGCCTTGCCTTCAATGATAATATCCCGCACACAAAAAGAAGCATCTTGCTTTCAAAGGAGAAGAGAATTCGCTTCACATTGGATTCATCAATCCCGTATAACATATTTATATGTTCTTCTCAAGCATTGGCTTCTTCTAACTTCTGGATGAACTTGCCCTCAGAATGGATGTATCAATTTTGCACGAGGAAGTGTGCCCCACTTCTCATGCAGTGCTTTATCTCACTGAACTGTCACTTAAGATGAACTCGCCTCTTAACTGAAAGCTTGCCCACTTAGTTAGGTGGCTAACTTAAGTGTCGACATGCAAGTGTTGTAACTCACGTGTCGTCTTTTAGTTTAACATAAGTGTCGCCAAGCAATAACACTTAGTTAACTAGATCTTCTTTGTTGTCACTTAGTTAACTCTCTTTAACTGATTCTTTCTTGATAACATCATTGCAGTGATCAATTCGAGTTCTTCTTGATTTACTGAAGTGTCGTCTTTTAGTTTAACTAAAGTGAAAACACTTTAGTTAACTAGTCCTTATATAACACTTAGTTAACTAAAACCATGCTGATTGATTACTTGAAGTGATCACCGTGAGTTCTTTAGTTAACTGAGGCATATCTTTAACTGATGCTTTAATTGAAGCATTGATTGAGGCATACATTGATACTTAACTGAAGCTTTAACAATTTGAGTTCTCTTTAATTACCTGAAGTATCTGCATGAGAAATTTCGAATTCTCATATTTTTTTTTTTTCTTTTATTTTTATTATCTCTTACTGCATGGTCAATATGTGCTAACTTTAATTATCCATCACATTACATTATACTAAGAAGAATTATCAGATGCTGTGATCATATTATATTATTTCGGAACAAATGATCATATGTTAAAGTAATTCACTTTAGAGGTGATCAATATCTACAGAAGACTTAATAGCAACTGGTGATCATGGTTAATAATACATCGCAACATTAAATGCTTTTAACAAGTAAAGCATGACTTTTATACAGAAGGTCCACCTCTATATGGGAGGTCCATCCCATGGATACCTTTATACGGAAGGTTCATGAGAATCATGACTTGACACATAAGTCCGGAGCCTTGTCCAACAAGAGTTTACAACATTATTACTTTGATAAAGTAACTCTATATGAGAGGAATAACCTTTACATGAAAGGCAATCAAAGTGCTCACCTCTATACGAGAGGATCAATCTTGACTGTACAAGATTGATTTGGAGAATGTCTCCTGATGTTGTATATTTAACAATTCCTCTCAGCAAGGGAGGCACTCTGCCATACCAAGCTTGTCTCGGAAGTACTTGAACTTCGTCACTGACAGAGGCTTTGTGTAGTGTACCCAAAATAGAATCTAGGCACACCAAATCAAAACTCAATCAAAGTAGCTAAGATTTGATACCATTGTAGTGTACCCAAGGTAGAGAGTAGGCACACTAGCTAGGTGACAAGCAAGGAATACTAGATTTTTCCCCAAGGGTTCTCATACACTCGAGTTCTTTCAAGTCCCAACCCAACACAAGGATATGGTCTGTAGCAAGCATCTATAGGTCCGCAATATTCAAATCATGTTTTTTTAGAGTTTGGAGGGGTATTTTTCAATTTGGGAAGCTTTGGAAGAAGATTGCAATTTCATGACAACTCAGCTAATCAATTCTTAACTCGACTCAAACGATATCTAAAGCCCATGAATTTCTGATCTGAAGCTGGGGATGGGCTCTGTACTGTCCCACCTACCTACAAAAACTCACAGAATATCGTTTGGTGCTCTAGATCTCGAGATATGGTCGTTTCAGAGAAGACTAGTTGATTTTCCTAGGCCAACCAACTAAGCGGTTTTCCAAACCACCCAAGCGACCTTTAAGGGGTCCCAAATTTTTGAACCAGGACTTGATCTGGACCCTAATATGTCTCAAGAACCTGCAACAATTAACGCTGAGTGATTTGGATTTACATAGGCTGAGGTATGATTCAAATACTGAAAGCTATTCATAAAAAATATCACATTGAACATAAGCATAACAATTCATTGAAATAAGCAAATTGCACAACATAGAAATGTTTTGATATTATTCATGACAGCTCTGCAGTACATTAGATAGCTATAGATCATAAAAACAATATTACATAAACTTCAAAAGACTAGGGGCCCATCTCCCTAATGGATTTGCAAGGGGCACATCGCCCAAGCAATTGAGAAGCAACGAAACTCAATAATAATAACAATACATCAACAAGATGACCCAAAATGAGGCACGCCCTCTCCTTTTATTCTTGCTCCTAACCTCCAAAACCATGCACAAAAACCATGGGACGTAACCTAACCTTTGATTTCTTCTACATTGGCCACATTCAATGTACCATTTGACCACTTCTTCATGCAATTCGCCCTTCAACAACCTCTTGGACCATTTATTAACCAAAATTTACCATTTCCACAAACCAAGGTTCCCTCCTAACTACTTTTGACCACTTCTCTTCCTTCGAATTTGAATTTGGTCCTTAAGTTGGAATTTGTGTTCATTAGTTTCCTTGTTTTAAGGAAACACTTGCATTAGGTGGTTGGCATCATTAATTTCCCACTTGAGAGTCCCTTTGAGTTGTCCAACATTTAATACACCCACCTTATTCATCATTTGGCTCCCACTCACACTTTGGACCAACTTTTACATCAATTTAAATAATTTTCCTTTTGAAATTTTACCCCATTTTAATACAAAGGCAAACTTAGGATAAATCCAAATTCCCAAATAAATTTAATTATCCATTTGAACTTTGGATTGAGAATTTCTTCTTTCACACTGGTTAGGATTTTATATTGTTTACTTTGATTTTCCATTCGAAGGCCTCACTAACCTTAGGAGACTTAGCTCAAGTGATGAATCAACATAGCCCACCATCTCCTTCAAACTCCTACCTTGGTCATTTAGCTTAGACTTGACAACTTTCTTGACCATGACTAAATGACTTAGGCCTTTGTAGTCCTTAGCCAATTTTGGGGTCATTACAAGTCCTCCCCTCCTAATATTGCTTGTCCTCAAGCAATATGAACCAACTCCACAATGATTTGAATACATCCAATGGCCTCTCACCTCACACAAATGAAAATTTGTATGATGAAACACTTGTGCACTTTCCCACCAAATTTGGAAAGCTGCTACATGAGCCATTTGAAACTCACCTTCATCATAGTTGAACTCCCTTTGCTAACATACATTGAGCTCTTCATGTGTCAAGATTGGTCTTGAACCATTATGGCCAATTTCAATCTCAAACTTGTTTCCCCTTAAGCACATTACGAAATTAGCCAATGCATGCATGATGATTAACACCTTCATGTCTCTGATTGTATAATGTATATGACGGGTTGCAACTTCATGGAATGTCTATTCAACCTCAATATCATTCCTATGCTTCCTTTGGAAGCATCACCCTTTGCACATATGGTGGAGCAAAACTTGGTAGGGAAAACATTAGAAAATTAAGCACCACCTTCTTCATCCCATCGATAACTCTTTTGGAATCCTCATCCCAACAAGGAGTTGTTTCTTGCATCACCTGTTCTCCCAAGCAAATATGATGATAATGGTCAAAGGAGATATCAATATTATGCACCATATCCCTTTCAAGAGATGTCTCTATCCCATACACCGCTACATGCATATCCCAATGGAAATAGTTGAGACCAAGAATGATTCCTGGGTCCCAAATGAATCTAAGGATTGGGAAGTGTCTCCTTCTTCCCCATCTACACTCCCACATGTCATCATAGAGAGCCTCTTTAGGACTCCCAAACCACCTAATAGAAGAATAATGTGTCATCCATCATAATGTTTCCCATGTAGGAAACTCTCCAACTGCTCCACAAGGATAGACTCATGGAAATGAAGGGTAGCTATCCCTCCTGGATCCCATTGAACAAGCTGCATCCTCCCAAACAATATATCACTCCATGCTATAACAAGATCCCAACATCATATTGGAAGCTCATCACTTCCCATGCTTCCAAAAACTTCCACCATTAGATCCAACAATGTTTGGACCTCTTCCTATGCAAGCTGATTTCTGTCATGCACTGTTGCATCCCACATTCTATGAATGCAAGATGATAAACCTGCCATATTTATGCATACCCAATCCTTGGATTTATGTGTACACAAGGAATCCAATGGCTGCAATACATTTCTTTGCTGCTGCTTACATAACATGACAACGTCGAATGCACCAATAAATCTGCTACAAATGCAAATAAAACTCTTACCAATGTGAGCCAAGCTTGCACACCCTTTAGTATCCATCTCTGTTATGTATCTACCCATCCAATCAATGGATGAATAAACACCTTCGCTTGCTGATCCATATTGGGTGTGATCAACCACCTTCCTCATGATGAAGTCTTCCACCCATAAAGGTAGATCATGAAGTATTTCTTCCAAGGCATGCATGTCAAACAATGCTTCATGATTTGTATCACATACACTTGTTCCACCTAAGTGGCTCAAGTTGAGCTCCCATGTTTGGTCATGCAGGATGGAAGCATCAAATGACACCCATGGGTGCCTCCACTGCTCATAGGATTCCAAAGAAGGAATGCATCACCAACTCCCAAGGAAATGATCAAACAATCAAGATCTAATGGAAGAGAAGACACATATGCCTTCTCTTGCTCATCCACAAAACTAAGATAGAGAATCTCAACCACTCCATATGTTCTTGAGTTGATGAAACCCAAGTCAAGTTGCCCCTTGATGGATTTCTTCATCTCATACTTGCATTTCTTCAAAATCTTGTAGGGGTGGATCTTGCTAGGTGGCTTCCCCACCTTCATCTCAAACTCATGCTCATCACCTTTGTCTGGTGGCCTTCCATGTGTGAAGCCTTCAAATGACTTCTTCTGCTCACATAGGTGATGGATCTTGATGGGTAGTATGCCCATAGAAGTGCCATGGTTAGTGATGAGGCATTTAGTATCCCCCAACATCATGCTAGATTTGGCCACAGGCTTCTTCATTCAATCTATGGATGCATGTGAAATGGAAGTACCAAATTGCTGCCATGAATATCTATCTTGCTGCTCACATATCAAGGCAACAAATCCAAGATAGAGACAAGGAACATCTCCACTCCCATGCTCCCCCAAATTTTCTCTAGTCACCCATAGGGTCAATTCATAATATTCTTTGAGTAAAATGAGTGTTTTGAAAACAATCTACACATCTATTAACCCATCCAAATGAGTCAAGAATGCCTCCCATGTTCTGCTATGTGTATTGGAAGGTTCATATGGTAGCCATAGGAATCTTTGCTGCACCTCACAAAACTGTAGGATGAATGACACGATCAAGAACCATTTATCTTTCCATGGGATGCTAAGAATCCAAGTCCAAATTGGAAGTGCATTATTCCAAATGCTTGTTGAACCCTCTAAGAGTCTTTCCAACAAGAAAATAAACTCCCTTTGTGCATTCATGTCACGTGTTCTATCCTTTTTAATCAAATGGAACCTCCAAATACCATCATGCATGCTGAATGCATCAAATGTCATCCATGGAAATTTCTATTGCTTCTCATCAAACTGAAAGGCAAAGAATGCATCAATAAATCTCCTATCATAGCAAGCAAAACTCTTTCCTTCTCTAGATCTCAACCTTTTCGTGCATCCATCCATCCAATACATAAATGAATCAAGATATTTATTGCCTAATCCAAGTAGAGTGAATGCAACTACCTGCTTCAAAATCATGTTCCCCTGAATCAATGTGGGAAACCCATAAACCTCCTGGTACCAAGCTAGCGCTTGGCCAACCTTCTCCATGACAATATATTCTTCATGCACATGCCATTTAGATTGATCTCCTTGTCCACATGATGGCTCATGGAATGATGTGCTAGTTAGTCTTCTTCCAAGGCAAGCAAGACTAGTGCATCCTTGGATCTCCATCTCCACTATGTACTCACCTATCCAATCCATGGAAAAATAAGTATCTTTGCTTGGAGATATGAATGATATGTCCCCTTGAATGTAATTCCGCAACAAGACAAGTGTTTGGCCAATATATTCTATGTCATTTCCCTTCACCAACACTTGCAAATCAGATCTTTCCTCAAGTTCATCCTCCACATGAGGTTCCTCCATCATACCCAATGCATTTCCTTCCATGCATGATGAAAGGTGTGGTACATTCAACTCCTTTTGAAGCTGATAGATATGCAACTTTGACTCTTGAAGAGCCTTTTGGATGCTCTCCAAAGAAACATATGCAACCTCCAATTTGCTACCAAGCCTATTTGCTTCATCTTCCTCTCTTCTGAGTGCATGATGGTATATTTTGGTCACCTCAAGAAGATGATTCCTATCCGAGAGCAAGTTCATGTATATTTCCTTCATATTGGCCACTACTTTGAGATTTTCTAAATCTCCCAATAAATATTCTCCTTCCAATCCTTGTTCTGAAGCTCTCCAACAACATCTTGAAACCAAGGAATTGGCATCAACAAAAGTTTCCTTGGATGCTATGAGCTTCTCTTCACCCTCCTTTAGTGATCCACCCAAATGGTGTGGCTCACAAAGAGGATCCTTCACAAGATGGTCTTCTTCCAAAGGATGAAACCTTGGGATCTCCTCTTCATTCTTCCCATGAAGATGACTTGAACAAGCATTCTCTTCTTCTTTGAGGTCCACTTAAATACCCAAATCTGATCTATATGACTCATTCTCTTCCAAACCCTCATGTGGTTGAGAAGAGTCTAGCATTTTGGCCTCATCATCCTCTTCTTCTTTGTTTTCTTCTTATTCAATGCTTTGAGAGGTGGAATTTCCATTTCCTTCTTCACAAAATTTATTTGAGACTTTCTTTGTATACAAACCAAGGAGGATTATTTATATGCATGATAGGGTCTCTATAATCTGCTTAAAAGGATGCTCAAACTCCTTGTCATCCATGCTCAATGTTTCACTGTCTCTTTGGATCTTTCCTTCAAGTAATATGGTCCACAGGTGCAGAGGACCATGCTCTAATAACACTGTAGTGTACCCAAACTAGAATCCGGGCACACCAAATCAAAACTCAATCAAATTAGCTAAGATTTGATACCACTGTAGTGTACCCAAGGTAGAGAGTAGGCACACTAGCTAGGTGACAAGCAATGAAGACTAGATTTTTCCCCAAGGGTTCTCATACACTCAAAGTTATTTCAAGTCCCAACCCAACAGAAGGATATGGTCTGAAGCAAGCATCTACAAGTATGCAATATTTGGATAAGATGTTTTTATAGTTTGGAGGGTTATTTTTCAATTTGGGAAGCTTTGGAAGAAGATTGCAATTTTAGGACAGCTCAACTAGTCAATTCTAAACTTGACTCAAACAATACCTAAAGCCCATGAATTTATGATCTGAAGTTGGGGATGGGTCTGCACTGTCCCGCCTACCTGCAACAACTCACAAAATCTTGTTTGGTTCTCTAGATATCGAGATATGGCCGTTTCAGTGAAGACTAGTTGATTTTCCTAGGCCAACCAGCTAAGTGGTTTTCCAAACGACCCAATCAAACTTTGGGGGGTCCCAAATTTCTAAAAAAAGACTTGATCTAGAACCTAATCTGTCTTAGGAACCTGCAGTAATTGATGGGGAGTGATTTGTATTAACAGAGGTTGAGATATGATTCAAATACTGAAAGCTAGTCATAAAAAATATCACATTGAGCATATGCATAACAATTCATTGAAATAAGCAAATTGCACAACATAGAAATATTCTGATATTATTCATGATTGATCTATTGTAAATTAGATATCTATATAGCATAAAAATCATATTACATAAACTTCAAAATACCAGGGGCCCATCTCCCTAATGGATTTGCAAGGGGCACATCACCCAAGCACTTGAGAAGCGATGCAACTCAATAATAATAAAAATACATCAATAAGATAACCCCAAATGAGCCACGACCTCCCATTTTATTCTTGCTCCTTGACCTCCAAAACCATGCTCCAAAACCATGGGAAACCCAAAACCATGCACAAACACCACGGGAAGTAAGCTAACCCTTGATTTCTTCCACATTGGCCACATTCAATGTATCATTTAACCACTTCTTCATTCAATTCGCCCTTCAACAACCTCTTGGACCATTTATTAACCAAAATTTACCATTTCCACAAACCAAGGTGCCCTCCTAACCACTTTTGAACACTTCTCTTCCTTCAAATTTGAATTTGGTCCTTAAGTTGGAATTTGTGTTCATTAGTTTCCCTATTTTAAGGAAACACTTGCATTAGGTGGTTGGCATCATTAATTTCCCACTTGAGAGTCCCTTTGAATTGTCCAACATTTAATACACCTCCCTTATTCATCATTTGGCCCCCATTCACACCTTGGACCAACTTTTACATCAATTTAAATAATTTTCTTTAGGAAATTTTACCCCATTTTAATACAAAGGCAAACTTAGGATAAATCCAAATTCCCAAACAAATACTTTAGGCCACTGAATATAAACCTCTTCCTCAACCTCACCATTGAGGAAGGTTGTCTTCACATCCATCTAGTGAACTTTCCATCCTAGAACATATGCAAGTGAAATCATTGCTCGGATTGTGGTGTACCTTGTCACAAGGGAAAATGTCTTATCATAATCGATACCTTCTTTATGAGAGAAACCTATGGCAAGGAATCTGGATTTATACTTATCGATGCTACCATCCACATCATGCTTTATCTTGTAAATCCATTTGGAAGTCATAATGGACTTCCCATCAGGTTTGGGAACAACGTCTCAAACATCATTCTTCATTATAGAGTTATACTCTTCTGTCATTGCATCTTTCCAAACTTGTTGTTTTGCATCTTCTTCATATGAGGATGGTTCTAAATCACTGATGTGAGCAAGGATAATTTTAGGGGCAAAATTTAGCCCATGGGCTATTTTTCCATGTTTTTTTCCAAAAAACGATTTGCCAATTTGCATTTTTTGAAGCCCCATTTCGCCCAATTTTGATGGAGTAAACTTTTTTCACTCTAAAAATCAGCAAATTATTATATAAACTATATTAAATCCTTAGAAATTGAAATAATTTTAGAAAAATATTGGCAAATATTTTATAGTTGACATTTTAAGAATTGGTAAGATTTGCCAAGATTTATACACTTTTAAATAAGTATGGGTGTTTAAAATTATCCCTGGATGTGAGTCATCATTCCAACATACCATAAATATTTTTCAGGTTGCTTGCACTCTCTGGATGAGCCCACTGGTGCTCCATGTTTCTATGCATTTTGTAAGATATCTCGGCAACAAGAAGATCTTCTTTTAGTGGGAGCTTCATCAGGTGACCTCTGAATCAATTCTACTGGTTCTTCAGGAGCTAGTGAATCTGAGGAATCTTTTGGTTTCTCCCTCTCAAACTCCGAAGGGGGAGAATTAGACTCAGGATCCTCCATCTTTGAATCACATTGAATCTCTTTCAATATTTTGAAATCAAATTCCTCATGGAAGGTAACATATCGGTTGACTTAAATGCGTCTTTCACCGGGTACATATATTCAATATTCTTTGGATAACTCACTATAACCCACAAAGGTGCCTTTCTTTTCAGAAGGCTCCATCTTTGTTCTCTTTTCTTTCAATACATGAATGTATACTGGGCTCCCGACGATACTCAAGTGTGAATGTCTGGCTTCTCACCGGTAAACACTTCTTTTGGTGTCTTCTCATCTAGAATGGCATGCAAGATTCTGTTCTAGATGTACATAGCTGTACGGGTGGCTTCTTCCCATAATGAGGTAGACATGTCTTGATCATGCATCATGGCTTTTGAAACCTCACATATGGTTCTATTATTCATTTCGACAAACCCATTTTGTTGAGGGTTGTATGGTACTGTTAATTGTCTAATATTCCTACATCACTACATAGCTCATTAAATGCATGTGAATCAAATTCACCTCCATTATCAAACCTTAATGCACGGATGTGCTTTTCTTTTTGATTTTCAACTAGGGATTTAAACTCTTTAAATTTGCTAAGACTTTCACTTTTAGCCTTCATGAAATAAATCCACGACTTCCTAGAAAAATCATCTATAAATAGTACATAATATAAGAAGCCACTCAGGGAGGGGGATGACATGGGACCACATACATTAGAATGTGTTAAATCTAAAATACCTTTAGATCTAGTAGTACTGATGGAAATTTTTTTCTTAACATTCTTCCCAAGTGCACAACCTCGACATACACTATCATGCTAAAAATAAAATACATGCATACCTTTTACCATCTTTTGAAGTCCGAGTAGTGCTTTGTAGTGTATGTGTCCAAGCCTACGGTGCCATAGCTCGCATGGACTAATAGTGTGGTGAATCATATCTTGAATGTACTTCCTGGGTACCTTGTAGAGTCCTCCCTCTCGAACTCCAAACACAACAACAGATTCTAGGCTTTTGTTCTTCGGCCATAAAAGTGCTTTGTTATCCGTGAAGATAACTCAAGAGCCTTTGTCTTCAAGAAATGAAACTAAAAGGAGGTTATTATTCAATCATGGAACATATAGAATGTCCTCCACATGTAAAATATCACCGGTTCTCAGCTGGAATGAGGTGGATCCAACTCCTTGGATCAAATATGTTGAGTTGTCCCCCAACTCTACCATGCACGTGAACTCTTTCTCCTTTAGATTAGTGATGGCACTCTTGTAACCGATCATATGTTTGGATGTGCCACTGTCAATCGACCATGTGTCTGCATTTGTGTTGATGAATCCCGAAAGGGATGAGACAAGGTAATACTCCCTTCTTGCCCCCTTTTCTTCGAATGTATTATTTTTAGTGATTTCATCTTCTATGGAAGTAGAAGCATGAAAATTCCCTTTCCGCTTTGATTTGCACTCTCTTGAGAAATGGCCTTTCTTGTTGCAATTGAAGCATCTATATTTTGACTTGTGAAAGCCATTGTTGAACTCCTTCTTCTTTGGATCAGATAACTTCTTTTGGAAGAGGATTTCTTTCATTTATTCATTCTTTCCGTGATGGCAAGGTTTTCTTCTTTGTTGCACACTGAATTGCTATGGATTCACCCCTCCTCTTTGAGGCAGTCATACCACAACATTTCGAAGTTAGGTTTGTCAATGTATCAAAACACTCATTTGCAGTCTTCAACAGAGTGATCACAAACATCAAATTGTCCTTTATTGAATCATAGATGACCCGTTTGGGTTTAGCTTGGTTCTTCTTGAAGTTGATGCGCCCTGCATTAGATATAGGATCCTCCACCACAGTGGATACGTAGCTATCCAAGTCATGTTCCTCTGGGATGTTGAGAATCCCAACCTTTCGAGTGTTGAAGTTTGAGGTGCCCACAAGGCGTTCTTCCGGTCCTATAGATATTGATGCCATAGTCTTCAAATACTATGCTCAACTTATCAAGACCTACGTTGTATCTAGCTGGCATGCAAAACTGAGCTTCTTCACGCCCTGAGCTCTAATACCATGTTGAGATTTGATCTTTAATTCTTTTAGATGCCGAAACTTGAACAATGTGACAATTCAATCACATGAAATCATAGAACCATAACACACAATATACCTTGGGGAAAATCCTCAAAACTACGAGAGCAGAAACCCCAACAATTCTTCTCAGTATAATATAATGGATAACAGAGAATGCTTTGTTTTACAACATAACAGATTGCTTTCAGAAGATAAGAGATCACCAAACACTGTTGGTGAATATACAAAAGCAATAGAGAAGAGATCAATTGGAGAAGCGCATTGCATTCAATAATAATATCCTGCACACAAAGTGAAGCTTTCCGTCAAAGGAGAAGAGAATTCGCTTCACATTGGATTCATCAATCCCGTATAGCATATTTATACATTCTTCTCAAGCTTTGGCTTCTTCTAACTTCTGGATGAAATTTCCCTCAGACTGGATGTATCAATCTTGCATGAGGAAGTGTGCCCCACTTTTCATGTATTGCTTTATCTCATTGAACTATCACTTAGGATGGACTTGCCTCTTAACTGAAATCTTGCGCAATTAGTTAGGTGGCTAACTTAAGTGTCGACATGCAAGTGTCGGAACTGATGTGTCATCTTTTAGTTCAACATAAGTGTCGTCATGCCATAGCACTTAGTTAACTAGATCTTCTTTGTTGTCTCTTAGTTAACTCTCTTTAACTGATTCTTTCTTGATAACAACACTGTAGTGATCAATTCGAGTTCTCCTTGATTTATTGAAGTGTCGTCTTTTAGTTTAACTAAAGTGAAAACACTTTACTTAACAAGTCCTTCTTATTTAACACTTAGTTAACTGAAATAATGCTGATTGATTTACTTGAAGTGACTACTGTGAGTTCTTTAGTAAACTGAGGCATATATTTAATTAATGCTTTAACTGAATCATTGATTGAGGCATACATTGATACTTAAATGAAGCTTTAACAATTCGAGTTCTCTTTAATTAGCTGAAGTGTCTGCATGGACATTTCGAATTCTCTTGATCTCTATGCTTTATCTTTTATTTCTTTATCTCTTACTGCATGGTCAATATGTGCTAAATTTAATTATCCATCACATTACATTATACTAAGAAGAATTATTGGATTCTATGATCATATTATATTATTCCGGACCAAATGATCATATGCTAAAGTAATTCACTTCAGAGGTGATCAATCTCTAAAGGAGACTTAAGAGCAACTGGTGATCATGGTTAATAATACACCACACAACATTAAATTATTTTAACAAGTAAAACATGACCTTTATATCAAAGGTCCACCTCTATACGGGAGGTCCATCCCATGGATACCTTTATATAGAAGGTCCAAAGCCTTATCCAACAAGACTTTACAACATCATTACTTTGATCAAGTACCTCTATATGGGTGGAATAACCTTTATACGGAAGGAAATCAAAGTGCTCACCTCTATACAGGAGGATCAATCTTGGCTATAAAATATTGGTTTGGAGAATGTTTCTTGATGCTGTGTATTTAACAGTTTAGTGGCTGGAAGAGGACATCATGCAATTGCATATGTTCAAACCCAGAAAATAAAGCTTCTTGTGTGTAGAGCGAAGGTGTTTGATTTTTAAAATTGGTTTCCCTTCACCATGAAAAGTGCTTAGTACATGTTTGAAAATTCAAATTGGTTTAAGTGGATGATAACCAACATAGATCCATATTAAACCTAGATCTAGCAAGCACCGAGACCAATCCAATTTCTTGAGGTGTAAATGTTTTTTATCTAAATTTTTTTACACTTCCAAAAACAATTCACTTCAAGAATTTGATATCTCTCCGTGCTTGATAGATCCAGGTTTAAGATGGATTCATGCTGGTTTTGATTTTATTTTATTTTATGAGCTGACATGGTTTTGTTTAATTACTTTTCATTCGGTTTTAATATTTTATTTTATGAGCTGACATGAATTTTTTTAATTACATTTTATTTTTGTAACGTTAAGTTACATGACAACATCTCCTCCATATTGGGTTGTAGAGCACCTCGCTACTCTCTCTGCAATAAGATTTTTAACTTTATTAATTTGTTTTCACATGAAATCTAAAACTGGTTTCTCCATCATGAAAAGGACTTAATATTGTTTGAGAATTCAAATTGATTTAAGGAGATGATAATAATATATTTTTATTGTATTAATGTTTTTCATATGAAATCTATATACAGAGTGGAGTCTTTTACTAAATTGTTCTTATTTTGATTTTTTTAAATCTAGTAAAAAGATAAATATTATTTTTTGTAATAATAGATTAAAAATCATTACTGTCCGTATCAATTTTTTATTTTTATTTTTGTTGTTGTTTAAATTACTCCATATCAATAAGATAATAATTTTATTTTTAGGGTGGTAGGTGCATAACATCATAATTTATAACTAAGGAGATAACATCCACATGGGGCCTTGGGAATGCTATGAACAATGAAGCCCAAGCATTGATCTCTTATCAAATAATCAAATTATTAAGTTCTAAAATGACATTCCCTATAACCATTGTCAAATATTCCATTATCATCATTTGAGCTTTGATGTATGGTGGTCCTCTCTCCTCTTTTAGGGTTGCAAGAATAGTTCAGAGAAAAATCCCTTGGATTGAGCGTTGTTGGGATCTCATTTATCATATAGAGAGGCCTGAATACTCTAGCTGACACCATGGTGAACATTGGAGCCTAGATCACTGAAGGAATCATGCATTTGAAGCAAGGGGGGATTAGAGTATGGTCCATTGTCATATACCAGTAGAATAAATATTTTTAAGGTAAGAAGTATGGGCCTAACCCTCCCCTTCTTTTGTGAATACTAGTGAGAAATTGAAGGGGGATTCTCATCTCGCTTCTTGTCCCATCATCAAAACCATTCAAAAGAATTGGGATGACATTTATTTTTTCTATCCACCTATCATTATACGTTCATGAATTTGTGTGCGAATTTAGGGGCATGACAATGTAGACCTTGTCATTGATCTTGCAAGTCTCTTGCATTAAAGGAGAAGGATGTATATAAATAATGAGTTCTGTCCTCTTCATTTACCCCCCCTATAGTTTGTGATTTTATTGTCATTTCATTTTCTTGGTTCATTGCTCTAGAGGGTGGGGTATAGGGAGTGTAACATTATTGGCTCCATCATGCAACCATGTGTAAACTACTATTGCATCTCTAAGGGTGATGCCCGTGAAATTTGTATATATTAGCAAAATGTTATTTTATGGAAACTGTAGAGGTTCATGGAAATATTACTAGGATTGTGACAAATGCATCATTAAATCTAGTTAGCACATTCTAGCGCTGTGATTGAGAGTTGGAATCTCAAGTCTTGTCTCCATCCTTAAGATGATATCCCTAGAACTAGACGCCCTTATCAATGTGTTTCAAGACATGTTCATCCATGTTACCAATGCTATCAATTTACCCTTTTATGACTTGCTTCTCATAGTCCTGATATGTCAAGCAAATTTTGGCAGCACTCAGGAGGAGACAATCAACTTATCAAATGGAATCAATTTCTATCTTTAAGATAAAGCTTTAATTTATGTTAGTTTCATAGAATTTTTACAAGTTTTTATTACTATTAGGTTAGTGTGTTAAACAATTCACTTGTAAGTTTTGGAGAACAAAAAAAATATTATGTTTGAAGCACATTTCGATGTTTTATGAGACATATCTTTTTTGCACATCAAATAATTAACTTTTTCCAATTATAAACTATCCAATAAAATCAAGTTTTTTCTTTCTAAAAATATTAAAATTACTATTATTTAAAAAAGATAAATTGATTTTAAATAGTATGTTGATTTTGTAGCCAATTAATGACCCAATTATGGATTTCTTTTATCACAACATACTCACCCATATGGATTTATTTTCACATATGCACTTTTTTATGTAACTAAGAAGATCAACGTTTGGTTATTTGCTATAAGGTATTCCTACCTTCACGAATGTCATAAATTTCACATAATGGGCAGTGCCCATGGGAATGGTTACCCATATTGTCCATTACACTAGAAATACAAAGAAAATTGAACACCCAATAACCCATGTACATTTCCAAAATAAATCGAGTTCCAAGAGGACAACATAGTCATAGTAACCCTAGTTTCCTTCTTCAATACATGCATACCATAATGTGGCACATTCAAGACCCTTCATTGAACCAAGGTTAGGAAATACAAAGTCATTAATTCCCCATCGAATACAAACTGTAAAGTAATTCCATCTCAAACCAAAATTACTACATATGCTCTAATCAAATTCCATAACCAAGCCAAACATACAAGACTAAGCGGGAATCAAGGAAAAAATTTGAATTATTAGCAGAGAGGCTATTAAAATTACTAGCATGGTGAGAGAAATAACAACATAAAGAAGCCACATATGAATCTAAGATCTTTACCTTGAAAATCGTTTACTAGGAAAACCAATTGTTGTGTTCCTTAAACCATAAATTGAATCACAAACAAGATATAACCCTTAAAAATCAGAAATAAACACAAATACACCCACAAAATAATGAACACAAAAATATGGAAAAAACCTTTAAGGTAGGGTGACTCCATCAAATACTCCTTAAAGAAGAAATCATTCCACAAACCATTCTTGCTACAAATATTACACCAATACTTCACAAGTCATCTCCTTATATTACTTCTACTTCTTTACACAATTTCTATCAAATATCCTAACTACTCTATGGAGAAGGAAATTTCTAGTAGGTGGAACCTTTTAGGTACTTTTTAGATATATAACTTTCTAATATGAAAAAACGTTACAATTATTAATTTTCACACTACATATTCTTCATGGGAATTTTTAACTAGATACGATCTTAATACATAGCATTATTGTAATACCCCATTTTGACCCTTAGGGTATTTTGGATTTTAATATAAATAATGTATACATGCGATGTATGTTTTCCCTAGTGTGGATCTCAAGGCCAAGGCCCCGCTAGTGGATGCTCGAATTTTATTTAAAAAGGAAAGTATTTGATATTTTATTAGCCATGTGCCATTTAAGCCATGAAAATTGTAAAAATGCTGTAAATAAATAATTATCATGCAATAAAAATACAAAAGAAACTGGCTATGAGAGAAACCAATGATAAGGGGCCATGTGTATCCACTAGGGAGAGGTGAGGGGGTTGTGGGATCGTGGACAAGAAGATCAATTCCAAATGTTACACAACCAACATGTTAGGAACCCATGTCTTTACTTTGTTAGTATATTGTTGTTGGACGCATATGCTTTGTAAGTTGTCCCGTAGTATTTGTTGATCCATAGTTTGTGTTATTGTTGTTGGCACATATGCTTTGTAAGTCCCCCGTAGTATTTTTGATCCATAGTTTGTAGTGGCCCATGGTTTTGAACCATAGTATTGGCGCCTAGACTTAGTATATAAGTGTGTGTTGAGGCCTATGAAGGCACCGTGAAGTTAATTGTATTGATCTTGCTCAAAGGAGGTTTCCCCCTCGAAGTGGCCCGTGATCAATATAAAAGTGATTCTGAGTTCTGTTATTTCTGATATCTCGTGTATTTGCATTAATTAATTATTGCAGGTTCATCACATCTGGTATCAGAGCACTTTCTTGGGCTCACTGGGTGAAATTTCTGCCAATTTTTTTTTTCGCATCTGTTGCAGGTTCGGATTTGGGAAAAATACCTATCCGCTTAACTATGGGAAGTACTTGGGCATAAGCCCTAAAACTCATTGTGAGGAGTACCACAGGAACCCCGAAGTAGCTGGCCCATTGAGAGGACCTGCCAGCGAAAAGGGAAACGACCCCTACCTGATTGACTAGTTCCCATCCGTGAGGTAAACCAAGAGCTGTCGTTTGTGGCAATGTAGTTATCAGTTCTACCTGAGTCGTGGAGTGAGGGGTACTGCCCCAATACGCAAGCTGTCAGACAGCATTGGTGGCCGAGTGAAACCCTGAACTGTTAGGAAGCCGCACATACCTGGGGTCCATATCTATTTTCAGTTGAACTGTTGCCGATCACTACTGCGCCGTTTCAGATCCAGCCTTTCAGATCCATTCTGAAAGCTGTTCCAGATCCATCTGTTTCAGATCTATTTCAGATCCAACCATTTTCGATCCATTTGGTGCCGTTTCAGATCCCTCTATTTCCACTCACTTTCGGGCTGTTGCAGATCTATCTGTTTTAGATCACTCCGTTTCCTTTGAAACTTCCCGGGAACTCCTGTACTCCTATTCTGCATATTTCATTCCTGAGGACCCTATCCCCAATTCCACTTCCCAAAGCCTGAAATCCCACAATTGTCTATTTTTAGGGTTTGCCATAACTTCCTCGGATTTCACCCAATCACCTTCAAATTTTACCACAGAGTTCCTTTCCTAATTCTGCTTCTTTGTTCCTCTCTGCCAAAGTTTCCCATTCTTTCACCCCGCTTCTGAAATCCTCCTTTTCTGCTTCCCTGTCCATTCGACAGTGTCCAAAACCTAGTCAAACCCCAATTACCCTTCAGATTTTTTCCCAAATCCAGATTTTCCTTTACTGAAATAGTTTTTGTTTTTGTTTTTCTGCCCAGTAAAAAAAATAAAAAAATCCTAGTTATGGTTGTCACCTGCGCAAGAGCAAAAACCATGGAAGAAGCACTTGCAGCCATCCAAGCCAAACTCTAGGATCTGGATGAAAAATTTCTCGGCCTCCATCTTGAACATTCAGCCATTAACAACAAACGACAGTCCGAGTCTTCATCAGACAATGGGTTCTCTTCTTCCAGCAATTTCCGTGGTCCGAAGCTTGATTTTCCTCGCTTCAATGGTACTAATCCAACTGGATGGATCTATCGTGCAGAACAGTATTTTAGTCTGCATAATACTTTTGATTTCAACAAAGTTTCGCTTGCATCCTTTCATTTGGAACAGGAATCTCTTCAATGGTACCGTTGGTACATCAAGGCCCATGAAGAGCCAAAATGGCCAGAATTTTTCCAGCTCCTTTTGCAAGGATTTGGTCATAGTGCTTTTGATGACTTCACAGGAGCCCTCACTAAACTTCTCCAAATTGGCACCGTGAGAGAGTATCAAACCGAATTTGAGAAACTAGCCAACCACACTGAAGGATTGTCTGATGACTTTTACCGGAGTTGTTTTATCAGTGGTCTAAAGGATGCCATCCACTCCGAGGTCAAAATGTTATGTCCCAACACAATGATGGAAGCCCTGGGGTTGGCTAAGTTGGAAGAAGACAAGATTGCATCCCAACAACGCTCCAAGCCCACTTTTGTTCCCTTCCGAAATATGGGTTCTCAACGACCACCCATACCGCAGGCTCCTCGACCAACTCCTATCAAGCATTTGTCTGAAACAGAGATGCAAGCACGCAGAGAAAAGGGGCTTTGCTATAATTGTGATGAGAAATTCACTCGGGGACATAGATGTGTTCAGCAAAAGCTCTATCTCTTGGATGTGGATTCTCCTCCTGCCTCTGAAATTGGTGACGAAGATCCAGATACAATGGATGCTCAGGTCGACATTCAGGAACCGCCTATTGACCCTCCGTCTCAGGATGACCAGCCAGAGATATCTCTCCATGCTTTAGCTGGAATCACCACCCCTGAAACAATGCGGGTCGGGGGTTACTTCAAGAAGCTTTCTCTTACAATACTCATTGATTCTGGTAGCACTCATAATTTCATTGACCCTTGGATCGCCAAACAAGCTGATTGTTTTATCCATCCTTGCTCTAACTTTGAAGTCATGGTTGCTAATGGGGGCACCTTACCTTGCAAAGGGAAGTGTCTAAATGTGCGTATCTCTATGGGAGATTATACCTTGCGCTCTGACATGTTTTCCTTGACCTTAGGCGGATGTGATGTGGTTTTGGGCACTCAATGGCTATGCACACTTGGCCCTATCTTATGGGATTTTGCTGAACTTTGGATGCAATTTTCCCTCAATGGACAAAAACACAGATTGACAGGATTACAACCAGGGTCTCTCAACATCATCAGTTCACATCGCATGGAAAAACTCCTCAAGAAGAATTCACATGATGTCATCGCTCAGATCCATTCCATTCAGATGCAACCATTAGTGGTCTCAACTACTCCTTTAGATCTACAACAAATTCTAGATCGATATACAGGTGTCTTTGCTGAACTGCTGGGATTGCCACCTTCAAGGCCAGAAGACCATCATATTCAGCTCCTTCCTAGCAGCATTCCTCCCAACATCAAGCCCTATCGCTACCCATTTCACCAAAAAACAGAGATTGAAATGCTCGTTCGGGACTTATTGAAGCAAGGTATTATTCGCCCAAGCACTAGTTCCTTTTCTTCTCCAGTTCTTCTTGTCCGCAAAAAAGATTGGTCATGGTGCCTTTGCATTGACTTCCAAGCACTTAATCACCTCACCATCAAGGATAAGTTTCCAATTCCTGTTGTTGATGAGCTTCATGGGGCTCAATTTTTCTCCAAGTTGGATCTTTGTTCTGGGTATCATCAAATTCGGGTTCATGAGGATGATATCCCTAAAACAGCTTTCCGCACACATGATGGCCACTATGAGTTTTTGGTCATGCCCTTTGGCCTCACTAATGCTCCTTCCACATTCTAGGTTTTAATGAATTTAATATTTCGGCCCTATTTGCGGAAATTCATTCTGGTATTCTTTGATGATATCCTCATCTACAGTAAAACATGGGCTGAACATCTCCAGCATCTGGATCTTGTCATGCAACTTTTCTCTGACCATCATCTCCACGCCAAACAATCTAAATGTGTTCATTGGATAGAAGGAAGTTGAGTATCTCGGGAACATTATCTCAGCACAAGGGGTTCACGTGGATCCTGCCAAAATCGATGCCATGAATAATTGGCTGCATCCTCAGACACTCAAGAGCCTTCGTGGTTTTTTGGGGTTGACTGGCTACTACTGCAAGTTTGTCAAGGATTATGGGAAGATTGCAGCTCCATTAAATGCTCTATTGAAAAAGGATGCTTTTACATGGACACATGCTACTCAGTGTGCATTTGACAAACTGAAACAAGCTATGTGTACTACACCTGTTCTAGCTATGCCCGATTTTTCCAAGCCCTTCACGATTGAGAGTGATGCTTGCAGCAATGGACTTGGTGCTGTTCTCCTTCAAGATGAACACCCCATTGCGTTCACCAGCAAAGCCCTTCAGGTAAGAATTTAGCTGCCTCTACATATGAGAAGGAAATGATGGCTATTTTGCATGCAGTACAGAAGTGGCGACCATACCTATTAGGGAATCATTTCTGCATCAAGACTGATCACCAGAGTCTGAAATATTTCTTGGAACAGCGTGTCTCCTCCCCAGCACAACATAAATGGGTTAGCAAACTCATGGGTTATGACTATGAGATCACTTACAAGAAGGGTAAGGACAATATTGTGGCAGATGCTCTTTATCGCACATTTGATGCCCAATGTTCTCTTTTAGCTATTTATATGCCTGTTCCAAATTGGTTGCAATCTGTTCAATAGGGTTATGTCAATGACTCTTCCTTATCTCAAATCATCCAACGCTTGAACAAAAACCCTTCTGCTGCACCACATTACTCTTGGGATGGTGCTTCCCTGAGATACAAGGGTCGCTTGGTGCTTCCCCAGAGCACAGATCTTCAACAAGCTGTCTTCTATGAACTCCATGCTTCTCCATCAGCAGGGCACTCTGGGTTCCTCAAAACGTATGAACGGGCACGGCGTAAATTCTTTTGGCAGGGCATGAAAAGGACAATTCAACAGATGGTGGCTGAATGTGATACCTGCTAGCGCAATAAGGGTGAAACGACACTCCTTCCAAGATTGCTCGAACCCTTTCCGATACCTACACGGATTTGGATAGATATTTCTATGGATTTCATTGAAGGGCTCCCTAAATCTGGCGGGAAGAAAGTTATTCTCGTTGTGGTTGATCGCCTCTCCAAATATAGTCATTTTTGTGCTCTCAGCCATCCCTATACCGCCTCCTCAGTTGCTCAAATTTTCCTGGACCAGATCTTTCGTCTTCATGGCATCCTTTCTTCCATTGTCTCGGATCGTGATGCGACTTTCACCAGTCATTTTTGGACAGAACTATTTCACCACACTGGCACCAAACTGAAGATGAGTTCAGGGTATCACCCACAAACAGATGGTCAGATTGAAATTATCAATAAATTCTTGGAAACTTATCTTCGTTGCTTCACCTCTAAACAACAACATCAGTGGGAAAAGTGGCTCCCTCTCGCTGAATGGTGGTACAATACCTCTTACCACACTGCCTCTAAAATGACCCCATATGAAGTAGTCTATGGTCAGGAACCTCCAGTTCTTCTTCCATACACCCCTAGCAGTTCACCAGTTCAGGAAGTTGACACGGTCCTTCGAAACATCGATCAGATTCTTTGCATTTTGCGAGACAATCCACATGGAAAGAAATCGCATGAAGCAACAAGCTGATCAGCACCGTTCTGAGTGCACTTTTCAAGCAGGCGATATGGTTTTTCTTCGTCTCTAGCTGTACAAGCAATCCTCCCTGAAACTCAAAGAGTTTCATAAGCTCGCTCCAAAGTTCTATGGGCCATATCAGATTCTTAAAAAGATTGGGTCCATTGCTTATAAATTGGAACTTCCTCCTTCTTCCCGCATTCATCCAGTATTTCATGTCTCTTGTCTGAAGAAAGTTCTTGGCACCAACATCAATGGACAAACTATTTTACCTGAACTGGATAATGAAGGATCCATCCTTTTGGAGCCGGAGGCCATCCTCAATCGGCGCACTCGACAGCTTCACTCTCGCTCTATCACAGAGGTCTTAATTCAGTGGCACGGCATGCAACCAGAGGATGCTACATGTGAACCACTCCTTCAGATTCAACAACAATTTCCACATCTAAAGCTTTGAGGACAAATCTTTTTTTAAGGGGGAGGGGATGTTAGGAACCCATGTCTTTACTTTGTTAGTATATTGTTGTTGGATGCATATGATTTGTAAGTCGTCCCGTAGTATTTGTTGATCCATAGTTTGTGTTATTGTTGTTGGTGCATATGCTTTGTAAGTCCCTCGTAGTATTGTTGATCCATAGTTTGTAGTGGCCCATGGTTTTGACCCATAGTATTGGCGCCTAGACTTAGTATATAAGTGTGTGTTAAGGCCTATGAAGGCACCGTGAAGTTAATTGTATTGATCTTGCTCAAAGGAGGTTGCCCCCTCGAAGTGGCTTGTGATCAATATAAAAGTGATTCTGAGTTCTGTTATTTCTGATATCTCGTGTATTTGCATTAATTAATTATTGCAGGTTCATCACACAGCAGGAAAATCGAAGAGGAAGGGGCGCGATCCTGGAAGAAGCCACGTTGACAGAGTGTCTAGAATGCCCAAGAAAACTGAAGGTGAAAGGAAAATTGAAGGGGGAACCCTAAATAAAAATGTAGAGAGAGGAAGATGCCGAGACTTTTGCTCAGAATAGGAAGAAAGGACGTGGATTGGAGCAACCGAGAAGGAAACGACGGGACAAAGTTGTCTTTAGCAATAGAAGCCGAAGAAATCCAAGTGTGGATCAGAATGGGAGAAAGAACAGAGGTTGGAGTTGCTTGAAAAACCCAATGAAGGCTAGAATCTCAAAGAGTTAGTAGCTTGGACCTTTCTATGCCCACCTTGAAGAGTACTGGAGGGAAGGGGCACCTGAGGGACTGTGTAGCAGAGAAGGGGACCTTCCTTGTGTTAGGTGTGGCAGGTATTGTGGGTGCCAAGACTGTTTGAGTTAGAATTGAGATGCCTGTATCTTTGTGGTTGAGCTCACTGGCTTAACATCCTTCCCTTTGTTTCTTTGCATGCTTGATAAACTCAACTGTGTTTTGGATTATCATGACTTTTGTGCGGAATCATGGCTGTGAGTGAGCTTGTTTAGTTCCTCCTTAGTGGATACACAGCCCATCTCGGGGGTGGTCTCTCAGCTGAAAGAGTATATGATGGAAAAAGACCTATGGTTGGGTGGAACATTACTCTCACATAGCCAGTTGCTTGGACAAATTCATTTGAAAGATAAGTGTTCTCTGTGATTGATATTATGTCCATTCTGTAGTTCTAAATGATATTAATTTCCTATGTTGTGTTTATATGTTATTTCAACTTAATGTGAATGAAATGAGTACATGCATTAACCATCAAGAAGTCTGTGTATAAGCCGGAGGATGAGGCATATTTATGCTTGACTATTTTACCATTTGCTTGTGTTATATGTGCTGCTAAACTTGCATGTTATAGATGCATTAATCATATCTAGTTTCACTGTTTATGTTGTTATGCATTGCATGCACTTTTAAATGGACTGCATGGAATCACTTGGACTTGGGAAGGGAGTTAGGCAATCCCTATTGTGGTGCATGACCCTCTGTGGGTCAGATGAAGGAAGAACCCACGGCAAAAGGAAATCATAGCTCCTTGCAGGAAGGGAATGAGGCATTAAGGAGGTTTGGGGCCTCATTTTGGGTTGGAAGAGGGGTAGGATCAGAGTTCTCATATATGGATGAATATCATCCAATTGCATAGAGATCACTAAGAGATTTCCAACGGTACCGGACTTTCCCAAATTGGACTTAGGATGAGGAAGTTATGGGCCTAAGAAGTTGCGTAGTTGGCGCTTCCGACTTTCTGAATCCGCATTGTGGATTGCGGAAGTCGGAAGGGTGACTTTTCCGGATTTGTGACTTTGGGATTCCACATTTTCGAGTTCCGCAAGACGGATTGCGGAAATCGGAAAGGAATTTTTCCAGAGAAATGGAATTGGTGTTCCGCATTCCTAAGTTTCGAATTGCGGATTGATGTTTTTGGCGAAGCGGTGAATTAGCGTTCCGCATTCCCAAGTTCCGCATTGCAGACCGCGGATTGATGTTTTTGGAAAAACAGTGAATTGGCATTCCGCAGTGTGGATTGATGTTTTGGCGAAATGGTGAATTGGTGTTCCGCATTCCCGAGTTCCGCATTGTGGATTGCAGATTGATGTTTTGGTGAAACAGTGAATTGTGGTTCCGCCTTTCCGAATTCCGCATTAAGGATTGCGGACTGAAGGTCATTGCAGCTGTGCGAAGGTGAAAAGTTGCAGAACCTTTGGAAAAGAAGAAAAAAAAATAGCAGATGTTTCAAGGGATGTCTTACATGTTGATGTATTTGTAACTTTGGAAGATATTCACTTGTATATTGTATTTGTACTTTATTGTATCCCCAATGGAGATGTATTATTCCTCCGATTGGAAGTGTCGTCAGTTGTACTTGCAAGTGTCACAAGTTATATTGCAAGTGTCGCAACTTATATTTGATGGGTTATTAGACCACCTTGCTCGGGTCGACCCTATATGAGTTGTGTGGGTTGAAGGGTTATTAGACCAGCCTAGCGGGGTCGGCCCAAAGTTAGTATTATGTTAAGTGGTTAAGTTGGGGCCGACCTAGTTAGAGTTAAAAGGAAAGTCAAGTTAGTGTATAAATAGAGAGTGTGTCTCTCTCATTTTACACATTCTATTATTCACTCACTTCGCATTAGTTAGAGAAGAGGAGGTGCGCACAACTGGAGGAGTACTATGATGCTGAAGATATCTATCTCTTGGGTTTGATCATGGCGATCCTTGTATTGATGCTTATTCTATCTCTAAGGAAGTTGCGGGGTTTTTCACCTTCTTGGTTTTCCCAGGTGAAATGTTTTGTGTCTCTTGTCTCTTGTCTCTTATGCTTGATATGCTGTACATGTTGTTCTTTCAGTTAAGATCCTAGATTAGAATGAATTAAATTATGAAAAACCAACATGGTATTAGAGCTAGCCTGAAGGAAGGCATGTTATGGAATTTATGAGACTTGTTGCACTTGCGACAAATTGGAAGCTAGGGCTTGATATAGCAAAAACCAGTCATCGTGGAACTTTTGCTATAAATCCATTTTGGCAAAGGTTCAGGTTCTAAAAATTCTACAAGCCGCAGATAACATCCCCATGTACAGTGTGTCCGAAGAACAACATCTGATTCGTTGTACTTTGTGTTTTATGTGTGAAAATGCCCACATAAGATCCAAAGAGATGATGTAAACCTCACAACGAAAGAATTTAGGGATAATAGAAGAAGAGAGAAGCTATAGAACATAGATCCAAAGGAGCTCTGATAGAGGCAGAATAATTACACATGTTACTTTAATCTGAATAGTAAACTAGTAAATATACAATTATGAGGATTCGAATTCACTAGGTGTAATTCGAATTAGCCTTCATGCACAGATCCATAATTAGTGGAGAGTCATCAAAGCATAACTAGGAGTCCACCTTCTCATCAGTGAAGTCATCTATGCACAAGTAATGATCAACCGGGAGTCAAACTGAGTCTAACTGAGTGTGGTTGGTGTAACTGGCACATGGAAGCACTAATGTAGTGAAGGAGGCTCAGTGGAGAGTGCAGATGGAGCTAATTGGAGTCAAAATAGGTTATCTAGTCACACTGGAGGTCCATCGGAGTGATAAGATCAGTTAAGAGTGAGTTAAGCCTAAAATCAGGGAGAGAACTCAGTTAATTGAACTAAACTAGACTGGTAGGTGAAGAAAGGCGCCCTTCTCATGTAGTAGGTGAAAGGAGGGCACACTAAGCTCTAGGAGAGCTAAAACTAATATGAAGGAAGCTTCGGGGGCTAGTTTGCTGAGGGTTAGGTGCTGGTACTGATGGCTAGGATGCATGCAAACCCTAATTTCATGCAAAACCTAATTTTGCATGCATGAATGAAAATGAAAATGACAGAAATACCAGAAGGACTAGGATGGAGTATAGGAATATCCTAACATCCCCCCTTAATCCATCCCGGGCCCTGGTAACTAGGACCAAAGGTCACCCATACAATCAAAGAAATGATAGAAAAATAAAGAACTGTCCATAAACCGAGGAAATGGGGAAAACCTCATGGGAAAAATACCCCCCCTCAAAAGAACAGTAAATAACTCAAAGAACCATCATACTATGCAGAAAAGAAAGAAGCTTTCATCAGTGAAAACGTTTGCAAAAGACTTGGCAAGCTGATCCCCTGTAGGAAGCCAAAGTAGGAGCTAGATCTGGATCTAGTCTCTTGATATGCCTCCCACTGTGTGGAGAATGTGTTGGATGAAGCAAGTCTTTCAGGAACTCTTTCTGTAACTGGAGCGAATGGAACATGAGGAGTCTTCCCAAGAGATGGAAGAGAGAACCCCATCATCATGCTGCATCTCTCATGGAGAGGTGGATGGCATAATGCAAGGTTGGAACGATGCTGAAGTCTAGTAGTTCTGTGAACAGATAAATCATCAACTGCGTTCTCAGTAGTAGCAAGGACTGTGCGAGCCCATATTGACCTCGAGTCTGGATTGAGAATAGGTGTTGGTTCTGGATCTGAATCTTCTTGCACTATGATCTCAACATTAAAATCTTGATCTTCTTCTTCATCAGAAGAGGAGTCACTATGATCTTCATCAGAATCTGAAGGAATAGTCGGAGAGAAAGGCATGAAGTGTGAGAACTCATATGCCTTTGAGGCATGATTAGCAATCCCATTTGCTATAACCTTTCCAGTGGAGATTTATGTAATCTCTACTGTGTTTGGACCAAAAATTACTTGCTTTGGTGATCCTGTATGAGTCATTTGATATACTGACAACAAATTAGCTGTTAGAGAAGGAACAAATAAAACATGTTTGAACTTACCATGCTCCATATGAACTGTAACCAATCCTTTGGCAGAAATCTGAGAGTTGTCTCCCATGTGAATGGTAGGCCCATCTTGGAGATCCAAAGAGGAAAAGGATTCTTTAGAGGCAACCATGTGGTTGGAGGCTCCAGAATATATGAGGAGGGCTTTTGACTTTGAAAAACCAACCATCAATGCATGGCAATCATAAGATCCACTTCCAGAATCAGACATCTTTGATTCTTTTGGAACAACAATTTTGTTTTGTTCAAGAAGCTTGGTTAGAAGATCGATTTTCTTGTGCATGCAAGCTTTCTCAGGATGGTTTCCTCTCTTGCAGTGGGAACAATTTGGTCTCTTTTGTTTGTCATTCTTGGATTTTGATGGCTTCTTGTCCTTGTCTTTTTGCCTCCCTTTTGCATTCGCTCCACTTGCTTTACCAGCTAGAAGAGCTAGATCTTTGGAGGTGTTTATGGCACCCATTTGAAACAATTTGTCCTCTTCTTGAATGAGGGCTTGAATGAAGACTTCTAAGGTAGGAAAATTCCATCCAGGGATTGACATTCGCCCAAAATGGAAAGTAGATACAAAGACAAAAAATTGAGATCCAAGTTTTCCCAAAATGGAGAGCACCAATTGCTCATCACTTTTAGTGATGCCACAATGCTTGCATTATAAAACCAAATTTTTAAATTTTGAGAAGAATGCTTGAATGCTCTCGAAATTGCTAGGTTGTAGGGAAACCAATTCATTTTCAATAATATGGCCTCTTATCCCATCTTGTTTTTCCAAAAAGACTCTTCAATTTAGTCCATAACTCATTTGGAGACTTCAATCCTTCAACATGGAACAATAGATCTTTGGACATATGAAGGCATATGAATCCAAAAGCTTCATCCAATTTGTTTAGATGCTTGACTCTCTCTACAACTGCATGTGGTATGGCATCTCTTTCATAAACCAATCTTTGAAGCCCTTTATGCATCAAGTGAATTTTCATCTCACCCTTCTATTCGAAGTAATTGAAGGGAGTGAGGATCATAGGAGAAAGAGAAGAAGAAGCATTCGAATTGCTCATCTTGACTGCTGGAACAAGTGCAAATAGAAACTGTTGAATCTGCTGCTGCAACTGCTGGAACTTCGAAATACCTGCAAAAAACTCTCAAGAATGGAGGTAGAATATACTCTCAAATGGCTCTGATACCATGTGAAAATTCCCACATAAGATCCAAAGAGATGATGTAAACCTCACAATGAAATAATTTAGGAATAATACAAGAAGAGAGAAGCAATAGAACATAGATCCAAAGGAGCTCTGAAAGAGGCAGAATAATTACACATGTTACTTTAATCTGAATAGTAAACTGGTAAATATACAATGCTGAGGATTCGAATTCACTAGGTGTAATTCGAATTAGCCTTCATGCACAGATCCATAATCAGTGGAGAGTCATCAAAGCATAAATAGGAGTCCACCTTCTCATCAGTGAAGTCATCAATGCACAAGTAATGATCAACCGGGAGTCAAACTGAGTCTAACTGAGTGTGGTTGGTGTAACTGGCACATGGAAGCACTAATGTAGTGAAGGAGGCTCAGTGGAGGGCGCAGATGGAGCTAACTGGAGTCAAAACATGTTATCTAGTCACACTGGAGGTCCATCAGAGTGATAAGATCAGTTAAGAGTGAGTTAAGCCTAAAATCAGGGAGAGAACTCAGTTAACTGAACTAAACTAGACTGGTAGGTGAAGAAAGGTGCCCTTCTCATGCAGTAGGTGAAACGAGGGTGCACTAAGCTCTAGGAGAGCTAAAGCTAATCTGAAGGAAGCTCCAGGGGCTAGTTTGCTGAGGGCTAGGTGCTGGTACTGATGACTAGGATGCATGCAAACCCTAATTTTGCATGCATGACTGAAAATGAAAATGACAGAAATGATAGAAGGACTAGGATGGAGTATAGGAATATCCTAACATTATGATTAGTACAATCTAGGGTTTCTAACTCTTCCATATCTTAGTCATAAACATGTGACCTAGGAAAAAAGTTCACAACTTGGGCTAGGAAGCTCCAAATGAAATTTCGTAAAAAATGACAGGTAGGGAACAGACTGTACTTTCACAGGTCCTCTTTTCAGAGGCTGAAGTTGAAGCAGTGACACATGGAACATCGTACAAGTTCGCTCTCCTGTTTTATCCCATAAATAGGTCACGTTGCGACACTTGGCATAACTCTCTCTCAGAGAATCTAATTGAGGTCAGACCTGTGGGGTTGGAAATATGACAGGTCAGGCTACCACAGGCCGAAGTTTCAGACCCTATGGATTCGTAATTTCAGAGATGTACCAGAAAAAATCAGGTGCATATTTCTGTCAAAACAAAATTGGATTCTGAGCACCTTCATTCTTGGCTTGTCTTTGCTGCGGGAATTTAGGGCTTCGGAGAAAGTTGGAATTTTTGGAATCAGAGTCCACGGCTGAATGCTTCTCATCAAAATCTAAATTTAGAGACCAAGATCAAATTTTTTGGTTGGGCAGAAGGCCGGGCTTGATCAAACCCTAGTTCGGGATTTTGATCGGAAAGGTGGAAAATTAGGGCTTTTGCAAAAGTTGTAATTTTTGAAATCTGTGACCACGGCTGGAAGATCCTCAGAAAAATCAAAGTTTAGAACACAAGATCGAACCTTTTGGATGGGCAGAATACCGGGCTTTATCAAACCCTAGTTCAGGATCCTGTCCAGAAGATCCAAAAGTTTCAAAGGCAATTTTGAGGGGTCAAATTTTGCAGTTTTCAAAATTGAAGTATACCAGCTTGATCAGCTCAGCAAGGCACATATTTTCATCCAATCGGAAGTTTGAAATTCAAAGTTTGAATTTTTAGGGTTTCTCTGACAAACCCTAATTCAACTCCAAATCCAATTTCAGCAAATCAAAGTGGATTGGGTTAATCCTAGAAGAGAATGAATTGGACACCTGCATAAGTAAAGAAGTTCCAGTTTCAGAGGGAGATGAGGCTAAGGTTTTACATAAGAAGATTACAAGCAATCCCGACAGGTATGACTTGAAGAGATACATGTATGTTTTGAAATTTGTTCATGATTAAGTTTATGATATGTTTGTCTTCATATTATTGAGGTTGGTACAATCTTGATTAATCTTAGAATTGTCTTATCATTCTAGTAAAAGTTTGAATGCATGTGAATAATAGAAGACATTCATTGATTAGGGTTATATGATTGTACTAATGCACTGTGGTATTGTATGAGAATGATGTTGTCCGCTAACATGAAAGGTACAAATCAAGTTCTAGATCAAGAACATATGACCATGGTGACATGAAGACAAAGACTCATGGATCACATAGAATCTCTACTTACGAGGTATGCATAATTTGGTTCTACAATGGTTAACTTATGAGTTATGCAGGTTACTAAGCACAAGTCATTGAAGAGATCAAGAAGACATTGTTTGGGTATGTTAGACATAACTAGCAAACATGATAACCAGGTATGTTTTTCCTATATCAAGTTAGAATCCTACCTTATGTTAGGATCTTATACTTTTGTATGAATGATAATGATTATTCTTGAAGTTAGAAGTTTAAGTAATCAAGGGTTTATGCATATTATGTATCTTACTTTGATTGATGATATGACTAATCAGAAGAGTCCTATCGTCAAATAAGAATATGCATGAGTAAAAGAAGTTTTCCTCGAAACCTTGAATACTAACGCTTATTACCTATGTGTGAAATGATCATGACCATACATGATAAGATTATTTAGAATCATAATGTTTTGATAGTATTAAGATTATACTAATGTATGTATGGTTATGTATGAGATCTTGAGGATAACACAATGATGACACTAGTGCACACTTAAGCATGCATAGTGGTCCAGGATGGATATAAGTTCAAGGACAGGTAATCCAGGAAGCAAAGATCAAGAGGGAGCACACTCCAGTAGTTCCTGCAAGGAAGCAAAGATTGAGAGAGAGTCCACCCAACAAACAAACAAAGATAAGTATTTGAATTGTCATTTCTTGTATATCTGATTGTTTAAATAATATTGTTCAATGATGTATATACTTATGTTCCTAGACTTAGGTTGTGTATTATGCATATTAGAATAATTGCATTAATGAACAGTATACTACTAATATGCATGCAATGGGTAAGTGGCCTATGGTACTGTACAACATTCCATTGCTACTTACCTAGAATGAAACCTCTTTGCTGACATGTTGGGAGTAGTCCAAACTCTTAACAATGTTCTGGTAGAGATGGAAGGCATCTAGAAAGTTACGGGATATGGATAAATGTTTTATTGAAGCATTGGCTAAAGATAATTGCATGACTGTATGACATATGTATTTATGCATAAGAATGTGTTTTTTGAAAAACTAAGAGAAGTTTCTAATCATGCAATTGAATTTGACTTGTAGGAAAGATCGTGTACAATCACTTACAAAAGAAGGACTACAACATTTTTTCTAGCAACAAAGTCCAAAGAAAGCTATCTATTGAAGATATTGAAGAATCTGAACTTCCCAGGATTCGAGATGCAGTAATGGAAGAATGCCATGATCAAGGAATACTAGTCGATCATGAAGAATGATGTTTGGGATGTGGTCACAAGACCCGAAGGGAAGTCTGTTATGACTTCCAAGTGGATCTATAAGATCAAGCATGCTGCAGATGGTAGCATAGAGAAATACAAGGTGAGTGATGAAATGGAAGATACACCAGATAGATGTCAAGACAACTTTCTTGAATGGTGTAGTCGAAGAGGAAGTGTATGTGGAGCAGCCACTTGTTTTTTGAGACACATGACAGGAAGTCATATGTGTGCAGATTGAAGAAATCCTTGTATGGCTTGAAGCAAGCTCCTAGGACTTGGTATGGTAGGATAGACAACTTTCTAACCAGTTTGGGTTTTACAAAGAGTAAAGTGGATTCCAACCTTTACTACAAGATTGAGGAAGGCAATCCAGTGATACTACTACTATATGTGGATGACCTGTTTGTTACAGGTGAGGATGGATTGATTGCCGACAAGAAGAGGAAGCTTGATACCGAGTTCGAGATGAAGGACTTGGGTATGATGCATTACTTTCTAGGCATGGAGGTGTGGAAGAGTGCAGATGGGATCATTCCTTGGACAAGGGAAGTATGCAATATAGATCCTGAAGAGGTTCGAGATGATGGACTGCAAGGCCATGGCCACACCTATGGCATCGAACCTGAAGCTTCTATGTGATGCTTCATATTAGCCGGTCGATGTAATGGTGTATCATCAGATGATTGGGTCCTTGATGTACTTGACGAACACAAGACCATATATTTGCTTTGCGGTGAACACATTGATCCAGTTCCTGAAAGATCCGAGAAGTGTTCACGTGGTTGCTGTAAAGCATATTCTGAGGTACCTGAAGGGTACGGTTGACTATGGGCTAAAGTATGATGAGAATCAAAAGTTTAACCTGGAGGGTTATGTTGATTCAGATTGGGCAGGCAGTGCTGTAGATAGAAAGAGCACTTCTGGGTGCTGCTTCAGTATGGGATCAGGTGTGATCTCTTGGTTTAGCAGGAAGTAGTCCTACATAGCATTGAGTACAGCCAAAGCAGAGTATGTCACAGCTTGTTCGGCTAGTTGTGAGGCAGTATGGATTAGAAAGCTACTATCTGAGTTATTTGATCTCCCGTTGGATGCTACTGGTATCTTTTGTGACAACAAGAGTTGTGTGAAGCTGTCTGAGAACCTGGTGTTCTATGACAGGTCGAAGCACATCGAGATCAAATATCACTATATCAGGGATATGGTGCAAAGAGGAGCAGTGAAGCTCCTGTATGTTGCGATAGATGAGCAGGTTGTAGATGTGTTGATGAAACCACTAGCCAGAGTGAAGTTTGAGTACTTCAGAGAGAGGCTTGGTGTTCTTCAGATTGAAGATACTTCGAGGAAGAAGTGATGGAACACATTTGCAGGAGCCATTCCAAGCATGGTGATAGGAGGATCCTTCCCATGTCTGTGGATGTAAGCGCTATGCGATGAGAATCAAGATGATGCTCCAGTTACTGCTTTGGATATGCATCAGTTGGATGCTTTGTATGATCAGTTGGATCATGTATATTGATATGCATCAATTGGATGCTTTGTATGATTAGTTGGATCATGTATATTGATATGCATTAGTTGGATGCTTTGTATGATCAGTTGGATCATGTATATGTATATGCATCAGGACAATGCAGTGACGATGATCAGGATGATCATGTGTGATGAGTAGCAGGACAATGGTCTGGATGACATGCATCAGGATGATGTAGTGACGATGATCAGGATGTTCATGTGTGATGAGCGTCAGGATGATACTCTGGATGATATGCATCAGGACAATGCTGTGACGATGATTAGGATGATCCTGTACATCGGGATGATGTATGGTGAGTATCAGGTTGATACTCTATGGCCATGGACAAGTTGTGCAGATGAGCATGTAAGTTTACCTGGAAGATCTTGTCGGTCGTGCTGCGGCACATAAAGGATCTTGGGATACTATTTTGAGGCATTACTCTGGGAGGACATGTAACTAGACTTGGGATATATTTCCGGTTGTGCTGCGACACATAAAGGATCCTGGGATACTCTTTTGAGGCTTTGTCCTATGGCATATAATAGCACCCTAGGAGATCCGATAGGTTGAGCAGTACGCTCGTAATCAGTGCTGGGTCTCTTTCAAGGTTTTTACATGACCACATGTAACTAGACCTGGGAGATCTGATAGATTGAGCAGTACGCTCATAATCAGTCCCGGGATGCTCTTTCGAGGCTTTGTGGTGACCACATGTAAGTAGACCTGGGAGATTTTGTTGGTCGTGCTTCGACACATAAAGGATCCTGGGAAACTCTTTCGAGGCATTGTGGTGGGGGTCACATGTAATACGTCCTGGAGATCCAGACAGGTTGTGCTAGTCACGTAAAATGCCTCAGATGCTCTTTAGAGATCTGGCTAGGAAAGACACTCTTTTAAGGTTTTGTGACAGTCACATGTAAGTGGACCTGGGAGATCTTGCCAGTCGTGCTTCAACACATAAAGGATTCTGGGCTACTCTTTCGAGGCATTGTGACGCACGTAATAAGTCCTGAGGATTCCACAGTATGGATAGTATTGATGAAGACCTACAGGCGGTGGGCCTACATCCAGCATGGAAAAGGGATGGATCTATAGAATTTCCTATGATGAGAAGAATTACGAGATAGCCCAGTGATTGAGATGTCGAGTACAGCAACAGTGATGATGATGATGCTCCATGATCCAGTGATGATGATCCAGCTCCAGAATTGAAGACTTGTGTCACATGTATTGATGACTTGTGTCAAGAGAATACCTTCCTAGTTAAGAGGGAGTGTTGATGTATTTGTAACATTGGAATATATTCACTTGTATATTGTATTTGTACTTTATTGTATCCCCAACGTCGATGTATTATTCCTCCAATTGGAAGTGTCGTCAGTTGTACTTGCAAGTGTCGCAAGTTATATTGTAAGTGTCGCAACTTATATTTGATGGGTTATTAGACCACCTTGCTGGGTTCGGCCCTGTATGATTTGTGTGGGTCGAAGGGTTATTAGACCACCCTAGTGGGGTCGGCCTATTTTCCCTAAAGTCTGCTACCTAGACTACAAGAGCAGCAGTGTTCATGCACCTCAAGAAAAGTTTGTTTTTTGTGGGTTTTTTCTGGATAATAATGTAAATAGGTTTGTTTTTATGGGTTTTTGTGGATAAAAATGTAAATCAAATGGATAAAGACAAAGTACAGAGTCACAACAAACTGATAACATTAGAATTTAAATGTATATCAACAAGAATTTGTAGAATGGATGAGTTTAAAACATTGTAGCAAAGGAGATAGGCTTCAAAACACATATAAACAAATAATAAACAAACAGTTCATAATTTGCAACATATGTAAGATATAGGCATCTGAAATAACATTTCATACATCAAGTAAGCATTAACATTCACTTGCAGACATAGCATCTATATAGAAAACATCTACATAAATATCCATGCAAACAGGGTTCAAACAGAACCAAAGAATATAACACAATATAAGTTCAAAACCTAGCTCCATATAGATATTAATTCATCATTCAAAACAAAGATGTTCTTACACAGATAATGATTGTAAAGATGCACAAGCTTCCAGCATCACGAATCCCATGTGTGTCCCCTATTTCTCAAAAATATTACAAAATATATAGCTTCAAACCAAAGATAGGACTCCTCGAGTTTGTTTTCAAGATCCACTTTCTAAGGCTAGTTTTTCTAAATATAGCAAAGGAATAAACAAAAACGATTTACCCTAAAAACTACTTGACACATGTCAAGATAAAGAACCTTCTCAAAGTCTTCTTGCTACTTCTGCCAGGGTGGCAATTCCATCTAGGGCTTCTGACTTCCTTCGTAATCTATCCAACTCTTGCTGCATAAGTTTCATCTTCAGCTCGAGCTCTTCTCGATTTTTGTCCAACTGTTCATTTTCTTTCTAAGCCATCTTCCTTCTTTTAACTGCCTTATCTGCTAACTGGACCATTTCTGCATAATTCTAGTTTAATTCCTGTAGATCTTGTTTCAACATTGAATTGGCTTTCAATAAGCCATCATTTATCTTATTAATATGCTCATTTTGTTGCTTAACATGATTCATCTCTGTTTTATCCTTTATCTCTTTTTCTAAATCGTCCTCAGGTTCTTTACAGGTCATTTCTTCATCATCTAATACTGGAGCAAAACCTTCAAAATAGTCTGGCATTCTTTTGGATGATTCCCCAACTTCTAAACCCGAGCAGATTGGATTGGCACTTTCCACACTATTTTCATTTCCAAATACCTGGATATGACCTTTAAGAACAATTTTTGGGACCTTTTTTGAGACTTTCTTCGATATTATTCAAGACTTGACGCACAACAGACTCTAATTTCTTATATTTTTCATCTTCCTCATCTTTAGTAGAGGATTCCTGCAAATCAATAACCTGATCTTTCTTGAATTTCGGATCCAAGATAGCCTTCATATTCATTGTAAGTTTATTGACAGCTTTGGTTTTAGGTCTAAAGGAAACTCCATCGGATTCATCAACTGGGTTCTTCTCTGTATGCTCTGATAACTTCTGAGAGGAACAAACCCTATTGAACTCTTCATTCTCTGTGGCAACTGTCGGATTAATGATAGGATGATCATTTTCAAGGAATTCTGGCAACTGTCGGATTAATGATAGGATGATCATTTTCAGGGACTTCTATTTCATTAATTTCCTCTTGTCTTCCACCATTTTTGGGTTGAGAAACCCTTTCTTCGCTATCCAAAAGCTCTTTGGATTTCTTTTTAGCAGGTTTAGGCTTTTTCTTTGTTTTAACTTATACAATTTTTTCTCTAAAAACCGACCAAAACAGGAAATAAGACCAAGATTTTTCCCCTTTTTTCAACTCTTGTTCGATCAACAACTTTACTAAACGATGATGGTAAATGTTGTGGCTATCGGAATCCGGATGTTGCCGAACCCTAGAAGACATTGCCTTCAGACTTTTTAACAAAAAGAAGGGGAGATTAAGCTCTTTAATACCCGAAACATGTTGTAGAAGCCTCATATGATACCTGTAGATAGTTGCGAATCTCCCCTCGTAAGTGATATACCTCTGGATGATGTAAAGAACATCCTGCCACTGTGTTTGTAAGAAAACCCTAGGTATACCCTGACTCCAGTCTGGGTTTTGATGTGCCGGCAACAGGTATTGACTAAACTCCTCATGAATAGTATGACGTTTATACCATCTTTCTCCCACAGGGCTTACACCAATAGCTTGGGAAATAGACATTTCAGTTACAGGGAACTTCAGCATACCAAGTGTCGTCAGTTGTACTTGCAAGTGTCGCAAGTTATATTGAAAGTGTCGCAAGTTATATTTGATGGGTTATTAGACCACCTTGTTGGGGTCGGCCTTGTATGAGTTGTGTGGGTCGAAGTGTTATTAGACCACCCTAGTGGGGTCGGCCCAAAGTCAGTATTATGTTATGTGGTTAAGTTGGGGCCGGCCTAGTTAGAGTTAAAAGGCAAGTCAAGTTAGTGTATAAATAGAGAGTGCGTCTCTCTCATTTTGCACATTCTATTATTCACTCACTTCACATTAGTCAGAGAAGAGAAGGTGTGCACAAGTGGAGGAGGAGCATGATGCTAAAGATATATATCTCTTGGGTTTGATCATGGTGATCCTTGTATTGATGCTTATTCTATCTCTTAGGAAGTTACGGGGTTTTTCACCTTCTTGGTTTTCCCTGGTGAAATGTTTTGTGTCTCTTGTCTCTTGTCTCTTATGCTTGATATGCTATAAATGTTGTTCTTTCAGTTAATATCCTAGATCATAATGAATTAAATTCTGAAAAAACTAACATTACATCACCTCTAAAGGGAACAGAGGTGGCCGGGGACGTGACAATTATGGCCGGGGACGTGACAATTATCCCCTCGGGCACCTCCCTATGGACCCCATTTTATCATCTCTAGGTACATTATATTCCACCCCCCTTAGCATGTTTCTTCATAGAAACACGAGAAGAATCCACTAAGCATTGTATCCAACTAGTATCGAGAAAGGGAATCCATCCATCCTGGTGTCCAACTTCTTTGTTGCCACCTTGATATTCATCTTGGTTTCTTTGGTTCCATGTTGTTACTACACTATGAGAAGAACCTACAACAATTAATTGATGAAAACACGATTTATCAGATCACATAATATTTTTATTGATCGTGGGACACTTCGAGGGGGCAACCTCCTTTGAGCAAGCTCAATACAAAATAAATTCACGGTGCCTTCATTGGCCTCAACACACACTTATATACTAAGTCTATGCCCAACTATGGTTCAATACCATGGAACATATAATACTACGAGACGACTTACAAAGAATATGCGTCCAATACTATGGGTCAATACCATGGGCTAATACAAACTATGGATAAACAAATACTACAAGACGACTTACAAAGCATATGTGTCCAACAAAAATATACTAACAAAGTAAAGAGAAGGGTTGACATAGGTTCCTAACATCCCCCGTCCCTTAGAAAAATCTTTGTTCTCAAAGCTTTAGATGTGGAAATTAATGCGAAATCTGAAGGAGTGGTTCCCCTGTAGCATCCTTGGGACTGAATTAATAACTCTGTGATAGATTGAGAGATAAGCTAATGCATTTTGAGTGTCAGGGAGGATTGGTTGGAAGGATGTAGACGAAGAAGAACCATATCACTTGCTTGAAAAGTGCGCTCAGAATGGTGTTGATCGGCTTCTTGTTTCATTCGAATTCTTGCCTTGCGAAAATTGTCCTGCAAAATGAGAAGAATCTGATCGCGGTTTCGAAGAACCGAGTCAATTTCCTGAACTGGGGAATTGTTGAGGGTGTATGGAAGAATAATTAGTGGTGCCTGTCCATATATTGCTTCATATGGTGTCATTTTAGATGTGGTATTGTACCATCGGAGTGCTTCAAGGAAATCCATAGAAATAGCTGTCCAAATATGTGTAGGGATGGGAAAGGGTTTGAGCAATCCAGGAAGGATTGTCGTTTTACCCTTGTTGACCTGGAAAGTATCAGAGTCAGCCACCATCTGTTGAATTGTCATTTTCAGTCCCTACCAAAAGAAGTTACACTGTTCCCGGTCATACGTTTTGAGGAACCCAGAGTTCCCTGTCGATGGAGCCAGCAGGGAGTTCATAGAAGACATAGCCATGTTGAACAGATTGCAACCAATTTGCAACAAGCATAGAAATAACTGAAAGAGAATTTGGGTCATCAAATGTGCGAGAAGGAGCATCCGCTGCCAAATTGTCCTTACCCTTCTTGTAAGTGGTCGCATAGGCATAACCCATGAGTTGGCTAACCCATTTCAGGTGTGTTGGGGAGGAGACCCATTGTTCTGAGAAATTTTCAGACTCTAGTGACCATTCTTGATGCAGAAATAATTCCCTAATGGGTATGGCTGCTACTTCTGTACTGCATGCAAAATAGCCATCATTTCCTTCTCAGATGTAGATGTGGCTAAATTCTTACCGGAAAGGTCTCTTGAAGGCGGCAAGCCCACTGGTTCAGCAAAGACACCTGCATATCTATCCAAGGAAGTAGTGGAGACCGTTGATGGGTGCATCTGAATGGAATGGAGCTGAGCGATGACACCATGTGAATTATTATTAAGTATCTTTTCCAGACGATGTGAACTGATGATGCAGAGAGACCTTGGTTGTAAGCCTGTAAATGTGTGTTGTTTCCCATTGACTGAAAATTGCATCCAAAGTTCAACAAAATCCCATAAGATGGGGCCAAGTGTGCGTAACCATTGAATGCCCAAAACCACATTACATCCGTCTAAGGACAAGGAAAACATGACAGAGCACAGATTATATCTTCCATAGAGATACGTACATTGTGACATTTCCTCTTGCAAGGTAAAGTGCCCCCATTGGAAATCATGACTTCAAAGTTGGAGCAAGGATGGACAAAACAATCAGCTTGTTTGGCGATCCTAGATTCAATGAAGTTATGAGTGCTACCAGAATCAATGAGTATTGTAAGAGGGATCTTCTTGAAGTAACCCCTAACCCGCATTATTTCTGGGGTGGTGACTTCGGCTAAAGCATGGAGAGATATCTCTGGGTGGTCATTCGTAGATAGAGGGTCGACAGGCGGCTGCTGAATGTCGACCTGATCATCTAGTGCATATGGAGCTTCTGCACCAAGTTCAGAGGCAGGTGGAGAATCCACATGTAAGAGATAGAGCTGTTTCTCAACACATCTATGTCCCCAAGTGAATTTCTCATCACAACTATAACAAATCCCTTTTTCTCTACGTGCTCGCAACTCTGCTTCAGGAAAATGCTTGATAGGATTTGTGCGAGGAGCTGGTGTGATGGGAGGTCGTTGGGAAACCATATTTTTGAATGTAACAAAAGTGGATTTGGAGCGTTGTTGGGATGTGATCTTGTCCTCCGCCAACTTAGCCAGTCCTAGGACTTCCATCATTGTGTTGGGACATAACATTTTAACTTCTGAGCGGATTTCATCCTTAATACCACTGATAAAACAACTCCTGTAGAATTCATCAGACAATCCTTCTGTGTGATTGGCTAGTTTCTCAAATTCTGTGTGATACTCTCTCAAAGTGCCAAATTGTCGAAGTTTAGTGAGTGCTCTTTTGAAGTCATCAAAAGCACTAGGACCAAATCATTACAAAAGGAGTTGGCAAAAATCTGTCCATTTTGGCTCATCATGAGCCTTGATGTACCAACGGTGCCATTGGAGGGCTTCCTGTTCCAAATGAAAGGATGCAAGTGGAACTTTTTGGACATCAAAAGTCGTATGCAGATTGAAATACTGTTCTGCCTGATATATCCATCCAATCAGATCATTACCATTGAAGCGAGGAAAATTAAGCTTCGACCCACGAAAATTGTTGGAAGAAGAAAGCCCAATGTTCATGGCTGAATACTGAAGATGGAGGCTGAGAATTTTTTCATCCAAATCTTGGAGTTTGGTTTTGAGGGCTGCAATTTCTTCCTCCATGATTTGTGCTCCTCCATGGATGACAACCATAACCAGGAGTTTTTTTTGTTTGTGAATGGGTATAAAAACACAAACATAAGCTTTTTTAGTAGAGAGAAATTTGGATTTGGGAAAAAATATGATGGGTAATTGGGGTTTGACTAGGTTTTGGACACTTTCGAATGGACAAGGAAGCAGAAAATGAGGATTTCAGAAGCGGGGTGAAAGAATGAGAAATTTTTTCAGAGAGGGACAAAGAAGCAGAAATAGGGAATGAACACGGTGGCAAAGTTTGAAGGCGATTGGGTGAAAATCGAAGAAGTTATGGCAAACCCTAAAAATAGACAAATGTGGAATTTCTGGTTTTGGGAAGTGGAATTTGGGATAGGGTCCTCAGGAATGAAATATGCATAATGGGATTGCAGGGATGTCAGTGAAGTTTCAAGGGAAACAGAGTGAAAACAAAGGAGATATGGAAAAAAAACAGATTTATTTTTTATTATTTTATTTTTATTTTTATTTTTTTAGAATGGATCTGATACGACTTTCGGAATGGATCTAAAACGAATTTCGGAATGGATCTGAAATGACGGGAACTGAAACGAATCGGAATGGATCGAAAAAGGATGGATTTGAAATGGATTTGAAAATGTCTGGATCTGAAACGGCCCAGAATGGATCTAAAACGACTGGATTTGAAACGGATTTTAGAATGGATATGAAAATGACTAGATCTGAAACGGCTCAGAATGGATAAAACAACTGGATCTGCAATGGTGTGGAAGTGATCGGCAGCATTTCAGCTGAAAATAGATATGGACCCTAGGTATGCTCGGTTTCCTAACGGTTCAGGGGTTTTACTTGGCCACCAATGTTGTCTGACGGCTTGCATATTGGGGCAACACCCCTCACTCCACGGCTCAGGTAAAACTGATAACCGCTTTGCCACAAACGACAACTCTTGGTTTACCTCACGGGTGGGAACTATTCAATCATGTGGGGTTCATCTCCCTTTTCGTTGACAGGTCCTCTCAATGGGCCAACTACTTTGGGGTTCCTGTGGTACTCCTCACAATGAGTTTTATGGCTTATTCCCAAGTACTTCACACAGTTAATCGGATATGGATTATTCCCATATCAGAACCTGCAACAAATGCGAATTTTTTTGGGTAGAAATTCTACCCAATGAGCCCAAGAAAGTGCTCTGATACCAGATGAGAAGAACCTGCAACAATTAATTGATGAAATACACAATTTTTTAGATCACAGAATATTTTTATTGATCGCGGTCCACTTCGAGGGGGCAACCTCCTTTGAGGAAGCTCAATACAAAATAACTTCACGGTGCCTTCATTGGCCTCAACACACACATATATAATAAGACTATGCCCAATACTATGGTTCAATACCATGGAACATATAATACTACAGGACGACTTACAAAGAATATGCGTCCAATACTATGGGTCAATACCATGGGCTAATACAAACTATGTATCAACAAATACTACGGGACGACTTACAAAGCATATGTGTCCAACAAGAATATACTAACAAAGTAAAGATAATGGTTGACACAGGTTCCTAACACACTACTATGATATATCCATGTATTACTTGTAGTCCTCCATGTGCCTCCATATTGGTTTCCTTTATGGTTCCATTTTTTATGATGCTCCTAACCTTTCCTTGATGAGTTTTGTTTCTCATGGTAGTGTGGCTGGTGGTATATAGAAAACTTAACTATAGGTTTTTGAATCTTCAACCTCTGTTTCCTTGTGATTATATCTCCTTAGATTCCTCATTTTTATGTGCTTTTGTATCTTTTTTATTCTTCTAATTCAACTTCAAACTCTTCATTTGATATGTCAACAGGTGCTGCAAAAACTTCTTCATGTGCCATATCCAACCCTCTAGCAAGGGAAATATCATGCAACGTGATTTTCTTTTTCTTGTATCAAAGCTTCAAAAAATTATTTTTCACATTAATATTACTTGTACCAACTAAGTTCATCCAAGGATATCAAAATCTAAATGCAAATCTTGTTAGTCCATAGTAATTTTCAGATATTTAAAAATTTGAATATTTTCAACCTCAATCTATTTGCTTTGAATATGCTTTGTGGGGACTTACAATCTTTTCACCATGTTAACATTTATGAAAGTATGCTTGCTACTAGGTTTCATGGAAACAATGACCTTCTTTTGTTGAATACATCCATGAACAAGTAATAGGAAGTTGTCACCTGAAAATAAACCGTTATGGATCTCATTATCCCTCTTCACAACATCAACCCATCTATCTAAAAATAAAGTTTCCTATTCTTCATTTTAAAGTTTTAATAGCTCATTAAAGCAAAGTGTTTGATCCTATATAGCTACTTCATATGTTAAATGATATTATATGAATCTTTTCCAAAGGGACACATTATGGGTGGTAGGTGTTGGGGTACTATACGATCCCCAAGGAAATGAAAAGGCTGAATACTCATGGTGTGCACTGATAATATCAAACAATGAAGTAGAGGCATATGCTTTACACTAAGGAACATTGGTCCTTCAGTCCAATAAAGTAAAAATGGTAATGGTCCTTGGGGATTCACTTATGATAGTGCATATGGTTAGGAAAAGTAACACGAAATGAGGATTGCAATTGAGCATAATAATTCAAAGGATCATATGGCATCTCAACTCTATTGACGATGCAAGGATATTCCACATTTGTCACTGAAACAACATGAAACTTGGTCAAATGTCTAACAATACCACATACCTAGACAAAGGTGTCCTTATTATCAACCAAGATCCTCTTGGCATTAATTGGGTGCCATAATTATCCTTCTTGGAAAAAAATAAGTTTGCATAGGGACTAACGTCCATAGACCCACTTTCAAGTTATAAATTAAAATCCAAGTGACACTTCATCAAGATTTAAAGACATGCACATCTACCACACCTACCCAAGGGATCACTTAGATCACATTATATTATCGATCCATCCGCCTTATTGAAATCCATCTAGTAAAATGATTTAAACCACATTTAATCAAGCTTGATTTTGAAGGTAGGATAAATCTCACACTCAAGATGGCAATTAACAGAGCAAGAAGTTCTATCTCTTGCTTTCAAAAGGTGGGAAGGCATCGTCGACAAGGGTGTTCCAATCTCTTGGTTAGTGGTAATATTTTTTTCTCTTCTCAGATTTCTCACCTATGTTTCAACTTTGTTTGGTTTGGATTAAGTGGAATTGATCCTGGGGAGATCAATATATTTTGTAAGGAGAAACTTGGGTGTTGTAATTCTCTTTCTTGTTGTCCATTGTTTGAAGGAAGTAACCAACCTATATCCATCTAAACTTTGGATCTACCATGCGTCGAGAGGGATTATTGCACCTCAAGGGATTTGATTCCTCTCAATGCATGGTAGATACAAAGTTTGCACCTCAAGGGATTTGATCCTTCTCAATGCATGGTAGATCCGAAGTTGTCAATATTTTGTTAGATAGGTTTGCACCTCAAGGGATTTGATCCCTCTCAACGCATGGTAGATCTGAAGATTAGATGGATCTAGGCTGGTTGTAGTCTGGGGAGGTCACATTAAATTTGTAGATGATCAAGATTATGTATATGAAGTCTGTAAAAGGTAACTTCAATAGTTCAATGAGAACTAGGTGAATAACAATGTTGAATGATGACACATGTGAATAGTAAGAAAGTAAGAGGATGTGTATAATCAATGAGAAATAGATTATCTGCAAATTTTATTAGTGGCATATTTACAAAAGCTACCAATATATTATCCTCATTTTGAATTTACTCTATTTGGGCTATCCAACATTTCTTGCATCATATGAAGTATGCAAAATGTAACTTCAATAGTTAAATGAGAAATCATGTGAATAACATTGTTGAATGATGCCCCTTGGGGTAGCTCAGTTGGTTGGAGTTTTCGATTCCAAGACTGAAGTATTCGAGTTCAAAGGTTCAATTCTCTGGGTCCTTTGATGTTAGGCTCCCGAACTTGGAGCTGACAAGGTGAGGCCCCTTGAGAATTATTATCATGGATGTAGCGAGCCCTCCATCTTCTGGGACTATGAACCACATGAAAAAAAAACATTGTTGAATGATGAAACATGTGAATAGTAAGAAAGTAAGAGGATGTGCATAATCAATAAGAAATATATTATCTGCAAAAGTTACCGATAACATATCTGCAAATGCTACTGATATATTACCCTTAATTTGAATTTATTTTGTTGGGGCTATCTCAACATTTCTTGCATCATTATCCGGTCTAACATTTACATGTTCAACTCTGGTATAGATATCTGAATCTATCACTGTTTGTTCTTGTTGTTGGTCAACTTCCATTTATTGTGATCATTTTTGGAAAAATGTTCTATGTTTCTCATAATTCTTTTTCTCTCTTCCTACTTTTGGTCAGGTGTCATTTGTTGTGATTGAATTTGTCATCGTGCTCTTTGTTGTTCCTTTTTTTCCTTCTTCATTGTTCTTTTTGTTCATTAGTGATATCTTCTAACTTTTGTCCACATCGCCTAACATATTGTTCTCATGTTTATCTTCTTACGTTCTCAACATGCAAATCATCCATATCTCCATTATGAGAAGACACGATAACATGAATTACTATACCACAATCAAGCACCATAGTTAATTTTACTGAATCACATAAAACTGAAATAAATGCATTGCACTCAATTGAGAACCATAGTCAATTGAATTGAATTGGATAACAATGAAATCAATGCACTGTACTCAATCAAGAGCCATAGTCTATTGAATTGAATTGGACAACATTGGAATCAATGCACTATACTCAATCAAGAGCCATAATCAATTAAATTGAATTGAATAACACTGAAATCAATGCACTGTACTCATCAAGAACAATAATCAATTGAATAGAATTTTATAACATTGAAGTCAATTCATTGTACTCAATCAAGAGACATAATCAATTGAATTGAATCAAATAACACTGAAATCAATGCACTGTATTCAATCAAGAACCATAGTCAATTGAATTGAATTGGATAACGCTGAAATCAATGCATTGTACTTAATCAAGAGCCATAGTCAATTGAATTGAATATGATAGCACTGAAATCAATGCACTGTACTCAATCAAGAGCCATAGTCAATTGAAATGAATCAGATAACACTAAAATCAATGGACTGTACTCAATCAAGAACCATAGTTAATTAAATTAAATCTAATAACAATGAAATAATTGCACTGTACTTAATCAAGAGCCATAATATTATTGTGGATCAATGTTATTAACCGTAATATTGCCGACTAATAAATTAATATTATTGACCCTATAACCTTAATTTTATTAACCCTCTTAGTACAAGCTAATATTATTAACCTTAATATTATATATATATTTTAACCATAACCCTAATATTATTAACCTTTTAACTCAATCCTATTAGAATCCATATCTAAATACATGCTTAACTGACTCCTACTACAATCTATAACTAAATAATTTTCTTTCATTCTTAAATCACTCCTATGAACATCCATAATTTTAGTAAATTTTGTTGTAACTCGATTCCAAAAGAAATGGAACGATTCAATCCTCAAATCCATCTAAAGAACATTATAGTATAACTATATTGCCATCTTATCTATCTTTTTATGACTTTTTGTGATTTCCATTTAGATTGAGTAAAGAATAATATACAAAGTAAAGTAAAAATAAATAATTTTTACAAAGATTAACATCATGTTAACCCAATCTTTTTAGTGAGAATGTGCATTTAAAGAAACGATTACCCAATCGGTATGAGAAGCACATACTACTAAACAATTACCCAACATGTACGAGAAGCACTTGTTATAAATCTAAATTTAGCAACTTAAAAGTATATACAAACCTTTTTCTAAATGACTAAAATTAACTTAAGAAATAAGTGAAAATTATTACTACTCATTGAACAATTAAACTTTACTTTAAATATTTTTGTTCAAACTATTAAAGTACTTCTCGGTGGACAATCAATATTACATTTGAAATGGTGTAAAAGCTTGGTATATATTCTTAAATTTAAACTGACATCAATTTAATTACTCTTTTAATTTCTTATTTATTCTTACCTCCCAAGGAGGGAATATAGTCAGTTCGTCATATATAAACTTTGACTTTATATTAATCCTAAAACAAATTCATAATGTTTCTCAATGTTTTGTAAAATTTATGTATTAAATTTAATATTTTGAAAATATAAATTATTTTGTGGAATATTTAAAATTTGTTATTCCTCTTTTGTAATTGGTTAAAGGCCTTGAAGTGACAAATTACCCCTCATTGGATGTGAAATTGTTTAAACAAAATAATAATTTAATTAATTTTTTTTTTCTAACTTGACATGTGATGAAGGTTTCATTAATGCTTATGAATACTATAAATTAAAAAAAAAAAAAAAATTCTACCTTGACATGTGGTCTTTTTACTAAAGGTTTCATTAATGCTAATGAATATTTTTGTACTAGTGAAATTGTTTAAATAAAATAATAATTTAAAATTTAAAAATTCATTTTTTTTTGTACATGTAGTCTTTGTACTAAATATTTCATTATTGTTAATCAATACTATCATTTTTGTACACTCTCATTAATGATAAGTACACAATTCTATTAATGATATAATTTTGTGCAACACTAAAATTAACTTTTAATTCTAAATTTTTTTATCAATAATATATATTTAAAACACTTTTTATAACTAATAGCAACCATTTTTCTTTTTAACTTAACATTAATATACACATAATAGTTGATTAATTGTCAACGAATTAAAAAATGGACGTGAAATTTAAATAGTTATTACTACTTTAAATTTTATCAAATATAATATAATAATGTTGCTTTTAAAGTAATTGTTATTTTGAAAATAGTTATTATTATATTAACATTTATTAATAACGTTATTTTTAAATAGTTTTATAGATTTAAAGTTTTGCCAACCAATTTTAGTTTGATGTTAAATTTTAATTTTTTTTAATTACATTTTTATTTCAATTTTTTATTTTTTATTTTATTTTTGGAATTGTTTTTCATAATATTACATGTACCTTGATATTATTATTAGTCCCCACCAAAACAAATAATATAGCAATGAGTTAGTCATACATAGTAAACTTTGATTTTATATTAATCCTAAAACAAATTCATAATGTTTTTGAATGTTTTGTAATATTTATATATTAAATTTATTATTTTGAAAATTTAAATTATTTTGTTGAATATTTAAAATTTTTTATTTCTATTTTGATCACTTAAAGGTTATGAAGTGACTAATTACCAATTTAATTAATGTTCAACACTTAATATTTTATTTAAAATTTGTATTATGTTTGATCTACTTATAAAAAAAAGTTGTAGGAATATAATTAGTAAATATATAAAAACAATTCTTAAAGGAAATACTTTTTATCCTAAACTGATTGGATTTTTGGGTGTCTCCTCCCAACTAGGGACCCCTAAGGGGAATTGAACCCCTCCCAACTAGGGAACCCTGAGGGGAATTGAACGCAATCGCCGTGGTGACCCACACCTTAACCGAATGAGCTAACAAGAATTGACAATCATTTACTTAACATTTTTATCTAACATTTTTATTATGTTTTATCTACTTCTAAAAAAAGTTGTAGGAACACATTTAATAAATATATAAAAACAATTCTTAAAGGAAATACTTTTTATTTTTAGCCACACCAACCCTAAACTGGTTGGATTTTTGGGTGTCTCCTCCCAACTAGGGACCCCTAAGGGGAATTGAACCCAATCGCTCTAGTGACAAGACCCACACCTTAACCGAATGAGCTAACAAGAATTAACAATTGTTTACTCAACATAAAAATTAATAATTTATTACATATAATATAACAATATTATAACATTATTAAACAAATTATTAATAATTTATTATGATGATGATGACGATGATTAACGTACACTGAGACCAAATTTGGTCTATCAGACCTTAAGAAGGTTATTACTTGGTTTGCTTTAAACTTTTGTTCCTATGCTCACATAGCTTGGTTAGAAGATTTCCAAGCTCACAATAGTTTTGGCAAGTTAGGAGGTTAGCAAGGTTTGTATTGTAGCAAATACTATGAAACTCATATCTAATGTGGTGTGGGTGTAAGTAGGGCACTCTAAGAGAAAGTGATTTTCATCCTCAACGCTCATAGAATCACAAAGATGGAAAACGTTTTCCTCTCACAGAGTTTTAGGAATAGACCAATGCCCTGTTTTGCTATGAAGCTCATGGGAATTCGTTATAATCTTGGCTATATTAATCTTCTTCTTTGAACTAGTTACTATCGAGAGATATTTCCGATCTTCCAAATTAGGGCTAATGACCTCCTTATAGTATCTTAGTTTTCTCTTAACCACTAAATTTTCCCTGCACCACAATTTCTCTTTAAACTTAAAGATAATAATATTTTTGACATTATCGATATTCTATAAAGTGTCATTTTCATCAATGCCCCAATGGTCTAACAAAGCCATCGTATCTTTACACCAACTCCGTGTGAGGCGTAATTGGTTTTGACTTAAATTTAAAGCAATTTTAGGAAGTCTCTCGTTTCCCATGTTATTTATCTTGTACTTGTACATTAGGTACCTAGTCATAGCCATGCTTTCGATGGGGAAAGACCCACTTTATGTTGTATATACTACAATACAACATAACTAATAATTTACTATATAATACAACACAACATAAAATTGTAACTTAATTTACTGTACAATACATCTTAAAATTTTTGCTTAATAATTTATCAAATATAGTGCAACATAAAAATTAATATTTTATTACATATAATAAAAAATACAATAAATGAAACTATAAATATTATTTTATGGTAGGACTATCTGCTTTGCAACTATTTTCCTTATTTTAAAACAGATTACAAAGATAATTTTTATTTTAGTAAAATATAGTACAACATAAAAATTATATTTTATTAAATATAATAAAAAATACAATAAATAAAACTGTAAATATTATTCTAAAAAGATAACAAGTGTGATTTTTATTTTAGTAAAATATAGTACAACTTAAAAATTAATATTTTATTAAATATAATAAAAAATACAATAAATGAAACTATAAATATTATTGCTATTAATATTTTTATTAAATATAATAAATGAAATTATAAATATTATTCTATGGCAAATACTAATTGTTTTGCAGCTATTTTAAATGTATTAAAAAATGATTACACATATAAATTTTATTTTAGTAATTTTATGAAAAGTTGGTTAATTATAAAATTACTTACCTTCTTTTATAATTACGCCATAGGCGTTTCACCATGGAGGTCCATAACCTCCACGTCGGCTAGATTCCTTGCTCATGGAGCGAATGGAATCCTGCCACATGGAGGTTTCTCTCGGTCCGTTGGATCAACTGCTCGCGAACCGGTCGTCGATTTAGTCTTCTCCGGGTTTTTCCTAGTTTTTCCTGGTTGCCTCTACCAGCTTGCTCTGGCTTTGAGGTCTTTTGTTAGCCATGCTGATGCTCGACCAGAGAGCCACGGATGTAGGCATGCACATCTTGCACGTTCACGTCCAGAAAACCTCCAGACTTGCCCACCGTTGCGGAAAAGATATGCGGACTTGCCCGCCTTTACGAAAACATGAAACGGAAGGGCGAGGAATCGACGGCCAAATGATTCCACCGTTGCGGGAAAGATACGCGGACTTGCCCACCGTTGCGGAAAAGATACGCGGGCTTTCCCACCTTTGTGGAAAGAGAACCCAAGTTTGCTCGCCGTGGATAGGTGCGAAAGCATAAGGTGGGAAATTTAGCCAAATGGTTCCGCCGTTGCAGAAAAGATATACGCGGACTTTCCCACCTTTGCGGAAAGAGAATTCAAGTTTTCCTACTGTGGAGAGGTGCGAAAGCGTAAAGCGGGAAATTTAGCGGAGTTTTATCCTCTTTTGTGGAAAAGATAAGCGAATTTTTTCGAGCCTGCGGGCAATTTTACGTAACTTAAGCGAAACAATTCATCAGAGAAGAAGGAAAGGTTCATCTGCGGAAAGATAATTCAAGTTTTCCCACCATGGACAGGTGCGAAAGCGTAAAGCGAAAATTTTAGCTGAGTTTTATTTCCTTTTGTGGAAAAGATAAGTGAATTTTTCCGAGCCTGCGGGCGATTTTACGTAACTTAAGCGAAATAATTCATCAGAGAAGAAGGAAAGGTTCATCTGCCCTTTTGCGGAAGAGTTGATCGAATATGTTCGCCTTTGTGGAAAAAATGGGCGAGTTCCTCCGGGCATGTGATTCGATCCGACGACCGAATGAACAAACCCCCCCTACACAGAAAAATGTAGTTTTGTTTTGGTTTTCTGAGATGGGCCTCTGCATTGCTTCGATTGAATCATTTTTTATGCATTTAGTTTTAAAAAATAATCATATTCCCAGTGTAAGGCTTCGATCCATCTCTGCATGGAAAAAGCATACCAGGTATAAATTTTCTTTTTCTAAACTTGAGCATTCAATTATGGATTGGACATGGAACAACCTTCTGTAAGGTTTCCCACATCAACATTTATTTCCTTGGGTTTAATTCATGATGAAGTTATGAATATCGCTTGAGTCGTACAGATCTTTTCCTATTGACACAGACCAAAAGTTGACGGATTGGACCTGCTGTACATTGTATCTTCTGCAAATACAAAAACAGATTTCAATGCAAGAATGCTTAAATGTGCTCAAACACCAATGCACCACTGCCTTTCCTCGTAATCCTTTATAAAATTCAATGAGTCAAGCCTCTGTCATTGTATTGTTGTTTGCTACTGTTATTGTGACATCAACTCATTTATTCCAATCCCTATCAATTTAAGAAGCAACGGTCCTCTTCAGGAAGCAAATATTTTTGTTTTGTATTCAAAATCAAGGTTTTCCTCTCAAACCAAACTCATATTTGTTGTTATAACAACCAGGAAGGTTCTGATGTTTTTTTTTTTTTTTTTTATTATTTTTATCTGGAAGGTATAGGATGTTCGTGTCACTGCATTGTAATTTATTTACTCATTCACTTGTATGTTCAACTTTTAAATTTAGAATTTAATCATGTATGTGGTTTTCTTACTGGTTTCACATGCAACCATACTTGATTGATATATATTCAGTTCCTTGTGTTTACCAATATATGTTTCTACTAACTTGGGGAAATATACTTGCACTGCAATACATTTTGTCTCCTACAAAAGTTGCCACTTTTGAAAACTTGATCTTTTATTTCTTAGAATTTTCTTGTTTCCTGGTTCCGCAATAACCTATTCGTGCTACTGACCCCCTGTTGAAATTCCTTGTTGCTTCTATTCCTTTTGTCCTGTTTGCGTCAAATTTATTTTTCACATCTTCTGTTTTGCACCACATATTTTTTTACCAAGATACTCTTTATTCATTCCAACTTCATTTAAACCTGCTTCTTATAACTTTCTATCATCTGGATCAAGTTGTTTTCCCACATTTGCAGCTTTACCGAGATAAAAAAACCATATATGCGTTAGCTTTATATTTGCTGCAATAACCACATGTGCTTGAACTTCTATTGAGCTGCCACTACAACAGAGTCAAAAGGTGTTGTAGTTCCTATGCACACACCCAGATTGTTCTTAGTTTCTTCAACTATGCATATGTTTTTTTTCTTTCATTCTGCATTCTCAAATCATAAATATGAATATCAGATTGGATACCAACACTGCAGATTAGAACATGTTTCCAAGTAGAGCATATTTTGTAACACAATATAGAATATATAAAATACATCAATTGTACATTGTTACCAGGTTACTAACAAGGCCTAGGTTCCAAGCAAAGAGCATCAAGTATTGCTCCCAAGTCACTACTCAACTATTACTCATCTGTTTCAAAACTACAAGGCCCCAAGATATATCACAAAACAAAACCTAGAAAGATATCTAGCTATAACAGCTGCCACCTTTCTATGGAAGCAGCTACCCTTCCATTTCAAGAGTGTTTACTTTCATGTTCCCCACTGTCAGTTGACTTGCCATCTTGTAAAAAAAACCGCCTTAGTGCGATACATGACCACTAGAGATTGTTCCTATCAGTCAAATATCCTAAAAGGATCCATCTATTTCCATCAAGCAATGAAGGATACCACTATAGCCAAATTAAATACAAGGTTGATTGCCTTGCCATCAAAGTCTATTGTTCTGATTTTCTATTCACCATACCAAGTATTCTATGTAAACTTTGTAACTCTATTTTCAAAAGATATTTGTTCTAAGAATGAAAAAGGCATTTCAAAGCACAGGTTTCCACTTCATTGATTCACAAGAGATGTGTTTGCTACATATGTATACCCTGTTTCATTTTCAGCAGATTCGTTCCAAGTTCGGTTAAAGTGCCATACTGTTAGAACAAATTGTCATAGATTTTTATATGAGAATTCCCAAGACTGTAATTCACATTCTACACCATCAAAATGATATTTCTATCTATTGTGCCCTTTTTCTTATGTTCTTAAACTGCTAACTTGAACCCAACACCTTTTTCTTCTTCTTTTTACATGCCAACTACTCTTCTAAATTTCTACCAAATCTTAAGTCTTTCAATAATGTACAGTTTAAGTTTCAAAATTAACTAAATAATCTATGATGTTGTTTCTACTTGTTTCCTTATTACTCGAATAGAAACATTGATTGCTAATAGCAATCTTGCCCTTTTCCAGGTTGCTTTTGTAGTGCCACTATTTTCAGTACGCTGGTATGGAGACTCTATTAACTGAAAACGCTATTTCACTTTTGATGAATGGTGTTGTTGACCTTTGCCCGCTTGTACAAGTTGTTGCTCTCAAACAAGTCAAATCTCTTCACTCAACAACTGCCCTTTTCCGAATTTGTATCTCTGATGGAATTCATTGCCACAATACATTGCTTCCAACTAACTACAACAACGCTATGGAAAGCCACCAACTCCAAGCAGGTTCAATCATCAAAGTCATCAAATGTACATGCAACATATTGCACAATACCATGTATGATTTGATTTCTACCTCTTGTTTTAACTTGTTTTAGGTTGCACTCCCAATCATTTTACAGTTTTTTTTCTTATACTTAGCTTAATGCTTATTGCTAGGATTGTCACATTGGACACATTTTAAATTGTCACTTCGGAAGTAGCAATAGTCAGAGACCCATCACATTTCAACTTTACCCCCAACTTTACCTCCCTTAGCAGTTCATCTATTCCAGAAATGAACACCATTGATCCCCAAAACCATTCACTTGACATGCCTTGTTCACAAAATGCAACCACAAACCCTATTGCACCTTCTCTTCAATTCACATCGCATAACCCTTCCAACAAAAGTTGGTCGATTCAAGGTCGCGTTATTGCAAAGACTAGTATGACAACCTACACCAATTAAAAAAGGGCCTGATCAACTTTTTGGCTTTGACCTTGTTAGTGCTATCAAATATGAGATTCATGTCTCTGCTTTCAATGAACTAGCCACCTCATTATATGAACAAATACAAGTTGGCACAGTCTACACTATCTCAAATGGCACAATTAAAGTAGTCAAGCCAACATACAACCATTTGACAAGTTCTTTTGAGGTTTTTCTTACTCCCTGCTCAACCATTGAACCATGTTTGGAAGAGTACCCATTAATCCCTTTTCATTGCTTCCACTTTAAATCTATCCATGACATCAAAACTACACCTATCAATTCCATGGTTGACCTTATTGGAATTGTGATTTTTGTTTCCCCTGCATCAACTATACGCAAAAGGGATGGCTCTGAAACCATTTGACGAACAATTGGGTTGAGGGACATGTCAGGGTATAACATAGACGTAACAATTTGGAATGATCACTACACAATCAAGGGTTCCCAACTTGGAAGCCTTCGAGGTTTTCCTACTCCCCATATCCTTGCAATTAAAGGTGGTCGTGTTACAGACTTCAATGGAAAAACCATTGGCACCCTCTCAAACAACAACCTCGTTATAAACCAAAATATTGAGGAAGCTCATCTTCTCCAAACATGGTTTAATGACAATGGCTTTCGTTCAGCCTCGCCATCTTTGAGCAGAAAATCAACCTCAACTTCTTCTAGCTCTTGCAAACGCATTTCCATATTTGCGCTTCAATCTCTGCAACCGTTTGAAAAAACAACTTGGTATTCACTTATTGCTACAATCACCCATATTAGCATCGATGACTTCTATTTCCTTGCATGTCCTCTATTTGTTGATGGAATACAATGCATGAAATTTTTTTCGCACAAACTTGGTAATGTATGGCATTGTGCAAAATGTGATGGGAAGTTTACAGAATGTGCTTATCGATACATACTAAAACTTGATCTACTTGATCCCACTGGACAAATGTACGGTGTCATAGCTTTCGATTGTTCCGCGCAACAACTCATGGGAATATCTGCACAGGATTTATGCCTTCTCTCAAGTGATCCAACATCTATGTTGGAAATTGTTCAACGTGTTTGTGCTCACAAATACCTTCTAAACTTATCGGTGAAGATATAGACTTTTAATAATGCTCACTTGAAGGTGCTTCTTGTTATGTCTGAAGATGCTTCATCATCATCACCACCTGTTGCTTCAGTTGATCCAAATGAAGCCACTGTGCTTAATACACGCTCAATTGTTCGCAGGCTTTGAACTCTACCTTTGATAATCCTTTGTCACACAATTTTGGGCAATTCAAATGTAGCTTTTTTCTCTTCCTGCTTTATACTTATCCACTACATACTTTTTGTATAGACAATGCTATGTAATTAATACTTGTAACCATCAATGAGCAGCCTTCAATATTATATGATTTATTTTTGTTGTAACATTTTGTCAAATTACATATTCATTGCAACCTATCTCGCCACTTTCAAATTTATACTTTTAATAAAGATTACTTTGTCAACTTTATACTTCTTTGTTTATAAACAAATTTTTTCTTAAAATGAACATTGTTTAACTACTACTTGTAACCATCAATCAGCAGTTTTAAATATTATATGATTTACTTTTGTTGTAACATTTTGTCAAAGTACATATTCATTGGAACCTATCTTTCCAATTTCACATTTATACTTAAAATGATGCTAACTTTGTCAACTTTATACTTCTTGCAATAACTTGGCATATATTATCCATGCTCCATTTATCAGTTACACTCTATCTTTGTTTAGTTGTTCAATTATTCAATATATACTATGTTTGTCTTCCAACAAAGGCACAATAAAGTTGATAACCACAAAACAATTTTTTTTGTAGCCATGTCAACCAATGATGTCAATGATCCAATCAATGCACGCAGAAGAATTGTTTATGCTAAAAAGAAAAAAACAAAACAACAAACGTCAACGCCTTCTATATAGAGCTGCTCGCCAACTTGTTCATATACCTTCTCCATTTCAAGTTGTTCAAGCTTTGTTGGAGCCAAGGCCGCAGCTATGGTAAAAGCTGCAAATTTTGAGGAAAAAGCACAAGTATGGAAGAGTGCTAAGTTTTGAATAAGCGCCAATTTTGGGACAGAAGAAGACGGTGCGCAGTACGGTGCCAGATGGATAATCTCAGCGTAGATTACGGACCGGAAATCGTGGAGCTCGCGCGCACGTCAGAAGAGAATGAAGGTAGCCGACTGGAAAGCCCAGCTACCACAATCAATGAAGCAATGGAGTAGAGGGCTCAGCTACCCTCATTTAAGGCTAAGTACAGAAGTTATGGTTGCTCGGATCAAGGAAGAGCAACGGACCAAAGCATTGAAGGCGAAGGACGAGGCACCCATACCCGTAAGCTGCGCCGGAATTCATGGAGCCTGCAGGAAGCGGCGACATGACTGCAAGCGGCGCCTACAGTACACCTAGCCATGTGCGTGGTTAGGGTTTTTGGGGATTACTGCTGGGAAAGGCCCACAGTTTTGTAAAGGTGCGACCGCCATGGCCACCTATATATATGTATAATTGTGAAGGGTAGATGTTAGTTGGTTAGAGAGTTGGTTAGCCAGTAGTCAGCTAAGATAGTAGATACTGGATGTAAGAAGGATTGATCGAGTTGATCATCCTCTGTTACGATCTTTTTGATTGTTTTTCTACCGTGTTGCTAGAAAACAGGAGTTAGAGCTGGTTAGCAGTAAAGCTAATCCTTGAGTTGCAGACAGTCCGAGGCGATGTCTGAACTATTGTAATCTCTGAAGAGGAAGAGACTAGATCGAGAGAAGGGCTCCCAGCTGTGTGTGTGGAGTTTCCTGGAAAGATCTAAGGCTGCAGCTGTGTGCGCAGCATATTGTATAAGTCTATCATTTTCTGGTTAATATAAGATACTCCCGGGGACGTGGTTTTTCCCGTGGAGGTGGACTCCGTATTTCTCGTTGTTGCAATGTTGTGAATGAAGTGATTACCTGTTTTAGTTTACTAACAGCAAACACAGGAATACTGCATTATCTTTACGAATGTGTTGAGTAAATCAGTGAAGCTTCCTTGGGAGCTATAATCGTTAAGAGTCAAAGGAATCGGTAAGACGACGCCGCCGTTGCGATAGGTAAACTTGTTGCTGCGACGAGCATGCAAGCGAAACTACGCATAGGATATTTGCGCAGAGGAAAATTGGTCCTAGCGCAGGAGTGGAAGCACCGCACAGTCCAGCTGCCGAGCAGGAGCTTGAAAGCTGTTGCGCTCGTAAGTCTGAAGAGAGAACAGTCTCCGCGTCGCCTAGGTTAAGGAAACCTGATTCCTTAGCCTCCCCATAGCCACTTTGGGTGAGACCTCGAGCTGCCGCGCAGCTCGTTGCCGAGAGGGCCAGTGCGCCAAGGGGTTTTGTTGCTGCGCTTCATTAAAACCCGGGTCTGTCCAAAAAGCAGCCAACAAGCTTCCTTACCACCCTCAACACCATGCACAACCACCCCAACACATCCAACAAATATCCACCTAGATAGTGTGCAACATCAATTCCGTAAAAGGGTTGACAAATTATCTAGCATGGATGTATGCTCTATATGCATGGAGTCTTATTGTGGAATTAAAACAAAGCACTCTTCTTGTGCATCTGCATGCTCTCGTTGTATTGCAGAAAAAAATTTCCATCACTACTCCTTAGCAAACAACATGGACCCAGGGATACAACCAACTATGCTAGCTATCCTTACTTAGGTTGAAGAAATGCTCATTTCTCGTGTTAACCCAATTTTACAGGTAACTCATGCTCATGGGGGTCAATATACATATTCTGGACACACTATTAGCTTCCCGCAAAACATTTCAAGCATTGCCAATTTCCTCCCTCACTTGCTCTTAGACATTAACATCCTAATTGTTTGTAAATCCAATCCTAACAAGAAGCCTTATGAATTCTTTGTCAGCTGAACACGTGTTCTTGCTGCTCTTGAATACAAGCTTTCCAATGACCCCTACTACAAGGATGTTCAAGTTAACTCAATTGCATTGTCTTCTTTGCCTCTTGAACCAACCGACATTTCCTCCCTACTTCAGCATGTCAGAGCCGAAGAAACCCCACTTGTTGCAAATTCCTCAAATGCTGCTATTCAATCACTCGCCTTCCTTGAACCCCATGAAGAACAATCCTCCTCATTTATATCTACACAAACAAATTGTAGAATTGAGGTTGATGAAATCAAACGCTTCTTAAGCACAAGCAATACACCCACTCTGCCTTGCATTGACTGGCCCCCAATAGATACTTCCCCTATCAATGAATACAACACAATTGGACTCCTCTCAATGGCCTTCCCAACCTTGTTTCCCACAGGAGTTGCAATGCTTAAACAACCACACATTCAAGAGGTTGGTATCAACGATTATGCACTACACCTACTTCGATACCACGACAATAGATTTGGCCAACATCCTCGCTTTCGTTATTACATATATAACATCATGATGCGCCACCGTAGCCATGCTACTGCTTCCGTGTTTGTAAAACATAACATTGAAGATATGTTGCCTCCAACAGTAGCAGAACTTCAACAACAATTACAAGAAGTGCCCAATGCTAAAATAACTGAGCAGGTCATGCGGTTTGGCTCCACCCTCCGTGGAACGTGCTCATACTGGAACAAAAGCAGAGGTGAACTAACTGACATGATCGCACAACAAGGGACACCAACATTGTTCTTCACACTCAGCGCAGCTGACACGAAGTGGCCAGAATTGCACTCTTTGATGCCTGGACAATCTCCAACTAATTCACATCAACAATACCAATGGAGAATTCGCAACCGTATATCCAATCCACACATTGCATCTCAATACATGGACAAACGATTCAAAATATTCCTGGAAGAAGTTCTTCAAAAAGGCCTTTCTACAAAAGACTACTGGTGTAGGTTGATAACAAACCATAGTCTGAAGGATTTTCAATATATTCAAAACCTCAAATATTTGTTCCTAACACTTGTATTTTTCATGCAGGTATGAATGGCAACATAAGGGATCAACACATATACATGGCTTCCTATGGTTAGACAATGGACCAAATATGGAAACGTTAGATTGGGCAAATGTTGCAAAGGTCGAAGATGCAAAACAATACTTTGACAAGATTGTTACAGCATGGAATCCTCGTGTCAACCATTCTCAAACGCCATCTTTGCAAGCCTCTACTATAAATGATCCATGCGCCATTGCATCAGACTCCATACTTGCAACAAATCACCTCGATGACTTTGAAGAACTTGTTAATTGTGTCCAAAAGCACACAAAATGTTCTGAATCTTCTTGCCTCCGCAAAAAAGGATCATCTCTTCAATGTCATTACGGATTTCCATTTGAGCTACAACCTACCTCTTCCTTATTCATTGATGCAAATGGGCGAAAAACATACAACCTTGCAAGGAATGATTCCCTCCTAAATATTCACAACCCTACCATGCTCTCAATTTGGCGAGATAATGTTGATTTCCAACCTATTCTCTCTAGACATGCTGTACTCAAATATATTTCAAAATATGCAGCAAAGGTAGATCCGAAATCAGAAAGATACCATGCACTTCTTTCTCGGCTTGCACATGCAAGTCCACATGATGCACCAGTCCTTCAACCAATAAGATGCTTCCTGTCTGAAACTGTTGCAAATTGAGACATTGGTGCACAAGAGACTTGCCACATGCTCCAAAATATCCCTCTTTGTCTTTGCAGCCATTCATTTTTATCCTTGAACGTTAGCCAGAGTGTTTTCCGACGTATTTCCAATGACTCTCTCGATACCCCACCAACACCAACCTTCATTTTTGCATACATGCAACGACCCACTGCACTTGAACATCTTACCCTTCTTGAAGCTGCATGTTCTTGGTCATACTCATCTTGTAGAAGGCATTCCTAATGGAAACCAAGTATCCCTGCCAAAATTGTACGTGTCTTTCCTCACTTCACTACCATTCCACCCTTTACAGCAGATTCCTTTGTTTCCTTTTGTTGGAATGAGCTCCTCTTATACAAACCATTTCGCAACCTCCACGATCACATTGGTTCCACAGAATTGGCCATAACTTCTAATTGGATTCGCATTAAAGACACATACACTGCATGGCATGTTGATCGTTTTCCAGAAACACCCAATACACCTCCCTCGGATGATTCTACTTCTGCTTCCAACCACATTCCCTTAGCGCCTACCATGGATGAATGGGAACTCCTTTCTCAACTTCGCCCTGGAAACAACCTCTTTGTTGATGACCTTGACATGCTTGGCCATTGTGACTTTGATAAAGAACATAATTGGTTTGAAAACCATATTCCCTCACACATGCATGCAACATCCATATCATTCATTGATCATGCGTGATTGTCCTCCCAAATACCCCAAGATAGCTTCTCAACTTCGTGTTATTCTGCCTGTTTGTCTCCCACACAACGCATGGCCTTTGACCTTATCCTTGCACACTCCACAAATGCTACAAATATTCCCCCACTCAAAATGGTTATTCAAGGAACAACAGGAATAGGAAAGAATTTTTTGATTTCTTGCCTTCGATCCTCACTCCAACATCTCGCGAGCAACAACCCTTCCCCCTTACTCCTCCTTTCTCCCACCGGTATTGATGCCTTTAACATAAATGCGCTTACAATACATGCTTCCCTTCGCATACCCATTGTTGACATGCATCCTCTTGAAGGCCAATCCCTTTCAACTTTCCAAGAACAATTTCGCCATATCCGATACATCATCATTGACAAAATGAGTTTTGTTGGCCCAAAAATGCTATCCCAAATTGACTCTCACTTACGTCAAGCCTTCCCTTCGCAATGTACAACCCCCTTTGGTGGTTGCTCCATCATATTCCTTGGTGATTTTGGACAACTACCCCTTGTAAAGGACATCCCCATGTATGCTAGCACATCTCGAGGCAATGCTCTTTGGCACACATTTGACACTTTTGTCACTCTTTCAACCATCTTTCGACAACAAGGCAACAACCCTTCTCAAGTTTCCTTCTGTCAAATCCTACTCAATCTCCGAAATGCAACACCAAATCTTGAATATTGGGCCCTCCTCATGTCAAGGACAATGCCATCCCTTTCACATGAAGAGAATAATGCATTTGACAGTTCCACTCATTTGTACGCAACTAATAAGTCTGTTGAGTTGCACAACAAGCAAATGCTGAAATACCTAAACATGCCAATTGCACATTGCTTTGCAGAGCAAGAGAAACAACATGTGCAAACCTCAATAGATGATGAACAACTTCATTCAAGGTTCTACTAGCAATTGGTCAAGAAGTCATGTTGACATCCAACTTGTGTGTATCTGCAGGACTTGTAAACGGCTCAGTTGGGAAAGTTATTGCAATTGTCTACAACTCCAATGATCAACCTCCTAGATTACCATCTTATGTTGTGATCAACTTTCTACACTACAAAGGACCCCCGTGGGATTCTTCCAATCCAAATTATGTCCCCATCCCTCCTATCACAAGGGGTACACGGAGGCAAGTACCACTTCGAATGGCATGGGGTTTGACAATCCATAAAGCACAAGGGATGACTCTGCAAAATGCAACAATAGACATTGGCAACATTGACCGCCAAGGCCTTACTTTCACTGCAATATCAAGAGTTAAATCTTTGTCAGGGCTTCACATATCTCCACCTTTTTCCTTCTGTAGGTATTCACGGATGAAAGATTGTCCATATGTGGACCGCAGAATACAAGAAGAGACTTTGTTTTTTTCCAAGTCTTTGCAGCCACATAATCCATAAAGTTCCATCCTACTCCTTTGCTGAAGAGAAGCTGCAATAGGGTTTGTGGTTGCGTTTTGCGAGCAAGGCATAACAAGTGAAGGGTTTTGGGGATCAATGGTGTTCATTTCTGGAACAGATGAACTGCTAGGGGAGGTTGAGCTGAGGTTAAAGTTGAAAGGTGATGGCTGTCCGACTATTGCTGCTTCTGAAGTGACAATTTCAAATGTGTCCAATCCGACAATCCTGGCAATAAGCATTAAGCTAAGTAAGTATAGGTAAAAAAATTGTAGATTGATTGGGAGTACAATATAAAACAAGTTAAAACAAGAGGTAGAAATCAAATCATACATGGTATTGTGCAAAATGTTGCATGTACATTTAATCAATTTGATGATTGAACCTGCTTGGAGTAGTTGGCATGTAAAAAGAAGAAAAAAGGTGTTGGGTTCAAGTTAGCAGTTGAAGAACATAAGAAAAAGGGCACAATAGATAGAAATATTAGTTTGATGGTGTAGAATGTGAATTACAGTCTTGGGAATTCTCATATAAAATCTATGACAATTTGTTCTAACAATATCGCACTTTAACTGAACTTGGAACGAATCTGCTAAAAATGAAATAGGGTATACATATGTAGCAAACACATCTCTTGTGAATCAATGAAGTGGAAACCTGTGCTTTGAAATGCCTTTTTCATTCTTAGAACAAATATCTTTTGAAAATAGAGTTACAGAGTTTACATAGAATACTTGGTATGGTGAATAGAAAATCAGGACAATAGACTTTGATGGCAAGGCAATCAACCTTGTATTTAATTTGGCTGTAGTGGTATCCTTCATTGCTTGATGGAAATAGATGGATCCTTTTATGATCTTTGACTGATAGGAACAATCTCTAGTGGTCATGTATCGCACTAAGGTAGTTTTTTTTTACAAGATGGCAAGTCAACTGACAGTGGGGAACATGAAAGTAAACACTCTTGAAATGGAAGGGTAGCTGCTTCCATAGAAAGGTGGCAGCTGTTATAGCTAGATATCTTTCTAGGTCTTGTTTTGTGATATATCTTGGGGCCTTGTAGTTTTGAAACAGATGAGTAACAATTGAGTAGTGACTTGGGAGCAATACTTGATACTCTTTTCTTGGAACCTAGGCCTTGTTAGTAACTTGGTAACAATGTACAATTGATGTATTTTATATATTCTATATTGTGTTACAAAATATGCTCTGCTTGGAAACATGTTCTAATCTGCAGTGTTGGTATCCAATATGATATTCATATTTATGATTTGAGAATGCATAATGAAAGAAAAAAACATATGCATAGTTGAAGAAACTAAGAACAATCTGGGTGTGTGCATAGGAACTACAACACCTTTTGACTCTGTTGTAGTGGCAGCTCAATAGAAGTTCAAGCACCTGTGCTTGTTGTAGCAAATATAAATCTGATGCATATATGTTTTTTTTTTTATCTTGGTAAAGCTGCAAATGTGGGAAAACAACTTGATCCAGATGATAGAAAGTTATAAGAAGCAGGTTTAAATGAAGTTGGAACGAGTAAAGAGTATCTTGGTAAAAATAATCTGTGGTGCAGAACAGAAGATGTGAAAAATAAATTTGAAGCAAATAGGACAAAAGGAACAGAACCAACAAGGAATTTCAACAGGGGGTCAGTAGCACGAATAGGTTATTGCAGAACTAGGAAACAAGAAAATGCTGAGAAATAAAAGATCAAGTTTTCAAAAGTGGCAACTTTTGTAGGAGACAAAATGTATTGCAATGCAAGTATATTTGCCCAAGTTAGTAGAAACATATATTGGTAAACACAAGGAACTGAATATATATCAATCAAGCACGGTTGCATGTGAAACCAGTAAGCAAATCACATACATGATTAAATTCTAAATTTAAAATTTGAACATACAAGTGAATGAGTAAATAAATTACAGTGCAGTGACACGAACATCCTATACCTTCCAGAAAAAAAAAATACAGCATAACCTTCTTGGTTTTTATAACAACAAATATGAGTTTGGTTTGAGAGGAAAACCTTTTTTTTCCCTGCGGAAACGGTGCACGGGAAACCCACCAATACTTCCCCACATTTCGTGGATGGTAAGGATGCTAAACTGTCGGCCAGAGATAAACGACTGGCCTAACCCCGAAGGACTCAAGGCTTGAACTCGTGACCTCCCCCGTACCGAGAGAGTGTTCGCACGTCTTACCAATTGAGCTAACCCTTGGGGCTGAAGAGAGAAAACCTTGATTTTGAATACAAAACAAAAAGCTTTGCCTCCTGAAGAGGACCGTTGCTTCGTAAATTGATGGGGATTTGAATAGTTAAGGTTCTTTTCCCCACGAAAGAGTTAAGTTTCTTTTCTCGAAAACGTGAAGAAACTTGCCTATGTTTACCGCAACAATGGACATTTACCATTAATCCTTCGGCAAAAGGGAAACTAAACCTTTCCCGCCTTACCCTTTTGTGCCTTTCCTCAGTGCAAAAAATTCGGTTCTCTTTCTGCAATTACGAGCAAGTCCACCTATCTTTTCTGCAACTACCGAACCTTTTGGCCTTATCTTTCTGTTTTAACGGTCGCATTTAATAGTGAAACATTCGATTTTACTTGAGCTGCAACGCCGAAAGGTTTAAAAAAATTTGTCCGCTTTGTCAGAGGGAATAGTTTAAATGTCTCCGAAATCGCGAAAAGTTTCGCTTAAAGTCCTCCGCAACAACGGTGGATCTCGCGTAAGTCAACCGCAACAGCCTTTCCGACGAACAAATCTCGCCAGACGGAAAAGTTAACGTTCTCTTCCCAAAACAACGGAGGAACTCGCCTATCTTTCCCGCAACAACGGTCATTTCCAATCAACCCATCCGCAAAAGGACAGATGAACCCTTCCTTCATCTAACATGAATTGTTTCGCTTAAGTTACATAGAATCGTCCGCAACACCGACTAATTTCGGTTATCTTTTCCGCCCTTGCGGAAAAAGAACCCAAGTTTTCCCACTGTGGAAAGGCGCAAAAGCGTAAAGCGACAAATTTAGCCAATTGGTACCCGCCGTTGCGGAAAAGATATGCGCACTTGCCCACCATTGCGGAAAAGATACGCGAACTTGCCTGCCATTGCGGAAACATGAAATGGAACAGCGAAGAATCGACGGCCAAATGGTTCTGCTGTTGCGGAAAGGATATGCGAACTTGCCCGCTGTTGCGGAAAAGCGACGTGGACTTTCCCGCCTCTGCGGAAATAGAACCCAATTTTTCCCGCCGTGGACAGAAGCGAAAGCGTGAGGCAGAAAATTTGGCCAACTCGTTTCGCTGTTGCGGAAAAGATACGCGTACTTTCCCGCCTTGCGTTCACTTTCCACAGAGGCGGTCAAATCCACATATCCTTTCCGCAACGACGGAACCATTTGCCCTTATTTTTTTGACGGTCGCATTTAATACTGAAAGAATCGATTGACTTGTCCATATGGCTCACTTAACCCCGTTTTTAATTTTTGCATGTTCCCTATTAATGCCCCGCACGCGTGAGATCCTTTATATAGGCGATAACCCTGTTGAAAAATTTCATTGTTTTCATTCGTTGAAGGCTTTTTTCCATTTCTGTTTGAATGCATGCGCACCTGCTCCAGGACTTCGACATAGTCGCACCAGTCACCATCCCCATCTTAATAGGTTGGTACATTACTGTTTCCTGTTAGCTCTTTCAGGACATCTGTTCCCGTAATTTTCATTTTCATTGGGTCATGCAGCGCATTGCTTTTGTTTATTCTACCAACATGCCTTGCCTCTTCTTTTTAAGAAAGGAATTACGTTAAATTGATTTAGCCGTAGATCGATATATCCCAGGGAACTAGCCCCTTTGTACAATAATTTCTCACCCAACAATGAATCTAGAATTGATACCATGAAAATAAAGCTTTTCAAAACTAGGAAGCTCAGTGATGTTATACGTACAAAACTGGTTATATAGATACCCAACTTTACATGTGGGGATTATGACCGGTGCCAAATGACTTTGCAACGCAGGTTTCTTATGCTCTCTTGCTTTAAAAATTTCAAATGTATCATCGTCTTTATTCAAAATATGTTATGCCCACAACCATTTTTCCTGCCAGAAACTTACCGCGACCCTGTAACTTTGAGATTTGGTATTCCTGTGCAAAAGTTTGACAGCGTTACCATTGAATGAGTCGGCTGTAAAGTATATGGCTTAGTTTTTCATCACGCCTGTATATAAATAGAAGGTCCACATTCTTAAAGAATTTGAAAAGTAACCTGACCCATTTTTACATCTTATAAAAGAATGGATATGTTCGATATATTTGTAATTAAATTGTGTTTAGACTCAGTTCATAATCTTATAAAATTACTAATATGTTTTGAATATTCAAAATGAAAAAAAATGGTATTTATATTTCGTTTATAATTATAAAAAATTTATTGATAGGTTTCAATATTTGAATCGAAAATTGAATTGGTATTTAGATTTAGTTTATAATTCTATAAAAGTATTCATATGTTGTGCACAATTGAAATAAAAGTCAAATTGCAATTAAATTACAAGGCTACTTGGTAGCATATTGCCTGCAAAAAAATTCAATTGGTGCATGTTGTTAGATTAAAACTTTAGGTATGTCTCATTGCTTTTGTGTAGAATAGCATTCATAATTAGCATAATGTAATCGTCTAAGATAATTTTTTGAATAACTTTATTTCAATTTTATGTTGTCATATACTTTATGTATACAACACATGGAGCACATTAAGCTCTAAAGCATTTGTCATATGGCCCTTGACTTAATTTTGTGACTTAATTTTACTCAAGTAATGACCTAGTTAATTTACAAAATTCCTCAAAAAAAGTATGGCCCTTGACTTAATTTTATGTAAGTAAACAAGCAATGACGTAGCTAATTTACGAAATTCTTTAAAAAAAAAGGTTCATAGATATCCTTTATTTAAAATTTGAAAGGTTAAAGTGTGTGTTGAAATTTAAAGATTTGAAAAGCTTGAACGTCCTACCTAGATCTCTCCGAAATCGCGAAATTTTTTAATTAAAATCCTCCGCAACGGCGGAAAAACTCGCCTAAGTCTACTGCGACGGTGGACAAACTCGCTTAAGTCTACCGTAACGCCCTTTTTTGACGAACAAGTCAGGCACGACGGAAGAGTTAGCCTGTTTTTTCTGAAACAGCCGAGAAACTCGCCAAATTTTCCCGCAACAGCAGAGAAACTCGCCTAAGTCTACCGCAACGCCCTTTTTTGACGAACAAGTTTGGCACGACGGAATAGTTACTGTTCTTTTTCCGAAACTATGGAGGAACTCGCCTAAGTCTACCGCAACACCCTTTTTTGACGAACAAGTCGCCACAACGGAATAGTTACCGTTCTTTTTCCGAAACGGCAGAGGAACTCGCCAAATATTTATAACAGTCCAAAGTGGTTGACTTTAATTCATTTTTTGATATGAAACCATATGAATTGCAAACACTATTGTTCAAAGTTGATGCTTGTTCCTTTAAGAAACAATATTTTAAAGCGAAAGAAATGATTTTTTAACGTTTCTATAAATATATATAGAAACACATATGAAAATTGTTTGACATGTTTGCATGTAGGTCACTCATCTCACGTTCTAATTTCTTATGACTGACGACGTGTATTGAGGCAGGAATACTTAAAAATGACTAAAGGTGCCAGAAAAAGGTCAAAGGGAGCTGTTACAGAATCCACTGAAGAAGTGAGGATTGAGACCATTTATCACAATACTAAATGCATCACAGGTGCACTACCAGAAGCCCAATGGAGTGACATTTACCAGATGATAAGAGACCAGGATATCCCAGATGCCTGTTAGAAGAAGGATATCTATATCAAAACATCAGAGCGTCCTGCATTTCAAAAGAAACTACTCGCCCTGATCTTTTTCCTTGTGCAGAGGTCATCGGATGGATTTTGCAACACGCAGATGCCCAAGCGCGAATTTTAACTGATAGCAAGAAAAAATCCTTCGCATCCTTTAACCCACTTTATATCTCATCAGCATACAAGTTACCTCATCCAACTCAGTACCTGAATGATGACTGGTTAGCAGAGGTCAAAATGGATAACCTGGAATTAGCAAGAAAGCTGCTCATCACAGCCAAACAGTTCAGGAAGAATGATAATGAAGAGTATAAGATTCAAAACTTGAGACCTCCATTCAGAATGGTTGCTCTCATGTTGAGAAGAATATTTGGAAGACCTGATGGGACCATGTTTATGCTTCAATGGGTACCCATTATTCACTATGTGGCTTTCAAAGGAACTATCTTTAATTGGGTTGAAATGATTTCGGAAATCCTGGCATCAGCCATAACTACGACCAAAGAAGGTTTAGAAGTAAAAAAGGCAGAGTTCTACATGCCCTCCTATTTGATAGATTGTATTGTGGTGAAGCAGCTCTTCCCAAAACTAGAATGCATACGGAATCAAGCAGGAGGACCGGTGTTCACCGCATACAAAATCTTATGGCCTCAAAATTACAAGAGCAATTACAAAAACATTTGTGAAAATTTCATCATGCCCTTAACGAGCTAATGTTCAATAAAGAGCCCGTTTGCCTATCAGAAAACGCCATGGCAGTTCTGCAAGAATATGGTGACTTCTTCTTTTCAAAGGATGGCACTTACATAAGAATGTATGGAGGCACAAAACCCCCCTATATCCTACCAAACTACGCCACGGACTATATAGTTCATAAGGAAGCCGTGCGACAAGTTTTCCTAGATGGAATTGGAAGTGTAATGAATAAAGCAAACAAAGCCACATTTCCTCCTTTGCCCTTCTATTTGGGAGCTTATAAATTTTCCAAGATCGCGTCAACAGAAGATTTTATAGCAGAGGTAACAAGTTTTCATTTTGGATAGAGAATATATCAGAGAAATGACAGACGGGGCAAGGTTGCCCATCATTGCAAAGATGTACATGGTCATTTCAAGTATTCCCACTATTATGATTCTGAGGAAGAGTCATACCGGGGAATCAACAACATCACTGAGTTGCTAATTTTCCAAAATAGAAAAAGTGAACCTACCTCCAGTTCCAATGCTCCCAAGGGATCTAAACATTATCAAGATAAAGAAGCCTTAGGAACAACTGAGAATTTCTCAACAGAAGAACAAATACTTCTGGAACAAGTTGAGCAGATCAAAAAATGGACCGAGGAAAAGGAAAGGAAAGCACAAGAAGTTAAACTTAGAGAGGAAGAAGACCAGAAACTTCAAGAAGTTCAAGATGAATCCCGTACAATTCAACAAGCAGAAACAACTAAGCAAGAGATAGCTGCCAAGAAACAAGAAACGAAAGATTAAGAAAGGAAGCAGAAGAAGAGGCACTGAAAAGGGCTGAAGAAGAAGCCCAAAAAATTCAAGAAGCTAAGTATGAAGACCGTTGAATTCAGCAAGAAGAACAAACTAGGCTGCAAGAAGCTGCCAAGCAACAAGAAAACGAAAGATTGAAAAAGGAAGCAGAAGAAGAGGCATTGAAAAAGGTTGAAGAAGAGAAAATACAAAAGGAAGACGCTGGTTCTATGTGTCCAAGCATACAAGACCTCGATATGAACATCCCTATTGAGAATCTTCCACTTGTTCCTTTCACACCATCTAAGGGTAGCAAAGTGAAAACATATGATAGGTTTGCTTTCAATAAGAAAAGGAAACCATTACAAGTATCAAAAGGCCTTGTCACGTAGATGTCATCACCAGGCATGAGACTACTGTCATGAAGGGTACCCAAAATGACCCTGCCTTCATGGCATTTGTTTCTGTGTCAGCTGTTCTCGCAACTGCTGACAATGTCAACATATTGAAAGACAAATCGACAGAAGAAAAGGAGAAAACCCGCCAGCTGCAAGAAGCCTTAGTGAAGGAGCAAAATTATACAAATTTAATGATTGAAAAGAATGATGCTCTTATGTCTCAAAAGGAGGACCTTAATAGGAAAATTCAACATCTAGAAGCTGAAAGGAGAGCTTTGTCAATCCAAGCAAGAGCATTAGAGGTAGAAAAAAGACAACTTGAAGATAAGAACTTGAAGCTAGAATCCAAGAAACTTGATTTCATCCAGCTGATTGATGAGTTAAAAGAAAATATTGCAAACAACAAAGCAGGTGACATGACCCCTTTTCATGAACAAGCTTGTGAAATATTGACAAGGACATGTGATTTCTAGAAACTCATATCAGAACAAATCTACAAATTGAAAGCAATGATGGCCAGGATGAAACAAATTAGTGCCGACACCAACAAGATCAGAAAGAAACACACTCGTATTGTTGGAGATATTAACAAGCACATTGAATGGAGAAAAGGGAAATCGGGATTCACAAAAACTCTCCCCCATCAGTCTGTTTCTGAATACATGGCGGATATACACACTTTGACCTATTCTAAGGATTGCAGAGTAAAGTTGAACAATGTGGCCTTACATACCTATGAACAATGTGAAAACTTGTACCTCAAAATACGAGCTACTCATGAGTCTTGCAAAATGATCATGCCCCAAAGTATATAAGATTTTCTAGATAAAACACAACGATTATCTGAGATAAGAAAAAACTTGCAAGAGGAAATTGACTATGTGAAGAAGATAGCCGCTGTAACCCCAGAAGATCTAGACCAGTTCATCGGAAGAGCCTCCATTCATGCACACCTCCTCGAAAAAAGTCATCAAGCTACAATGGAAGAAATACTCATCCTTGAGGAAGAGCTTGTTAAACAAGAAGTGTCCTTCATATTTTTGGTTCCCTTAGCTGGAAACATTATTATAAGAGATGCAAATCAGCGGATAAGTTATATAGAAGAGGAAGAGAGGAAACTAGCAGCATCACAAGCCCCATTAGAAGCATCAGCTGCTCCACTAATACCAGTAACTCCGATAGCCTCACAATCAGAATCAACAATACCAGCAGCCATAGAGGTGCCTACATCCCCAGAAGCACCAACCCAAGGATGAAGTACTTTGACCACATTTTGAAAAAGCCAATGCACCCTTCTAAGTTTCTAATTTTGATTTTATACTTTGGAACATCAATAGAACATTCTAAAGTTGTTTCTTGTTGTTTTGTAAATAATTCGGATATTTATCCTTTTTTGTAAATTAGCTATTTTGTAAAGCTATATATAGCTAGGTTAGCAAGAAGGACTTTTGGCAAATGAAATAATGTTCCTCTTATGTAAAAGAACTACTTGCACTTCATGAATGGAGAAAACAATTTTGGCCTGTGAATGCTGATACATTCTTCTATATGGAGTTATCATGGATGTTTTTGGAACTATTTCAGCAATCTCCATCTTTATTCAATGACATCTTTCGTATCTTATATGAATTAATTATATGCTGTGAATCATTTTATTTTCTTTGGAAAAATTTCTATGCCTCATGAGTAATGAAATACTATAATTAAAGTCAAAGTTATCAAATCTTTGCTCCTTTCAACAATAGGTTTATTTAAGTTAAATAGCTTAGAACATATTGTTTAATTGCATGCATTCAGATTACAGCACTTGCATAGCATTCTTTAAAGCTTACACGGTGGCCGGACCGTTCACCAGTCGGATTCCTCACAACAAACAGTGAGCAATCTAATTGGGATTGCTTCTCAGGGAGAATCCCATGCTGCTTGATGCTACCCATTTCAAGGCATAAGCAGAACATCATCTTCTGCCACAACCTATTTTCATAAATGCGAAAGACAGTAGCATTACAATACAATCAACCCTAAACCTTCATTTGACTTTCATACCTTCGGCATTTATTTTGCCCCTCCAGGGGCAAATGCTAGTAATAATCACGGTTACATCAGTAAAACAATAACCCAGGTCACATCGACAAATTCAAAAAGTTCCTACTTGAAATTAGAGATTCGAAGAGACTCCTAAAGCAAAGAGCTTACTTGATTCCATCTCATGATAGGTTTTTTCTATGGGACTTTTATATAACATTTTTAGAGACTATTTTTGTAATAATTGTATTTTATATAGTTATGTAAAATATTTAGTATTAGAACAAAATTATATATTTTTAATTTATTAAATTATGTAATTATTTAAATAAAAAATATTTATTAATTGTTTTATCATAAAAAGAAGTTAATTGTCTAATAAAAACTTATTTTTATTTATTTAATCATTTAATTAAAATACGAAAGTTTGTGAATACATGTTTAATTAATTTTTTTTGTAAATATAAAAGTAATCCGTGTGAAGAAAAGAAAAATCACATCTATAAACTTTTTCAAAGTTAATGGAAACTCTTCTAGATAAATTGATTTTTATTTATTTATTTAAAAAGATAACGTAGAAATAATCTTTGTGAAAAAAGAAAAATTACTTGTATTTGAATTAATTTTTTTTAAGTTAAAAGGCAATTTAAGTTTAAAACTAAGTCATCGTAAAGTATAAGATTCTCATTTTCAACTTTACCTTGTTCATGTAACATACATGTATATGAAAAATGGTATATGAAAAATGGTCTATGTCCTTCCATCATTCACTTTGGTCTTCTAGGTGATGTGAAGATACCAAATAGCTAAACAATTCAATTTAATAGAGAAATTTTGTCCCAATTTTTGCACTTCATCCCCTTTTCACAAACTTAATGAAAGGTTTTCCTATGGAGGCCACAATCCCTTATAATTGAAGAAACTACCTTAATTGAAAGATTGCCCGAAATATTTTAAAAGGTCATAACCTCCAACTCTTAAAATCCTCATATTTTCAATTAAAAACCGAAAAATCCTTTTCTTTATATTTATAACATTTATAAATTATTACCAAACTTGCATACTTTTTGTGTTATATTCAGTACTAATAAGCACCATTGTCATTGAATAATGCCTGAGTGTCTAAAGCTACAAGGCTTTAATGTTTTTTTTTTTTATACCATATTTGCTTTAATGTTTTTAATTTTTTTGACCGTAGTTCTTAGATGGTAAGTTATATATTATGACAAATCACAAAAATATTTTTTAAAAATATTATTATATTATTAATAAAATAATTTAATATCCAGGGTTGGTAAGTGCGGGGGAATAATATTTGATTCCATGAGGAACAAGTAGATAGATTTCGCTTGGGGCATTGGGAGGAAGACCAACAATGCTGCAAAATGGCTAGGTCTTATCAAAGGATTGGAGACTGCCGTCAGTCTGAGAATTAAGAAACTTTCAATCCTCGGGGACTCTCTAATCATTATAAGAGAAGCTAGGCATATTACAGCAAAAAGAAAAGATCCCATCTCCAAAATGCATCTACTTCTTCAATGCATTAGTACTGAATTCGTTGAGATTAATTTCCTCCATATTTTGCGTGGGTTGAATGAGAAAGCAAATGAAATGAAAAACATTGGAGCCGGGCTAGATTATGGCATCCTAAAGCTCGAAAATGAACGCTTGGAAACCACTTGTATACCTTAATCCAGGTGATGGAATTTGGTCTTAGCCCTTTGTTTCTATCCATCACCTCATTATGGATAATAGCCATCTAATCAACATATTAATTGAGCACTTATGGGACTCCACCCTTGGAGAATTGACGACCTCTCTCCTCCTCGATCAATGCATTCGCATGCTTGAAGTAAATGCGTTTCAGAGTCCATCCAGTTGGTAGGCATGCGGACTCCCTATAAGGATAAATCCCTGCCTCCGGGCTCATTTCAAATCGCACTTTGGTTTTCTCAGCGCTCTGCCTGACCTGGTCTCTTACTCCTCCGTTTCTAGGCGTATTTCTGAACTCTCTCTGTATCCTGCTATCTGTGCTGGTAAAGATATGGCGAACCACGAAATTGGGTGTGGAGGAGAGCATCATTGCTGTGTTAATGGGTGTTTTTAGGGGAAAGAGAACCCCAAATGTGGAAGATGTTGCAGGAAGGGGCATGGCTCTAATGGTGTGCATGCTAGGGAAGCTCAGTCGAAAGAGAAATGGGGTGATTCAGCAGAATTCGAGGGTCACCCTGGTCTGGGACCCTGTCGTCGACATGCAGGGGTTGGTAATGTCATCAGGCAAGATGAGAAACGCAGTATTTCGAAATTCGAAGTGGAGTTTCTGGACCGTTTGCAAGATTTAAAGCTGCAGGTGCGATTGGTTCGCGGAGAAAATATTGAGTTTAGGAATGTTATTTCCTGCCTATATAACTTTGCTACAGCCTCTCACATTGAGATCAAGGCTCAGAGCATCAGTGTGGCTGAAAAAATAGAACATCTGGAGGAATCTTTGGGCTTGGCTTACCCTCGCAAGAACCAGAAGCTCAAAGTGACTGGTAGTGAACTGGAGGACATTAATCAAAATATGGAGAAGCTCCAGAAGTTTATGGCTTCAGTTGGCAATTTCGTGGACCTCAACATCGATAAGAACTTGGCTGGGGACTCAGAGGGAGTGGCCATGGACGTTGGCCCTCGTTAGTAGCTTGTTTATCTTGACTGCGGGTTGGATTTCATGTCTATTTATGCTATCTATGTTTTCTAAATTATGGTATAGGAACTATGTCGCTTATAGTTTAGGCATTAGTAATTTGATGGCATCCTGTTTGGGCTCAATGTCCATTTTTTGTAAAAAGAAGACTACCAGAAATGTTTTTTTGCATACTACTGTTAGGATAGTTTATTAGATGCTATACTTCTCATAGAATAAGAAGGGAGTTTGAAAACAATCAGCAGAAACTTGAAGAATTAGGATTGATGGTTGTCTCTTTCATAGAAGAGTAATCTGATCAGTCATTTTGAATGTAACTCTCTTTTTATATATAATCAATGATATTAACTATATTTGTCAAAAACAATTTTTTTTTTAACATTTATATTTTTAAATTATTTAAATTAATATAAAATGAAAGTGTAATTTTTTCCCAAATATCTCAAAATATTATTATATTATTAATAAAAGAATTTAATATTTATATTTTTAAATTATTTAAATTAATATATGATGAAAGTGTAATTTTTTTCCAAATATCTCACAGTTTGATAAACTGCTATCTTTAATTTATAACACATTGTAAAATACTTTGCTTTTTAATTTATTAATTAATAAATATATATTTAAATAACATTTTATTTTATATCTCTATATAAAAAAAATAAATTATTAATATTTATTAAAAATCTATTGCAATAATTTATATAAAAAGTTTTTTAATTTATTAAGTATAAATTTAATAGCAATTTCTATCAACTATATATGAATAAAAAAAGTTTTTTAATTTATTAAGTATAAATTTAATAGCAATTTCTATCAACTATATATGAATAACAGATGAATTATTAATATTTATTTAAAAATATAATAATAATTAATTTTCCTTAAGTGAATTTTAGTTTAGATAATATTTATAATACTATCATACTTTAACTAATATACTATAATTAATATTAAATATTTAGACATATAAATTTTCTTATTTTTTCAAAATTTTGCATTATTTTTTAAAAAATGTGTTCTCCTTTTTTAATAATTGATTTTATTATGGTTGCAATTCACTTGTCGGCTATATTAACCACTAACTATTGATTCACTAATTCATAATCCTCTTAATTATTGATCAATCCACCTACTCCGATTTTATTATTGTTGCAATTCATTTGTACATTAACTACTCAGTATTGATTCACTAATTCATAATCCTCTTAATTATTGATCAATCCACCTACTCATTAACTATAATGGCTGATTATCAATCTACTCACTCCTTAACTATTATGGTTGATTATAATCAGTATAGATCCATCTTAAACCCGTACCTATCAAGAACAGAGAGAGATCCAATTTCTTGAGGTATATTTATTTTTTTAAATTTAAACTCAAGAAATTTGAACTCTCTTGATTGATAGATCCGGGTTTAAGTTTTAAATTTTTATTTTATAAACGAACATCTATTTTTTAATTACTTTTTATTTTATGAACCAACATGGATTTTCTTTTTTAAATACTTTTCATAATTTTATATTTTATGAGCCGACATGAATTTTTTTAATTATTTTGTTACAAACGTTACATCATGTTACAACATCTCCCCCATACTAGGCTGTAGAGCACCTCGTTTCACTCGGTGCAATCAAGCATGGTAGACTATGATTACCTATAATTATCCATGATCCTTTATATACAAAGGATCTATCTTAATAAATAGAGTAGTGCTATATTGAGTATTTCAACTATATTATACGAAACCGAAACCATATAGCTATATTTGTTATAGCAACCATATACTATATAACATATATTACTATTATTAATTATTTTTTAAGACGCAATTTGCTACTTAATTCCACTTGTTTGGATTTGAATATATACTATATAACATATTACTATTATTATTAATTATTTTTTAAGATGCAATAATTAAATAGCTCTGCTATTTATTCCACTTGTTTGGATTTGAATTCAACTGCGGGCTTAGTATGTAACCATCCCTTGACCCGGTTGAATTAATTTCTCTTGCGCGCGTTTCCAACCATTCCTTGTCACGACGAAATAGTCTCTTGTCATGAATTGTCGGGTTTACATACTATTATTGGGACTATTTACTTGTATAACATATATATTGCACATTCATAAAATTATGAATGTTAATAATTAACAAACAACACAAATGTAGAATGGTGCAGAACATAACTCTACTTCATTTTATTATGCAAATAAGGGTACAATATATAAGCTTGGTGAGCATTAACAAACTGCTACAAAAGTGGATTTCAACAGATCTCATCCTACACGCAAGCTAACTGAATCTATTTTAAGCTTTTTGACATTATTATTCCAACTCTTCCCCTTAATGGAGAAATGGATTCTCTACCACACCTAACTGATTCCTACATATTTCAAAACTCATCTTCCCAAGAGGCTTGGTAAAGATGTCAGTCACATTCTTAGTGGTATTACAATAGGTCAAATCAATTTCCTTCTCTTGTATCTTTTCTTTTACAAAATGATGTTGAATTTCAATATGCTTGGTTCTGGCATGATACATTGGATTGTATGCCAATTTAATAGAGCTTTGATTGTCACTTATGAGAACAGTTGGCTTCATTTGCTTGTTGCCAATATCTTCAAGAATTCTCCTTAACCAAATAGCTTCACAAGTAACATGGCATAGCACTTTGTATTCAGCTTCTGTTGATGATAAAGAAACAGTTGGCTGTTTCTTACTGCTCCATGATACGACTCCTGTACCTATGTTGAATGCATATCCTGAAGTTGATTTCCTGTCATTAGGATTTCCAGCCCAATCTGAATCAAAGTAACCTGTCAACTCAACATCACAATTATCAGTATACAAAATACCAAAATTAACAGTTCTTTTCAGATATCGAAGGACTTTCTTTGCAGCTAGCCAGTGGCTTTCCATAGGTTTAGCCATGAACTGACTCAGGATGCTGACAGAATATGCCAAGTCTGGTCTGGTAGTGGTAAGATAGTTTAAACTTCCCACCAACTGGCGATACAGAACACCATTTGCCTTTTTAGTTTCATCAAGACTAGATAACTTAACATTCTGTTCCAAAGGTGTTGATACTGCCTTGCTATCACTCATATTGAATCTTCCTAGAATCTCCCTTGAGTATTTGCTTGAGTGACAATTGTTTTACTGCCTTCTCTCCATATTTCCAGACCTAAACAATAATGTATTTCACCAAGATCCTTCATTTCAAATATCTGTGCTAACTGAATCTTAATATCTTCAATCAAATGAGAAGCACTACCAGTGGTAATCAAATCATCAACATATAAGGATATTAAAGCAACATTTCCATTTTCATCCTTTTTAACATACAGATTTGGATCATTTTTGCTTTTCACAAAACCTTTCTGGGAAAAGAACGAATCTATCTTAATATACCAAGATCTAGGTGCTTGTTTTAAACCATATAATGCTTTCTTGAGTTTACAGACAAGATCTTCTTCCCCTTTATTTATAAATCCTTCAGGCTGAACCAAATAACCTTCTTCTTTTAAATCACCATTCAGAAATGCAGACTTAACATCTAACTGATAAACTTTCCAATTGTATTTTGTAGCTAATGCAATCATGACTCTAATTGTATTTAACTTAGCTACAGGTGCAAAGGTGTCTTCATAATCAATTCATTCCTTTTGTGAATACCCTTTTGCAACTAATCTGGCCTTATATTTGTCAACACTTCCATCTGCATTAAACTTGGTTTTATACAGCCATTTACATCCTATAGGAACTTTGTTTTCAAGCAGCTCAGTTAATTCCCAAGTGTCATTCTTCATTATTGAGTCATATTCTTCATTCATTGCATTATTCCAGTCCTTATGAGTTTTGGCTTGTTCATAAGAAGTAGGTTCTACAACATTCATTACTTGAGTCATCAAAGCATAGTCTTTATACCTGGAGGGTATCTGAATTGTTCTTGTAGACCTCCTCAGTGATCCACCACTTTCTGCAATTTCATCTCTTCTTTTCTGAGGCGTAGGAGTTGTTGGAGTCACTACGTTGCTTTCACCTTGTTGTTGTACCTGTTCCTTTTCCTGTTCATGTTCATTATCTATATCAATTTTCACTTGAACATCAGTGTCATAAGGAGTATGCCAGACATCATACTTAGTTACTTCTTCATATGTAGTCTCATGAAAAATCACATCTCTGCTTGCTATGAGCTTATGTGAATTAAGATCAAATAGTTTGTATGCCTTATGTTCATCATAATAACCAAGAAAAGTACACTTAACAGATTTTGAATCCAGTTTTCTTCTCTCATCTTTGGGAATATGAGCAAATGCCTTTGAACCAAATATTTTTAAATGACCAACTTTAGGTTTATAGCCATAAAGAACTTCAAAAGGCGTTTTGGAATCTAGAATCTTAGTTGGACTTCTATTCTTTAAGTAAACAGTAGTGTTAATGGCTTCTGCCCAAAAACCATTAGAGATATTTTTACCTTTTAACATGCTGCGAGCACATTCCACTAATGTCCTGTTCTTCCTTTCAGCTACACCATTTTGCTGTGGTGTAGAAGGCACTGTGAATTGCTGAACGATCCCATTGTTTTTGTAGTATCGTTCAAAAGCTCCTGAGGTGTATTCTCCACCTTGATCAGATCTAAGTATCTTGATGCATTTGCCTGTCTGCTTTTCCACCATAGTTTTGAATTCTTTAAAATATTCAAACACATCACTCTTTTTCCTTATAAAATAAACCCAAGTAAATCTAGATTTGTCATCAACAAATATAAGAAAGTACCTCGTACCACCAAGTGATAAGGTTTGCATGGGACCACAGACATCAGTATGTATTAATTCAAGTAATTCTCTCGATTTCTTCTCTTTATGCATTGGAAATTCTTCCCTATGTTGTTTACCTAGTGCACAAGCTTCACATTCTATATGCTGATGTTTCAAAACAGGAAGTCCCTCAACCATTAATTTCTTCTGAAGTAGTATTAAGTCATTTTGATTAAGATGCCCATACCTGCAATTCCATAGCTCTTCAGTTGTCATTGTAGTAGATGTCAATGCTTGATGAGTGGAATTTGTGACATCAAGCATATACAGTCCTCCAATTCTTGTCCCTGTGGCTATGACATTATAATGATTCTGAATATCCTTCACAAGACAGTGAGACTGCAGAAAATCTACATTCAGATTTTGATCAGTTATAGTGGAAACAAAAATCAAGTTCTTTTTGATGCCTGGAACATACAACACATCATGAATCTGTTTGTTTTGGCCATTAGGTAATTTTACACTTATCACAACATAACCATGAATCTTATGAGATCATCTCCTAGATATATGTGTGCCTCATATGTTTTCTCATGATATTCATCAAACCATTCTTTGACACAAGAGATATGGGCTGAGGCACTTGAATCTATGAACCATGCATTTTCATCATCAGTTTCTGCAGACAATGCAGCTTCTGAAATAAACAACTTTAAATTCTTAAAACCTTCATTGGATGTGTCAGTTGTCACATAATTTCCATTATGTTTTCCAAATTTCTGTTTGGATTCATCAGCTTTCCTTTTATAACAGTCTTTAGCATGATGACCAGGTTTCCCACAGTAAAAACAACCATCATTTTTCTTATCATGAGAATCATATTTTGAGTGAGTCATACCTCTGTTTCTTGGTTGAAACTTGCTTGTCTTGTTTCTGTCCCATGTCTTGCCCCTGTAGGGCTGTTTCCCTTTCGCCATTAATGCCACTTCTGAATATTGAGAGTCCATCTCAAATACTTTCATCCTTTCTTCTTCTTGGAGAAGAATCCCTGTTAACTCATTAAATGTTGGTGGTGTTTCTCTACCTCCCAAACTTGAAATAAAAACATGATAATCTCTAATTAAACCCTTTAATGTAATCGTTACCATGTCAGTATTTGAAACAGTATCACCAATTGCTTTTAACTGATCACTTAAATCCTTAATCCGAGAAACATAGCTGGTGATATTCTCATTTGCAGCCATTTTTATAGACAATAACTTAGTTTTCAGAAACAACAGTCTATTGGAGTTTGTAGTTTCATACAAACCTTCAGGATGTCCCATGTCTCCTTGGAAGTTGTACAATCTCTGATGTGCGGGATGATGTTGTCTTTGATAGACAGCTACAACAGTACCTTTGCCTTCGTCTCTCGTTTCTCCCAGTCTGCAAGAGTAGCACCTGTGGGCTTTGCTTCATCTCCTTTGACTATAGTCCAGACATTTAGGGCTTCAAGCATAGTTAATATCTTGAACTTCCAGTCAAGATAATTGTCCCCGTCAAGCTTAGAAGCTTCATTCAGGTAATTTTCAGGAAAATAATTTGTCATGGCTACTGAAAGACGAATTCAAAATAAAAAATACCTTTGTTTTGAAAAGTAACAGAATTCTCTGGTGACTTTGAAAAAAAACCTCTGTTGCAAATTATCGCGTTGTGCAACACAGGATGCCCACGGTAATCTGGTTTTTCGAAAAATTGGAAGTGTATCCCCAAACTACCGCGCCTTGCCACACTGGGGACCCGTGGTAGTCAAGTATTACTGTGTCTTTCTTCCTTTAAGCAAGCTTGTCTACCGGGAAAATTCATGAGTCAAATTTCCAGTGTTACCAGCGGATTCTTCGACGTCTTCTCGATCAACTAAAGCAAATGATGGCTGGTTGCTTTAACTCATCTCAAATCATGTCTCTCTTGGATAGTGTTCTCGGTGGGTCTGATGTCAGTGGCTCTGCTATCAATCAACGACCTCTTAAATATATTCCCCTAACGATCCTTCCAGCGATTCTTCTACGCAGTCAGCTGGGCAGAGTTCTCTCAGCGTAAATGGGAGGGATCTTCATGGAGAGCAATTCTCCAACAATTTCACGGTGATCTCCCTTCACGTGATGCAGCTCTCAACTGGCTCTCCACTCCACTACGCTGCAACTCTCACAGCCCAACACTTCACATGGGCTTTGATACCAAATTAACAAACAACACAAATGCAGAATGGTGCAGAATAGAACTCTACTTCATTTTATTATGCAAATAAGGGTACAATATATAAGGTCAGTGAGCATTAAAAAACTGCTACAAAAGTGGATCTCAACGGATCTTATCCTACATGCAAGCTAACTGAATCTATTTTAAGCATTTTGACATTATTATTCCAACTTTAATTCTCCTTTTTATACTTGCAAAAATGTTTTTCAAAAATTTCAAATTCTATATTTTAATTGGTTTAAATCCTTGAACTAATCGTGGTTGTGTTAATGTCATCTCATGGATATACGATTGTTCATAGTAGCCATGATTCATCTACACTCCATATCATCTCAGTTCTCTCATGGATCTGCAATGTATTGGTCGGAAGCCATGTTTCGAGTAAGTTGTTCCGAGCTTGGGTATGCCTGCCTCGGTGGTATTTGACATTTTGTGTCCTTGCAGCTCCGCTCCGACTCCCTTGATGCTATCTCCACACGATTTATTGGTAAATTCTTTCGGCCATCAGTTTCTTCTGACCTCACACTTTAGGGGGCATCTGTTATACCTCAAAGTTACACTTTGAGTCTTGGTGTCGCATCTCCATGACATATGACCTAGCGACACTTCCTCCTGATATGTGTTTTATCTTGTTGGTCCCTTCCTTGGTCTCATTTGGACACCTAGGAGACAAATCCAACCCTTTACAATTGAAAGACAACCTCATGGGCCAAGTGTCACCTTGTTGACTTTGTTTTACCTTATTTTTCGTGCCTTGCCTATAGCCCAAGGCGCAAAAAACCCTAATTTCCGCATGTTGCACATCTACTGGGGCGCACAAATTCCTATATTTTCACGTTATGCTCAGTTAGCAGGGCGTGAAAATCCCATTATAGACTTTTTGCATGGATTATGGATCTTCACCTTTAGATATTTTTCCTTGGTATTGGCTCACCTGATTCGATCCTTACTTGTTCTCCTTGTTTAGTCTGGTTGATCCACTAAACTCTCATGAGATCTACCTTCCTCTCCCTATGGTTAGATTTCCAAATGCTATAAAGGATATGCCATCCATAAGCCAAAGGGAGGACTATTTGGGGCATCCAACCTATGATCCTAAGTGATTTGCAAAGATAGCTAAAGGGAAGGAGCATTGGAGCTAAAGGTCACTTGGACATCAAGGAACTCTTTGTAAACATCTTCAAGCTTCTAATCAATAATAATTTGTCTTTTTTTCCCACTTTGTGTGTATTATGTGTTGCAATCATTGACATGAAGTGTATTCAATAGGATTTAGATCTAACTTGTATTTCAAGGTATTTGGAAGATCGTTTGTTTGTCTTTGTTTGATCTTGACAGGTCCAACTTAGGAGCTTCAGGACTAAAGCTGGAATCGGGACAAACGTCTGATTTAAGGTGAGTGACATCCATCCTCCATTTTCAAGTACATTTAATCTTGATGTATGAGTTTGATTTAGGATTTCAAGGGTGCATTTGTTACGAGCTGTCTTAGATTAATTTATTTTAAGCTAAGAGAACCTCTTCTTATCCGTAGGAAGAAATTTCTACTACACCCCCCTTCTTCTCCTTTTGTTGGGGGATGGCCTACCCCTTCATCAACCCTTAATACCAGTTTTAATCCTTTTTTGGGTGGAGGTGGGAATCCATTCAGTGGTTCTACTTCATATATCCCATCCATCTGCTTATCATCTAACACACCAGTTCCTACGAATGCATTTCTTATGGCGCATCCTCCTCCAAGTTCATTCATTCCTTTGGGAGGGAATGTATCATTGAATATAGGTCACCCTTCGGTTGGAGTTCCTCCTTCGGGGGGGAACATGTACAATCCTATGGGAAATTTCGGTAATGTTGCTTTCTCTTCCCAAGGAATCCCTTCCATGCAAATACTCGTTCATCCTTATATGACTCAATTTGGAGGAGGATATTATCCTACTGGTCAGGGTCATGGTCTTTACCATAATCCACTATGGCCCATGGTCTCAAATCCTATGCCTATGGGGATGTATCCATAGAGTCAGTCTTTCCCGTGGGCATGGACTCAAGTATCGCAACCAAGGCTCTCGTTTCTAGTTGCTTTGAGTTTACAAGACTTATCTAGATTGACGAATGATCCAGTGTGTCACGATCTGGCATGGCCTTCGATACCCATCAAGCTTCCATAGGACATTCTAAATTTTGAGGGTAAGAATGGTGAGGATCTAGGTGATCATGTCACTACCTTTCACCTTTGGTTCTCATCGAATTATTTAAATCATGATTCCATTCATTTGAGACTATTTCAACACACCCTTACAGGGCTTGCCGTGAAATGGTATGTCGAGTTACCCGGGGGCATGTATCGGACCTGTAACAATTTTGACAATTTTTCTTAACCACTTTCAGTTGCTGATCCATTATGACGCAGGAAAATAAATCTTATCGACATCCCACCAAGATAAATCAACCCATATTTCAAATCATATTCAAGAGTGGCATAGATAAAAGAGGTTAATTAAAGCTAATATTCCACCAAAGTTTCTATTGGAATGGTTCCTTAAGTCCCTTTTACCTTATATTGTGAAGGATGTCTCAACATCCGGAGTAATGACTAAGGAACATGCCATCTTTAAATATCAACAGTTAGACTTGATATATGCTAAGTCTAGGATTCTTTATGATATTATTCATGATGCACTGTGATCGAGTCGTGAACCTAAACCAAATCCATGACCTCATGTCGATGGAATCGTAAGCTCTGCAAGTGATAAGGTTGTAGACTAGGTGATGAATTAGATGCATAATTTTTCTATTAACCAGTTTGCAGTAAGACAAGTTACGGCTTCGTCCTCTTCCACCTAGTCGTTCGATGTACATTTTGTGCATTCGAAGAACCCGAAGGGTAACCAACAACCCAGAGGGAATAAGAAAAAGGAGAAGAACAATCGTAAGGGTGGGAACAATAATAATAAGAAGAAAGCAAATGCTAATTATGAGAAAAATGACAATAATGTTGGTGGGGAGAAGAAGAAACAGAAGGTGAAATTTCCTTGTAATATTTGCTTGCAGGATCAACTCAGTCACTTGTGCCCCAATATTGTTGAATCCTTGAAGCTCATAGCACAAAACCCAGTTGTGTTAACTAATCCAGTTCCTCATAATCAAAATATGACTTCGAGTGCTTCCAACACCGGTAATGGGTTTGTTGAAACTTCAAACCGTTTGGCCCATGAGGGTGGACATGGATGCATTAATATGGTCAAGTCGAAGGTTAATGTCACCACTCGATCTCATGATTATGGTCCTCTGCAACCCTCTATGGGGAAAGAGCCTCCTCCTCCATATATCTCATTGCAGATTGATAAGCTTGATCCTATGCCAACTATTCTGAAAGGATTCCTTAAGCGCTCGACCCACAACCCTAATGCCCAAGCTACCGAGAAGTATTCCATCATCGAAGATCTGGGCCAAACATTGTGTTTTATGTTAGCCTTGGAGGTGCTCCAGACATGTCCTTCATAGAGGAATGCCTTGTTATCTGCCTTGGGAGCTCTTGATTTAAATGGCCCTAGCATTATCAAGTTTGATACCGCCAACGTTCAGCCTCGCTTACCTTACCATGTGGCTTTTCAAGTCCATGTGGAGTGTCTTGATATGAACGTCAAGTGTATTATTGTTGACAAAGGTGATTCTATGTCAGTGATTTCCTTGTCTTATTGGAAGTCCTTTGGCTCTCCTCCGTTATCCAAGTCTATGACCATGTTGATTGTGTTCGGTGGGAATTCCTTTCAACCGCATGGAATTATACCCTCTCTCTAGGTCCAGTTGGGAGCGAAATTCGTGTTAGTTGAGGTTGAGGTGGTTGATGCACCCCTTGACTACAATATTTTAATGGGTAGGAATTTGATTTACGTTAAGAAAGCGGTTGTTTCATCTGTATTTCACGTAATTTACTTTCCTCATGAAGACAAGATTGTGATTGTCAACCAATTATCTTTCACTAGTTCTAATTCCTCTACATCATAGGGATCTACAGTCCCCAAGATTGAAAATTATTAGCATGAAACTAAGAATGTTGATGTCGGCATGTATTCCTCTCTCATGGGAACCTTTAATTTTTCGGAATCAATCTCGTTTATCGATTCCATTTATGATAATGCTCCATCATCGTTGAGTTCGGTTTCATTCCGCACTTCATATTTTAATGATCCATGGACTCTCCCTTCCACGACCATGTCATGTGAAGGGAACTCACACATCAGAATGGCTATGCCACTGTCTGTAGCTGAGGTTTCTTATCAAGATGTACAACAAGTCACTGCAGACCGTGATCTTTCCTCTTTGTGGACGGAGGAGGAATATCTTGCACTGCCTCTTGCTTGGGTGGTCAACTCATATTGCTCACATGACTTTCTCGATGATACTTCAACTTCACATGAAGCCATTATCGTGGCCATGAATGGTCCCAACAGGCCTTGGGAAGACCTTCATGATCATAGATCTTATTTCCTCCCGGAGCTTGAAAGGATCGAGTAGGACGAGTTTTGGTCAACCTTGAGCGAGAAAGTTGGTCACCTTGTGGTCCCTTTGGATATGCATGGTATATATGCTGAAGGGAACATGGAAAATATTTATCCTGCCATTTTGATCAACATTTCTCGAACTCCCGAAAAAGTGTAGAAGGTTTATATCGGTCTAGACTACTCACCTGAAGAAGTTCAGATCTACATCGATTTATTTAAAGAATTCTAGGATCTTTTTGCCTGGTCTTATGAAGAGATGATAGGTATAGACCTGAGTATTTTCGAGCATGAAATTAAAACTTATCCTAATTTTCGACAACGCTTGAGAGTGGTGAATCCCCGAAAGGCACCCACTATAAAATCAAAGTTAGAGAAGATCCTTAAAGATGGCTTCATCTATTTGGTTCCTTTAATTGAATGGGTATCCAACCCCATTCCTATAGACAAAGAGCAAGGAACCATCCGAGTGTGCACATATTTTAGAGATCTGAATAAAGCATGCTCGAAGGATAACTTTTTCTACACCTTCCATTGATCATATTTTGGACAAGTGTGCAAGAAGTGAGATTTTCTCATTTATAGACGGTTTTTCGAGTTATAACTGTTGGTTGTGGAGCATGATCTCCAGATTCAGAGACATTATTATTCAGTCGTGTTTGTACCCCATCTTTATATGATATGTAAAAGGATTGTACACTCACCCGAGTGGGGGTTCGGGGGCTGCGCCCGCGAAGGAAATTTTTGGGGTTGTTTTACGGGCCCATGGTTTTGGGTAACCCATGGTATTTTCCCATTGTATTTCCCTTATAAAAGAAAGTCATTGTAACACGTCTACGGTTGATGTATTAGGTTTTATGTATTGTAAAGATCTTTGAGATCGGAAGAGAGACTGTGAGACAGTGAAGAGGAAGTGCAGCGGTTTTGCTGTAGGTTGTATCCCTTCACTTTGTTCAACGACATAATAATAAGGACTGGCAAGTTTCAGTGTAGACGTAGCCCAAGTTGAAGTGAACCACGATATATCTATGCCTCTCTTGTAATGTGTGTGTGATTATATTTGCATTTCTGGTTATTGTTATTGCTCTGCGATCCTGTTTTTCTAACAATTGGTATCAGAACCAAAGGTCTATTTGGCAGATAAACCCACAGGAAGCTAGGGTTTCTGGCTCGAGTGGGAGCAATGGAAGAAGAAGGAAAGTTTAAGGTCAAGAAGTTTAACGACCAAAAATTCCAGTTATGGAAGATGCAAATGGAGGACTATCTGTACCAGAAGGATCTACTCCTGTCGTTTGGAGGAAAAGCAAAACAGTCGACGACTCTGAAGGACGAAGAATGGGAGGTTCTTGACAGAAACAATACGATTGAGCCTGGCTTCGTTGGTGGCTTTGAATATCTCAAAAGAAACGACAACGGAGGGTTTGATGAGCGCACTGGGTAAGCTGTATGAAAAACCCTTGGCCTCCAACAAGGTATTTCTAATGAACGTTTATTTGATATGAAGATGTCTGAAGGTGGATCTGTTACTGATCATTTAAATGAGTTTAATACGGTTACAAATCAACTAAGTTCTGTAAGTGTGAAATTTGATGATGAGGTTAGGGCTCTTCTAATATTTTGTTCATTGCCAAGAAGCTGGAATAGCTTGGTCATGGCTGTAAGTAACTTTGTCTCTAGTTCAAACACCTTGAAATTTGATGATGTTATTGGTGTTATTCTTAGCGAGGAAATGCGAAGAAAAAACACAAGTGAGACATCAGGAAATGCATTGACCATGGAGAGCAGGGGAAGACAAAAGGAGAGAGGAAAAAGCCAAGGTAATCATGGAAAGTCTAAAACGGGAAGATCCAAGTCCAGACTGGGAAAAATAGAGTGCTGGAACTGTGGAAAGAAAGGACATCTGAAGAAAGATTGCAGATCTCTAAAGAAGAAAGCAGATGGACAGAAGGAAACTACCCAGGAAGCAAATGTAATAGGTGATGTGTTACAAGATGCTTTGATTATTGCATTAGATAATACTAGTGATTATTGGGTAGTAGATTCAGGGGCTTCATGTCATGCTACACCCCATAGGAAATATTTTCATGATTATGTTCCAGGCGATTTTGGACATGTTTTATTGGGTGATGATGAGCCATGTAAAATTGTTGGAATGGGTAAGGTATGGATAAAACTTAAGAATAGAATTGGCTGGCTGTTAAAAGATGTTAAGCATATTCCTGCTATGAAAATAAATCTGATCTCAATAGGGAAGTTGGGAGATGGCGGCTGTCTATCTATATTTTGAGAAAAGTCGTGGAAGATCACTAAAGGATCAATGGTGATAGCAAAAGGAGACAGGGTAGGTACGTTGTATTTATGTCCTCATAATACTGACCATTCTATCTCTTTAGCTTCCACAGGAACAGATACAGCATTGTGGCATCATAGGCTTGGCCACATGAGTGAGAAGGGGATGCAGATTCTCCACTCAAGGAAGTTGCTACCAAATTTGAAGTAGGTAAGTTTGGAATTCTGTGAGAATTGTGTTTATGGAAAACAGAAGAGAGTCAGATTTCTAAGGGTTGGGAAACAGAAGAAGAATGAAAAGTTAGAGCTTGTGCATACAGATGTATGGGGACCGGATCAGGTACAATCTCTTGGTGGCTCTCATTATTATGTTACATTTATTGATGATGCAACTAGGAAAACTTGGGTTTATTGCATTAGACATAAATCTGATGTGTTTGCTACTTTTAAGAAGTGTTTGAAAGCTTTGGTTGAGAATGAGACAGGAAAAAGGTTGAAGTGTCTCAGATTTGATAATGGAGGTGAGTACTGTAGCAAGGAGTTTGATAGTTACTGTTCATACCATGGGATTCGTAGAGAGAAGACAGTCCCAGGAACACCACAAGAAAATGGTGTGTTTGAAAGGATGAACAGAACGATCATGGAGCGTGCAAGGTGTATGAGATTGCATGCAGGGTCGCCCTTACAGTTTTGGGCGGATGCTCTAAATACTGCTGTTTATTTAATAAACATAGGACCTTCAAGTGCTTTGGATGGTGGTATTCTAGAGGAGGAATGGACAGGTAAAAAGGTAAACTACTCATTTCTGAGAACGTTTGGTTGTGAAGCATTTGTCCATATTGATAAAGAAAATAGAACAAAGCTTGAAGCTAAATCCAAGAAATGTACATTTATTGGATATGGGGTTGATGAATTTGGTTATCGCTTATGGGATTATGAAAATAAAAAAATCATCAAGAGTAGATATGTGATATTCAATGAAAAGGTCATGTATAAAGATCAGTTGCAGGAAAAGAAATAGGAAAAGGAAACCACAGAGTACACAGTACTTGATGAAATTCAAGAAAATGAAGTTCCAAAGGTGCCAAAAAATCAAGAATAACAGCAAGTACCAGAAAGTCCTACAATTGCAAGAAGATCTACCAGGTTAAGTCGACTTCCTGAACGATACTCTCCTTCAACATATTACTTGTTCATGACTAATGCTGGTGAACCAGAGTGTTATGAAGAAGAAATGCGGTGGAAACTAGAAAGAAGTGGGAGCAAGGCATGAATGAGGAGATGGACTCATTGGTAGGAAACCAGACTTGGGATTTGGTTCATTTGTCTGCTGGTAAAAGAGCATTGCAGAACAAATGGATTTACAGGTTGAAGGAAGAAGAAGGAGGTAAGAAGCAGTACAAGGCTAGACTTTTTGTAAAGGGGTTTGCACAGAAGAAAGGTATAGATTTTGATGAAATATTTTCTCCCGTTGTTAAGATGACTTCATTTAGGACTATCTTAAGTCTAGTGGCGGTAGAAGATTTGCATCTTGAACAGTTAGATGTAAAAGCAACCTTTCTCCATGGGGATTTGGAGGAAGAGATATATATGTAGCAAACACAAGGGTATGAGGTCAAAGGTAAGGAGAACTTGGTATGCAGGTTGAAAAAGAGTTTGTATGGTTTGAAGCAAGCTCCAAGGCAGTGGTATTTAAAATTTGACAGGTTTATGACAGAACAAGGTTATAGTAGATGTCATTCTGACCACTATGTTTATTTCAAGAAGCTAGACAATGAAATATATATTATCTTGTTATTGTATGTGGATGACATGCTTGTTGCAGGGTCTAACATGCTGGATATAAATGTACTCAAAAGGAAACTAGCTAATTCATTTGCGATGAAGGATTTGGGTGCTACAAAGCAAATCCTTGGTATGAGAATAACGAGAGACAGGAAAAATCACAAATTGACATTGTCTCAGAGTGAGTACATACAAAAGGTGTTGGAGAGGTTCATAATGCAAAATGCAAAACTAGTTAGTACACCTTTGGCCAACCATCTTAGTCTAAGTAAGGAAATGTGTCCCAAGACACAGGAAGAGACAGATTACATGTCCAAGATTCCCTATCAATCAACATTTGGTAGCTTGATGTATGCCATAGTGTGCACAGGACTAGATATTGCACAAGCAGTGGGAGTTGCGAGCAGATATATGAACAATCCAGGTAAAGAACATTGGAAGGCAGTACAGTGGATTCTCAGGTATTTGAGAGGTACTACTACTCAGGCATTATGTTTTGGAGGTTCAGACATTGTTCTACAGAGATATGTTGATGTAGATATGGTAGGTGATAAGGATAGTAGGAGGAGCACCACAGGGTATGTGTTTACTGTAGGTTGAACAACAGTAAGTTGGATTCTAAAACTGCAGAAGGTTGTTTCACTTTCAATAATGGAGGCAGAGTATGTTACTGTTACAGAGGCTAGTAAAGAGATGATTTCGTTGCAGAGGTTTATGGAGGAATTGGGTAAGAAGCAGAAGGATAGTAGGTTTTATAGTGACAGCTAGAGTGCCATTCATCTTGCAAAGAACTCAACATTCCATTCCAGGACTAAACATATACAGCTCAAGTACCATTTCATACGCTCTGTTATGGAAGATGAATTGTTGAAGTTGGAAAAGATACATACTAGCCAGAATCCTGCAGACATGTTCACAAAGGTAGTGACTAGATAGAAACTGAGTTCCTGATCGGTTTCAGTTGGCCTTCTAGCATGAAGGTGAAGAGGAGAATTTTTCCAAGTCCAAGTCTAAAAAGTGCAGTAGCGGTGGAGTTGTTTTGATCAGTCTCCAAGTGGGAGATTGTTGGTTGTGGAGCCTGATCTCCAGATTTAGAGACATTATTATTCAGCTGTGTTTGTACCCCAGCTTTATATGATATGTAAAATGAGTGTACACTCACCCCAGCGGGGGGGGGGGGGGTGTGGAGGTAATTACCCCCTGCTAGGGGGTCCGGGGGCAGCGCCCCCGAAGGAAATTTTTGGGGTTGTTTAACGGGCCCATGGTTTTGGGTAACTCGTGGTATTTTCCCATTGTATTTCCCTTATAAAATAAATTCATTGTAACACGGATAGGGTTGATGTATTAGGTTTTATGCATTGTAAAGATCTCTGAGATCGGAAGAGAGACTGTGAGACAGTGAAGAGGAAGTGCAGAGGTTGTGCTGTAGGTTGTATCCCTTCACTTTGCTGGACGGCATAATAATAAAGACTAAAAAATTTCAGTGTGGACGTAGCCCAAGTTGGGGTGAACCATGATATATCTGTGTCTCTCTTGTAATGTGCGTGTGATTGTATTTTCATTTATGTTTATTGTTATTGCTCCGCGATCCTGTTTTTATAGCAATAACCGATCCAAATCAATCCCGAGGATCAACATAAGACAACATTTATTTGTTCTTGGGGTACTTTTTGCATACCGGAAAATTCCCTTCGGCCTTAAAAACACTGGAGAAACCTTCCCGGGGGCTATGACTTTTTTGTTTCACGATCTTAAACGTATTGTGGAAGCTTATCAAGATGATCTTGCTGCTCACTCTCACAAGAGAGTGGATGATCTAGACCACCTTCATCTTGTATTCGAAAGGTGTCGTCGCTATAAGATCTGTTTAAACCCTCATAAATGCATCTTTTCTATTAGAACATGATACCTTTTGGGATTCATTATTTCGAAGGAAGGGATTAGGGTCGACCCCTTAAAGGTTGAGGCAATACTCTGATTGCCTCCCCCATGCTCGCTCACTCAACTTCAGTGTCTATAGGGGGAAGTTAATTTCTACATCGCTTTAGTGAAATTTTCCAGCCTTACTAAGGGTTTCATGTGCCTTTTGAAGAAGGATGTTATGTTATATGGGATGAGCGATCTTATTAATCCTTAAATGCTCTTAAGAAATACCTAGTATCGGCGCCTCTACTACGTCCTCCCGACTATAGTATATATATTTTACTCTATATCGTCGTGTCTCAAGAGACAATTGGCATGGTCCTGGTTTAGGAGGACGGTGAGCTCCAGGAGCACTTTATCTATTATCTCAGTCAAAATCTAGTAAACACTGAACTCAAATATACTCGCGTGGAAAAATTGGCACTTGTGACCATTCATGCAGTTCATAGCATATATCAATCCATTTCAATTTGTCTTGACAAGACGCATGATTGGGGGGAAATATAATAAATGGATTGTGATTTTACAAGAATTTGACCTTGATTTTGTTTCGGTGAAATCCAAGAATTCTTTGGCCGTTGTAGAGTTAATGTTTGATTTCCCTAGGCTTGATGAGGACATGGTTCATGATGACTGATTTGTGGATGAGCATATATTCCTTATCTCATCTTGAAATCCCTGGTATGGAGACATTATTGTGTATCTCTAGACCCTGAAGCTCCCTACACATTTTTCGAGGGATGAACGATAATGTATACGTCATGAATCTAAGAACTACCTTATTATCGGTGACACTTTCTATCATCGAGGGGTGGATTCCATTTTGCGTCCTTGTTTAACTCACGGAGAAGCGGAGGTTATGCTCAATGACTGCGATGGTGGGGCTTGTGGAGGTCACTTATCCGGGCTGGCGATAGCTCAAAAAATTATGCAAGCTAGTTAACGCGGTCAAGAGATGTCACCCTTGCTAGGTGTTTTCTCACAATATGCACTCATGTCCCACCCTTTTATATCCAGTCATCATCGTCGGTCCCTTCACTAAGTAATGGGTGTATTTCATGGATTGAAACACATCTTCGGCTGGGGGGTGTTGAGGCCTCAGGGGTGCAGGGTAATTGCAAGGTGATGGAATCAGTCCAAGGCTCCCAACAGAGGGTAAAAACCCAGACTGAACGGCTTTGAAAGACCCTACGCAAGGGCAGTTATATCCCTATCCTGTTTGGTATGGAAATCTCCCATGGATATTCGGCCTCCGCTGGCACTCTATGAGTTGGTGTTTCGATCATTAAGATTGGTTCTCCACTTAAAGGAAAACAAAGGTATGAAAACTTAATATGTTCTAACTTAACCTATATGAGGAAAGGATCTACTCTAAGTTAGATCTAATCTATGGAAAAGCTTGTTGTTGTGCAGATCAATCTTGATGTGAGAGGGATAAGTATGTTTGCCAACTTGATAGAAATGTAAAATATGCATTTACTTATTTACTTAGATCATAATAATTTAATGAAAATTAAATAACAACAATTTAAGCATGTAACATATTCAAGATAAATCTGTAATCATCTTGTTAATTGAAAAATTAACAATGATTAAATTGAATGTTGATCGTTTGCAGAAATCGATAAAGAAAACATTTTAATTGACATAAATTCAATTAAACATTTTCACACACAGATCAGTCATAAAGAGAAATAAGTATAACAGATCTTAAGGATTCTGGAGATCTTATCTGTGACTCCTTGGATGTAAGGTAAGTAGTTTCTCATGTTACAGGTTTGGGTACTAACAGTATTAGTCATATCATTGGATGTTATAATATTGTTATGGTGCCTATTATTAGCCTTATCTAAAGTTTTCTTAATGACCCTAGGTTCATAACCTATGTTCATGAAGACATCTTTGAGGTGGTCTTTTTCTTCCTGGAGATGATCGATGTAACGTCGATTTTTAACTATGGATACTGTGGTTTCTCCGAATACTCCCGAAATAAAGTACTGTCAAAGAAATTTGAACAATAAATAAGAGATTATTCAAAGGGATTACTTTACTGCATAAACAAAGTCTGTAAACAAAATTACGAAGCTCTGCTAAGACAGAGTATCTCCAGTCGTCTCCTGCTGATTTCTAACCCAAAAATTATCAACCCCTAGCATCGAGAGGCATTCCTGTTTAAATAAGAATTACAACAGAGTACAAAATGGAAATTCCCAACAGGTAGGGATTACAAAATCAGATCGAGCTATTGATCCAGAGAATTCTGCCAAAATAATCTAAACAACTTTGACTCGAAAGATTCCCTCCAGTCTGAGATAAAGTTTAAAATAAGGGCCATTTTCTAATTTCGGGAAAATCTCGTAACAAAATTGTAGAATCCGACCACGTCCCACTAGTTGTCGACAATAGGCAGGAGTCGGTCCAACAAATCTTCCTGTTGAATCGCCACAGAATCCTCTGGTTGATCCATAACATTCTCGAAAACATAAAAAATCAGACAATGGATCTTGCTTCTCGGGAGTTGGTGGAATATCAGGTTCCTCATTGATTATAAAATCACGGATAAAGGAGTCATCTTGATCACGTTGTAGTTCATTAATTTTCTCTTCGTTCTTCCGAGGGGGTGGTACGCAAATGGGCAGAATTTCAGAATCTTCCTATTTGCTACCACTGCTGGTATCGGGAAAACCTGTGTCAAAGGGTGGCAACATAGGTTCTGGAAATAGAAAAGAGTGAAGTTCTTCCTGCATAGAAGATTCATCAAAGGATTCACAACCTGTCTGCATATTACTCACCGGATCGTCAGCAATAAAGCTTACAAAACATGAAACTTTTCTAACAAAAATAGACGATGAACTAAGTGCTTCACACTTGCGACCATATTTAAGAAGAGTTAAATAAGATCAATATGATTGAATATGATGAGCTACTATGATTAAAATCATACGAATCTAGAACTATAATCATTTGAACTGGAATGAAACGACATCGCAGCATGTTAACCTGAAATGGATCATAACAAAGTACAGTTTAAATAGAATCAAGCATGATCCGAAGTTGCATCTGAAAAGGGTCATTACGAGCCAATCTAATCAAGTAATCATATCTTCAAAGATGATCATAAGGTGAGAATTGCAGTGAGAAACCTAGTTGTAAGAACAACGAAAATAAGGCATTACAACGTAAGTTTGAATGGTTGAATTTCATCCACTGGATCAATAGGAGTCGACGGTGAAGATTAACCAATATAAGACGTGGGATCATACCTTGGAGCGTTATTCACAAAATTGTTCATCACCCTGAAAGTCGCAACCTGAAAATTGCGGGTTTCGGGTTTGCAAACTAACATGAACATAAACGGGTTTGCGAAAGCCGCAACCCAAAAATTGCGGGTTGCGGGTTCCGTAAACACGTAATGCAACTATAAGGAGAAACGGAAATCTGAAATCTGAAAGCCGCAACTGCGGGTTTCAGGTTTCGGGAAGAATATTTCCCAAAATTATTAACAAGGGGTTCCCGTAACCTGAACCTTTCGGGTTGCAGGTTTCGGGTTGACCCAAAACCAAAAGACTAAAAATTAATTCCTGCAACCCAGACCTTTCGGGTTCGGGATGTCGGGGTGTCGAAAAGTGGGGTTTCGGATTGGCAGAAAGCAGATGATAAAATGATTAAAATTTGAATCTTTCTGTGACCAAAACACTTAGACGTTTCTGAGGAAAACAATGACAATCAATCCAAACAAAGGTGTAGGTACACGATCAGAAAAACCAAGCTCAAATGCCCTTGTGTTTATTTTAAAATAGGGGCTCTCATGCTCAGCTAAAGCATGGGATCTGTTGTGGTCACAACAAATGGCGACTGGCTAGGAAGAATGAGATATCTCTGTAAACAAACTTCAGTTTGAGACAATATATCAGTCCATTGGCCTTTTCGGCCTGAAATGTTTAGAAAATATTCATAAAAGGAACAACCAACAGGAAGAAAACTTAACATTGATATATTCCCATCGATGATCATGTTAAAAATAATGCAAATCTGATAAGGAGAATTAAGAGACAGTAGAGATCTTTTAACATTATGCAACCATTGAAAATCAGCTTGTGATAAACCTGGGACAGACTCAAAACTGCTCATGGATATCCAAATTACATATCGCCTTGGTTTATTAATTTATTTTATATACAACGATTCCCTTTTGGCTATATACACATTTTTCTTCTTCTTCTTCTTCTTCTTTTTTTTTTTTCAAACAACTGCACATAAGACCTTGTTGATACAAGACCACTGATCTGACTTGGTAATCAGATATTAGCAGTTCCATTCACAAACCTAATCCAGAAACTGATTAAGCTGGCTCGATAAGGAGAGCCCTTGTCCTTTAGCTGTGACACTGAAGGAAACTATCGTATCTTGGTGACCACATGATGATAACTTCAGTTCGAATTAAAACCATGATCATGGCAGGGATGGCTTATAATAAGACCCCCCTGTCCTTATACACAACAAGTATCTTATAAAGGAAAAATATAGATTTTATTCAAATCATAGACTACAAGGCACTGCCAAGGCTTGGTAATCTCATGATAGCAGCGTTACTCACCAGTGTTTCACAGATCATGAATGGACCGACCTGTGATAGGATCTTCCACCCCTCAGCAAAACTGAGATTCATCTCCCAAGTGTGGTGGCTTGATGTGGAGATGTCATTCCACTAAACACCTATAAACCTAAAGGGTTGGCTTAAGATAAGACCCTCCTCCTTGTAATCTATAATTATTTAAGAAAATTATTATCAAGGCGATTGTAAAAGGATCTAGAGAAAATAAATCTGATCAGGTTAATGGCAAATGCCGTGACAATGAGACATAAGATAACAGTATTTCAACCATTCCCAATATCTCAATTAAACAGATAAAACATGAAAAAGATAACGACCAAGGTGGAAAGGTATCAATCAAGGTCTTGCATCTACTGGCTGTGTGCTCTTTACAAAACAGATTCTGTTATCAGCTGAAAGAAACTGGGACTAACATACTATTCTGCAACTTCGATTGAAATCATCTTTCAATAAAACTGGTTTTAAGCCACTACCAAATGTGTGGAATTAATCAATAATAAAATGAAAGAAAACAATCAAAACAAATAAAGTAGAAAATACACACACCAAACCTATGTACAAAAGGACCAATTGTTTAGATAAAGTACTTTTTAAGCAGTGAAACATTCACTGGGTAGGTGTCCACGACTCCCTCCAGTGTTTGTAATCGGACAGTACTAGGACCTATCTTTTCTGTACTAATGAAAGGTCCCAGCCAAAGGCGCTGGAATTTGGTATTACTGGTTTTTGTCTTTATGTTGTTTGTCCCATCTTAATACCAAATATCCAACTGAGAATTCCCTGTCAGATGAATATTTCTCATCAAACCATCTCTTCACCATCTGCTGATGATGATATAACTTATTTTTAGCCACTTCTATATCTTCCTCCAGCTTAAGCAAAGTGTCAATCTTCTGCTGAAGAGGAGAGGAATCATCTTCTTCAATAGATTGGGATAATTGTAGTGATGGAATGGTAAGGTTGGAAGGAAGAATGGCCTCTTTTCCATAAACCAAACAATAAGGGGAATTCCCAATGGCTTCTTTTGGAGTGATCCAATCTGCCCAAAGAGCATTATAGAGCTGTGTGTGCCAATCCCGGTGATGAGTGGCTACTGTATTCTTGAGAATATTTATCAGGTTCTTATTTGAAGATTCAGCGAGCCCATTACCCTGTGGGTAATAATTGGCAGAGAATTTTAATTTAATCCCTGTTTCAAGGGCATACTGTGTCAAGTCAATTGAAGAAAAATAGGATGCGTTATAAAAAACGAGGTACTCAGGGGCACCAAACCTTGTAACTATCTGACTTTCTAGGAAAGATATTACATGGTTTGCATTGCATTGCTTCAAGGGAACTGCTTCTGTCCATCTGGTAAAGTAATCAGTGGCAATAAGGATATACCTGTGTTGAAGGGAAGACATAGGATTAATGGGACCAAAAAAGTCTAATCCTCACTGCTGAAATGGTAATTGAACTGTCACTGGCTGTAGAGGAAAAGCAGGTTTCTTAAACTTCCCTGCACATTTCTGACATGGTTCACACTTTCTTACATAGGCATTTGCATATTTAAACAATGTAGGCCAATAATATCCCACCCTGAGGATCTTGTGTGTCGTGGTTTCACCTGGGAAATGGCCTCCAACAGATCCTGCATGAAATTGAAAAAGTATATCATCAGTTTTAGGCTTATCCAAGCACCTAAGAAATACTCCATCATAATTTTTTCTAAACAAAATTCCATTAATGAATTGATAAGGAGCAGACTTCAATCTTAAAGCTCTTCATTTTTTGAAATCTAAGGTTTCGGGAACAAACCCATTGTTCATAAAAAACCTGATATGGTCATACCATTCTGAAGGCGGAGTATCTATTGCATTGATAAAACCTATAGGGAGTTCTTCCTCCTACTCCCACTCCGTCCGGTACCGTACAGGGTCATTCGAATGAGCAGTCAACAAACATAAGCCTTTCCCTTTTATGACTTTAGCTGGCTTGATTTCCAAATCGTATTCTTGTAAGGCAATCATCCAATGGGCCCTTTTCTCGCCCAATTCCTTCTGGACTAGTACATTTCTTATAGCTGTGTATGAGACAATTACCTTGGTTCTAGATTTCAGCAAATAAGGCCTGTAATGTTTCACAGATTTGTAAATCGCATAAGCCTATTTATCAATTTGGGAGTAATTCAATTCAGCTCCCTTGAATGTTGAACTCATGAAGGAATCTGGGATTTCTGCATCACTGTCATGCTTCTGTGTCAAAACAACTGCATAAGAGAAATCAATGGCAAAGGTATAGAGAATGAAATCTTTATGAAAGTCAGGGGACATGAGAGTAGGAGCTTTAGCAATAGCCCTTCTAATTTCGATAAACGCATCTTTCTGTTCTTGTGACCAAGTAAATTGTACATCTTTCTTGACTAACTGTTGCAAAGGCTTCACTATCTGTGCAAAATTAGGTACAAACCTATGGACAAAATTTATCTTACCTAGGAAGGACTGCATGGCCTTGCGCGAACCGGGCAAGCCAATTTTTGAAATAGCATTGGTACGTTCTGGGTCAATAATAATACCTTCTTTGGACACAATGAAACCGAGAAGCTTTCCTTCTGTGACTGCAAAGATAGACTTTTTTCGGATTGAGTGAGACCCTGTACTTCCTGCAATGCTCAAAAACCTGTTTCAGGAAAAAAAGATGTTCATGTCATTTCTTTGAATATATGGTGATATCATCTAAATAAACTACGATAGAGTTATGCATTAAACCTCTGAAATCTATATCCATAGCTCTCTGAAATGTAGCCCTGACATTTATCAACCCGAAAGGCATTCGCCTGTAGGCAAAAGTGCCCCAAGGGGTCCTAAAAGAAGTTTTGAGTTGGTCATCGGGAGCAACCATAACCTGGTTATATCCTGAAAAACAGTCCAAGAGTGAGAACATCTCCGATCCTGCCACCTTTTGCAGAATCTGTTCCATGGGCGGAACACGATAATTGTCTTTTTCGGAGGCCCGATTCATATTTCGAAAAATCGACACACAGTCTGATTTCGTCGCTCTTCTTACACACAGGAACCAAGTTGGAAATCGATTGGGTGTGTTTGACAGGAAAAATGATTCATGTCGTCAACAGTTTTTCCAATTCTTTTTTCACAGAAGGTTCTAAGCTGGGGTGCATTTTGTGCAGCTTTTGTTGATAAGGCTTTACCTTCGGCTTCATAGGTATTTTGTGGTGCATGATGCTTGTATCGAAGGTTTTCAATTCGTCATAAGTCCATGCGAAAACTTCCTTGTATTCTTTACATAATCTAATGACAACCCTTCTTTCCTTGGGAGAACAATCAACTCCTATATTGATACAACGAGGTTCTTGCTCGATACCTAGGTTGACTGGTTCATAATTGAGAGAGGAGCTCTGGGTTTTGCAATTGGTTTTGTGTCTGAACTTATCCTGCAAGTCATAGAACTTATCTAGATTGATAACAGATTTAAGGATAACGTTTGAAGTGCCAGAGAGTGATTTTTCATGTTCCTCTTCATCTATAGCCATGTTTTGAAACGTATCCTAAGATGTGAGGAAATCAAGTATCTGCTGGTCGTCGTCAAACACTTTCCAGTTGTCACATTGTTAGGTATGGACGGCCTGTACATGAGTTCAATTGAAAAGGTTCGAGGAGACAAACCCTCTGGTGGTATCAATCTGGATGCCATGTTTTCTAAGAGGTCAGCATCGAAGTTCTGTGACCTAGGGACTGGATTAATATTAAATGCAGAAAAGGAATTAGTAAGGTCTCTTACTAGCTTATGATAATTCATCAAGTGTGGAGACAAGCAGTGTATCTTATTCCTCACCTGTTTGACAATGATTTCAGAGTCACCAAAGCAATGAATTACGTGTACACCCATATCAACATCTTTTTTAAGTCCTTGAACAAGGGCTTCGTATTCAGCTACATTGTTGGTACAGTCAAATTCCAGTCTGTATGCTATCATAGTTTTAATCCCTTTTGGGTTAATGGGGACACAACCCGCACCAGCTCCTTCTTTAGACTTGGAGCCATAAAAAATAAAGTCCAAGTAGTTGGATTTATTCTAAAATTTGTATTTACATTAAAAATATTATGTACAACATTTCCAGTGAAAGGTACAGAGGTAACCTAAGTGATCTGCGATTCTTTCTGTAAATTTTCATATGGGGAACAATCAGCAGGAAAATATCCAAAGAAAGTATCAAACTTAAAATATTCAATATGTGCACTGTAGTAATTCGCTGGTTCACTAGAATCGTTAAGGTCCGTGACTGTCTATTTCATGAAAGGATCCCTACTGATTTTGATTTTGTTGGGCTATCCATTATAGGGTAACCATATATGAGACCATTCAGTGGCAAAGTAGCCCTTGAGATTCTCTGACCAGTCCTGACTCAGCCACATCCCATAAGCTTTAGGAATGCCAGCCACCATAATGTCTATATTTTGGTGGATACGAGGATCTGTAGACAATGTAAGCAACACATTTCTCAACCTCCCTACTACTCTGACTTTTGATCTGTCAAGTTGGAAAATATGAGTAGGGCAGGGTTCCCAAGTGGCATTCAATTTCCTACACATAGATAAGGGAGTCAAGTTTGATGAGGCACCTGAATCTATCATGCAGTTGTGTACGTTCCTATTGAATATTTCAAAAGTAAGAAGAAAAATGGGTGTCCTTTTGCTTCCAAATTTTTGATTATCCGGCTTAGTGAAAGAGTCAAGGTTGTTATTCTGTGATTCTCTAGGTTGTTTGATTATCATGCTTTTGGGTAAATTATCCCTCATAGAAGGGATCTTTAAAAGTTCAAACAGAGAGATATTTTCCTTCACTCTTTTTAGATCTTTAGCTAGATTGTACTCCATTTATGGAATAACTGTATCCTTTTGGGGAATAGTCTTGCCTTTGTTGGGAACTGTTATCGAAGAAGAAGGTTCCTGAGAAGGTTGTGGCCTTGATCTTGTATTATAGGGGTGTTGAACATTAAACACAGTCTCAGGTTCTTCTTCCTCTTCATTCATAGGAAGTTCGGAGAAATAACTAACAGTGTTCACCTGTGGGTCCTCTTGTTCTTCATCCTCTTCGGGTGACTGTGAATCTCGGTTGGTTTGATCATTGGAGGATTCAGGAGTAGTTTGGGATTCTGTTGCCAAGGCTCTAAAGATGGAATAAAGTTCTTCATTCGAAAGTCCTTCTGTGGGATCAGGAGGTGGTGGATTCTGAGGAGAATGATAACGTCTCCTAAAAGGCGTCCTTGCAAAACCTCTGTTTTGGTTTTGATTCTCGTTGTTATTTCTTTTCAAATCGACCATCTCATTTGACATTTTCTGAAGGAATTTCTTCACATCAGTCATGTCAAAAGGATCCTTGTTTTGGGTAGAAGCCTTGGGCACGATGTTAGTTTTCATCCTAGATGTGGAAGTAGAGGGTTGCTCTTCTATTGCATCTGGACTATCTTTCAAACAATAGATATCCTTTTCAACTTGAATAGCTTCAGCATAGGCTTTATATAAATTGTTTTTATGTTCCCTTTTTACCCACATTGCAACAGGGGCAGAGATACCCTTTTCATAAAAGGCAACCATAAGCTCTTCTGCTGGAAGAATAGGAGCAGGGATTCTATTCTTTAGGTAAGAGAATATTTGATTGTAATCTTTAATCCTTTCTTTACCTTTCATCTTTATAGAAGATAATTCCAAAACTAAATCCCTTGGTGTTTTTTCATCTCCAAAATTTTGGATAAACAACTTCTCAAAATCATCCCATGATGTTATAGACCTGACTTCCAAGGAAAAATACCATGTGGATGCTTTGCCTTCAAATGTGTAAGGGAAGAGTCTACAAACCACATCCTCATGTATCACACTCCTAAGTCTAATAGCTTGCATGAAAGTTTTGATATGATCCAACGTGGGTGACTTGTCATCTGGATTGAATTTGGGAAGCCATTTCTCAGGGTTCTTAGGTAACCTGTGTTGGTACTCGAGTATCCATACATCAACTTGGTCAAGCCAAGGTCTTTTTTGGCCTTCTCCAACCATAGGTTGTTCCTCTTTTTCTTTAGATGAAGAATTAGAAGAATGCTCACTCTCATATGAGGATGATGAAGATGAAGGAGGAGAGAGTGGCGGTCCACCTGAAGGAATTACTTGTGAAGCTGGTTCTGTTTGAGTGAATAATAGATCAAGATCAAATTCAGGGAGCTTATGTTGGTTTGATGAACTATTTTGTTTAGTTGTTTGTTCAACAGAATTTTGATTTTTTTGAATGTTTTCCTATGGTTTGGTATTTTCTTGGTGAATTGCTGCTAACCCTTGATTTCTCTCTACATAAAGTCTATGCTACAACCTAGCAGTACTATCATTAGACCTTTTGAGTATTTCTTTGAGTGATATAGGTCCTCTAGTAGGTGATACAATAATAATGTCCCCTGTTCTAGGATATCGGTGAGCTGTCGGGGTAACAAGGATAGTATTAGGTTGTGGTACCGGTTTCTCAACAGAAGTAGATGCTTGAGAGTGACTACGGGTGACAATCGATATTATTGTTGGAGGATGTTTTTTATTTTTCTGTTTAGGCATAGTTCACTACTGGCCCTCCTTCTAGCACCATTTGTTGAGGCCTCGGGGGTGCAGGGTAATTACAAGGTGATGGAATGGGTCCAAGGCTCCCAACAGAGGGTGAAAACCTAGACTGAAAGGCTTCGAAATACCCTACGCAAGGGCAGTTCTATCCCCAGCCTATTTGGTATGGAAATCTCCCATGGATATTCGGTCTCCGTTGACACTCTATGAGTTGGTGTTTCGATCGTTAAGATCGGCTCTCCACTTAAGGAAAAAAAAGGTATGAAAACTTAATATGTTCTAACTTAACCTATATGAGGAAAGGATATACTCTAAGTTAGATCTAATCTAAGGAAAAGCTTGTTGTTTGTGCAGATCAATCTTGATGTGAGAGGGATAAGTATGTTTGCCAACTTGAAAGAAATGTAAAAGATGCATTTACTTATCTACTTAGATCATAATCAATTAATGAAAATTAAATGACAACAATCTAAGCATGTAACCTGTTCAAGATAGATCTGTAATCACCTTGCTAATTGAAAAATTAACAATGATTAAATTGTGTTGATCATTTGCAGAAATTGATAAAGAAAACATCTTAATTGATAGAAATTCAATTAAACATTTTCACACACAGATCAGTCATAAAGAGAAATCAGTATAAAAGATCTCTATGTAAATTAATGCTTGCAAGAGATCACACACTGTAGATGACAATTCGAAGCAAGAAATCAAGTACTGTCAAATAAATTTGAACAATAAACAAGAGATGATTCAAAGGGATTACTTTACTGCATAAACGAAGTCTGTAAACAAAATTACAAAGCTCTGCTAAGATAGAGTATCTCCAATGATCTCCTGCTGATTTCTAACCCAAAAATTATCAACCCCTAGCATCGAGAGGCATTCCTCTTTAAATAAGAATTACAACAGAGTACAAAATTGAAATTCCCAATAGGTAGGGATTACAAAATCGGATCGGGCTATTGATCCATGGAATTCTGCCAAAATAATCTAAACAACTTTGACTTGAAATACTCCCTCCATTCTTACATAAAGTTTAAAATAAGGGCCATTTTCTAATTTTGGGAAAATCCCGTAACAAAATTGTAGAATTGGACCACGTCCCACTAGCTGTCGACAACAGGAAGGAGTTGGTCCAGCAAATATTCCTGTTGAATCGCCACAGAATCCTCTAGTTGATCCATAACGTTCTCGAAAACAGAAAAATCAAACAACGAGTCTTGCTTCTCGGGAGTTGGTGGAATATCAGGTTCCTCATTGATTATAAAATCACGGATAAAGGAGTCATCTTGATCACGCTGCAGTTCATTAATTTTCTCTTTGTTCTTCTGAGGGGGTGGTATGCAAATGGGAAGAATTTCAGAATCTTCCTCTTTGCTACCACTGCTGGTATCAGGAAAACCTGCATCAAAGGGTGGCGACATAGGTTATGGAAATAGAAAAGAGTGAAGTTCTTCCTGCATAGAAGATTCATCAAAGGATTCACAACCTATCTGCATATTACTCACCAGATCATCAGCAAGAAAGCTTACAAAATAGGAAACTTTTCTAACAAACACAGACGATGAACTAAGTGCTTCACACTTGCGACCATATTTAAGAAGAGTTAAAGAAGATCAATATGATAGAATATGATGAGCTGCTATGATTAAAATCATATGAATCTAGAACTATAATCATTTGAACTGGAATGAAACGACGTTGCAGCATGTTAACCCGAAATGGATCATAACAAAGTACAGTTTAAATAGAATAAGGCATGATCCAATGTCGCATCTGAAAAGGGTCATTATGAGCCAATCTAATCAAGCAATCATATCTTCAAAGATGATCATAAGGTGAGAATTGTAGTGAGAAACCTGGTTGTAAGAACAACGAAAATAAGGCATTACAATGTAAGTTTGCATGGTTGAATTTCATGCACTGGATCAATAGGAGTCGACGTGAAGATTAACCGATGTAGGACGCAGGATCAGACCTTGGAGCATTATTCACAAAATTATTCATCACCCCGAAAGCCGCAACCCAAAAATTGCGGGCTTTGGGTTTGCAAACTAACATGAACATAAACGGGTTTGCGAAAGCCACAACCCGAAAATTGCGGGTTGCAGGTTCCGTAAACACATAATGCAACTATAAGGAGAAACGAAAATACGAAATTCGAAAGCCACAACTGCGGGTTTCGGGTTTCGGGAAGAAGATTTCCCAGAAATATTAACAAGGGGTTCCCACAACCCAAACCTTTCAGGTTGCGGGTTTACCCAAAACCAAAAGACTAAAAACTAATTCCCGCAACCCAGACCTTTCGGGTTCAGGATGTTGGGGTGTCGAAAATTCGTTTTTCGGACTGGCAGAAAGCAGATGATAAAATGCTTAAAATTTGAATCTTTCTGTGACCAAAACACTTAGACGTTTTTGAGGAAAACAATGATAATCAATCCAAACAAAGGTGTAGGTAGAAGATCAGAAAAACCAAGCTCAAAAACTCACGTTTACAAGAACACCTACAGAAATGCCCTTGTGTTTATTTTAAAATCGGGGCTCTCATGCTCAACTAAAGCATGGGATCTATTGTGGTCACAATAGGGGGAATTGTCATATCATCGCGATCGTGGATTATTATACTAAGTGGATATAGGCCATGTTGGATGTCAAAGCCAATGGTGATACTGCAGCTCACTACGTGTTCAATCAGATTATTGCTCAGTTTGGGATCCCAAAGGAGATTGTCACTGACCATGGCAGTCACTTCCAAAATAAAATGATGACGGAAGGGGCATTAAATAGCGGGTTTAAACAAGATCATTCATCATCTTACTATCCCCAGGAAAATGGCCAAGTAGAGGCGGTTAATAAATCTCTTAAGGCTATCTTAGAAAATACCGTCAAACAAAGCTAGTCTAACTGGCTTATTATGTTATATCCTTATTTGTGGGTGTATTGAAGTGCCGTCAATACTTCCACCTATTTCTCACCTTTTCAAATAGTTCATGGTGTGGAGACCATTCTTCAAGTTGGATGTGAAATCCCTTCATTGAAGTTATCCATAGAGTTCCTTCCTGGTACTTTGGACTTAGAACAATGTTTGATCAACCTTAATAAAATTGATGAGCAGTTTCGATATGCTGTTGTGGCTATAGAAGATAATAAACATCATGTTATTAAGGCTCAATATGATAAGTCTATCAATCCCCGACAATACACCGAGGGTGACTTGGTCCTCTTGTATGACCAAGCTAAGGAACCACTGCGGGCAGGCAATTTTAACCCAATGTGGTAATATCCTTACATCGTGAGGTGTTTCCTAGAGACAGGATCTTATGAGTTGGAGGATTACGAATGAAATGTGTTGAAGGAGCCTAGAAATGGGCTCTACCTTAAGCAGTACTATGCTTGAGTATTCAGCTTAAGCTAGTGCCTTGTACATTATTGTATAGTTTTGTACATAGTTTGGTTTTTTATTTTGGTGTCTCTGGCTTGCTTATATGCTTTCTCTTTGTTGTCAGATGTCAAAGGAGTCTTTGAAATTCTTAGGATTCAAGGATGGTCCAGTTGTCATACACAGAACTTAACTTCTACTGCTTGGGTCATTTATTCACTTGAGGTTCAATTTATGTCTTCAGGAGGTGTATGCCTTGGGCCATCATCGAATAATGTGTCCAAGTACAGTGGCATCATTGAGATACTATGTGATTCCATTTCTAATGGTATTCAATATTTAGAGGCTCACTTGGATTCACAGTTGGTTGTCTCAAAATTTAACGATCGGTATCGTGTTAGAGATCCTACATTACTAAGAAGATTATTACAGGTAATACTTTTGGAACAACACTTTAATTTTATTACGTACATTCATATACCTAGATGCTCTAATCAAGTCGTCGATGCATATGCAAACTATATTTTAGATTGGAATTTGTCTCACAACTAAGCAAAAAAATCATTCATTCATACATTCATACACAAATAATAGTAGAGCCGGGAACTATAAGTTTTTCATTATCATCAATAAGTCCAAAAATGTGGTGTCATAGTAGAAAAATTGGGCTTGTATCCCTCAAAATATATACGACTAGTACATAGCATAACCACGACATCTAAGCCTCAGGTGTAGGATGCGTATCATGATAGCATACTATGGCGTTGGCTAGATGCCGAAAAATCCTCACCCATGGATGGGGTACTCCTACTACGTGTCTCTACATGGCCTATGGGAGGTCCTCAATCTAAACCATCGGTACTCTATGAGTCAACTAGCATAGGTTTCCATGTATGTTATGAAGTGTCCGCTCAACATCCCCACTAGCTAAATCCTTTCCTTGGCCTCTACACCAGTGACGTGGGTATCCATCTAGTCGTCGTGGACCTTTGTATGTGAAAAATATTTTTTGCTTTCAGTAAGTCAAATTGTTTTTTAAAAAATAAAATAATTAGAAAACCAAAACAGTGCTAACCAATCTCCCTGAACACGGACCCTAGTGGTAATGGCATGTCTCTATCTCCGTGAAACTCGATCCCCTCATAGCAATATTCATCTATGGCGATCACCTGTCATCGCCACTAGTGGAAGAAGTCATCATTGTATGGAGATGGCACTCTGCCACCTCCCAACCACGTCGTGATCTCAGTCCATTGTGACTAGGTTGGATCTCGTATATTATGAGGAGGGACCTCTACTCTCAAGCTAAGGCATGGAACCCTCTCGAAGAATAAACTACACAAAATGCTCGCAAATCCAAATTTTTTGGCCCTCCCGAGCTTGCATTCAGTAATTTGGCGCTTCATAATTGCCAACAGATATGTACATCAGTCATACACAGTAGGACTCAAACACTCTACTGCATAGAACATAATGGGTCTAGAATCCTAGTGAAGTGCAACCGAACTTGATATCCTTCCTAGTACTAGTACGATAATCTTCAAACTTAGGATACGGATAGAAATGACGGGGACTTGAATTCCGACCTTTTGTGTGTAGGGAAGGAAATATGTATCAATATAATCCTCAATAGTCATTCCCCCTCCAATTCCCGGAGCCCTAAGGTTGACTGTCTCACCTCGGCGAGACAATCCCATAATGAAATAGATATCTTCAACCTCAATCTTTAGAGGCTGTCTATCCAAGGTGAAGGACTCGGTGTCCGGATCCCAATAATTGTTTGAGGATTATTCTGTGAAAATCCTCACAGCATATCTAAGAGTTGATGTATACCTCACAAGAAGAATTAAGCAGAAAATAGAAGAAGAGTGCAAAATGGAGCAACATAACATAGATGCAATAGAACTCAGATAGGAGCAGAATAATCACACATGTTTCATTAATCATAATATGAACAATAAGTAATACAATGGTGGAGAGGATTCGAATGCCAAGGTGGAAATTCGAATTATCCTGCATGGGCATGGATTATCTACACTAGGATTCATCATCATCATCAATGGAGTGTCAACAATACACCACTAGAATTCCTAATCATCATCAATGGAGCGTCATCAATACACAAGTGACTGTCAACCAGGTGGAAAATTGAGTCTAACTAAATGTAGTACGTGTAACACATGCATGGTGCACTAATGTAGTGAAGGAGGCTCAAAGGAGGGCGCAAGAGGAGTTGACTGGAGTCAGAACTGGCAATCTAGGCTCACTGGAGGTCCATCGGAGTGTCTCAGTTAGTAAACTAGTCAATTTGTCCTCAAATCAAGGAACATATCTACAAATTACTCAACTAACTGAAGTGTAATTGGTGGTAGGTGAGGGAGGGCTCCTTTCTCATGTGGTAGGTGAAAGGAGGGCACATTACTGACTAGGAGGGTTGGAACTGAGCAGAAACAGGCTCCCGGAGCTAGTAAACTAAGCTCTAGGTGCTGGGAGACACCAACCTGATTTCTGGGATGCATGCAAAAATGCATGCATGATTGAAATGAAAAATAATGAAAATTCTGGTAGGACTAGGATGGAGTATAGGAATATCCTAACACCCACCCTTAATCCATCCTGGGCCCTGGTAACTGAGACCAAAGGTCACCCAATATAATGAATAATAAATAATAGTCCATAAACCAAGGAAATGGGGAAAACCTCATGGGAAAAATACCCCCCTCAAAATAGACTGTAGGGAACACCAAAATAAATGCTCCAAACTCAAGCAGGTGTGATGCTTGGTCATATGTCTAGAGGTATCTTCTTCTTGGGAAGAAGTGGATCATGCTCAAAAAGCATGTGCTTGTACTTGCTCTTCAGATCGAATGTGATGAGAAGAAATCCATAGGCATGAGGATGATCTTGGAACCTGTGATTCGAATTAGCTGAGGTAGGATCAAATCCATGAATGTGTAGATAGTATTTTGTTTTCTCCTTTGAACCATCATAGGTGAGATTATGCCCAAAAGAACCATCACATGATAGTGATTGCTTGGAATCCAAATCAGATCCAAGACTTGAAAAATGGTTTCTTGAGATCTCCTTTGAACCATTAGAGGTGAGATCAAAACCATGAAATGCATGAGAAATTATCCCAAGTGAATGGAAACGCCCTACATCTTCAATAAACTTTTGAGAGCATGTACAAATGATCTTACAGTAGTACATAAGAGGTGAGTGATCAAGGAGAGTGAATGCATTACCTCCAATTGTTGATTTAACCTCCAAAACATTCATGATATCATCATTATGCAAACCAATAGACTCTTGTGCACGAGAGGATTTAAGAACCTCTGTAGTTTCTAGAGTGTGAGCTGACACATAATTCGAAATAGAAGATATTGAGAGCATGAGTGTATAATATGCAAGTTATTCTTCTTTGTGGACAACTTCATTATGAGATATGTTTGATACTGATTCATGATCAGAGAGACCATCAAGGAGGGAGAATGCATCACTGGGCTTGCTCTTGAAATGTTTTGGACCAATCCATTCATTCTGTTTGCCAAATCTTTCATCCAGATGGGCCCATAGCTATTTTGGAGATTCAACAGAAAGGAAGTGGGTTACCATGCAATGAGACATAGCATACACCATTGCTGCATAGGCTCTGTCACCTTCATTTAACCAATCATTCTCTTCTTCAGAGGATTCAAACTCTCTTTCAAAAAATTAATCAAAGAGACCATGTCTCTTCAAATGTGCTATCATATTTGGTTTCCACTTATCATAGTTGAATGGAGAAAGAGGAATAATTCCTTCCAGATTCATGGAAGCTATTTCAGAAGACCTGCAAAAAACAATAGAAAATATATGCAACTGCTACTGCTGCAAAAGTGAAGAAACCGCTGCAACTGCTGCACTCGAAATCTTGATAATAACCTGCAAAAAACTCTCAAGAATGGAGATAGACAATACTCTCAACAGGCTCTGATACCATGTGAAAATCCTCACAACAGATCTAAGAGCTGATGTATACCTCACAATAAGAATTAAGCAAAAAATAGAAGAAGAGTGCAAAATGGAGAAACAAAACATACATGCAATAGAACTCAGATATGAGCAGAATAATAACACATGTTTCATTATTCATAATATGAACAATAAATAATACAATGGTGGAGAGGATTCGAATGCCAAGGTGGCAATTCGAATTAGCCTGAATGGGCATGGATTATCTACACTAGGAGTCATCATCATCATCAGTGGAGTGTCAACAATACACCACTAGGAGTCCTGATCATCATCAGTGGAGTGTCATCAATACACAAGTGACTGTCAACCAGGTGGAAAACTGAGTCTAACTGAATGTAGTAGGTGTAACACATGCATGGTGCACTAATGAAGTTAAGGAGGCTCAAAGGAGGGCGCAAGAGGAGCTGAATGGAGTCAGAACTGACAATCTAGGATCCCTGGAGCTCCATCAGAGTGTCTCAGTCAGTAAACTAGTCAATCTGTCCTCAAATCAAGGAACAGATCCACAAATTACTCAACTAACTGAAGTGTAATTGGTGGTAGGTGAGGGAGGGAGCCTTTCTCGTGTGGTAGGTGAAAGGAGGTCGCATTACTGACTAGGAGGGATGGAACTGAGCAGAAACAGGCTCCCGGGGCTAGTTAACTAAGCTCTAGGTGCTGGGAGACACCAACCTGATGACTGGGATGCATGCAATTGCATGACTGTATGCAAACATGCATTTATGACTAAAATGCTAAATAATGAAAATGCTGGTAGGACTAGGATGGAGCATAGGAATATCCTAACACCCCCCCTTAATCCATCCCAGGCCCTGGTAACTGAGACCAAAGGTCACCCAATACAATGAATAATAAATAATAGTCCATAAACTGAGGAAATGGGGAAAACCTCATGGGAAAAATACCCCCCCTCAAAATAGACTGTAGGGCACACCAAAATAAATGCTCCAAACTCAAGCAGGTGTGATTCTTGGTCATATGTTTGGAGGTATCTTCTTCTTGGGAAGAAGTGGATCATGCTCAAAAAGCATGTGCTTGTACTTTCTCTTCAGATCGAATGCGATGAGAAGAAATCCATAGGTATGAGGATGATCTTGGAACCTATGATTCGAATCAGCTGAGGTAGGATCAAATCCATGAATGTGTAGATAGTCTTTTGTTTTCTCCTTTGCACCATCATAGGTGATATTATGCCCAAAAGAACCATCACATGATAGTTATTGCTTGGAATCCAAATCAGATCCAAGACTTGAAAAATGGTTTCTTGAGATCTCCTTTGAACCATGAGAGGTGAGATCAAAACCATGAAATGCATGAGAAATTATCCCAAGTGAATGGAAACGCCCTACATCTTCAATAAACTTCTGAGAGCATGTACAAATGATCTTACAGTAGTACATAAGAGGTGAGTGATCAAGGAGAGCGAATGCATTACCTCCAATTGCTGATTTAACCTCCGAAACATTCATGAGATCATCATTATGCAAACCAATAGACTCTTGTGCAAGAGAGGATTTAAGAACCTCTGCAGTTTCTAGAGTGTGAGCTGACACATAATTCGAAATAGAAGATATTGATAGCATGAGTGTAGAATCTGCAAGTTCTTCTTCTTTGTGGACAACTTCATTATGAGATATGTTTGATACTGATTCATGATCAGAGAGACCATCAAGGAGGGCGAATGCATCACTGGGATTGCTCTCGAAATGGTTTGGACCAATCCCTTCATTCTGTTTTCCAAATATTTCATCCAGATGGGCCCATAGCTCTTTTGGAGATTCAGCAGAAAGGAAGTGGGTTACCATGCAACGAGACATAGCATACATCATTGCTGCATAGGCTCTGTCACCTTCATTTAACCAATGATTCTCTTCTTCAGAGGATTCGAACTCTCTTTCAAAACAATAATCAAAGAGACCATGTCTCTTCAAATGTGCTATCATATTTGGTTTCCACTTATCATAGTTGAATGGAGAAAGATGAAGAATTCCTTCTGGATTCAATGAAGCTGTTTCAAAAGACCTGCAAAAAAAAAAGAAAATATCTGCAATTGCTACTGCTGCAAAAGTGAAGAAACTGCTACAACTACTGCACTCGAAATCTTGATAATAACCTGCAAAAAACTCTCAAGAATGGAGATAGACAATACTCTCAACAGGCTCTAATACCATGTGAAAATCCTCACAGCAGATCTAAGAGCTGATGTATACCTCACAAGAAGAATTAAGCAGAAAATAGAAGAAGAGTGTAGAATGGAGCAACAGAACATAGATGCAATAGAACTCAGATAGGAGAAGAATAAGCACACATGTTTCATTACTCATAATATGAACAATAAATAATAAAATGGTGGAGAGGATTCGAATGCCAAGCTGGCAATTCGAATTATCCTGCATGGGCATGGATTATCTACACTAGGAGTCATCATCATCATTCGTGGAGTGTCAACAATACACCACTAGGATTCCTAATCATCATCAATGGAGTGTCATCAATACACAAGTGACTGTCAACCAGGTGGAAAACTGAGTCTAACTGAATGTAGTAGGTGTAACACATGCATGGTGCACTAATGTAGTGAAGGAGGCTCAAAGGAGGGCACAAGAGGAGCTAGCAATCTAGGTTCACTAGAGGTCCATCGGAGTGTCTCAGTCAGTAAACTAGTCAATCTATCCTCAAATCAAGGAGTAGATCCACAAATCACTCAACTAACTGAAGTGTAATTGGTGGTAGTTGAGGGAGGGTGCCTTTCTCATGTGGGTAGGTGAAAGGAGGGCACATTATTGACTAGGAGGGATGGAACTGAGCAGAAACAGGCTCCCGGGGCTAGTAAAATAAGCTCTAGGTGATGGGAGACACCAACCTAATGACTGGGATGGATGCAATTGCATGCCTTCATGAAAAAATGCATGCATGACTGAAATGAAAAATAATGAAAATGCTGATAGGACTACGATGGAATATAGGAATATCCTAACATATTATACAGATGCATACAAAGTTGTAATTCCCTAGTCTAAATGGTTTAGATCTAGATCAAAAAGACATAGAACACACAACTTCCCTTAAGTTCTTATATGCAGGAGGAATCTGACCTGTAATTTTAGGATATTGGCCTTGCTTTGTCTCTGAGCTCCAATGTTCCATACAATATCCAAAAGGACACCTTCAAGGGGTTAACAAGAAGAGAGAACAAGATATTTGCAACCTATAATAACTTATGTTAACAACTAAGGAGGAAAACAACAATATCAATAACTAATATTGTAGGAAAGGTAATGAATTGTTGTATTATTAAACAAAAAGAGAGAGTTTATAACCAAATTCCTTGGTGTCATAAGCTTCCACTCGATCATCCTTTTCCTTAAACTCCGTAACCTTTCTCCAAGAGGATGATCACTCGAGATTTGACTCTCTAGCACAATTACTCCAACATCTAGCTATAGTAGACTCCTCCCCTCTCCCATGGACCTAAGTTTTCTTTTATAGGGAAAAGAGGATAAGGGGGAGGGATGAGAGATCAGGCGAGAAGGATAGGGAGAGATCTCAATAGGTTAGGGTTTTGATTGAGATCCACCCTAATAGGAGGGGATATCCATCCATGAGGGATTCTGTCTAGAAGCTCCTTGAAGCTTCTCTTTTTCCATTCTAACGAACAATGTCGCATCTTGCATTATAGCAACCTACAACATATTGGAGTGTCACATGCTGCATAATAGAAAAGCTACGAAATTGTCACAAGCTACAAAAGAGAAACCTGCGACAAGAGGAAGTGTTGTAAGTTGTCCATGAGAAACCTGTGACAATGTTGCAAAATATGTTGTTTGAAGGGAAAAACTTGCAAGGCTCTCATCTTCTCAACAAGTTTGATCAATAGGAATTCAGGGATTATGGAAAGGTACAAGGTTTATGACAAGATTTTTGTGTAACATATTTCCACCCAAAGTGTGAAACTTGAGTGAAATGATAGTTGAGACACTTTGTCAGATGAAATTTAAGGCAAAGAACCGTCGGTAGGAAACCTGTAAACAAACAACAAACACTTTATCTAGTAGAATAATTTTCATCTTTGAAACATGCATGACTCATAGCATGGTTTCCAACCAATACGTTGTAGATCCATGATATTACTAACTCAGTGCATGCCCACCGACATACATTGTGGATCTATACTTAATAATGACTGAGAACAAATCATGGCTACTAGAATACAAGCGTAGATCCATGATATAACAATAATAACAATAATGACACAATCACGACCAATACAAGACTAGATATGTCTAGCAGTACATCAATGAGGTCATCAATATGATGTCTACGTGCAAACCTAACAAAAAAATCTCCATCGCAACCTGAGTAAAGTACATAATGATAGCCCCAAGGTCTTCAACCCAAAACCGAAAAGATACGATTCTAACCATGTGAATGAAAGAGTTAACGTTGAACATGGTAGAAACCACTTGATTATCGATCAATAATGTAAACCATTAACAAGCGCGAGGGAAATCACCAATGATGACAATGACTCCCAAGGTACCCAAGTACATTCCAACAAATGCAAATAGATGAGATGGAGTCGAACACTCATGGAATCATCTGATCAGAGGTCAATGATGTAAACCTACAATCGAAAACGAGTAAACCTGCCATTCAGGCATGCAGGCTCCAAGGTACTAACCGATTTCTAAGTCTAATTCCCAGATAATGTGTTGACGTCGACAGGAATGGACTTCTTGAAGGAGGGCCATGATGTATCCCACATCATGAACATGAAATCGACTCAGGAAAGTGGTTTTTGATGGTATATCAAATGAGTATGAACAGACAAAAAAAGGGTGAGGTTGAAAATAGCATATGTTAATTCAGGGATGACCGACACGATAGAAGGATTTAATGACTGCAAAGGTTAAATCTGGTAAAGACACCCTTTGAAAACTTGTTGGAATGACAAATGACCCGGCAGCATTGACGTAATGAGGAAGAGACCAAGACATAATGAAACATAACCGAGGAATTCCTCAGATGACCCAAAGGATTAAAATGACTCATGGAACTAGTATGACTCGAAGACAAGCTGACTACCCAACTATTTGAATAGTATGGACACAAGTGACATGTTCAAAGGTGACAATAAGCTTCCATAAATATAGACTCAAAAATATTCCCCTTCCCTTGTTTTCCCATCATGATGGATGAGTGCCTCTTAGATTTTTAATGAGCTGGAAGAGGGTAACAAATGCTCGATGTAGCTCATCTTAGATGAGTCCAACCTCACACATTTTACGAACCTGAGGAAGGAGGGGTTTGGTTCCCAAAAAGGGCCCTTCGATGTGTAATTTTACATGTCCAAAGAAGGAAAACTTGGTGGTTTTTCATATTTCGAGAGTCTAAAAATCACTTGAAGAAGACTCCATAATGGAATTTTTCGTAACGTTAGTCCCTAGGGCTGAAAAAGTAAAAAATAATGCCCATAACAACTCTCTTAATCAATGGTTGACTAAGGTATTCCTTTTTCGTAAAAAATACTACTCAGTCTAAAAAACGGGTAAACTAAAACTGAATAGGTGACCTTTAAAATAATTTTACAAGCGTGAAAGAATCAAGATCTCTTGGAAATATTTTATTATTTTGGGACTCTGAAGAGAGATTAAAGGAAACTCTAAGGTTTTTTTTTTGTAAACAGTTTTTTTGAGCCCGAAAAAGCAATAAAAGTGTACTCGGTAACTTATTCTCATGTATTTACGAGCACAAGAAAGAACAAAGAGTAATCTCAGTCATATTCGATATGGTTAGTTTTGACCTACAATCTCCATAATCAATGTTAAAAAACGTGTCCGACACAAAATATTAATGGTATTTTGACAAAAAATAGAAAAAATGGTAAAATAATGAAATAAAATAATAAAATATTCCATTCCAAGTTTATAGAAGGGGTGAAAGTAACTCTATTTTTATCATTGAGTTTTTTTACCATTTGCAAGGAGAGAAAACCCCTCTTTTGGTTGAATTTTGTGGTGGAGATTTCGGGAATTCCATGCGACCATTTCCAGTGCCGTCAGATCCAGGTAACTCCTCTTCCTTCCCTCTTCATTTCCATGGTCAATTTCCTGCTTTGAAGTTAGTTTAGGGCATTTTTTTTTATCGATTTTTAGGGTTAAAAATGCGCCGATGGTGTATCAATCCTCCCTTTTGGGAACTAAAACACTTAATAGTGTCGCAGATCCCGATAGGACAAAATGCGACATTTTTTCACTATAAATGAATGTGGACTACGAAACCCGCGAGTTATGACCCAAAAAATAAATGCAAGTTATCTAGCTTGAAATTTCTTGGATGAATGTGTCCTAACCTTCCTATTTTTTATTTTCATGCACGATTTGCACACCAAGATGATTGAATGGAGAGAAAGAGATCATGAAGATGATGATGTCTGTGGGGCCAATGATCCCAATACTATGCTGGCCCTTTGTGAATGTGGATTATCAAAGTTCTTCCTTGTTCCGGGTATGAGGGCTCAGATTCCACCGCTAGATCATATCATGAGAATGTGGGATCCAGACGAACAACATTTCCAAGTTGGGGTTCATACCGTCATGTTGGAAATAGATGACATCTACTTACTTACTGGATTATCAAGGTGGGGAAGCCGTATCTCCCTCTCCAGAACAGGGGACACAGACACATTGATTGCGAAATATTGTGTTGAAAGGACCCAAAAGGTAAGCAGGAAAATTCCGATCAAACACGGTATAGATCTCACACTCAGGACCATCCTATTCACGATCACACGGGTTGCGGGGAGTAAGGTCGTACATTAGGTAACCAAGGTCCAGATGGTGTACACATTGGAGTGCTTGGATCCAACAGTCTTTTACTGGTGTGAAGGTATTTAGTAAACCTGAAAGACCAATTGACCAAATGCAGGATAGGATGACTGAAACAATTCAGCTATGGGTCTATTATAGTTTCCTTTTTCATAGAGAGAGTCCCTCTCTTTCGTCCATAGAACATCGATATCGGGAGTCCAGACGAGCGAGATCTGCGTATGAGGCGGTGGGTGGATTTGATGTCCCGCCATGGTGGTGGGACCATTATATCATATGGACCAACCTTTTTCAAGTAGTTGCATGGGAAGTTTCTCATTATAGAGGAATACGCCTACGTAGGCATGGAATTCCGAGGGGACCCAGAGCTAGTTCTTCTAGAGGGGGCACAATGGGGTGAAATAGGTAAAAATTTATTTGTTCATATATTTAATTTTTATTTGTTTTTAAATATTTGATATTTTTGGTGTACTAAGAGTTCATATTTCACTGATGCAAATGTTGGACCTACAAGGCCACTGCGATCTTCTCCCATCGAGAGGCGGGGAGAGAAGATGGGTATGATGGCTCAAAATTGATAGGTGGCCAAGGAGCTCGAGGAGGTTGAGCATAACTTTGATATGTTGACTGCTGACATCCTAGACATATCCATAGATGAGATGCCCCAACACTACCAGTGTCATATTGTAGGGGTTTCCAGCTGCATCGGTCGTCTTCTACACTGAGTATCTTAGTACATTGTATGCTACCACGAGCACTGTGGTTAGATTTTTGTTAGCTACATGTAGTGATATATGAAATCTTATGAACTTCAGTTTTTGTCTCAGGACATTTTTTAAAACCATTTTTGCCACACTTAATATAAAAGCGGCTTATATTGGCTTATGGTGGATGTATGTAAATGGATATTTTGGACTACTTGTTTAATGTATGGATTATTTACATGACGTTCTTTTTATTTATGCACTCCTTAATGAAATGTCTAAGAATGTTCAGTGTACCAATTTAAAATAAAATTGGCTAACGAGTCAGCAATTGTATTCATACTTCTTGGGATATGTTGATATTGTATGAAGTCAAATGACCTTTAAAGAAGATGTACTCTTCGAAACAAATGAAGTAGTACAGTATCACAAATAGTATAAACATGGTTTAACTGAGAAACCACAATTTGAGAATCGAGGTAGACAGTAATATGGCTTACGCCATTGGAGGAAGCGTTGATCAATAATCTGATTACCGCAGGATATTCGACGACATTGTTGGTTGCAAGACCTAGGCAAAGTCCTCCTAAGTTCACTAACTCATTGGTAGGAGAATAAAGTACCCATGCCGCCGAAGCAATGTTTCAGGTATGTCTATTGGCATCATCCGCAAATCCAGAATACATTTCCATCTATGCATCAAGCACAACATGGTATAAGCAGTCATAGCTGAAAAAGGACCCAAACACACAAAAATCAAAAGTTCACACAACACTAGAACACATTATATGTACAAAATGTACAAAGTACACATGAAAAATGTACCTAGGCATAGTAATTCTTGAGATAGATCCCATTCCAAGGCTCTCCCAAAGGTATCCCATCATAATCCACTAGTTCATAGGCCCCTTTCTCTAGTACTTGTTTGACGATATAAGGACCATGCCACATGGACTCGAACCTTCCTGCCCATAACTTGTCATGCTTCTGATCATAAGTCAGGATCATATCACCTTCTTCAAAAGTGTGGGGTCGAACGGATTTGTCATACTAATCTTTGACTCGCTTCTGGTAAGGCTCATTGGCGAAAGTAGCTTTACGATGAGTCTCATCTAATTTTGTCAGGTAGAGGAAACGTTCTTCCTCGGCAATAGTGTTGGGTAGGAGTTCGACAGCTAGTTTAAGAGATGGAATCTCACATTCAATAGGTAAAACTACTTCTATTACATACACCAATTGAAAAGGTGTGAAACCAATCATGGTTTTTACTGAATTTCAATAAGCCCAAAGAGCTGAAAATAACTTCAGGTTCCAGCTGGATTTGTGGGTTCCAACCATCTATTGGATCATTGTTCTCTACACCTTGTTAATGGACTCTACTTGTCTATTTGCTTGTGGATAGTATGGGGATGAGTTTTCATGATGAAAAGAGATCTTGGCACTGAGTTCATCCATTATATGATTCCTAAAGCAGGAACCATGATTAGTGACTATGGCTGGGGGGACTCCAAACCTGGAAATAATGTGGTTAAAGATAACAGTGTTGCATTTTTGTCGTCTTCAGCATATGTAGGCATAGCCTCAGCCCATTTTTCAAAGTAGTCAACAACAATGATGACATACCCATGCCCCTCGGCCGAGGTAGGATTATAGTGCATAAAATATACACCCCATTTTGCAAAAGGGACTGATGGCAATAACTAGATGAAGTGGAGCTGGGTGGGAGCGCTTCTTTGGGTAAAACGATTGGCAAGGAGGACATCTTTTGACTGCTTCCATACAATCTTTGAATATGGAAGGAAAAAAATATATAGCACATAGGATCTTTTGGGTTGTGTCCATCCCAGAGAGATGACTGCCACATGCTCTAGAGTGTCAGTCATTCAAAACATGTTTGGCTTCCTCATGGGTCCGACATCGCCGTAAGATAGAATCAATATCGTGACAATACAAGTGTCACCAATGATAAGTTAGTATTTCGTGTGATGATGAATATGGTGGTGGTCATCATGAGATAGTTTAAGCCAAAAGTGTTGGGTCTAGAGATACAAAATGATATATCCATACCAAGGATCAAACGTATTGATGAGAAACAATGACTCATCTGGAAGAGAGCCAATGGGATCAGATTATACATCCGTACAGGGAAGATCACACATCAACTCGACAAAGATTAAGGGTTTCTTCGACTTAGACTTTGTGAACTCCAAATCAAACTCTTGAAGGACCACAATCTGACAAGAGTATTTTCCACCAAGTACTTGACATGTCAAAATATGATACATCGTTTTGGATTCCTCCATGATCATTGTTTTGGGGAGCAAAATGTAGTGACAGAACCTTTGGACAGCAATGATGCATGCCAAAGCTAACTTCTAAACATGTGAGTCAACGAGACTCTTGCTTAAATAATAAATCACATGTTCCTAACTGTTTTTATCTTCTTGTACTAACACCATTCCAATGGTGGAAGTGGATGCAGCAAGATACAGGATATAATCCAGAGGTTGCAACATGGGTGCATTTTTCAAGGCTTTCTTAAGGTTATCAAAGGACTGTTGAACATGATCATCCCAGATTAAAGGGACATTATTCTTCGATAATATCATGTAGCCCTAGGTAATCTCTGCAAAATTGCAGACAAAATGGTGCAGAACCTTTTCCTTCCCTTGCAAACTTTGAAGTTTGGGAATATTCGTAGGGGGTGATAAGATGAAAATAGCCTCAACCTTCAATGGATCAATCAGGATCCCATGTTTGGAACCTATGAATCTCGAGAGTCTGTCAGCTTCAATGCAAAAAACACACTTGTTTGGATTCAAGCGAATATTGTAATGACGACACTAAAGGAAAATAGATCTAAGGTGTTATGGATGGTCTTCCCGTCGAGTTGAATGAGCACGTAGATCATCGAGATAGGGGTCCACAATATGCTTGATATCATGAAAGGCGTAGGCCATCTCCCGTTGGAAGGTAGCCCCAACATTTTTAATCCTAAAAGCTAACTTGTGATAAGCAAATGTTCCCCGTGGACAAATGAAAGTTGTCTTGTGCTAATCGGATGGGAGGATCTCGATCTAATTATAGCCATAAAAGTTGTCCATGAATGAAAAGACAACACTTCCGGCACAGTTATCGATGATCTGGTCGATAAAGGGGTTAGGGTAATTGTCCTTAGGACATGCTTCATTGAGGTCCCTATAATCGACACATACTTTGATAGTCCCTTGTTTCTTCAAGACTGAAACAATATTAGAGATCCATTCAGTTAACCACACACAATAAATGAATCCAGCCTTCAATAATTTTTTGACTCTTGATTTGACGGCAGCAGTCTTACGGGGGTGTACCGGGTGTAGCTTTTTCCTGATAGTTTTTGCTCCTAGGTAGGTTTTGATCTCATGAAAGACAATATATGGATCAATCCCAGGCATCTCTTCATAGCTCCATGCAAATACGTCGCAAAATTCGTAAAACAAGGCTTTGTAAATTTTAACCTCTTTGGAGGAACACGTTTGGCCAAGCTGGATATTTTCCATGATACCTGGTTTTACCGATATATCAATGGACATGGTAGATGTAATGTTTCCTACATTTCCTTTAGAGACCACGCTCGGAGTCAAAATGGGATATTGTGGATTGTTGATTAGATTGGGTGGAACCACAAATTTAATGTTGTTTTCTATCATATCTTGGTTTGGGAGGAAATACGATCGATGATGATTATCGTCCCGTGGGAGTTCATCTAGACTCATAACTTCCATTATGAACTCATATGAAGGAAAAGTATTCAAAAGATAGTCCATGGAAGGTGTGGATAAGTCCAACCAGGATGGTATAGAATATGGGTCTAATAACACAACGTGTTGATCGTTAAGGAGTGGGTCATCAGACGTGGATTGAATAGCGTCATATGCTGCCTCAGTAGGGTGGAGCAGCATGGAATCACCAATAGACTGAAATTGAGATGGACTGGGCATTACCCATGGATCTTCTAACACATGGGATTGTTGTACCATAGAAGTGATCATGTTGACCGTGGAAACCCTTGTCAGATCAGGGATGGGTAAAGGGAAGACTCCCATGAGCGAAGAGTCCTTCAGAATTCCAACTCCAACATCCTCGTATTTAGGATTTGCATGACCTAAAAGAGGAACATTATGTGAAGAGTTTTCGTGGATATTGGGTGTACAGAAATCGAGTTGGCCAATAGTGAAAATCCTCCCTTGGTGGGGAAATTGTACCAAGCGAAAGACTGAAGAGGTGACAATAGTCATTGCATGAAACCAGTTATGACCCACTAAAAAGTTGTAATCCAAGGTCACATCCACTACTTCCACATGAATGGAAATGAACTTGCCCCCAGTTCCATGGCTAACGATGGTAATGGTCCATATTGTTGAAACCCATGGATGTCAAAATATTTGAACATGGTTGGGGATCGATTAACCTCAGGAGAACCAATGGCTCTCCAACATGATAAAGACATGATAGATGTGGAGGCTCCTTCGTCCAAAATAGTATGATGGACATTTTTCCCAGAAACTATGGTATTGATTTGGAACGCAAGTTGGTGGGAGATCCTCGATTTAAGTATTCCATATGAAACATGATAGAGTTGGATGTCTCAGGGTCTACTACTCCTAAAGATGACAAGAGGGTTCTACCCTGACTAGGACAGTTTTGTAGGACCTTAAGAGTCGACATAGCACAAGGTGCTTGGGCCAAATATTCAAATATGTTATCGTTTGGAGAAACCTGAGCGTTTTGATTAAATGTCTCTTTTTGAATTGTTTCCTTGGGTGGGAGTAATGTCGAGTCAGCCACAGGATTCTCTATCTGAAGAGGACATGTAGGAGGGGTGGGAAAAGAGGATGTGGAGGATGAAGTATTTTCAGTAGTATCTCCACCAGGTGTCTTATCTGGAATACGATCATATGTCTGTGATCGAGTACTTAGATGAACCGTTTCACCACACATCATAAATATATCTGTAGTCGGTGGTGCATCCCCTTGATGGGGATGGGTGGTATTACTGAAATGAGGTGGGGTATCGTGTGCGACCATATGTTGTTGTTGTGGTGGGAAAGGATCAGTTAACACTATAGGGTGTGGTGGATCTTTTAAAAACTTATTAATAATCCTCACTTTGAGTACATTCTCTGGTAAAGTGGTCCCATTCACATATTAGGCAAGGGAACTTAGCCTTTCACTTAGTCTTAGCATCAATATTGGTCTCTTGGGATTTCTGCTTCTCTTGTTGGTTTGAAGAATTTTTGGATTTCCCTTTGTTTATCTTCTTTCCCTGGGATGAGGAGGATTGAACCACATTCACCTTAGAGGATTGAGCAGGAGAAGAGGTAGTCTTGGTGTTGTTTCCATATTGATTCTGAGATGGAGTTGAGGTCAATTCACCTTGTTTTCCAACTATTTTGGATGCAGGTTGGGCATTCATGGAACCAACTATGCCATTGGTAGGAGGTTCAGTATAGGGTATTGAATGATTGGTGGTGGGGCAGGGAGCATTGGGAATCAAATCATATAGAGTTCCATACTGTGAATAAATCAAGTCAAGGTACTGAGCACGACTGATCGCTTGATCCTCTGTAATGGCACCTCCCATAGAAACATCCCTAGAAATGGGTGGAAGAAGCGATTTTGTGAACCAATAAGCAAACAATTGATCCGGAATGGGAGCCTTAATAAACCTACTTTGCCTCCTCCACTCGTGTATATGATTGGAAATATGAGTGGAAGTGGATTGTTGAAGTGAGGTTAATAGGTTCATACCACTCGTATCTAATTGGTAATTGAAAATGTGTAAGGAATTGCATTGTAAGGGAATTCAAATATCTAAAGGAGTGTTGTGGCGTCTCAATATACCATTTTCTTGTCGTCCCTGTAAGTGCTCATTGGAAGAGCCTTAAATGTATAGAGTCATCCATCAATGATTTTTTTAAGGACTAGTCTACAAATGCGGGCATAAGATGACCTCCCTAGTTTAATCACTAAACTAGAAAAAAGAAAGCAATCATACATACATTTCCCTGACTTGATCCAATCAAAAATTGGAAGATAGAATACATACCTTTGACTGTGAGTTGTCTTGAATGATCCAATGCTCCAACAAGCTTTCTCATCCACTTATAGAAGTACCTACAAGACATGTAAACCAAGAAAAACAAGAGGAAAACTAGATCTAGGATTAGATTAAGTTATATATATGACCAAGGAGATATACAAATAAATGAATAACAAACCATTTATGGGAAATGAAATGCAATATTGTATTAATAGAAATGGTAAAGAGTACAACCACTTAATCCTTGGTGTCGTATATCTTCTCCAATGGATTCCTCTTTTATCCAAGATGTCACTTCGATGAAGGAAGGATAAGGATCTAAAGTCTATCACTCCTAGTTTAATTTCTCCAGCATAACTATATTCTCAATTCCTCCCCTCCTCGCCCATGGACAAGAATTGAATTCATAGGAAAATATGGATAGAGGAGAGATAATATCTTTAGGGATAATGGATGAGGTATGATCCCAACAAGTGAGGAATTCGAGTGAGATCCTATTAAATAGGGAGGAGATCTCATCTAGATGATATTCTGTTCTAGAGACTTCTCGAAAACCCCTTTTTCTGCTCGTACAAACATCGACATGACCTATAAGTAGAGAAACGTGCGCCAAATAAGCTTGACGCGAGTTGATGTGAGGGAAAGATGCGTCATCAACGCGGGTTGATAGTAGAGCAAGTTGCGTCGATGGACATCAATGCATGTTGCTAATGAAGCAAAGCGCGTCGAAGTCACAAAAAAGGTTGATTACAGGACAAAAAGAGTTAAGGACCATCCATCATGGATTTAGCTTTAGGGATTGTGGCAACATGTAGTCACATGGTCTTGTGCAGCTGACGAAAATTTTGTGTAATAGATTTCCCCCCAAAGTACAAAGCTAGAGAGAAAGGTGATGGGTGAATTACTTTGATATGATGACAGGAGCTAGGAACCATTGATCAGAGAACTATTGACAATAATCAAGGACTTCGTAATACAAGCTCTAACACTTTGGAGCTAAATGACGTTAAACATGGCTGCCGACCAATACACTGCAGATCCATGTTGATACTGACTGACTAACATAATCATGGCTACTAAGATACAAGCGTAGATCCATGATGAGATGATGACATAGCCACGACCAATACAAGAGTGGATCCATGTGATAGTACATCAATGAGGCCACCGACATGATATTCATGTGGGAACCTACTCAAAAAATATCCATCGCAACCTGTGTAAACACATAATGAGGATCCCTAGGGTATTCTACCCAATCTCAAATTGATACGAATCTAACTATGTGATTACAAGGTGTTGAAGTCGAACATAGTAGAAACCACTTGATTGTCGGCCAATGATGTGAATTGTTAACAAGTGCGAGGGAAATCACCAGTGATGATAATGATCCCCAAGGTATCATAGTACATCCCAATGAATGCAAATGAATGAGTTGGAGTTGAACATTGTGGAATCATTCGATCATAGGTCAATGATGTGAACCCACTGTCGAAAGCGAAAGACCTACCATTGAGGTATGCACGCTTCAAGGAAATAGGTAGTCTCTAAATCTAATCCATGGATAATGTGATGGTGTTGACGGGGATAGATTTGTCGAAGAAGGGCCATGATTCATCCCACATCATCGAAATGAAACCGATACAGGAGGAATATTTCGGGTGGTAAATCAAATGAGTGTGGACTGACACAAGGTACTTGGAATTTAAGGATAACCGATGTAATGGAGAACTTGACGATTGCAAAGTTTGACTCAAATGGATGAATCCCCTTGAACATTTTGTGGCATGACAATTGACCTGGAAGCATGGATTCGATGAGACAGAGATCAAGACATAATGCAACATGAATGGAGCATTCTTTGGATGACCCAAATGAGTAAAGAGACTCATATAACATGAATCAAAGACAAGTTGATTACCCAATTGTTCAGACGAAATACAAACAGGTGCCATATTCAAGGGAGACAACAACCTGCCATAAATGAAAATACAGATGCATTTCCCTTCCCTTATTCCCCATCACGATTGACGAGTACCTCTTTGTTTATTAACGAGATTGAGGAGGATAACAAATGCTCGATATAGCTCATCCTTCGGATGAGTCCAATCTCACATGTTTTACAAACCTGAGAAAGGAGGGGTTCATCCCTATAAGGGTCCTTCAATGTTAAATTTTAACAAGTCCAAAGAAGGTAAAATCGGTGTCATTTCATGTTTAGAGAGTCTGAAAAGACTAAAGAAAACTCCAAGGTGTGCATTTTCGTAAATTTAGTCCCCAGACCCAAAAAAGTGCAAAACAATACCTAGAAGAACTCTCCCAGTCAAAGTTTGACTAAGGAATTCCTTTTTTGTAATTAATACTACTGAACCCAAAAAAGGGGTAAACCAAAACTGAATAGATGCCCTTTCAAATTCTTTTATGAGCGTGAAAGGAAGCAAGTTCCCTTAGCAACCTTTTCATATTTCAAGAGCCTAAAAAGGGCTTAAATAAAACTATAATAGTGTCTTCGAGCATGAAAGACAGTTTGGGCCATAACTTCTTTATTATGTTTGACCTGTAACTTCAACAACAAGTTGTTAAAAAATAACTATATAAATTAATCAACAAAGAGTCTCTTAAATTGAAATGGTAAAAAGTAATACAAAATTACAAAGTAAAATATTAAAATATTCACCATCAATCCAATAAAAGGGAGTGAATGTGACTTATTTTACCATTCCATCTTTTTTCTTTTTACCAAGAAGGGTAAAAAAACCCTTGTAGTAGCAAGTTTGTATTGAATATTGTGGTCACTTCAAGATGTGGATTCGAGCAACGTCAACTCCAGGTAACCATTTTCACCATCTTATTTCATTTTCTAAAATAAAATGCTGCAATTTTCATTATTTTTTATGGATTTGGGGTCATTTTTTAAGCATAAAATGTGTGCCCTCATCGACGCGGACTGCCTTTTCGAGAACCGCGTCACAGCCAATCGATGTGGCCCACAAAAAGGCCAGGCACATTAATGGCACACTGTGTGAAAATTCAGGTCGTGTCGGCCATGAAATGCGGCTCCAAAGATGAAATACATGATTTTTTTTTGGATTTTCTTGGAGATGAAGGGTTTTTAATCCCTTTATTTGGTTGTGTAGGTCCTCAAGCAAGGAGAATGGTGCTAGAATGGAAGGAACAAGACCATGAATTGGAGGATTTGGAAGGATTACATGATGCCAATACAATGTTGGCACTTAAAGGATGTGGCTTAAATAAATTCTTCCTTACTCCAAATATGAGGGCCCAAGTGCATTTGTTGGGGTATTTAGTGGACATGTGGGATCTCGATAAACAGTATTTCCGAGTAGGGACCCACACCCTTATCCTTGAGATAGATGACATCTATTTTTTGACCAGGTTTCAAGAAGAGGGGCTCGAGCCATGATTACTAGGAAGAGCAGAGGTGACGAAAATATGGATGAACTCATCACCCAGTATTGCGAGCCCGAGACTAGGAAATCTACCGAGAACATTCCAATTGCACAATTCCATAGTCTACCATTGAAGATTGTTCTCTTCACAGTGGTTGTTACACCTAAAATCTTCCCATCATGAGATTCAGTGTATACACCCCTGGAGTTACCTTTACTGAGTGTTTGACTTGGAAGGATTTGTACCCATTTGTACTAGGTTTTGAGAGGTCGTCGCAGGTTGCGCTCATGCAACATGCGACGTCGCACCTTGCTCCATTACAGGGTGCGATGAAGTCAATTTATAGACAAAAATAGGTTCTTCGAGCTTCTTCTCGAAGCTTGCTGACTTGGGACCTTATACCTAACCTCTTGGGAGAGCTGGAACTTGATTCCTAACACCATGGAAGGATCCTTTAAGCCTTTCCTATCATATCTCAACCTATCCTATCCATACCCTATCCACTTACTCCTATTTAAAAGAAGCTCACTCCCATCCTAAAGGAGGAAGTCTATGGTACTCTTATGCTAGTGAAATCAAACCCAATAGATCTAATACTCTAGCTTGGGGAACATCTACTTCTCTCTAGGATCTTTGGCATGGCTTGTCAGAAGGAGCTTGCAGCATTAAGGCTATGGTTGTGAGCCTCTTTTCTATTGTACTCCTCACTCTTCAATACAGTTAATATAATTGATTTCCATAAATGTTGTCTCCTTGATGATGTTTATAACTCTCCTCCTTAACTGTTAGCTTAGATCTATCATATGAGATATATGCTTTCACTTCTCGTGGCTTGTCACATGTTCAACAGGGTTTAGCTACTTGCGATCTGGCAGCGCTAGAGCATTGGACCGATGAAGGAGAAAGGGATCTACAAATATAAGGTAAATGATCTGCTCTTACATTTGTATTTATATATGATCTAGGAAAGTATTTTATGTTCTGTCTTATTTGTTCTAGACTTACGTTAAGCTAGGGAGATCAGGCCTTGAGTCCTCTCTCGGTAGATTGTCCGCAAAACAAATCTGGAAACCATATTGGGGAGTTACATCTTGTTCTGTAATTGTCGATTTGAGAGTCATTTTAAGTTGATTGCTTGACACAAGCCTTTTATTTTTCACTTGCTTCTTGAGTTGATTTCACTATCAGATCTTCATCTTGAAGACTCTGATCTGCTTCCTCTGAGTTTGCACTACTCATTTTCAAACCATTTCATAGTTCATTGCTTGGAGATATGATTCATTTTTGAACTTAGACCTCACCTGTCGCACCTGGTTAATGAAAACAAAGTGACACTATGTCATTTCCGGTCTCTATTCTTTGCCTGTTAGCCACTCGTCGCAATCCTTTCATTGGTAAACTGTGACACCGTCGCACTCCCCGCATTGGTGAACCGCGACGTCGCACTGTGTACAAGCACAGAGTGCGCTGATTTGTTGAATTTGGCATGTAGGCATCCCCTCTCCATTTGTTAATCTGAGCTTTGGTTTGTTGTATGAACTCCCTCTGTGCTGCAAGATCCATCCAGAGATCCTGCCTTTGCATTTGTGTGTTGAGTGTTTGGTTTTGTTTGGATTGATTTTGGGTTCCATCTTGGATGAGTCTGAGAACCAGTAGTGGTGGATACTCTTGTCTCCCCCACCTTCATCTGCTCACCCTTGCATTCCCTCCTCTCCTTAACTGATTTGGTTATTGCATTAGATCAGCTCCTAGACCTCATTTACATCATTTTTTGAGCTTTGCTTGCTTTGCTTGCTTGGTTTACTTGCTACTATCTGATTTTGAGTCTCGTGTGTCTTTCAGCTTGATTGATTGCTTGTCTTTTCTTGAGCTTTTTGAGTATACTAAGTGTTGCAAGTAGTGTTTTCTTTTCAGTCATTTAGATCTGAAAGCGTAGTTTTTATCAAGTTACTCTTTTTGATGCATCCATTGAAAAATGAAAAGTGCTTATTTCCCATCATTTCTCAAGCATTGTTAAAGAAAATTGTTCGTGCATTGGAATGTTTTGCTTGTGCATATTTTGGAAAAATTGAATGAATGTGTGATCGTTTGTGTTTTCTTGAATTATGAGCTTCTCATTTTCTCGAAAAATCCAAAGTATACTTCAGTTTTTGCAAGATGAGTTCCATGCTAAGGAAAGATAGATGCATTTTTTATTTTCATTGCTTTTAGGCTATTGAAAGTGAAATTGAAAGGCTTGCATGCTCCATCTTAGAATTCTCTCTTTTCATCAGTTAGCATCATTTTCATTTTGAAAAAGAAAAGAAAAGGAAAAAATGTTGTGATTTGGATTAGCAGTGTTGTGATTTTTGAGTTTCGTACAAAAATGAAAAGAATGCCTTTTTAGTCAAACTTGTTTGAACTGGGAATTATTGCATTTGCTTGGTAAAATTGTTGAAAATAAAAAGATTTCTCCCTCCCATAGGTAGCATTCATCGAAAGAAAAGAATATTTAGTGCATGTAGCTAGGACTTGCATTATGCTTCCGATTATGTACTCACCTCATGCATTCACCTAACCGTCCAGATAAAATTAACGGTAGAACTAGGTAAAATTTTATAGCAACTTGTGTGTAAGTTAGAGACGTGTTCCGGCGTCGTTAAGTGTGGCAGCTTTCATTATTTTCCAGCACTGTATCCCAGGGGTATTGTAGTCTTCCACGTACTTATCGGTATATCAAGCTCGTTCACGTACCCACCAAGTACCATAATCCGTACTTGGAGTATATCGAAGGGTGTATCACGTGATCGGTAGTATATCAGAAGGTCTCTTGCCGAATGGTTGTGCATTAGACAACACCACTATGGATTTGAGCTCCCACGTACCTTGTGTATATCGGGAGACACCACTAAGATTCCTGAAACCAACTGAGTTAACCATTTGGCTGTCTTGGCAAAGCAATACATTGAGAACAACACTCGGGGATATTAGCATGCACGTACTGTCCAGGTAATCGGGTATGCAGGAAAGGGTATGGTGCCAATCCTCCTTGTTGCATCATATTGTTGGACCCTGCAGTATATAGCAGTTTGCAATGCCTTGATAATCCCGTGAGGTTCCAGACTTTGGATCCACTCTTATTACATAAATTTGCTTGTGGCCTTAGTTTGCGTAGGGTTTTGTCTAGTCCGCTTTTCTTTTAGCTTGCCTTAGGAGAAATTTTTTGTTTCAGTCACTCTGGCTGACTTTCCTTGGAGAAGGTCCCGTAGAATCCAAAACTTACCACCTGAATATCCCCTTAACCAGGAGGTAATTTCGAGGGAAAGGATGGATCCTCCAGCCAGGGTCAGGTCACAAGAAGTGGAAAACCCGTCTTTGAATATTGGAGGACATTTGTTCCCACATACTCCTCCAGATTCACCTGCCTCTCATCCCGCGCAGGATGAAGAAGCACAAGTTCCCACTTCACAAGAACTCTCTCCTATTATGTCGGGAGAGCCTGGATCATTGGAATGGATAAATCAACCCCAGGACGACCCGATAGCATCTTATTGGACATCTTCTATCGGCCACCCAGTCAGGCTAGTCCTGACAACCGCTTAACACCTTATTGCGAGCAATTGGATCATTTATGTGCTATGGGTGAGGAGTTTCAAAGTCAAAACTTTCAAATATGGTTCGACGACCAACCGATCCCAGGTCACTCTTTATCTTTCGGGTCACCGGAATCATCCACACAACATGCGACCACTATTGAAACTGGTCAACCATCCATCCCTGCACATGTATCTCCTAGACAGGAGACCAGTTCGGTACTTCCTACTACCCAACTAGTTGAACAACAATAGTCCAACACACCTGTTACTACCATGGTTACTTTACCAGTTCCACCCCACCTCAAAATTCGAGGGGAGGATACTCCATTCCCCCGGATTATCTTATTGGTAACATTACTACTAAGGTAGCTAGTCAACAACCTATGTTGGTTCAACCTTTGTATAGTAGTCAGCCTATTGTGGCTGGGGGGAAACCCCCGCTTCCTAAACAGAACATAGACAGTGGAATCCCCAACGGACCTCCCGTTGGACCTTCCCAACCCACTAGACCATCCACCATGGGATTATCTCATATTGGGGGCCCATCCAATGTAACTCAACCCTCATGGAGTCAAGCATATCCAGGTTCCTTTAACCCTGCACCGGGTCAATCTAATCTTGGAAACGCACCATACGGGATACCCTATCCTGGAAGCCCATACACTCTATGGAGGAAACAACTTGTTTTACAACATGGACCCCAACCAACTATCCCTCAAGCACCACCACCCCCGATCAGTCCACCCCCACCTCCCGTCGGAGGCAGTGGACCCCCACCCAACTTTGGAGGAGGCGAACCTCTCCCCTCTGGCGGAGGTCCAAATCATTCTACCAACAACGGCCCCCACCCTTCCAGTGGTGGCAGGAATGGTCCACCACCCCCCCCCAGGAGGAGGAGGCGGAGGACCACCCTATTATGGTGGGGGAGGGAATTTCCCTTCAGGCAGTGGAGGTGGTCCACCAGCCCCTCTAGGCGAAGGGGGTGGCGGATCTAATTATTATGGTGGTGATGGTGGTGGAGACCCTCATCCTTCCGGCGGTAAAGGTGGTGGGGGCTCCCATCCTTCTGGCGGTGGAGGTGGTCCACCACCCCCTCCAGGCGGAGGCGGTGGCGGGCCACCTTATTATGGTTATGGACCCCCACTTCCCCCTGGTAGTGGCGACGGACCTCTACCACCTCCCAGCGGTGGAGGTGGAACCCCACCTTATTGGAATGGACCACAGTATGGTGGAAGACCCCCTTACGGTCTGGGTGGCACACACCCCTACGGTCAGCTTCCTCCATGGTCACCCTTTAATCAATCGATACGAGGTCCTATCGGTCCTTACATGCCTTACTAGTACTACCAGTACCCGCAACCTAATTAACAACTGCCCTTTTTGGCTACTTTGGACCTACCTGATCTATCTCGACTGACGAACGACCACATCTACCACGAAAATAACTAGCCCCCGATCCCGGTGAAACTTCCGTCGGATATCCCTAAGTTTGATGGCAAGCCGGACGAGGATCCTAAGCACCATGTGATGACATACCATTTATGGTGTTCATCCAACTCTCTGATGGATGACTCGATCCATTTGAGATTATTTCAACGGAATCTCACTGGTTCGGCTGCCAAGTGGTACATCGAATTACCACCTCATTCTTTTCATGATTTTGGGTCTCTTGCTATGAACTTTTTCCAACTGCCTATACAGTACGAAATTGGTACAGACCTTCTCACCTCTCTCCGCCAGAATACCGCTACTCATATCTCTACTCATATACATGAGTGGCGAAGGGGATGACGTTAAGGCTCCCATTCCAGACCAACTCCTAGCAGATTGGTTCACGAAGTCTCTCATCCCTCACATAGCTCGAGATGTTTCCATGGGCGGTGCTGTCATGGAAGAACAAGCTATCACTCGTTCCCATTACCTAGACTTGGTCTACGCTCAATTGGGCACGTTGTTTGAGATTCTTCCTGACGCACCCCACGACACTTATGACCCCATGAAACCTCTAAGGGACCCCAAACTAATGACATCATTGGATCCCTTAACGCCCAGCCTGCTTCTAACACTGTTGGATCGTCGAAACTTCATGGTTCCTCCCCATTACCAACTCAAGCTGGCCACAACACCACCAAATCGACTACTCTTGCTGTAATTGAAGAGGTGAATTCTATCCAATCAACTTCATCTTAGAATTCTAGCGGCAAGAAGAAGAATAAGGGGAAACCTGATAATTCTTCCGCCCAACAGGAACAAAAGAGCACTCCTGATGATAACAAGTAGAAACAGAAACTAAAGTATCATTGTTTACTATGCGGAGATGATCACTTCTCCAAAGAATGTCCCCATAGAGACGAAGTCCAAAAGTTTCTTAAGGGTAAACCAACTCCCGCAGTCCTCAACAATCTGTTTCCCACTCAAAACCAGCAGATGATTGCTCAACCTCCTCCAGCCCAGGGGGAACCATCCAATACCACGCATGTTCTCATGGTGTGTAACGAAATGATCAATTTGAACACTCGCTCGTGATCATACGACTCGGTCCCTTCGAAGGAACCTGCTGGAAGTAATACTAAAAAAGCTTCCAACTCCTTACCTGATGTTACTGTACCATCGGCTTCTCTTACCATTGAGAAGCCATCCTTAGATTCGATATTGCGACCTCCCAAGATCACGATTCAAAAAGTTGTTTTCAATCCTAATGCTCAGGAAACACATAATTACAATATCGTTGAGGACTTGGCCCAAGATCCTTGCGCCATGTCCACGCTGGAAGTTTTGCAGAATTGTCCTAATCAACTCAAAATCTCCTTGTAGCAATCGGTGCGGTTGACCTTGATTCTTTGAATACCCTCATGTTCCGACTTGACTACTTCAAGCCAAGACTTTCCCATCAGCTCGCATTCCAAGTAGCTGCAAACATTGCTGGGAAAGTCGTCCATCATACTCTTTTGGATGAAGGCGCCTCGACTTCTGTCATGTTGATTGCCTATTGGAGAGCCATCGGCTCTCCCAAATTGAATTGTTCTCCTACCACGTTGAAAGCATTCGATGGGCGTGGCTTTCAACCTCATGGGCTCCTACAAGCTCTCGCAGTTGAGTTGGGTGGAAAGACCGTAACCATTAATGTGGAAGTGGTCTCAGCCCCAATAGATTATAATATCTTTCTTGGTCGCAATTGGTTTTACACCATGCAGGCGGTAGCCTCTTCGATCTTTCGCGTAGTACAATCCCCCCACCAAGGACAAATTGTTACAGTTGACCAATTAGATTTTTGCACACCGGACACTACTACTCATCCTGGTGACCATGTTCCTTCCATTGGACAAATGTCAAAACAGTATGAGAGTATAGGGGTTGGCCTTTTGAAAGATTCATCTCTCATGGGTGTTTTTCTGACTTCGGACCCCCCTAATCATGTTGCCTCGGTGAACATGATCTCCACAGAGATTTCATCTTACTCCACTGATACTTGGCTTGTACTAGATGAAGCAACGACACATCTGATTGGAAACGCAATGCCTCTTTCACCCGCTGAACACATTTACGAAGCTATCCAATCAGCATCGGAGGACCACTTAACCATGGCCTCCCCATCCTGTTATCTACGATGGGCATCATCTATACTTGATCTCTTACTTCAGAATTTTCATTCAGATGAGTCCATCATGGAAGTTATGAATGTGGATGATGGTCCATGGGATGACCTCCACCATAGGTCGTCTTTTCTTCCCCCTTTGGAGTACATAGAGGACAACATTACCACCATCTTTTCACCGAATATCTACCCGTTCCCTCATTCCCCCAAACTCACATGTCTTTGAGGGAAACTTGGAAAACATTGAGCCTACCACCCCGGTAGACATTTCAGTGAAACCTAGTGTAGTGGAACACATTTGCATAGGCCAGAAGTGTTCCCCTGAAGAAATAGCTATTGGTACGGCCTTATTCAAGCGATTTCAAGACGTATTCGCTTGGTCCTATGAGGAGATGCCTGGGATAGACCCCGTGATTGTTTCTCATGAAATAAAAACCTATCCCGAAATCAAACCTATATGTCAAAAGTTGCGACCAGTACACCCCCGGAAGACTGCAGCGATCAAGGGAGAGATTGAAAATCTCTTAAAGGCTGGCTTCATGTATCCTGTCCCGTTGACGGATTGGGTCTCAAACCTCGTCCCTGTGAACAAAAAATAGGGTACCATTCGCGTTTGTGTCGATTATCGAGACCTTAACAAGGATTGTCCAAAGGAAAATTACCCAACCTCGTTCATTGACCAGATTATCGACAATTGTGCCGGAAGCGTCATCTTTTCATTCATGGATGGCTTTTCTGGATACAACCAGATTGGGATCAACCCAGCTGACCAACATAAGATGGATTTCATTTTTCCTTGGGGGACGTTTGCATACCGCAAACTCTCGTTTGGCCTTAAAAACGCTGGCGCCACGTTCCAGCAGGCCATGTCGTATGCCTTCCATGACATTAAGGACTTTATGGAACCTTACCTGGACGATCTCCCTACTTATTCAAAGCAGCCTGAGTTCCACATGGATCATCTGACGGCCATTTTCCTTAGATGAAGACGATACAATATCCGTCTGAATCCTCATAAGTGTATCTTTTGCGTTGATCCTGGGTTCCTCTTAGGATTCATTGTCTCAAAGGATGGGATCCGCGTTGATCCCTTAAAGGTGGAAGGCATTGTCAACCTACCATCTCCAACTAACGTGACGGAACTTCAAAGTCTCCAAGGGAAGGTGACTTATTTAAGGCGTTTTGTTTGTAACTTCGCGGAGAAGACTAAGGGGTATATGAAACTGCTTAAGAAGGACGTCCCATTTATTTGGGGCGGTCAAGCTCAAAAATCCTTCGACAACATCAAACATGCCATCACGCATGCCTCCGTAATCCAACCGCCAAACTATTTCCGAGATTACATCTTATATCTCGCTGCTTCTGCTACCACTATCGCCATGGTTTTGGTATAGGAGGATCCAAACACCTAGGAACATGTATTATACTATGCGAGTAAGGGTCTCATTGACGCTGAAACTAGATATTCACATGTTGAAAAGCTTGCTCTCGCGGCAGTCATCGCCGTCCAAAAGTTTTGCCACTATATCTTGCTCCGCACCACCACCATCATTGCAGATTCGAACCCCATGTACCACATACTGACACGTCAAGTGCTTGGGGGAAAGTATTCACGCTGGATCATGATACTGCAAGAATTTGACCTTCTTTTCGAGAAAGCCAAGTCTAAAAAGTCCTTGGTGTTTGCTGAGCTTATTTGTGACCTTCCCCATTCTGATATAGAAGTCGAGCACAATGACTCTTTTTTGGATGAATCATTGTTTCTCATCAGTATGACTGATCCATGGTATGGATATATTACATTATATCTTCAAACCCAACGCTTCAGCCCCCAACTGTCTCGCGACGACCATCGTATAATACGTCACCATGCAAAGTATTATTTGATCATCAGTGATAGTTTGTAGTGTCGTGGCATCGATTCAATTCTTCGATGTTGTCTAACTCATGATGAGGCTGAACGCGTTCTGAATGACTGTCACGCTGGGGCATTTGGTGGTCACCTCTCTGGGATGGCTATGGCCCAGAATATTTTTTGTGCATGATATTATTGGCCTACTATCTTCAAACATTGTATTGAGGCCGTGAAATAATGTCCTCCATGTCAACACTTCCATATAAAGAAGCGCACCCATCCCGCCCCATTACACCCGGTTATTACCGTGGGCCCCTTCGCAAAATGGGGCATCGATTTTATGCACTATAAGCCTACCTCAGCCGGGGGGCATACTTACATCATTGTAGCTGTGGATTACTTCACAAAGTGGGCCGAGGCAATGCCTACATACCAAAACAACAGCAAAATCGGTGCACTCTTCATGTTCAATCATGTAATAGCGCGGTTTGGAGTTCCTCGGGTGATAGTTACCAATCATGGTTCTCACTTTCAGAACTATATGGTTGATGAACTGAGCGATAGATTGGGTTTTCGCCATGAAAACTCAACACCCGACTACCCGCAGTCCAATGGACAGGTCGAGGCCATTAACAAGGTCTTGAAAACTATGGTCCAAAGGATGGTAGCTACGCAGAAATCCAACTAGCATTATATGCTCTTTTCAGCGTTATGGGCCTATAGAAATTTCGTTAAAACCGCCACAGGTTTCACTCCTTTCCAATTGGTGTATGGATTGGAGGCTGTCTTGCCGATAGGGTGCAAAATTCCGTCTCTACAACTTGCTGTTGAACTTCTTCCTAACACTATTGCCGAGGAAGAATGTTTCCTGTACTTAGCAAAACTTGACGAGTCTCATCGAGATGCTGCTCTTGCTAATGAAGCACACAAGAAACACATCAAAGCTCAATACGATAAGTCAATTGAACCTCGTATCTTCAACGAGGTTGACCTGGTCCTCACATACGACCAGAAACATGACAAACTCGGAGTAGGAAAGTTCGAGTCCATGTGGCACGAACCTTACATTGTCAAACGTGTTTTGGAAAAAGGAGCTTACGAGCTTGAAGATTATGACGAAATATATTTGGGTGAACCCCATAATGGGATTTACCTGAAGAGGTACTATTCTTGAACCTGTCATGCATAGACTTTCTTGTATATACTGTACATGGCGTGTTTGTGTGTTTTTGTGTGGTGTGACGCGCTTGTTTTTTTGAGTTTCTTTAGATCTTGTTTCCGCTTCTTATACCATGTTCTGTCTGCATGTGCAGATGGAAACATGTTATGGATTTGCGGATGGCACTAGCTAGCATACCTGTAACCTTGCCTCAGCAGCCTGGGTATTGTATTCCCCGATAGGCGAGCTCATCAGCTCAGGAGGAAGTTGCCTTGGATTTGCAACCAACAATGTCGTAGAGTATCAGGCGGTAATTGAAACCCTAACCAATGCCATTTCCTTGGGTATGAACCACATTATCATCCACATGGATTCTAAATTAGTGGTTTCTCATCTTAACTAAGTCTACGCTATCCGTGATCCTACCCTACTTCGTCTCTTTAGACAAGTTCGTCTCCTGGAAAGGTCATTTGAATCCATTCAATAGCTGCACATTCCACAAGAGTTAAATGATGTTGCTGACTCGATGGCCAACTTCATTCTAGATTGGTACATCGCACACACATAATACTGATAATATGTAAAATCATTCACAACATGCACTGTATAAAAGAAAAGCATATAAACAAGATCACATCATTCATCATTTTTGAAACACATAATGTATAAATCGCTGGAATGTCTGTATATATATATAATATCAAAAGGTAGTGCTGATACAAAAATCTGAAGCACGACTGCTTTTAGTGAGTCTCTACAAAATCTGAAGCCTCGCAGCTTTCAGTAGTACAAAAATCTGAGGCCTCTAATCTCTTAGTACACACACAGTAACAACATATGACCTATCGCCTGGCTTGTACAACCCTAGGAGGTCTAGCAGCCCTAGCTTGCTGAGTCTGGAAACAGTCGACTGCTCTCGCAACCCTGCGAAGCAGCACGTTGAAGCACATAGTAGCTCCAACCGTGTATACCTGCATGGGCTGCGACACCTCATCTACCGACGGATCAGGAACGTCTATTGTCAACCCACTCAGGTTGGCATATACTCTATCCATCTCCGCGATGGAAACATGCACAGCCGGACCCACAACTGCTCCCTCTCCTCTCCTAGCCAGAAGAGAGGTACCCATAGGTTGTACAGGTCCCACATTTGCACACACATGTTGTTCATTTGTCAGCACTATACCAAAAAAATTATAAATGAACATCCCTTGTGTATTTTGTCGTTTATCTTTTTCATTGCATTAGATTTTAATTATTTAATGATTATGATCTTACTCTTTGTTTTTTCTCGTGATCTTGAAACTATGAGAATACGTTACCGAGTTACGATTTATCACTTTTCCAGGCTCGTTAAAATGCTACGAAAAAGGAACCCCCCGGAGTCTATCTTTAAGCTCTTTTCAGGCTCTCGAAATACGAAAAGATTGCCAAGCGAACTTGTCGCGTTCATGCTTGTAAAAGAATTTGAACGGTTGTCTTCCTGGTGATAGTTTACCCCTTTTTCGGACCAGGGGGCACTAGTTACGAAAAATGTATACTCCAGCCAATCATGACTAGAAGAGTCCTCTCCCGTGTTGTTTTACCCTTTTTCGGTAAATGAGGCTAACTTTACGAAAAAGGACCGTTGGAGTCTTCTTTAGTTCTTTTTAGACTCTCTAAACATGAAATGACGACCGAGTTTACCTTCTATGGACTCGTTAAACTCTCACATTGAAGGGCCCACCATGGGACGAACCCCTCCTATCCCAGGTTCGAAAAATATTTGGGATTGGACTCATCTATGAGATGAGCTATACCGAGCATTTGGTTACCCTCATCAAGCTCGTAAAAAATACATGAGGCACTCATCGTTCATGATGGGGAAAAAAGAAAACTTTTGTATTACACCTTTATCAGTGTCAGTACTTAATCGTTCTTGAACATGGAACTCATCTGCATTTGCATACAACACTTGGATCATATGTTTGTCCTCGAGTTCTACTTACTTCCTGAGCCTTTTTACTCCTTTGAGTCATTCAAAGAAAGCTTCCATCATCAGTTGCATTAAGATTTAGTGTCGTACTCGTCGTTTCAATACTGCCAAGTCATGCCATGCCCATGTTCAAGAATACTTTCACTATCCATTATCTATAGTCAGTACACCTTCAATCATGTCGGTTTGCTCTGAGTCAATCACGCATGTTATTGTACCATCCGATTCACTCTACACATCTTTTGTCGTGTTTTGTGTCGATTGATGGGGGATTCATCATGGCCCTCCTTCGACGGATTCATCCTTGTCGACATCAACTCATCATCCGAGGATTGTATCTAGAAACCAACCAAGTACCTTGGCCATGCATGCCTTAATGGCAGGTTACCTCACTTTCAACATGAGTTTACGTTATCAACTCTTGATTGAAATATTTCATCTTGCATTCGACTTCAACTCATTTATTCACACTTGATGATATGTACTGTGATATCTTGGGGATCATTGACATTAGTGGTGATTTCCCTCGCACTTGTTAACGGTATACATCAATGACCGGTAATCAAGTGGTTTCTACCATGTTCAACGTCAAGACATTTGTAATCACATGGTTAGATTCGTATCATTGCGGGTTCAACTTGAAGACCATGGGGAGTCATGTTTTACCTAGGTTGCGATGGAGTTTGTATTGAGTCATATTACACGGATCCACATTTGCATTAGTCATGGATGTGTTACCATATCATCATGGATCTATGCTTGTGTCTAGTAGCCATGATTGTGTTCAATCGGTCATTACTACCATGGATCTGCATTGTATTGGTCGGAAGCCATGTTGTGCATCATATGAGATTGTCAGTTCAGAGTCAGTTGTACTGCAGCAGCGTCCTTCATCCGACAAGTCCATTGCCATTCTTTTTGTCAAAGCATTTCACCTGTCCAATCTTTAAATAGCTTCATGCTTTGGGGGTCATTCTGTTACACCTAAAATCTTCCCATCATGAGATTTAGTGTATACACCCCTGGAGTTACCTTGACTGAGTGTTTGACTTGGAAGGATTTGTACCCATTTGCACTAGTTTTTGAGAGGTCATCGCAGGTTGCACTCATGCAACATGCGACGTCGCACCTTGCTCCATTACAGGGTGCGACGAAGTCAGTTTATAGACAAAAATAGCTTCTTCGAGCTTCTTCTTGAAGCTTGCTGACTTGGGACCTTATCCTTGACCTCTTGGGAGAGCTGGCACTCGATTCCTAACACCATGGAAGGATCCCTTAAGCCTCTCCTATCATATCTCAACCTATCCTATCCATACCCTACCCACTTAGTCCTATTTAAAAGAAGATCACTCCCATCCTAAAGGAGGAAGTCTATGGTACTCTTATGCTGGTGAAATCAAGCCCAATAGATCTAATACTCTAGCCTGGGGAACATCTACTTCTCTCTAGGAGCTTTGGCATGGCTTGTCAGAAGGAGCTTGCAACGTTAAGGCTATGGTTGTAATCCTTTTTTCTATTGTACTCCTCACTCTTCAATACAATTAATATAATTGCTTTCCATAAATGTTGTCTCCTTGATGATGTTTAGAGATTTCCTCCTTAGCTGTTAGCTTAGATCTATCATATGAGATATATGCTTTCACTTCTCATGGTCTATCACATGTTCAACAGGGTTTAGCTACTTGTGATCTAGCAGCGCTGGAGCATTGGATCGAAGAAGGAGAAAGGGATCTACAAATCTAAGGTAAACGATCTGCTCTTACATTTGTATTTCTATATGAGCTAGGAAAGTATTTTATGTTCTATCTTATTTGTTCTAGACTTAGGTTAAGCTAGGGAGATCAGTCCTTGAGTCCGCTCTCGGTAGATTGTCCGCAAAATAGTGGTTCGAGTAGCAGGGACTAAGTCCCACCACTAGGAAACCAAGTATCAAATGTCATGTGCCATAACATGCATGGAGCCTACTATGTTTAATTGTTGTGAGAGTCTCCTGAGCATCATGAAAGATGAACTAACCAAGTGCCAGATAGGTAGAACTAAACAATATCGTTATGGGCCTATAGTGGTATCCTTCTTTATGGAACGGGTTCCTCACTTCCACCCACAACATATAGAGATAGCTATCCCTAATCCACGAGAGCCACACATAAAGAGGTGGAATAAGTTGTTTGTCCGTCATGGTGGTCCGATCCATAGTTATGGGTCGGCTTTCTTCCGATGGAAGAGTAGGAAACTTCTTATGGTAGAGGATTATGCCTACGCAGGTAGTACATATTTCCGAGGAGATCCTGACTTGGTGCTACCAGAAGGGTCTGTCTGGTGAGACATAGGTAAGAAAAGATATTCATGCTCTTTCAAGTGTTTATGTATTTTTTGAATATATCATTTTTTGGTGTACTAATACTTCTTATGTTTTACTAATGCAGATGTGGGATCAGAGAGGCCACCTGGAGATTCCCCTATACAACGGTGAGGAGAGGGTAGGGTCGTTTCTACTCGCAATCGAGAAGCGAGAGATATACTCAGGGAGATCGAGGAGAAATTTGATAGTTTGGCTATCGACATCCCAGACATGTCGCTGGATGATTTGCCTTGGCCATATCAGCGCCACATGGTGGGAATTTCTGCGAGTATCGAACTTCTGCTCCGTCAGGTAGCTCGGGCGGTGATATTGTTATCGTGAGCGCCATGACTAGCCCCATTATCTATATGTAGTCATGTACTGAAATCATTGAGCTTAAGAATTTTTCCATGATGATGTATTGAAAGCTATGAGCTTCATATTTTTTTATAGTACTTATTTGTGGAACTTTCAATCATAATTAATATAGAAGCGGTTTAATATACAATGTGTCTATGGTGAACATAAATCGCATGGGGATTGCTTATTTATGCATAAATTATTTACATGTTATGTTTATTTACATGCTCCACTAATGAAATGTTTAAGAATATGAGATATACCAATTTATAATAAAATTGGGCAATGAATTGACAACCGTATTCATGTGTCTGGGGATGTGTTGGTATTGAACAAACTCAAACAATCTCTTCAGGAGACGTATGCGTCGGAAAATACGGAGTAGTGTAGGATCGCAAATGGCATAGACTTGGTTTAATTGAGATACCAAGAGTTGAGAGTCCAGATAGAAAATAATGTGGTCTGCATCATAGGAAGAGGCGTCGGTTAATAATCCAATTATCGTGTGATATTCAACAGAATTATTGGTTTCAAGACCAAGGCAAACTCCTCCAGAACTAATGATTTCAATGATAGGGGAAGAATACTCAAGTTGTTGAAGCAAGGTTCCAAGTGTGCCAACTAGCTCCATCTACGAATCCAAAATAGGTTGCCATCTATTCAAGCATAATATGGCCTAAGCATCCGCTATGAAAATGAGACCCTAACCTATAAAGGAAAAATTTACACACATTATATACAAAATGTACAAGGTACTTATGTAGGATTTACCTAAGCATAGTACCTCTTGAGGTAGAGCCCATTTCTAGGATCCCCCAAGGGTGTCCCATCATAATCAACTAACTCGTAGGCCCCTTTTTCTAAAACATATTTCACGATATAGGGTCCATGCCACATGGACCGAAATTATATGCCCCCAGTTTAGCAGGTTTTTGGTCATATGTCAAGAACAGGTCACCTTCATTGAATATGTGAGGTTCGACGGACTTGTCGTACTGGGATTTGATGTGCTTTGGTCGCAAAATTGTTTGAACAAGGCCGTATAAGTTTTGATTTCTTCAGAATAATAATTTTGGCCAATATGGATATGTTCTACAACATCGGGTTTTGTCGAGATGTCAATGGTAGTGGTAGGCGTAATGTTTTCCAAATTCCCTTTGTTTACCGTATCCTAGGTGAGAATAGGAGACTGGGGGTTGGAAATGAAATCTGGTAAAATAATAATGTGAATATCATTCTCTATCGTGTCTAAAGGTGGGAGGAAGGATGATCGATGGTGATGGTTTCCCCATGGGAGCTCATCCAAGCTCATAATTTCCATGATGGATTCATTGGAGGGAAATGTATGGAGGAGATGATCCAGCGATGGCGAGGACGAGTTCAAACAAGATGGTAGAGAACATGGGTCTAATGCCACTAGGTGATGGTCCTTAGGTGAATTGGATGTCGATTGGATGGCCTTGTAAGTAGCCTCAGCTGGGATGAGAGGCATCTGATCTCCAATAGAATCAATGTCAATAAGATCAAGAACAAGCCAAGGGTCCGCTGAGTTGGAGAAACATGGGGTCATGGATGAGATCATGTTCACCGTGGAAACTTGTGATGAGGGAACAGGTGTTGGAAAGAATCCCATTAGGGATGAGTCCTTGAGGATCCCGACCCCCACACTCTCATATATTTTCAAAGAGTTTCCTAGAAGAGGGACATTATCCGCGGGATGAGTTGTGGTGTCTGGTGTACAAAAATCTAATTGGTCGATAGTGAAAATTTTCCCTTGATGGGGAAAATGCACAATGCAGAAGACAGAAGATGCGACCGGGGTCACAGCGTAAAATAAATTTCAACCAAGCAATAAGTTGTAATCCAATGGCACTGCGACTACTTCCAAGTTAATGGAAACAGTCTTGTCTCCTACTTCAACGGCTAAGGATTGTAAAATCATGTGTGGTTGAAATCCACGTCTGTCAAATGTTTTCAAAGTGGTAGGAGAATGGTTCAGTTAGGAGAACCAATGGCTCTCCTGCAGGACAAGTACATTACAGAAGTAGAGGCTCCTTCTTCTAAAACAGTACGATGGATATTTTTCCCAGCTACATTGGTAATGATTTGGAATGCCAGTTGGTTGGAAACCTCAACTTAAAGGATTCCAATCTAAACATGATGGTATTAGATGATTTGGGATCCGCTGCTCCAATAGCCGATAGCAAATTTTTACGCTGATTAGGATAGTTTTGTAAGACTTCAAGGGTTGACATAGCACATGGTTCCTGGGCTAGATCTTCCACAATAATGTAGTTTTGAGCGGCTCGAGCATTGGGGTTGAAAATCGATTTTCGGATTGTCCTTTTGGGTGGACGCAATGTTGCATCTGATATCGGTTTGCCTATGGTCAATGGACCTTGTGTAGGAGGGATAATGGATGCATATGTGGTGTATTTTTTTAGTATGACCTCCATTATATTATTTATCTGGGACAGAATTGTATGTGTGTGCCCTGGTGGATAAGTTAAACATTTCACTCTGCATCGTGAGAACATGAGCGGTCATGGATGTTTCTCCTTGTGAAGGAGTTGGTTGTTGTGCAACCATTTGTTGTTGTTGTGTGGGGAAGGGGTCTGTTAAAACTATGAGTTGAGGGTTTGGTTTTAGTAAATTATGTACTTCTTCACGATGTGGGCGTTCTTTCGTGAAGTGGTCATCACCACACAGTAGACATGGATATTTAGCCTTCCGTTTTGGTTTGGCATCAACAAAGTTTGGAGTGGTTTTTTTTCCTGCTGGTTAGAAGATTTATTGGATTTACCTTTGTTTTTCTTCTTACCACCAATTTTCTAAGATGAATCAGATTGGACTGAATTCACCTCTACGGTGGGAGAAGGACTAGGTGAATAGTTGGTGTTATTAATAGCATGTGACGGGGTTGGATTTGAAACCGTATGGATTTGTGATCCAATCGATGGGGTGGAAGGCTGGGTTTTTACGGAACCAATTATGGCATTGGCATGTGATCCCATGGATGGTTTCCTTGGGTCATATGTGGGGTGAGGGGTATTGGGAATAATGTCGTATAGAGTTCCAGATTGAGTGTAGACTAAGTCTAAGTACTGGGCATGTGTGATGGCTTGTTCCTATGTAACCACCCTACCCATAGTGACATCTTTGTCTATGATATGCATTAAGGATTTGGTAAACCAATCAGTTAATAATTGGTTTGGAATGAAAGCCTTAATAAGCCGACGTCTTCTCCTCCATTCGTGAATATGATCAGAAATATGAGTGGAGGTATATTGTCGGAGTGAAGTTAAAAGATCCATGCCAGTTTCATAGCGGATTGGTAATTGGAAATGTGTAAGAAAAGCCATAGCCAAAGATCAAGAGTATGCAAAAGAGTGTGGTGGTAATTCGATATACCATTTGGCGACCGTGCCAGTGAGGGTTCTTTTAAAGAGCCTCAATCAAATAGAATCATCCATTAACGAGTTCGAGGAACACCACAAGTGATATGTCATGATGTGGTTTTTTGGATCCTCTCCGGGTTTTTCGTCAAACTTGGGTATGTTCGATGGCATCTTCATGACATGTTGAATGGGATTGTTGGTCAAACTTGACAGATCCAGTAGATCTAGTGTAGCTAGAAATGGTAACTGTCGATTTGGCCACAGGTATTGGTAATATTGGTACGGAAATTGAGTACTAGTAGGACCATAAATCGAGTGATCATAAGGTACTCCCATAGAGGTTGTCCATATGGTGGGGGTCCTCCCATGTTAGGAGGTGGACCCGCACGAGGGGTCCTCTAGAATGAGGGGGTTGTCCGAATGGTCGGGGTGGAGGCGGGACAGGTGGTGGGGGTGCTGGTGGGGGAGGGGGTGGTCCACCAGCTGGGGCTCCAATCGGTGGAAAATTATGATTCCCCCTAGTGAGATCCTAATATGGATTCCTAATGAGGGAAGCTTATACCAAGAGCCTACTTTAAATGTCAACCTGGGGAACGTACAAACTTGAGAGATGCATGCACTGTCTGTGCTCTTTATAGGATAATCTCTTGTCACAGTTAAAGGGTGGTATCGATGTTCTAAAGATTGTCTACTAAATGCGAAGGTTGTCTACTTAATGTGAAAACTGATTATGCTAAGAAATTGAATACTGGAAAGCGATGAATCTGATTAAAAGAATTAAAGTGCTAAAAGCAGTAAATATGTTCTGAGAAGTAAAGCAGGGAATCTATTCTAAGTAATTAAAATGCTGAAGTAATTAGATGCTGATCTGTTCTAAGAAATAAATATATAAAGACAGTAAATCTATTTGAAATAATTAAACTGCTGAAATAACTAAATGTTGAGAATGAAAATACCATAACAGAGCTATTTTACTATTAGGGAAACGAAGTCTGTAAATATTGTCTGCTCACACAATTTGAGTCTTGATCTATCTTATTCTACCAATCTAGAATTGAAATACAATCATTCTATGCTTACCCATCTTCTACTAAGAAGTTAAAAGAAACTAATCACGATGAGAAACTGCAGTGAACTCCAGATATAACCATGACATTGAAAGCTAAGCTATTACACATGTAATCGTGGATAAAAATATGCGTTGCAAGAAAGAACCTACAGGACTACTGAAATCATTTTACTGTACTAATGAATGCATTCTAAACTACTACAGAAAACAATGACTCATTCAACGCTACCATATATCATAGAACTGTTCATCAATGTAAAACGCATACTTGGAAAAATACCTGCAAATAGGAATATCCTGACCTACGTGTTGGAGGGGCCCTCCCCAACCCGTACTCAGGAGAGAATAAAAACTCAGAAACGCTTGCTGGAATTAATCATCAATCTTTCATTAATATGTAAAATCCATGTCAAAATAGAAGTTTGTACTTCAGTATCTCAATAGTGCAGAAAACGTTAACAATAATGTCTTTCACAAAAATAACAACAAGGGCCTCTCACTACCCGAGAGGTCCATATTTATACGATTTAACTCTAATCCTAACTGATTGTCAAAGTGCCGATTCATCTTGAAAGTGGGAGTGTGTCCCCTATAAATCAGGAAACAGGGCGCCGAGCTTGTGGTGATCCTTTAGTCTTCTACACGTCCTTCCTTTAATAAACCTGAACCTGCTCAATCATGCTTGGTTTCCATATAATCAGTTTAATTGATACGCATTCTAACATACAAGATTAATCATAAAAACAATTTCATTAAATCATTAAAGTAAAAAACTTTTCCCACAATTGAGTGCGTTTCGTTACCATTGCTTGAGCTGGACTGTGGAAAAAGGGTTATCAAAATACCTGAAAAATGGACCCATCATTCTCTCCCCTACTTGAAGGATTCACCCATCCTTGGGTGACCTATTCCTTTCGTCGATGACCTCCCTGATATCCCATGTTGCCACCTTAGGTGCCTCTGCCTGTCTGAGATACCCAAAATTCTTATCCTCCCTGGCCCATGCCTTCCTCTCCTCCTCTTCAGTAATCCATTTTTTGAGGACTGGGGAAAGAAAGAATGGAGGATTCAATCTCATCCCAATCCACCTTAGTTGGTTTCTTGCCAGGGATTCTTTATAGAGTATGGTTTTGAAGAGACCATCCTTAAGCCTGAGGGGAGAGTGGAGTTCTCTTCGATTTATATCATTTGCCACCTTGCTCCACCTTTCCCCGATGGACTCATCAACTTCCTTTTGTGTGTTGCGGATTGTAATGTCGAAGTGACTCACAGCCTCCTGTTGTTTTGCAAGGAGAATGGGTGTCAGCTCCTCGTCCTGACTGAGGATCCTGTGATTATAAATTATTCCCTCAGGGTGAGTGGGCTCAGGTTTGATCATTAATGGAGTTTTCCATTTGGATGCCACATAGAGATGATAGTTCTGGGCTCGCTCAATTTTGTGGTTCATCCACGAACACAATGCCCTTAACTGGAAATCACCCACATATGGGTTTGCTGACCAGTTGGGCGAGCTAGAAACTACGAAATTGTGCAAGAAGAACTCACTCAATCGGTCTTTCTCCGGCTCTGTGGAGTTCAATGATGCATCAATAAATTCCTTAGGAGTGCTTACCTTATAGGGAGATCTTTCTTCAATCTCTGAAGCTGGAATTCGTCCCATTTTTCTTGTAAATAAACTGCATAGACCGTCGATGGTGGTCTGAGGTCACGCATTCTCTCATATATGCTGATAGTAGTGGCAAGAACATCCTTAATTTTGATAATTTCCTAGTCCTTCCTTGCCAATTTGCTCTATGCTTCGGCCAAATTTTCTTGCAGCTCTAAATTCTTCTGTTTGGCCATCCGGAGCTCTTCTGCATGGTGCATCTTTAGGATTTGTGTCTTCTCGGCTGAGAATGGGGGAGGTGTGGCCTGGCTTCCTGGCCGAATTATTAATGTTTCCAACTCATTTCTGAGCCTTTCCAATTATGCTCGTGCTTCGGCGAGCTGGGAAACGACCTCGGGGTCTTCATTATGTTCTGGAGGGTTTTCCTGAAAGTTACCTTGCTCCTGTAAGCTCTGCCCTTCTCCTTTATCCATCTCTTCTTCCGTATCCTTTTTTTCCTCTTCATTCCCTTTCTCTTCTTCATCCTCTTCTTCTTTTTCTTCTTCATCCTCTTCTTCATCCGTAGTGGGATCCTTTTGATCTATAAAAGGATCAATGTCATCATCAGACACATTGGTAATCAGGGGGTTGGGTTCCCTTTCTTTCTCCTTCGAGACTCAGATTTTAGATACCTATGTGAATCTCTTGCTACGCCTCTTCGACCCTTGACTATTGGTAGGAAAATCTGGGTCTGATTTGGGGGAGTCCTCTTTGGAGTGTTTTATTTTGACCAAGGTGTCGGCCACACTGTCCAAGTTGATTTTTCTTTTTTCCCCTGATACAGAGGTGGTCTTACTTTTTGATTCAGGTGGCAAGGGCATAGTCCTCATTCTCTGAACGTCCTCAGCAGATACCACAATGAACTCCTCCCAGGAGAGCTCTGGAATCTGAGCTTTTAGCTCCTCACCAACTATTAGTTTGATCATCCCATGATGGGCCAAAGCATCGTCTTTTCCCTTAGCCACCTTCCTGCTCATCTCTGCTAGGGATTGGAGTAGGAAAAATGGAATGCTAATATTGTTGTTTGATGAAATGTGACTTATGTGCCTAAGAAGCTCTAAAATACGAAAATGGAAAATGGGAACATAGCTTAATCTTCCAGTGCATGTAATATACCTTGGGACAATTGCGGCCATTTCATCCCATGGTGCTGGCATGGAGGGTCTCTTGACTCCATTTTTTTCCTCATCATAAACTTCTCCACACTCAAAGAATGTTGTTTTTGCTGTGTGGTTTGCCTCCCGGTCGTTGCTGCTCCAATGCAGGCCCATTGGAAGACCAGTGTGTTTGGCTATCATGTCCTCATCCACTTTTATGCGTAACCCCTTCACCCGAGTGACGTACTGTTCATATTTTATATGCTTGAAGTTTCTTGCAAACTCCTGGGATACCCCTGTGTGGTATCCTCTCAGTCCAAGGATAAATGGCATCCATCCTGAGTTGCGAATGATTTGCAGGACTCTCGGGCTTTGATAAATGGCACTGTGATATTCCGGTTCACTCTTTTTAAAACCCTTTGTCATTTTTCGAATCTTCTCTATAACCAGATAGACCAGGGCTTTGGGATGCAGTTTTATTCTTTTAACTTGGTCAGGCTCTGCCTACGGGCTCAAGGAATGCAATGGTGGTTTCTTCTCGGGAATTCCGGGTGGTTACTTATATGCAAAATCATGGAATATGCTGCACCCGAATTCACTACCTTTCTGCACCTATTCTTTTCATCATACCTGTACTTGCCACTTCTAATCCCCTATCTTTCATGATTGATCTCTGCCTTCTTATGATCGACCTTTGTACTTCATGTGGTGAAGGTTGCGATCATGATTTGCTGAGGGTGACGGGACTTTGGTAGCAATCATGAGTTATGAAGGTCATTCCACCATGCCGCCAACTTGAAATTGAAACTATCCTCACCTGACTAGAAACGACTTTATTGTGGGAAAGTTTTTTACCGTAAAAATCAAATAAAATCGTTTAGAGATTACCTTGGTATGTATGCGTGCCTGCATTGATGAGCTGGTCCGTTTTTCATGCGCGGTGGATTCTGTAGTAATCTTGGAGGTGTTTGTAGTTGATTTCTGCATGTCAGTAGTTATGTGCGTAGGGTGCTTTTTCTGTTATGTGCGTTTTGAATTTGCTGAGTATGTGCTTTTGAAAATTGTGCCAGTTGTTGATTCAACTCAGGCAATTGTGCTTTATATTTGGATGATTACATGGTTGGATTTGATGGGCTCCCTTGAATAGCATTGCAGGCTCTCTTGAATATGTTTGAAAAAGGTTGGCATGGTGTGTCTTTGATGAATTCCGTAGTAGATGAAGACTTATTTTGCATGTAGACGTGGCTGGCTCACGTGAATTGCTTTCAGCCTCACTTGAATATATGGCATCCTCGTTTGATTTATTTTTCAGGCTCACTTGAATTGATGGCAGCGTCGCTTGATATAAATTGTTTCTTGGATGAATTGATGGCAGCCTCGCCTGAATTATTGGCAGCCTCACTTGATATATTTTGCAGGCTCTCCTGAATTGCTAGCAGCCTCGCTTGAATTATTGTGCAAGCTCACTTGAATAGGTTGATGCCCTGTACTTTCTGTTATTCCTTTGTTCTCTTTTTTGTTTTGTTTTGTTTTCTCTTTTTTTTCTCTTTTTTTGTGTTTTTTTTTCATGAAATGTGTTGAAGCTTACTATTTTGGAGCATGCTCTATCAGCATAAATTGTTGTTGGTAGAGTACTTGTGTAAATTCCTCTTTGGAATTTGGTTGTTTGTATATTTTTAGTCGGTGCCCATTCACGATCATGGGGAACTCATCATCATCAATTGTAATAATTCTCACAGCCCCATTGTCATAAATTTTCTGTATACTGTAAGGTCCAAGCCATCTAGTGGTTAGCTTCCCTTTGAATGTGTGAAATCTGGAGTCGTAGAGTAGTGCCCAATCACCCTCTTTGAATTTCTTATCCTTCAAATGTTGGTCATGCCATTTATTTCTTTGTTGTTGGATGATTTCAGTATGTGTAAGTGTTTGTTGGCGGTGTTCATCCAGTTGATTTAGCTGTAGCATGCGTTCTTTTTGAATGTCTGATAGGTTCATATTTAGATCGGTTGCAATTCTTAATGTTTTTACTTCAAATTCAATTGGTAGCATGACCTTTTTCCTATAGACTAGCTCATAAGGTGTGAATCCTGTTGTTGTTTTCCATGTAGTATTGTAAGCCCAGACTGCTTCACTAAGTCTGTCAGCCCAATCTCTTTTGTGAATTTGGACAGTTTTTGTCAAGATTCTTTCTAATTCCCTGTTGGTTACCTCAGCTTGACCATTTCCTTGAGGGTGGTAGGAGGATGACTGTCTGTGCTTTACATTGTTTCTTTTCATAAAGTCTTCAATTAAATTAGATGTGAATTGTGGTCCTTGATCCGAAACTACTTCTCTTGGCACCCCAAATCTGCGAAAGATCTGCTCAGTAAAGAATTTGGCCACACTAGTTTCATTTGCAGCAGTCAGTGCTGCTACCTCATTCCATTTTGTAAGGTAATCATTGCATACAAGGATGTAGCTCTTCTGATTGGACTATGGGTTGAATGGGCCAACAAAATCGAATCCCCACTTATCGAATGCTTCTAAATATATTTGTGGGTGTAGTGGCATTTCTTGTTTTTGTGTTGGATTTCCCATTCTCTGGCAATCGTCACAATGGGACACATACTCATAAGCATCTCTGTGGAGTGTTGGCCAATAATACCCTGTTTGCAAGATCTTGTAGGCTGTCCTTTTTGCAGCGTAGTTTCCTCCACAGGGTTCATTGTGGGTGGCATGCATTATGTCATGTACCTCATCTTCCCTAATGCACCTTCTAAGTACTTGATCTGGTCCCTGTTTAAAAAGCATGCCCTCTATCCATGTATATGTGGCACTTTGTCTTATTACTTTTGTCCTTTCTTTATAACTGTAACGTTCTGGAAACTTCTCGGAAACCAAATAGTTTGGTATGTCAGCAAACCATGGACTTTTTATTGATATGGCAAAAAGGTGCTCATCAGGGAAGTTATCTTGGACCAATTCATTATCTGTCCCATGTGTTACTCTTGACAAAAAGTCTGCTACGACATTATGCTTGCCTAGTTTATCTATTATAGTGATGTCGAATTCCTATAGAAGTAGCCTCCATCGAATAATTCTTGCACTTGTATTAGGCTTGTTCATAAGATATCTAATCGCTGAGTGGTCAGTATGGATAAAAATTTGGTATCCTGTAATGTAATGCCTGAATTTGTTGATTGCATGTATGACTGCCAGAAATTCCTTCTCTGTGACTGTGTAGTTGAGTTCTGCCCCAGCCAAATTTTTGCTTATATAGTATATGGCATAGGGTTTCTTGTCTTGTTCTTGCCCAAGCACAGATCCAATTGCTTTATCTGATGCATTGGTGTGAATGTGAAATGGAATTTCCCAGTTTGGTGTTTGAAGTATTGATGCTGTGATGGTTTTCTGTTTAAGACTTTCAAATGCTGACATGCAATTGCTTGTCCATATGAACTCATTGTCTTTTGTGAGAAGTGCAAACATGGGGGCAGCAATTCTGCTATAATTCTCAGTAAACCTCCTGTAGTACCCTGTCTGTCCAAGGAAGCTTCTCACATCTCTTTGTTTGACAAGTGGGGGCAGTGTCTTGATTACTGATACTTTGGCTTGATCCACTTCTATACCTCTCTGTGATATATGATGTCCTAGAACAATTCCTTCTTCCATTAACATCCTGCATTTGTCATTTCTTAGGCACAAGCTCATCTCAATACATTTTTACAATATTAATTCAAGGTTTTCCAATGCCTAGTCAAATCTCTGTCCATAAGGTGTGAAATCATCCATGAATACTTCCATTTTGTTATTTAGAAAATTGGAGAAAATACTCAGTATGGCTCTTTGAAATGTTGCTGGGGCGTTACATAGACCAAAGGGTAAGACCCTATAGGCGTAAGTTCCCCATGGGCATGTGAAGGTCGTCTTATCTTGATCAGTTGGGTGTATTAAAATTTGGTTGTAACCACTGAAACCGTCTACGAATGAAAAGTACTTGTTTCCAGATAATGTATCCAGCACCTGGTCTATAAATGGAAGTGGAAAATGATCCTTCTTTGTTGCTTTATTCAGCTCCCTATAGTCCACACAAATTCTCCATTTGCCTCCTTTTTTGGGCACTATGACTAGTGGTGAGACCCACTCACTATCAGATATTGGATAGATGAACCTTGCGTCTAATAACTTTTGTAATTCCATTTTGACTATGTCTTTTAGTGCAGGGTTCAGCCTTCTTTGTGGTTTCCTGATGGGAGTAGAACCTTCTTTGATGTAAATGTAGTGTTTGCAGATATCAAGATGTATTCCTTTCATATCTGTATATGTCCAGGAAAATGCTTTACTTTGTTGTGTTAGTATCTTCATCAATTTCTCTTCTTGCTCTGGTTTTAAATTGGAATTTATGTTGACTGTCTTGCCAGGGTTAATTTCCACGACTTTTACCTTCTCAATCTGTTCTGGTAGCACTTCTGTCCATAAGTCATCCATGTTCTGTTTTGAACTTTCACCTGTTTCTGTAGAAACAAATTCTTGAATAACATGATTGTTAGGAGATATATTTTGTATAAATCTATCTATATGGCCATCTTCATCTATTGCCTTTAAATATATTGCAGCATCAATTGTTAGGATAGGTCGGAGGTTTTGATTTGGTGTGTTCTGGGAATCATCAGTCCAATTTTGATATTCTAACTCTGAGGATTTCATTGCTGGTGGGTAGATTGTTATCTTATTCCTTGTATGTCCACTGGTGATTGTCATATTTCCTGATCGGCAACCTATGTAAGCGTCTGCAGTTGCTAACCAAGGTCTACCTAGGATAATTGGATAGCCACTAAGTTTGCTTTTTATTTCGATTATTATAAAATCAGCTGGGTATTCCCAGGACTCGATATTTATCATGATGTCTTCTAGCATTCCTTCGGGCTTCACAGTGGACGTGTCTACTAGTTGGAGTACTGTTGTAGTTGGTCTTACCATTGATTGGAGTCCTAGGTATAACATGGTTTCTTTAGTCATGACATTGATCACAGCTCCTAGATCGATTAAGCTTTTATTTATTTGCTTGTTATTTATGGTGACACTTACTACAGGACTACCAGGATCAAGATATTTAGGATTTATTATGACACCTAGCATCAAATCGGCCAATTGTCCCACTACATTAATAGTTGGTGGGTCACACTTCCTTCTTCTTGGCTTCTTTAGGCAATTCTCTCTAATGAATTTGTTGCAGATGGGCACATCCCTTATGGCTTGTAAGATTGGGATTTGGTTGTTTAAGTGTTTGAATTCGTTTAAGATTATATTCTCTTCCTCTTCTTTTGTATTCTGGACAAGTTTTTCTGGAAATGGAGGGTTTCTATTTCGTGTTAGTGGTATAATTTCTTCCTCAGGAGGTTCTGGTTCATCAGGATGCTGAACATAAGGTTCTGATGTGTGGTCCTGAGCTTCAGGTACAGGTTGTTGGATGTTGTGTGGGGGTGTATTCTGCAACGTTTTTCCAGATCGTAGGTTTATTTCATTTATTTCTATGGTGTCTACAACATAAGTTGGGAATTGTGTGATATCAGTGTTGTAAGCCTGCTGCTGTGTGGGGGCCTGTTATTATTAGGATTTGGAATTGGTTGGGCTGGAATAGGTGGAGGTCTGGGGGGTGGTTGAGGTTGTGGGGATGGCATAATGAGTGGTTGTTATAATGGCGCCCTCCAATTTGATGGATGTGGGTACTAGTTTTCATAGTTTGTGGTGGATGGAAACGGTGGGGGGTATTGAGGATAAGACGGTGGATAGTATGGCTGTTGATAGGATGGTTGATATGCTTGCTGGTTTTGTTTCCATTGGTTTTGATTTGGTTATGCTTGCCATGGAGTCGGTGCAGAGTTCCAATTTGGTTGTCCTTGATTATAGTAAGTTTCATTGCTCTATTGATATGGCCTAGCAAAATTATTCCTCCTCTAATTTATAAAACACAACTGTTCTACAGTTCCTTCAGCTGCTGGGTCTTGAATGGCTGCCTTACATGAGGGTCAGAGGGGACATTTATCAGTGGAATGGTCATCGGTGTAGAGACCACATACTTCTATTATGTTTAAGGTGTATTTCCCCTTATCATGCTTCTTCCTACAACGAGGACAAAATACTGCCAAGGCTTGGTTAATTTCATCTTGTTTCTTTTTTATTTGAAGAGCATCAAGTTGCATGGCTAGGGATTGCAGTATGTAAGTTTTTATGTCATCCAGCAAGTTTCCTAAATCAGATTTTGTAAATGAGGATGATGATCCACTGGTGGTTGTATGTGTATCCCTCGTCCCATTCTTAGTTTTCCTAGATCTTGAGTAGTTTTTGAATATTTGCGGGATCTGGTCAAAAGATTTTTGGAATATGTCTCCATCTCCAAGGAGATTTAAGACTTCAAAATTCTCCTCTTTTACACCCCTGATAAGGACAAGCTTTAGTGATTCAGGATCTAATGTGCAATGGCTGGCTCGTTTGTAGTTGATTTGAAATCTTTGGGCATAATCTTCTAATGACTCTCTATCTCCTTGTTGCATCCTAAATATTTCATCCCTAGTATCTTTGGCCTTGCAGTAGTCCCTATATTTTTCTAAGAATGACTGTTTCATTTGATCCCGGCTAAAGATACTATTTCCTTCAAGGCTCATGAACCACCGAAGTGATAGGTCTTTTAGTGTGGAAGGAAAAGGCCTAAGCTTTTGTGCATCAGTAGTGTAATCAAATGATCTGCAAACTACCTCAAATTCAAATAGGAATGTGTCAGGATCCTCTGAAGTCAACCCATGAAAGTTTGGCAGATTATTAGGATTGATGTTCTTCATTCTGGCATCTTCGAGAGGTATTCTAATGGGAAAAGTGAAAAGCTCCCTAGGTTCTTCCTCTTCATTTTCCATTGAGGTGTTTGAGCTGGAACTGGTAGTGAAGTTGCTTCTGTTTGGATTGTATGTGGAGTCAGTCTCATTTTCAGAGTGTAGAAATTCAAACTGAGAATGGTCAGAACTGTTATTACCGTTGTTGCTCATGGAATGATTGGGCAGAAAGCGGCGAAACCTATCCCTTTGCCGATGAGGCATTCATTGGTAGAAGATATTTATGTTTTTGTTTTATGTAATTTTTGTTTCCTTTTTGTGGTTTTTAGGTGATGTCTCCTAAAAGATTTAGTACCTCCCTGGCAACGGCGCCAAAAAGTGGTGAGCTCCTAATATGGATGCCTAATGAGGGCAACTTATACCAAGAGCCTACTTTAAATGTCAACCCGGGGAACGTACAAACTTGAGAGATGCATGCATTGTCTGTGCTCTTTATAGGATAATCTCTTGTCGCAGTTAAAGGGCGGTATCGATGTTCTAAAGATTGTCTACTAAATGTGAAGGTTGTCTACTTAATGTGAAAACTGATTATTCTACGAAATTGAATACTGGAAAGCAATGAATCTAATTAAAAGAATTAAAGTGCTCAAAGCAGTAAATATGTTCTGAGAAGTAAAGCAGGGAATCTATTCTAAGTAATTAAAATGCTGAAGTAATTAGATGTTGATCTGTTATAAGAAATAAAGATATAAAGACAGTAAATCTATTTGAAATAATTAAACTGCTGAAATAACTAAATGTTGAGAATGAAAATACCATAACAGAGCTATTTTACTATTGGGGAAACGAAGTCTGTAAATACTGTCTGCGCACACAATTTGAGTCTTGATCTATCTTATTCTACCAATCTAGAATTGAAATACGATCATTCTATGCTTACCCATCTTCTACTAAGAAGTTAAAAGAAACTAATCATGATGAGAAACTGCAGTGAACTCCAGATCTAACCATGACATTGAAAGCTAAGCTATTACACATGTAATCGTGGATAAAAATATACGTTGCAAGAAAGAACCTACAGGACTATTGAAATCGTTTTACTGTACTACGGAATGCATTCTAAACTACTACAGAAAACAATGACTCATTTAACGCTACCATATATCATAGAACTGTTCATCAATGTAAAACACATACTTGGAAAAATACCTGCAAATAGGAATCTCCTGACCTACGTGTTGGAGGGGCCCTCCCCAACCCGTACTCAGGAGAGAATAAAAACTTAGAAACGCTTGCTGGAATTAATCATCAATCTTTCATTAATATGTAAAATCCATGTCAAAATAGAAGTCTGTACTTCAGTATCTCAATAGTGCAGAAAACGTTAACAATAATGTCTTTCACAAAAATAACAGTAGGGGCCTCTCGCTACCCGAGAGGTCCATATTTATACGATTTAACTCTAATCCTAACTAATTGTCAAAGTGCCGATTCATCTTGAAAGTGGGAGTGTGTCCCCTATAAATCAGGAAACAGGGCGCCGAGCTTGTGGTGATCCTTTAGTCTTCTACACGTCCTTCCTTTAATAAACCTGAACCTGCTCAATCATGCTTGGTTTCCATATAATCAGTTTAATTGATATGCATTCTAACATACAAGATTAATCATAAAAACAATTTCATTAAATCATTAAAGTAAAACACTTTTCCCACAATTGAGTGCATTTCGTTACCATTGCTTGAGCTGGACTGTGGAAAAATGGTTATCAAAATACCTGAAAAATGGACCCATCACCCCCATGGGGTGTTTTTGGTTCCGGGACAAGGTAATCCTAGATAAATATTTCCTGAAGCAATTTGATAGATTTGACTCTTTTCCATATTGTGATTACCCGGATATATATAACCCCATGTGGGTTGAGCCCATACAGATGGTCCCCCCGTGTGATGTGCCCATGAAGGTTTTCCCATGGTCGGGGGTGAACTCCCAGTCATATTGTAAGTCATAAATGAAGGTTTTCCTCCACTTACATTGTTTCCACTAACTAGAGGTTTCCCCCTAGTTAGGTTTTGTCCACTAACTAGAGTTTTTCCTCCAATTAAGTTTTTCCTACCAACCGAAGTTTGCCCCATAATTAGGTCACTAACCATAGGTTTCCCTGAGTCCATATTTTGACCACTAACTAGAGGGTGGCCTCCAATCATACTTTGTCTCAAATATTGTGTTCCAGTCACAAAGTTAACAATGGTTGAAGGTTTCCCCTCAATCATTGAGGTCAAAAGAGGTCTAGAACCGACCAATTGATGTGAAACATATCGAAAAGATTGGTTACCTGGTTCGTAGGAGGCCATATTGGGAACAGACATTCCTGGTGAAGGAAAAGAAAAATAATACAGCGGAGAATGGTGTTCAGGGTTCACTACTTCCGAAGTGGACTGGGGAGGGAAACTCTAGCTCCTTACCCGTTCACCAAGTATATGTAAGCAAGATACGGTATCTTGAAGTGGTCCGAAAGAATATTTGTTTGAGATGAGTCTGGTAGGATGCGGAAGTGGAGGTGTCTCCACAGTTGATGGTGAACCAAAATTGGAAATAACTTTCCCCAGGGAGGTCCCCCAAAATGAATTGGTTGGATCGAAAGCAGTCATTATCGGTTCATCTGGAGGTTGAGTGAATATCCAATCGAAGGCTCCAAGGTTTCCTTCAAGTGAATGGTGGAAATATGTGTCACGTGAAGAAGGTTGTTCCACCACCAATGGTCTGATAGGATCGGTGCTGGGAGGATTTACAGGAGGAGAGAAATACCCTCCTAATTCAGTAACTGGAATTCCTTCATCGTGTGAACAAGTTGTAGTGGGTTGGTCCATATCTTCCCTTGTGCTTCCTTCCCCGATGAGAGGGTATTCAGGTGGAAATTTTTGTATTCTACGGGACCTCCTTAAGGGTTGCTAAGCCAGAATGGCTGATGAAAGTCTTCTCCTAAGAGTCTTCTATGGAAAAAACCACTTCAATTCCTACTCAAGCTAAATCCCCAAGCAAACTTATGTGACAAGTGGGATAGAGAGTTGGATCCTCACAGGAGTGTCAAGGCGTTGCAACTCGCGATATACTGCAGGGTCCAACAGTAATACTCAGTCCAATATTTTAGAGCACTAACTAGGGAGGATTACCCGACTACCTAACACTATGTGTGTAGTAGCTCCCCGAGTGTTGTTCTCGATGTATTGCAACATCAAGACGGCCAATGGTTGACTCAGATGGTTTTAGGATCCTAGTGGGGTCTCCTGATATACACAAGGTATGTGGGAGCTCCAATCCATAGTAGTGTTGTCTAATGCACAACCATTTGACGTGATCCTTTCTATATACCGTCGATTACGTGAAGTACCTTTCTATACACTCGTAGGTACGTGAAAGGTCGTTCAATATACCGACTAGTACATGGAATAACTACAAGCCCCCGGGATGCGGTGTAGGCAAAGAATGACAGCTGCTACGCTTAAAGACGTCGGAACACGTCTCTAACCTATCACACGAGTTTCTAAATATTTTAACTTAGACGAGCACTTGATTTTATCTTGTACGGTTAGGTGGATGCATGAGGTGTAGACTCGAACCAATATGCATGAATAAGCTAAATGAGATGAAAGTCTTTTATTTTTCAATGAAAACTATCTAAGGAAAGGAAAGAGATATTTCTGCTTTTGTTGAAACAATTAAAATCTACCCTGAAACGCAATACTATCCTTTCACTTTTTTCCTTTTGCAAAACCAAAATAACACCAAAGCAAAAATTTGTTTTTTGTTTTTTCAAAAGAGATTTGACGATGTAAATAGAAAATAAAAGAACAATGGAATCCTTTAATTTGGAAAACACCTCAATTTCAAACAAAGAAGCAAAGGATTTAAGAGGATGATTTTTCAAAGATCTCTGGAACATGCACTAAATGTAAAAAATGATTGAAATATAAACTTTATGATCAATCTAAGAATTCTTCTATTTTTCAAAGACTTTTAGAAAATCAAAAGGAAGAGAACATGGAAAATTCTTAGCTCTTTCAAGTTTTCCAAACAATTGTCCAAGATCCAAAGGATTTATCTTCTCAATGAATCAAAGCACTACACTTCAAAGATGAAGAGAATGAAAACCCAATTCCTTTTAACACTATGTTCAATCAAATGCCAATATGACTTTGCTCACTTCGAGAGAGTTCTGCAACTTTTGAAAACAAAATATATCCACCCAAGCAATCAATCACAAATCATACAACAATCCAAACCAAACATACACTAGCAAGATTTGGTACAACAACACACTTTCATAGGTTTCAAGACTTAAAATAGAGCATATTAGAGGCTTCTACAAGTCCACAAGACTAGTCACACTTGCAAGGGAATAAACTCACTCAAGGAAAAGCAATTAAATGCTTGACTATAAAGACTCGACAAGAAATCACACTACTCCAAATTCCAAGAATAAAAACAGAAACAGAGATTTGAGGAAAATACAAACATTGACATAAACTCAGAAGATGACTAGGTCCAAGTCTGAGCAGGGATAAAGGCCCTACTACAAAATTTTGCAATGCGACGCGGTATGTCAGCACAACAAAGTGTGTCTTTGTGGTTCGACGTGGTCTAATACACTACCTAGGTGCATCGATCGCGCACTGTATGTAAAAGGTAAAGCGCATCAAGCTTCCAAAAGCGAATTTTTTCACAAATGAAAGCTACAAAAACCATAAACTCGACAAATATGAGTGCGCCTAGGGTTCCAAGAGTAATATGGATGACCCAGTGACTCTATAAAATCAAATCCAAATAAAAAAGTGACACGATCTAAGAAAAATATGGGCAAAGAAAAAAATAGATCTAGAGAGAAAAGCTCCCCAGTATGGTCGCCAATTTTGTTTTCAGGACTAGCTTGCTAATGTGGACATAAGCTGACCTCCCTAGTTTAATCACTAAACTAGAGCAAAAGCAAGCAATCATACATACAATTACCTAACTTGATCCAATCACAAATTGGAAGATAGAAGACATACCTTTGAGTGTGAGTTGTCTTCAACGATCAAATGCTCCAGCAAGCTTGCTCATCCACTTATAAGAAGTACCTACAAGACATGTAATCCAAGCAACACAAGAGGAAAAATAGATCTAGGATTAGATTAAGTTATATATATGACCAAGGAGATATACAAATAAATGAATAACAAACAATTTATGGGAAATGAAATGCAGTATTGTATTAACAGAAATGGTAAAGAGTACAACCACTTAAGCCTTAGTGTCATATCTCCTCTCCAATGGATTCCTCTTTGCTCTAAGATGTCACTTCGATGAAGGAAGGATAAGAATCTAAGTTCTATCACTCCTAGTGTAATTTCTCCAACATAACTTTATTCTCAATTCCTCCCCTCCTCACCCATGGCCAAGACTTGAAATTATAGGACAATATGGATAGAGGAGAGATAAGATCTTTAGGGATAATGGATGAGGTGTGATCCCAAAAAGTGAGGAATTCAAGTGACATTCTAGAAAATAGGGAGGAGATATCATCTAGATGATATTTAGTTCTACATACTTCTAAAAAACCCCTTTTTTCCTGTATAGACATCAACGCGACCTGGAAGTAGAGCAACATACGCCAAATAAGATTGACACAAGTTGATGTGAGGGAAAGTTGTGTCATCGACGCGGGTTGACAATAGAACAAGACACGTCGATGGACATTGACACATGTTGATAATGAAGCAAAGCACGTCAAAGTCACAAAAAAGGTTGATTGCAGGACAAAGGAGTTAAGGACCATTCATCATGGATGTAGCTTCAGAGATTGTGGCAACATTTGGTCACATGGTCTTTTGTAGCTGACAAAAATTCCATGTAACAATGACTTTGAAGAACACCAAAGATGGACAATCATGACATGTTTCTTTGGGTATTATCTGGGTTTACTGTCAAATTTGGGGATATATAACGATAGTTTGGAAGGTATGGGGGAGCAATGAGGCTCATGTAGTATGGGATCATTAATGAGTCTCGACAAGTCAGGAAAATCCAGTGTTGCCAGAAAAGGAAGTTGTTTATTGGGTTGTGGGTATGAATAATATTGATATGGCATTGGAACACCCGTAGGGACATACACCAATGGTGGTTGCATCTTGAATCTAGACAAGGCACCTGCAGGGTACTGTTTGAAAAATTGATAATTCGGAATTGTAGGGTTGAAGGGTTGTGGATATTGAACCACCGGGTTGAAAGGTTGCGGATTCTGAACCATGGGGTTGAAAGGTTGAGAAGGAACAACTCCTTGATTTGGGGGAGGCGTTGCAGGGGGTGGTGTCCACTGATTATTCACAACGCCTGGGTAAGGTAAACCAGAATATAAATTCGGGTTTGGGGGGTAAATGGGATGTAATTGATTCATTTTCCCCCTAGTGGGATTATTGATACCTACCATAGATTGCCCAAAAACAGGTGGTTTTTATTGTCCCCATGAGGCATATGGTACCACAGTTGGAGGTTGACTACTGGCCATGCTTGGTCTTGTAGCCAAAGGTTGTCCTCCAGATATAGTGTAGATTGCAGTTGATGATTGACTTCCAGCCACATTTGGAATTCCAACAGAAGGTATATATGATATTCCTACTGGGACATTGAAAGAAAATGATTGGGAAGTCAGAGTAACTACCGCATTATTAACTACTTAAGAAGTGGGATGTGTACCTATCATAGTAATCGTATGGAATGGAGTGACATTAGGGTTAACCACTTGACTAGGAACAATATCGATAAAGTGACCAAGGATTTGACTTGGTAAAACAACTGGGATAGTCCTAGCGGGAGAAATATGAGATGGATTCAACTCCATATACAATGGGAAGGCGCTACTCATATTGTGAAATTGAGAAATATCTTCACCTAACGAAGTATCCCATAACGAGGAGGATAGATCAAAAATAGACATCACCAAGTCATCGAGTGGAGGCTAGGTGAACACCCAATCCCCGGGCGTAGAATGACCTACAAACAACATATGAAAGGATGTATCATAGGAGGAAGGTGGGGTTGTTCACAAACTAGAAGGATCTACCACTTTAGAAGTGGAAGGCAAGGATATTTCTGGATTTAAGGTAATTATACCTTATTCTTGACTAACATGGGGTGTCCATAAGTTATTTACTGTCGCCATAAGTTCTTCATCCACATGTAATCCAGAAGCGATAGTTTCTCGTAGGGATGACATAAGTTCTTTGTCCGTAAGGGGTCTAGTGGTTTCCATACCTAAAGTTATTCTATGAGAATATTCAAGTTGAAAAAGGGGGTAGTGGGTACAACAGTTGTAGCCACTACCTGAACAAATGGTTGATTAAATTTTTTTTCCAATCGAATAGTGGTAGATGGAAGGGCCTCGAACTGTTCAATAATTTTGATGGATCCCTTGGGTGGGTTATCTCGTGGCGTTACAATAGCCTCTCATGAGACAACCTCCCCACCCAAAATTCCTTGGCTAGAAGGGGCTTGGGTACGTCGAGGTGGTGGTTGGTTAGGTCGGGGTCTAGATTATTCGGGCTCCATCCCTATCTTTTTGCACGATTTCCTCAGGGGATTGTGGTCCGTCATGGTGTAAGGATAGGTGATGAGAACTAAGTCTCTACTTAAAGTCTTCTAAACAAAACACACAAAGCAAATGCTCCTCGATCTAATGGCAATAAGAAAACTTGTGAAAGGGTGGGATTAAAAGTTGGATCCTCATGGGTTTTTCAAGTGTCACAACTCGCGATATATTTTAGGGTCCAACAACAATACTTGGCCCAATATTTCATAGCACTAACCAAGGAGTATTAGGACCATACCCTTGGCCGTATTACCTGATTACCTAACATTACATGCATGGTAATATCCTCGAGTGTTGTTCTCAGTGTATTGCGACAATAGGATGGCCAAAAGGTTAACTCAGTTGGCATCAGGATACTATGAGGGTCTCCCGATATACTCAAGGTAGATGGGATCTCCAATCCGTAGTAGTGTTTTCTAATGTGCAACGATTCAAAAGGGGCCTTCCGATATACTCTTTGTACATGGAAGGACCGCAGAGTCCCCGGATTGTAGCGCTGACAAGCTAATGATAGCTCCTATGTTTAATGGCATTGGAACATGTCTCTATCCTAACACACAGAGTTGATAAAGATTTTAATTAAAGAGCGCTTTATTCTATCTTGAACAGTTAAGTGGACAAGTGGAGTTTCGACCGACTCAAATAACATGCAAAGAAATGAAAATGCAATCTTTCACTTCGATGAATGTTATACTATGAGAGGAAAGAAAGCCTTCTCCTTTCAAAAATTGTCCTTAAGAGAGAGAGAGAGATTCTCAAATGCAAAAATTCCCAATACACATGCACTTTTCAATTTCAATTTTTCATGACATGCACAAAGCCAAACTAATATGTCTCCCAAATTCAAAACAATGAACAACAATTCTTCAAACTCACACCAATATACAAAAAGTCTCTAATTGATTTCTATCTTTCCAATATTAATGAAAAATAAGTCTCTAAGCTTGGAGAAAGAGATCTTACTAATGTTTCCAATTTATGATGACAAAACAAAGAAAATATCATTCATTTGGAACTATTCAAACCAAAATCGATGCAATACAAAAACAATTTTTTTTCAAGTATTCAACTTAACAAATGAAGCAAAAGAAAACTTTCCTTTTGAATTGCAATGGAAACAAGAAGACCAACTAACTTCTCATAAATTCAATGGCTAATAAATCTAAAGGAAACAACAAATCAATCCCAAGATGAAAATAGAATTCACTAGGCAGACCCAATCTCAAAAATTCCTACACACACCAAATCAATCCAATTCAAAAATGATAATAAAAAGAAGTCAAATGTAGGTTTTGGAGGCAGATGACACTGCGATAGACAATGCGCAGTGCATAAAACCAACCCATACTAGGATCCAATGAGAAAACTCAAGCAAAATTCACAAATTCTCTAAGTGTTACAATTCACAGGAAGATACCAGTGCAACAAAACAGAGTGTTGCAATCTACTCAAATCCCAGGTGCGAAACTGTCACACTGTATGTGCAGGAAAAGTGTGATAGGCGAGGTATGGAATCCAAAAAATCAAAATCAAAATCAAAATTTCTCAAGGACACTGATGGATTAAGGGTTCAAGAGTTTGAGTAGATGTCCCAGGGACTCAGAGGACCAAACTCAAACAGAAAAGAAAGCAAAAATGACTAAATTAAAGAGAGTGTATTTTTAAAACCACACAAACCCTAAGCTAAGGCAAAGAATCTCTAAAGAACGGTCACTCCCCAGTGGAGTCGCCAATTTTGTTTGTCGATTATTCTACCGATGCATACAAAGGTGGAATTCCCTAGTCTAAATGGTTTATATCTAGAACAAAAAGACACAGAACACAAAAGTTCCCTTAAGTTCTTATAAGCAAGAGGAATCTAACCTGTAAGTTTAGGAGATTGGACTCGCTTTGTCTCTCAACTCCAATGTTCCATACAAGATCCAAAAGGACACCTCCAAGGGATTAACAATAAGAGAGAACAAAATGTTTGTGGCCTATAATAACTTATGTTAACATCCAAGGAGGAAAACAACAATATCAATAACTAATGATTGTAGGAAAGGAAATGCATTGTTGTATTATTAAACAAAAATAGAGAAAGATTGCAACTAGATTCCTTGGCATCGCAAGCTTCCACTCGATGATCCTTTGCCTTAAATTCCGTCACCTTGATCCAAGAGGATGATCACTCAAAATTTGACTCTCTAGCACAATTACTCCAGCATCTAGCTGTAGTAGACTCCTCCCATCACCCGTGGACCTAGCCTTGATTTTATAGGGAAGAGAGGATAAGGGGGAGATGAGAGATAAGAGGAGAAGGATAGGGAGAGATCCCAATAGTTTAGGGGTTTGACTAAGATCCACCCTAATAGGAGGGAATATATATCCACGAGGGATTCCATATAGAAGCTCCTCGAAGCTTCTCTTTTTCCATTCTAACAAACAGTGCCGCATCTTTCATTATAGCAACCTGCGACATATTGGAGTGTTGCATGCGGTATAATAGACAAGCTGCGAAATTGTCACATGTTGCTTAAGAGAAACTTGCGACAACAGGAAGTGTTGCAACTTGTCGATGATCAACCTGCGATTTGTGACGAGATGTTTGTGTAACAATAATCAATAAGCATCTGAAGCAATCTTGGTTGTGCCCTTAGGTTACCAATGTTCCAAAATTTGTAAACCCGCATCTTTGGATAGCTTGTTGGGTATCCAAATCACCTTGCACTTGATGATCAATTGCATCATGCTCCCTCTCCCTCCATTCTATCACAATCCTACAAGAGGAAGGAATATTTTTGAGTTAGATTTCTTAAAAAACAAACCTCACGGCATTGTACGCAAGCAGTATTTATCATTATCGCGCATATATGCGAACAGGCTTTGCTTTGCCCGCATGGACCTAGCCTTGTACGCGGCCCGATGATCTACTACCCGTGTACACCAAATTTCACATTTTTCGAGCCAAAAATTTTAAAAATTGACCACTAAAACTAAAAATTTTACCAATGAAATTGAAGAGAATGGTGAGGAGTCTTACTTGGTCCATACGCTAGTGATTTCGTCTCTTGTAACTCCCGGAATCGTCGATTGAAGGAAGAGGGTAAAATGAGCTCCAAAAACCCTATAGGGTAAAACTCCTATTTTTACTATTTAAAGAAAATGTTTACCCACTTTATATATTTTTTACCCTATCTTATAATATTTTATGGGCCAAATGGACTAATTCTATGGTGTAAGGTACTTTTTGAAACAGTTTCTTCTTACCATAACAGATTTCATCCTTTTTTAACATGATCTACGCCTTTGGCAGGTATATATCATCCCTATCATATAGGTTAGGATTTCATTCCGCATGCATTTTTGCATTGACCTACTACCACGATTCATAAACCATAGGTGCAAGCCCATTTTTTATCAACACATAACCTTCTAGTTGCTTCTATAAGTGTCATTATTTAAGCGGTAGTGCTTTCCTGGCCATGGGTACCCTAGTTAGAACCTATTGTGTCGGTTGGTGCCCATGCTGCAGTTCCTCCTTAGGTATGGGAGTTCCTTATAGTCCCACCATGACTTTCCCTCGAAACCTCATGATTCTTCTCATATTATATTCTATCCATCACCCATAGACACTCCCTATTATATCAAATTGTAATTGCATGTCATTGACCTACTTGCGTTTCTGAACCTAATGTCGACTCCCGCTTCAGTATCATAAGCCAAAGTTTCCCCAGCATTTCTCAGTCCTAGCCAAACAGAACCTATCACTTATCCTTTGTATCTTGATTTACCTTTACCTTCGAGGAAAGACCCTCACCCCCCGAGTGTCCCTATTCTGCACACGCTTCCTTGCATTGAGCATAGGTATGTTCCACTGCATGGAACTAGTTTGATTTCCCGCGACACTCGTTTCCTCATATTTGTACTATAATCACTCTTTTATTCTTTTTCAGGATTTCATAATATGAAAAAGACAAAAAAATAAAAAAATGTTAAAAGCTGGATGGGAAAATGTCATTATCTTATATTGGCAACAGTCGTGTCTCCTTTGAATAGAGCATAAATCTTTGAGTCCATCTATCAATGGTTTCGGTTTAGTATGGTATTAGGAAGCTGAAATCATTACTCAGAGATTACTCCTCCAACTGGTTAAGCTTCCAGTCCCTATGGAGATTCTATTGATGCCTCTTGCATCACAGAATTGTGTTAGTATTCAGTCTTAAGTCTATGCTGCCTAAGTTTCCATCCGTCTCATGCTCTTGTTCAAAGCAAGTTTATAAACCTGAGTCGGCCATTCCTCGGATCTCTTTACTTTGCATGTCGACCATCCCTTTATGAGTACATTCTGATCACATGATACTATGTCTTACCTAGCACCCTGGGCCTACTTTCATCTGTGGTAGGTGACCTTGAACTCAGCAGATGACATATCATCATTGGTCACTGACTGAGTGTTTTCCCTTGTGTTCGACAGAAAGAAATCTATTCACACATTAGATTCTTGATGTGTCTTGGAATCCATTAGAACTCATTGGTGGTTTCCTCACTTCTCTCAGTAGTCTTCATCATTTGCTACTATTCAGAGGGTCTCTTTCGTGCACTACTTGCATCTGGTATACGCGAGAGATGCACATGGTTCCAGGTATGTGTTCACCATGTGTGTCGGATTTCTTCCAAATATTTTAACCCAAATGCATACCTCATGTTGGTTGATGGGGGATGCCTTAATTCCCTCCTTCCAGTGGATCCCATTCCATCAACTTTAGATCATTTATTCTGGAATTGGGATCTAGAGTCAGATGAGTACCTTGAGACTTGTAGTAAGTGGCAGGTTCTCTCGTCATTAACAGTTGGGAATTCATTAATGTCTCCTGATTGATGGATTTTGCAAGTGTTCAACCTCAATACATTTATTCACACTTGTTGAATGTACTTGGTTCCTTGACACCCATTTTCATCAATGATGGTTAGTCTTGCATATGTTAACGATATACCTTAATGACCGGTAATCAGACTATGTTTCATCATGTTCAACTCCAATACCTATATTCATGCGATGTGGCATGCACCATTGGCAGTTTGTGTTGAAGACCTCCGACTATAGTTGAATTATACTATATTTTTCTATCTGTGATCTTGACAGTATCTATGGGACCTCAGTTCTCATGGTAGAGAAGTTTGTACCCTAGTTTGTACCAAATGTCTTCAGTTCAGTTGGAGACTAGACCTCACTGTATATTGGTCATGGATTTGACCACTTATGACATATGTCTATGATGTATTGCATATTCATGGCCATTGTATCAAACTGCTATGTACTTCAAATTTGCTAACATGTATACAAAGTCAGTATTGTAATATTCTGATGAGTGGCTAGTTCTTTTGACTAGGTCTCCACTACTCCACTTCGAAGATTTATAATGTATTTTAGCCATCGTGATCATCCCTCTGGACTCATACATTAGGGGGCATCTGTTATAGCATGATTTTCCACACTATATGTAACATGCCTTGATGGCCTACTATTTCCCTCTGCAAACTCATGTTACCTCTCTTGCTCAGTTATACCCCTAAAAATCACAGTTTTGTTGATGTACACGGCCTACTAGCACTATAGCATGCGTACACACAAGCTGCTCCATTACATCTCGTGTACATCGGGTTTCATTCTCAAAATTAAAAATATTTCAGGTTTTCCTTCCCAAGTAACGACCATTTTGATCCTTGGCCTTCCATATGCTGGAAAACGCTATGATTCGACCCTCCACCTCCTTTCAAGGTTATATATTGAGCCATTGTGGAGCATTTGAGGGAGGAGAATTTATAGAGCAAGTAAACTCTAGAGCAATTTTGGCCCATTTCCATTGCCTTGAGTCTACATCCCTTTGTCCTTGCTAGTTTGAACTCTTTTATGTTCATCTCCCAAGCTCTTCCCTATCTTGTGAAGGAGGAACCCAATTACTCCTTGAACTTGTGAGCTTTCCATTGCATGGATGATTGAAGTGGTGGAGGCCTAGGTGGAGGAACTTAGTTTCTCAATTCCAATGAGTTTCCAACATAAGGTTTTCACTCTATACTTATCTTCATTACATTAATAGAAATACTATTTTCTCATCCAATACATGTTGCAAATGTTAATGTCATTCTCATTGGGTATATTTGTTGAATAATATGTGAATGGACTATGCTAGATTATATGGTAACAATTTATATATATTCTAAATTCTCATATATCTTTGTTGTTGAGGACAAGTTGTAGGTAAGGAGCATTGGATTGCAAGCTCAACGGTGGTCTTCTTTGAACATCCGGTTGAGGTAAGAGTTTTATGTTTGTTGTTAGCATTTCATTTTTATATAGCATACTTGAGAATTGAGTTGATTTCTGGTGTCACTTTGTCTGTTGTGGTTCTACCCCGAGCCATAGAAATTTTTTCTCCATAACAGTTGAATAACCATTTATTGTACCATGGGTTTATTCTCTTTTCCACCTTGGCAAGAAATTGTTTCCAGACATTTAAGCCATACAAATTTGGTTTGATGAAGAACCCTTAGTATTTAAATCATGCATGTAGATTACACAAGTAATATGTAAAGAGATAATGAAAGAACTTATATGATTCTCATCTATCCCATTCAAGAAACTGGTGGGTTTTTGCATATTGAATTTCATACATGTAGCTAAACAATATAGGTATAATTGTTTTTCAACTTATTAGCACTTCTCCATTATCCATTACAAAAAAAAAATCATAAAAAATAGCGAATGAGTCAAGGCCGAAAAGGATCTTCCAAGTTTTATAACTTTCAAAGCACTAGTTCGTTTTGCCTCCATTATGGATTTGCTACGTGATTCAACTATGATTAGGAATAGCAAGGGTGACAAAGGGAAGCATTGCCTAAGGCCCCTAGTAGATTTGAAGAAGGTATAGGCGAAGGCCTTGATTAAGATTGCAAATGAGACTAAAGCAAGATAGTTCACGATCCAATTAACTAAATTAACACTAAACCCAATATGAGCTAACATTAGCCTAAAATAGAGCTAGTTCACTCTATCATAAGCCTTTACAAGGTCTAGCTCCAACACACATATGGAGTTTTCTTGGTTTTGATAAAGTGCATTCCTTCTTTAGTTGCCTTGATTGCATCATGAATTTGCCTCTTTAGAAGAAAATCAAATTATCACATTATACAACTTAACGATAAATATATACTCTAAAAGAGAACTCTAGGCATAAAACTTATATTTTTGCATCAAAAACAGCAAAACCGACCCCCGAATTGAAAAGTGCTGCTACCAGTAGCATCCTTTTATTTTAAGGCTAAAGTTACAACTTTTTAGAAACCCCGGCAGATGTCGGTGCAATCAAAACCCTAAATTAACCCCTGAATCAATTTTTTTTCAGGGCTAAAATTATTACTTTTTGGAAACCCCAATTGGTGTTGGTGCAATCAAAACCCAAAATCAACCCCCAAAAAAGTGGTGCTACTGGTTGCACCCCTTTCTTTCGTTAGGTTACTATTGTATGCATTTATTTTTGTAAGGCTCACACCCACGAAGTTTCGAACCAGTGACCTTACAAAAAGAGTGCCTTAAATATACACCCAATCACCATCTATTCTACACCCCGTGGGCAATATTGTATGTATTTTGAACCATGCATGGCATAAGAAGAAAAATAATAATTTTAAATCACTTAAAAAAATATGAAAGAGCCCAATATATATATATATATATATAATTTTCTCTAGCTCGGTGGGATAGCTCAAGTGGTTGAGTGTTGTAAATTGTGAGCAGAAGGCCTCGGGGTCAAATCCCTAGGTAGCTATACATTGCTATATAAGGGCCTCACTTGATGTCCCCATTGGGTTAGCTCTATAATCAAAGCAAACGAGGTGTGGCTCCTTCGGGTGGGCCCCCTGTGATTTCTTACTGTGGACGTAGCAGCCCCACTGGGGGTTTTGTGAACCACATCTAAAAATATATATATATATATATAATTTTCTCTAAAAAAAATGTGAATCTAGAAAAAAAAAAGGTATTTAAAAAATTGAAATGACCAATTTTTTAAATAAATTTGAAATTTAAAAATAAAACTAAAAAAATTACAGAAATATTTTAAAAATAAAAATTTAAACAAAAAATTATTAAAACACAAATATTAAAAAAATAAAAATTAAAAAAATATATAAAAGAAAAGCTAAAACTAATTTTTTTAAATACAAAATTAAAAAAAAAAAGAATATCAAAAAATTTTAACAAGGGAGGGACAAAATCGAGCTGCCCCCCTCTCGCTGTAAGTCACTGCTCCAAGGTAGCGCTCCATCGGGGCGCCCATTGGGGACATAACTTCCAGTCCTCTTGATCCCTTGTAAATCCCCTAGAAAGAAAAAATCCAATATTCAATCATGGACTAAACGTCTCATTTGGGTTTTGTTGTTCTCTATGAGTCTAAGACAATCAATTCTCTCCTTACAGAAAATCCCTCACTAAGCTATGCCCTAAATTGCTTAAGGGAAAAATAATCTAATTGATCAACTAGTTGGGTTATAAGACCTACTATTGGGGCCTCACTTTGGAATCCCTATACCCTAACCCTTAGGGGGTGCACTATCTAGAAGTGTTATTGCGTGGGGGCAGGCATAGATTCCTTTTACAGGAAAGGCATCTTACTGGCTTAAGGGCCTTAACCAGAGAGAAAATAAATCAAATCAATCGATGGGGTGATATGTCAGGTATTCTCTCATAGCGCCTTGCCTCGTTGGGCTAACTTGAGATAGAAATCGATCTCGAGCATGTTGATGGTGACTTGCTAGATATTTGTCTACTGAAAGGGAGGGGCTTGCTAGTTTATAGCTTATTGAGAGGGATAAGGAAGGATTAACCGGACCAAAAGGACTCAAGACAAGATCCACAATGCACGATGGGATGGAAGTCGGCTCTATAATATACTAAAATACAATCATAGAAACCCCACCCCCTCTAACCTACCTGGTCCATTGCAAGAATGTGAACCCTATAAGTAGAGAGTTAACGTGAGCCAGGGTGATATAAGAAAGAGAATGTTAACTAGGTGATATAAGAAATAGAACGTTAACTAGGGAATGTTGAGATAGGACTTGATGACCTTGGAGAGAGAGAGATTGATGTTTTGACCTGCCTCTTCATGGTGCACATTCCCATGCATGTAGGTAGTCTAACGTCACCCATTTTCCCATTCATCACCCTAGATATACATTCACTCAAAATCATTGGCCTCTAAAGATAGGCCTTTTGTGGGTCATGTATTCTATGATGGCTTTAACCACCATGGGAGAGGCATGAGGTACATTATTCACAGAAAAATATTTAATCAATAATACTATCAAGAATGAACCATAATTCGCTCACAATGGAAGAAAACCACTTCTTTGCTTGGCCCAAAGTTCTGACCAATAGTATCTTCCATGAAACACATAGGTAACGTCATGTAGCTGTTAGTTTAATAGAAGCAGTGGATGGAGAGATTTAGGGCCTGTATGTGAGATTATGAGCCTTTGACAACTTATCACCCCCTACCACACTACTATAAGCTCAAAATCATTAGCAATGGATGGAGAGATTTAGGGCCTGCATGTGAGATTATGGGCCTTTAACAACTTATCACCCCCTACCACACTACTATAAGCTCAAAATCATTAGCTTATCCAATGCTTGCTCATTTAGGGCCATGAAACCCAATGTATTTGCTAGAACGTAGGATACATATGGCTTTCTATGCAAGGCTTGGCATGTAGAAAGCACCTTTTCTCTACCACCCACTATAGATGGATATTCGGCCTGACTTGCTAACTAACTCTCCAAGTTATTATCTCCTCGGCTTGAGATTTAGATAGGGAATCGATGTACGAGGGACGAATCTCCTCTCTCGTATCATGAGCATAAAGAACTAGAACATGAACACTCCATAGAAGGAAATACGGCTTGGCTCAAAGTGATACCACTACTATCTTCCATGAAATGGAGATATTCCATAGAACCGAGAGATTTTTTCAGTTTGATTCTCGAATCTATTTCAATTCGTTAACTAAGGGGATAAGAGTTATATTCATTAGTTAAGGAGAGAATTAAAAAAAGGAAGGCAATTTCTTACGTTAATTATGATTCTCGTCAACTATTTTAGACCCGGATATACCTCAAAACGAGTTAAGGATAAAAGAGAAGCAACTTCTTTTCATTCTGATTTCCCACCAGCTTAGCAAATGAACAAGGTTGGTCGCCTACCCTTTGTAACATTTTTCTACTTCGCAGTATTTCTTTATTTTAAGTAATGACTCATTTGTTTGCAGTAGCTAGAGAGAGTTACCGGGAAGACACAACTCCTTGATATCGTTCGAAGAGAAGTTAAACCCTCTGCTCCTTGGGGCGGCCCCCATGGGGCACTACCTCGGAGTGGCGGTCAGGTGGCGACTCGATTCTGGAATTGAGTTCCCACCTCCCATGTTAAAAAAAAATTATATTTCAGTTTTTTAACTTTTTGTTTTATTTTAGCGTTTTTATAAAATAAAAAAATAAAAAATCTTTTTAATCTTTTTTTATCTTTTAAATATTGTTTTTTTTTTCATTTTTTTAATTTCAAATTTATTTTAAAATTTGGGCATTTTATTTTTTTAAGTGTGTTTTCTTTTTTTTCTTTTTTTTTTCTTTCAAAATTCATATATATATATAGGAGTAGTCTATTTATTCTACGCTTTGGACTTTATAATGGGTTTTGGTGGGACCCTGGTAAAAATATTTTTGGTAAAATTCAAATTTAGAAGTGTTTAAATTGTGTTTTTGAATCCATAAATAGATTTAGCACTCTCAAATACCTCCATGGCACCCAAATTATGCAATTTCCATAGCTAATATATGTGATTTTAATATTTTTTAAATGCTTCCAATACAAAATAAGACCAGAAAATATGCTCAAAAAAGGTTGTAAACGTAGATATTTTAGACTCTCTCTCTCTCTATAAGTTTTTAGATAAAATTATATTTTTAATTAAAATTGGGCTCTCTCTTATTTTTCTAAGTGATTTAAAAGAAGAATAAAAAATTAAATATTTAATTACGCCATGCATGGTTTTAAAATAAATGCAATTGTAACTTAACGGAAGAAAGGGGTTCCATCGGGAGCACCACTTTCCGATTCGGTGGTTGATTTTGGGTTTTGCACTGACATTGGCCAGGGTTTCCAAAAAGTCTTAATTTTAGCCCCCCAAAAATGGGGCTACCGACAGCAAAAACTTTTTGATTCCAGGGTTGATTTAGAGTTTTGATTGCACCAACATTAGTTGGGGTTTCCAAAAAGTTGTAATTTTATCCCTGAAAAAAAAAAAGAGTATTACCACTAGCACCACTTTTTTATTCGACGTAAAAACAACAACTAAATGCAAGCTATAAAAAAACGAGAAGTCTTGAGAGTTATCGTCGAGTTGTACAATATCTTAATTATTATTAGGGAAATGCCTTATCTGGAAAACTTGTGACCCTTAAATCTATGACTTCAAATATGATCATATGGATGCAGTTGATGAAAGAGATGGGCCATAATTTTTCAAAGGATTCAAGTTTGTCTTTTTTTTTTAACTGAGCCAAAAGGTGGAATTGTATGCCCCCAACACCTTAATTGTGATTTAGATTCCTCAACAATCCTTAATAGGTATTTTTCTGAGAGCTCATAGAAACACATAATAAATTCAATTGTCCAACAATATAGACTATCAATTTTCCCTTTTGGAATCTTTTGACCTTAAAGCTATGAATTTAGCTAAGATCTTATACAAGCAATTGCATAAAAAGACACTCCTAAAGTTGTCGAAGGACCTAAGTTTGTCTTTTTTTTTAACTAATACTAAAAAGGTGGAATTGAATGCACCCAATAGCCTACCTATGACTTGGGACTCCTCAACAACCCTTATTCTTCTAGGAGATTAAATAATCTTAGGAAAAATTCAATTGTTTATCCATCTGGACCAAGGATTTTGCCCTTTTTGAAGCTACGCAGAACTGATTGTAATTCTTCCTTTGATATTGTTTCTAACCGCTTCTCATTGTCTTCCTCTTCCATGAAGCTAAGGAAGAATGAAGTCATATTGACGACCTTTGTTTGAAGGTGTTAGCTTTTGATCCATCTTCTCTCACCATTTCCCATATATTATCGATGCCTTCTCTGTGATTAGTGAAATTATGATTTTTTTATATTATATTTCATGGCCTTGAGATAGCCATATATCTCGTATATGTAGTCCCCACGAGGATTTTTTTGCTAGAAATTTCCTCCTATTTCGCACTAAATATTTATTTATTTATCATATAATTTGAAAATACTGAAAATAATAATAATAATAATTAAAAACTGAGAAAAAAAGAAACTAAAAAAAGAGGGAAAAAGTATTATTCGAAGGCATGCCTTGGGTTGGGGTTTGTTGGGGCTTTGATATGAACTAATGCCAGTCCAAAGGATACCCCACTATAAGGAAAACACCACAAAGTGGATGCTTTGGTAAACGTTTTTATTATTAGAAGATTGGCGAGAAAAAATAACTCACTAAAACATTCATTATTGAGAGTGGAGCTTTTAGAGGAGGATTTAGAAGATGTTCAATATAACTAAAATTTTGGATAATTGGAGGACATAATAGAGGTTCAAAAAGTATCGTTGTTGAGAACCAAAATACTTATGTAACTTATGGAGGAATGCTAATTATTACTTTTATTTTGTTATAAGTGTTTCTTGAAATGGCTCGACTCCTTATAATCATGGATGTACAATGTTTTTACATATGGTGTAATCATTCTAATAGGACATGGTTTTTTGCAAGTTCTATAGGCCTATAATGACAAATCCAATATCAACTCCTAACATGTCGAGAATAGTTAGGAACACTATTAACAACCAAAATTTTCTAACCTACCTTGTCATCATCATTATGTATCATAATTGATAGTATCAACACTATTTTCCACCTCACGTTGTCCATATGACTTAAGGAAGTGATAAAAATACCAAAAAAATGAAAACCAAACCCTAAGATTCACCATATCCTCAAGGTGCCACTTTTTCCTCGAAAAATGTGACCTTGGTCACTACTATAGCCCCAAAAGTTGTGACCTGGTCCCAAAAAGTGATTTTTGATGGAAATAACTCTTGGATCATTGATTTTATTGAATGCGACGGACTTATTTATAAAAGAGAAGTAACCTTTGGTTTCATATTCCAAAGGTACATTTATGGCTCTTCATATTCCCTATGGCAGTTAATATTTACATTATTTACATTTTAACCTTAATCCCCCCGATCCAAAGGTGTGTTCATGACTCCAAGCATCTTTCTAAACTTTTCAATCTTTTCTCTTCCAAGCACATTCGTGAGGATTTCTGCAATTTTCTCATTTTTGGAACAATGTATTAAATGAACTATCTTGGTCTCTACATCATATCAAATCAGATGGTACTTCATGTTGATGTGCTTGGTTCGATCATGGATTCTAGGATTCTTGGCCAACTTGATTATAGAAGTATTGTTGATTAGTAGGGGAGTGGAATTTTCTTGTTTCGCCTGCAAATCTTCACATATTTTCCTGGGCCATGTAATATCCTTTGTTGCTTCCGTAGTGACCACATATTATGCTTTTGTTGTGGAATATGCTAGAACTAACCATTTGTATGATCTACAGGAAACAACTTCTGGTCCAAGACTCATAAGATAGTCTGAAGTAGACACTCCCATCTCTTTGTCACCATCAAAGTCTGAATAAGAATACCCATTAAGTTTGAATTCCTCCACCTTAGAATATTTGAGTCCAAAGTCTCCAGTCCGCTTCAAGTATCATAGAACTCTTTTAGCAATAGACTAGTGTTCTTCACTTGGTTTCTACATAAACATGGAAAGGATCCCAACAACAAATGAAATATATGGTCTGGTGCTAGTAAGTGTTGTGGAAAAAATTGCACAAGTGCACTCTTCCACTTGGTAAGGGGCTAATCCTTGTAGGTTGCAGCAAGGCATCAGTCCTTGGAGCCCCTTTTGTGTGGATTGATATTCCTCCAAGTGATCCTACAAGAGATTGTTAGTGTGATTCCCATTCAAACAAAGAAATGTGATAAAAACAAAATGAAAGAGATGGGGGGGAGATGCAGACTTCAATAACAATCATAGGTATGCTAAACCACTCTTGTATTACCCAATGGAATAGTTGTACAACAGCTAGGAGGTGTGGGATTCAAGGGAAGCGAACAATATCCGTTAGGGAGACCTTTCTTTTCCAAACTAAATGCTAAGTGGATGGTAGAACCATGGAGAGAAACACTTGCCCCTTGAAGGAAGGTGGCAAGGGAGCTTGGGAATGCTCACAATGGTAGGAAATGGTGGGCTATGAGGGAGCTCCAACTCAAATCCAGCAACATAACCTTGCTCTAATTTCTCTCTACAAAATGCCTGCCAATGGCTTACTTGTATAGGCCAATAGGTGGCCAACAAACAACTAGATCCAAATGTGAATTCTCCTTCTTCATGAACTAGTTCCAAGGTACACAAGGGGGGCTAATTAATGCCACCAAGTGTGTGAGGAGCCAAATTCGGATCTTTAGGGAGGATTGATTCTTTAGTGCACCACCATGAGTGATTGGTCCCGTTGTTTTGACAGTAGCACGGCTATCAAAGGAAAATATGTGTGGGTGTAGCGTTGGCGTTGTTCAGATAACCTGCACTATATCGTGGGTCAACTGTGTCTTACCCGTGCTACCCTTTGTTTTGACTATTCCTTGGCACTTATGGACTCACGTTGTGTTTTGGATCTATTGAGGATGCCTGTGGTGAGATGCAATCTTTATGTTGAGGATTCCTTACTAGATGAATCGCTGAAATGTCGCATGTGAGCGATTTTTAGGCGTTAACAGATTCCCCCTGATGTATGAGGTTCGGAGGGTACTATAGAGCTTATAATGCATCATGTTTTGTGATGGTTCTCTCATGTTCTGTAGTACGAAGCATATGTGGACAAATAAGGTTCTCCCATGGGGTAAGATTGTCGGTGACGACCGTTGGAGTTGTAGTAAAGAATATTTTTTATACAAACAAGGCGGGCATACCCATGCTCGTGAAATGTTGTCAAAGTGATTATAATGAGACAAGACCAAGGTGTCGACTCTACTCTATTGTTGGGATATGGATGAAGGAGGCTTCAATCCATGTTTGAGTAAATGACCCAGGAATTGCTAGGGAATGTTTGAAGAAGTGGAACTGATGGTGACCATGATAATCCCACTGGGGTGGGGGACCAAACTGGTATGTCAATATGACTGAGAGATTCACTATACCGGATAGATTGCTACCATGATTTCCAATTGTGAACACTGCTACCTTCAAAAGTACATTTTTCCCTGATGTGATGATGTGTTAACGTCAAGCATAGGGGAAACCACTCAGTTAGGGAGCACTAATGATTCTCCCTACTAAGTTAGAGGTGATCCCTTATAGTGATTGGAAGGGATTTGAAGGTACAACTGCAACTACTGCAACTCTCATAATATAGTATTTTGACATCGATGAGATTCGAAGTACATGATAAAACGAGTCTTATATTGAGAACTGACATCATATTGTAACCGGCTGGTGGATGGACAAACCTGACACAAGACTGGTTGGTAAGTGTGAGGCTCATAACTTCCTTTGATTGATTGTAAACATGGTGAGTGGGGACGACACAAATTGAAATGGACGGAGACAAACTGCAAATGAAAGGGATTTGAGGGAGACGCCAAATGAAGGGCAATGGTAACTAGCAAAACAAATACTGTTGAACATATGGAGACTCAAATACATCGATCAAAGGTGACCATGGGTTGCTGCCAAAATAATATGGTGTTCCCTCAATGTGAGGTGACGAGGGAACTGTTTGTTCATAAATAATGTTGTTGGGGTCCCCTCGGTTTTGGGTGCATCGGGGGACCAATTTAATGATGGGTGGAGTCCCCACAGTTTTAAGTGGGTCGGGGGACACTTTCCAATGATGGAGTGAGGGTTAATTTGTAGACACAAAGACAAGTGCCCCCTGAAATGATGCCATGCAGTGTATAGATGCAGGATAACTGAATAGAACTAGTTTCTTCTGAGGGTGGGGACCACATAGGTGTCTTTGCGGGGGTGATGATACGAGGGAGATTGCAAATGGTGAAGTGCTCATGGAGAAATGAAGGATCTTTGTGAATCATTCTAGTAACATGTGCCGAGGGATCTGACGAGCGTCTACTTGGTGGAGTAAATGTGCAATCATAAAATGATACTCTAAATGGAGGATCTTTTAAGCTAGTTTAGATTCCCCGGACTTGTGGGGGTTCGATATCATGGGTTTCAATTAATGACTAGGATGGAAATGGTGCACACACCCATGGGGGAACATGCTTTTCATGGTAATGATGTTGATGGCACATTAAGGCCATGAATGAAGACCCTATGGTTATTAGTGGGAATACTAGGAGATGCATTATAAACTATGGGTAAATAGTGTCTATATGCCAGTTTTGGAATGATACATGTGGTAGGGTGTGTGACCCATGTTGTTGTAGGATGGATTCTTGTTCTTATAGTGGAAAATAAATAGTCTCTGATATTTTCCTGGTCAGGATCCTGCACATACGGAGCATACACCCAAGTGTAGTAAAGAACATAACTAAGGTATTGACCATGCATAAATAATATAAACAAAACATCTCGTGCTTGTGGGGTACTGGCTAGAAAAATAGTGTCCTGATGACATTGGTGGGATCCATGTTGAAGATCTCGAATCACTGGTTGTGGTGGTGTGAACGGTTTTGGAAATGGAGTTACAGTTTGTTTGTGGCATCAGTTGGAATTTTAGGTCAAATGAGTATAAAATAGAGGTGGGGGCCACTTTTCGAAATCAATTGTATTTTATGCCACCGACCTCTTAGAGCATGTTTTGACCAATTCTAGGAGATCCGTTGCACCGTTTGACGAGCCATGAGATTCAGGTATGCCTCACCCTTGTACTTTTTAATTTTGTCCTGTTAGGTTTAGGATTAGGGATCTCTTGGATGGCCAGGGGGCCTTTTAGTGGTTTTTGGGGTTTCTGTGCGGGATTTTGGGAAAATCTTGCGTGGTAGCGCGATATTTTTGGAGAATCTCGCACTACTATAGTGTGGGATTTTTTTAAAATAGCACGTTGTGATAGCGCAAATGAAATGTACTATTCCACGCTACGCGCAGAATGATAAATGTACGGTCGTGCACTAGTTCAGCACGGTTGAACAGTGTATCAGCTACACTACCCATGCGGTCGAGTAATATAACTCCCGCGTTCTAGTTCTGTGCGGCCCCAAATGATGGTTCTGTCGCGCTACGCGCAGTTAACTTAGAGACAATCGCACTACACGCAGACCTTTTTAGGGAAGGTTGTGCTGATGATTTTTTGCAACTCTAATGGGGGGTCATTTCCTTATGCAATTTGTTGATTGCCACTTATGGATCGCTTAAGAGAAATTGAATGGAGAGAGAGGGAGTATGATACCCTCTTTGATCGGGTGTTGGCCGACCGGGCAGCGACAAAGGCGTTTAGCGACTCTGGGCTCTTGAAGTTCTTCAATTTCCCTTTGATGCAGTCATCAGATTATCTTCTATGGAGACTATTGGACATGTGGGTCTCGGACCGAGGGGTTTTCTGGGTAGGAGATGAGGACCTGACCATCATGACTCAAGATATATACTTCTTGACAGGATTGACTCACCAAGGGGTGAGGGAGCCATTCCCTCCACAGATGGTGGGGGAGACAATCCACACACTAGTGGATCGATATTGTGATGATGACCGGAGTTCTGTCAGTTCTGGTGGAGTTCTTGTGATCCATTTAAGGGCGCTACCAGTGCATGTTGTTGCGATAGTCGTTGTGCATGTAATGGGGGTGAATTCCCCCGATAGGATTATAGGGGGGCATCTCTAGTTGGTGGAGAGAGTTATGCATGGTTGGCCTATGGCGTGGGGCCCGTTACTACTACAGTCCATGATGTTGCAGATGTCAGATCTACATAAGCGTAGGGATCAGAGCACCTTATGCTATGGTAGTGTGTTGTGCTCCTATTTCTTGAGCGCTACCAGTAGCTGAGGCCGTAGGTATTAGTTCCACTAAGGGGACCACAGGATCCTCGGATGGCGTTTTGGGGGCGCATTATGCCTCATGCTAGTGGTGGTCCCATGGGGTCCTATTATACTCCCCATGCGTTGGATGTCTAGGAGGGACCCATAGGCCAGCTGGAGAGGTATCCTAGAGCTGCATGGATTACAGGGGATATCTGGAGCTGCTCATTCCTCCTGGAGGTTTGACGCTACAAGTATGTTTATGGTTTGTACTTTCTTACATATATATTTGTACATACTTTTATTTATACACATTTATGATATACATGTTTATTAGGTACTAATGATGGTTTCCTCTTCTGTGATGCAGTTGTAGGTCATGTTAGACCACCTCAGAGGCAGATACTGTGGTGAGAATAGTCGTTCGGTGGGGATGGACAGGCCATTGGTAGAGCAGGTGTAGCCGAGGGTGGGGCCACCGGAGTAGGAGGAGTTGCGGTATGAGGGACAGCTGTCGGGGACTAGATGGTAGAAGTTATAGCAGATTTGAAGCGACGGTTCAATGGGCTATCTTCTGGGGTCGATGACCGAGGTTGGGTCGACCTCAAGGATGATGAATTGGACCTTACACTGCACTTATTGGCTAAGTGTGGACCAGCTTGGAGGCATATCATGCGGCGGGTAGCAGTAGCATGCCATGTGGCATGAGAGGTGCAGGGAGGATCGTCCCCTCCTCCACGACATAGGCCATGGCAGGGACCAGAGCCGGCATAGGGGAGGATGTGCGGCCACTGGCCATTTTGGTACACCAGCTGGTGGGGCAGCTTGATTTTGTATAGGGCTATGAGCCCCAGTTTTGTAGATACATATTTTTTTATGAGCCTATTGGGGGCAGTTTTTTTATGTATCCCCCATAAGGATACTATGTATATGCCCCAGGAGGGCCATTTTTTGTACACGACACACATATTTATTTATGAGATATATATATACCATTTTGGTAGCACATGATGTATGCGCCTCTTTATGTATGTGATGTATGTGTATTTTGCTTTGTGTTTCCTATATGTTGATGTGATGCATATGTAGTAGTTGGTACTGACATATTTGTTTTGGGCATGTATTCTCAACTTTAGGACTTATGATTATGGGATACATGTATGTGTAGCCATAGGTGAAACACATAGACGTTTTTATGTATGATTGATATGCAAGTTTATGCAATCGGGTTATGTACCAAATGCAAATCTAACACCTCATTGGCGACGGAGTCGGCAAATGCATTGGCTTTTCTCGGTATGTGTGTGAAAGTTATGGTTTCAAACTGTCTCATGAGAAGAAGCACGCACAGAAAATTTTGGAAGAGGAGCAAGTTGTGGACACAAAATACATTATTCAATTGCGATACAACAAGTTGTGAGTCGAGATGCACTTGTAGATTGTGAATTCTAAGGTGTAGGGCATCACTTAGTAGACCTAATATGGCATTGTATTATGCTTGGTTATTTGTAAGTGCCCCCAAGCAAACACCACTGGTGTGGTGGAGTGTATGGGAGGGGGAATATATAACCCAAGCAACAAATGCTAGATGTTTGGACCATCGACTGGCGTCATCCGCATATCCTATGTAGATGTCCAACTGGAAGGCCATCTGTATTTAAGAAGAGCAGTAGTTTACTTTCTAATTCGAGAGACTGTCAAAATGAAAGTAAATTTTTGACACACAAATAAGAATATGAATGATTGGTGTTGGATGTCTTGTTTGTGTTGCGGTGGTAAAACCCCCTTGTGGTTAATTTTTGGGGAATGCTTGCAAGTATTCTATGTCTTCATCGGAATACAAGGAATCACAACAAGTGAGGACACCGACTAAAGGAGATTCAGCATCAATGGTATCTAGTAAGGTCGGCATGACTTCCTCAGTTGGTGACCTTTCCGATTTTGTATGGAGGGGTTGTAATTGACCCTGCATTCTCATTAGTTCGAGACGAGCTTGTCATTCGGTGTGCAAAAAGGAGCATTGAAAGGAGAAGTGGGTGGTCTATCCACAAGATTTCCAAGGTCTCAGTACACATGGACGGAATCGTTCTTAGTCTTCCTGCATGTTGATTTGTTCCCTTATGCATGTGATGGAACTAGGAGGGAGCATATTGGCGGAGTTCCCACATGACGAACATTCATTATGTTGCGTCGTCATCGTAAGTTTAGACAGGTCTAGCGACATTGTAGGCTCTACCACGGGTTCTGTAGCTGGTGTAACTTTTGTGGGAGAAGTGCTTGACGGTGTCGCTAATGTGGTGACCACATTAATAGATGTTGATTCCTGGGTTAAGAAAGGGCGTTCTTCAATCTTTACTTGAGTGAGACGAACGATTTCCAATGCCTTTCGATATCGAGGGAATTTAGGTAAATGGTGCGTATCGTTCCCATACTGAGCGCATATGGAATATACGTGATTTGTACCCAGTGTTTTGGAATTATATGTGGGAAAGGGAGGTGTGCCCCCTCTTACCATTGGTGGAGCATGAGTTATGCTAACGGGGGTGTTGAGCAAATTCCTTAGTTCTAGTAGAGTAGGACATAAGTTGGTTGCTTGGCCTTGCTGCCCGCAAAGAGAACACGGTGGTGGAACCCTTTTAATGGGAGTATTGATCATAACTAGGGATTTTAACTCTAGTCGGTTGATGCCCCCTGCTTTAGGCTTAGTGGTTTCTACTGAATTGGATGTTGGGTTAGGTAATAGGGGACCTTTCAACTTTGGTTATTTGGTGCCCCCATTAGTGGTCTGAGCGGCTACCAATTATGGTTTAGTTGCAGATGTCATAGGTTGGGCTGTCGTAACTAAATGTGTTACGGGATTTGTGGTCGTACTAGCCGAAACAAGGACAAATTCGTAATGGGTGATTGGTTTAGAAGCCATCTCTGGGAAGGGTGGTGTAAGGTACCAAACCAGGATTACTAAAGTTATGACAGGTAGAGTTAACAAAACCAAAACCGGCGTCCCTTGTACACCCATGAGAGGATACAAGAAAGGGAAATTGGTGGTACCGATGGACTCAACATTTGTTCAATGCCATGAATCAGCGGTGGTGTTGATGACGATGTTGAGGTGGAGGCAACTCCATTTTCAACGATCAAAATTGTGCACATTAGGCCATCGATCGATGTAGGGATCTTTCGTGGTGGTCCTGAATATACTCCTAACAAATTGAAGTACTTGTACATACTGGGGGCAATGTCAACATACAGTTGATCATCGCCTAGTACAGTTGGTAGGACATTGTCGTGGTTGCTTGTAGTATTAGGGTCATAGTAGTTAAGCTGGTAGAGGGTAACTTCCTTCCCGTTTAAGGGAAACATCAGGATATAGAAGAATAAGGAGGATACCGCCTTCATGGCGTACATGTAACTACACCCCAAAAGGATGTTGTAGTCGAGTTCAGCATTGACTACTTCGATATCGATCATAACCATCTTTCCCCCCAGCTCTATGGGGCCATTTTGGTATAGTCCTCTTGGTTGGGATGGTCTCCCATCATATGCGCAAAGAGCGATAGATGAGGAGACCATCTCAGGGGACCCTAATCGTTTCCAGACTTTTGCAGACATAGCGGAAGTGGATGTGCCTTTGTCGATGATACATCAATGGATCATGACGTTCTTTACAGTGACTGGAACTTGAAATGTGACTGACGATGGTAGTCATAGGTCACCTTTGTCAATATCAAAGTTCATGAGATGCGAGTCGGAAGGATCGATGGCACTAAGTGCATTGAGTAATGAATTTCTTTGTGTTGGGAAAGATTGTAACACTTCTAATGTGGACATAATCGCAGGAGTTGAGCCAAGTCATCCACAATACTGTAATTGTGGGCGGCTTTCATGTCGGGGTTATTAGGGGTACGCCTAAGAGGAACTTTTGGAATCTGTAGGATTTGTTCAGTACTTGTGTGTGGTATCTGTAGAGGGACCCCCGAGGGGATAGGAACGTCTTCCACTTGGGGGGTGGAAGGCACGTCATAACCTCTGGCTCGCATCTGAAGGTTTACATCCAATGTATAGATATTTTGAAAAGAGTCGTCGTCGGGTGGGCGAGGGTCTTGATATTGTGTGACTACCCCTTGATTCGCAAAGGGTTGTTGTAACACGGTGATTTGTGGTTGGGGGGGATTCGCTACTCGAGGAGGGTTTGTCACCGTCTTCTTTTTAGCCTCAACTAATTGTTGGCATTCAGGAATAAGACTACAATGATGTGTGTAATGGCCATAATTGTCGCAAATGGAGCAGCAATAATTGGTTGTCAGGGTGGGATTCTTCCCTTGTTTGGGGGGATTGTTAGTCCCTTCATTTTGGTTACTCGTATTATGGTTTTGCTAGGGAGGGGGGTTGCCCCCTTGCCCCGGCTATTGATTCAGTTTGTTTTTTCCTTTCTTCTTCCCCTGAGTCTATGGATTCTGGGGGTTTACAGCTTTCAATTGCTCGAATTGTTGAACTTGTTGAACATAAGTAGGTTGAAGTAGTTTTACCCCATGTGGGGGGGAGGTTGTTGACTAGTTGGGAATGGGAAAGGATAATATAGGTTATACCCTGCGAGTGGGATAAATGCAGTTTGTGTTCCATAAGAGTTAGACGTAGGAATGGCTTGCGCCATTGGCGGTGTAGGGACCGTCATCGCTTGGCTAATGTTCAAGTACATAGGACTATACAATCTATATTGGAATTGACCAACTCATGGGGTTGGTACTGGTGTAGGGGGTACTGACGTAGGTGGCATGGATGGGTAATACAGAACCATATCAAATGGCACTGACATGGTGGGGGGAACCTTTCCTAGATGGGAAACAGACCCAATCAGCCCATCTCGAATGTGACGAGCCCGAAGGTGTAGGATCCAACAACCGATGCTGAGGAGAATCAGGGAGGATAGTATAAAGGTAGTTGGATTGTGCATATATAAGATCGAAATGTTGCACTTTCAAAATAGCATCTTCCTCGCTTTGCATCATGGAGGTGGTGACGTCTTTAGCTAGGGAAGGTTGAAGAGATTTGATAAACCAATCCAACAAAAAGGGTGCTTGATCCATGGATATGATCCGTGATGTGGGTAGATGTGTTTTGCTGAAACTCTATTAGAATTTCAGGGCCAAGGTCATGTCGAATCGGGAGCTAGAAGTAATTAAGAAACGTATTAGCCAATGCTACGAATGTGGAATGGGTTGCGCTTGCTAGATTGACATACCCTTTGTCCTATGTGCCTATGAGAGTGCATTGAAAGAGGCGAAGACTTATAGGATCATCCACTATGTTGTTAGATGAACACCATAAGTGAAAAGACATGACATGGTTGGCAGGATCGTCCCCCTGCTTTCCTTCCAATTTCAGGATATCAGAGGGAAATTTATCTGGCATAGCTGGCCATGTGGGATCATGAGCTGTGGGATCATTGATCAATTTGGAAAAATTAGGTAGATTTAAACTAGCCATGAATGGTAAGGTAGGGACTAGTTGTATTTCCATTCTGTGTGGGATTTGATTTCCATGAGGAGGAGACCCAGGTGGTGTTGTAAACAATGGTTGACCTCCTCTGAGAGAGATGGGGCAAAGGGAACTGAGGGATCTCCAAGGGGAGAATCCAGCGAGGTACTGCTTCCGATGGGGGAAGAAGTAATTTAATTAATATTTTCTCCAAGAGTAGAAAATGCACCTAGAAAGGGTTGGCCTCGACCAGATGATCCTATCAATGTATCATGGGAATGACCCTAGCTAGGGTACCTTCCTTGTGAACCACAGGAAGAAGGTGTAAAAACACCCCTCGAGAGAGGGGAAAGGCCTTGCAGTATACGAGACTGTCTCAGGATGTTGTTTTGTTCCTCAATGGTAAAGGCTTTGTGTCAAATGAGAGTGATAGTGGAATTTAAACACAATTGAACAAGTGCAAAAATATGCCAACCACAACAGATGCAAAAATGGTGCGATAAGTGAGTGATATCTGGAATGTCGGTTTTAGTGCATGAGTTCCCACATGTAAGCTCTTTTTATTATGATTTTAATGAACTTGTAGTTTAAACAAACAAAAAATGTAAATTCCCTAGAAGACCTAACGTCCTTCCTCTCAAATGTAACTGGGTCTCCCAAGAGCACAATTGATAGTGATAATGGTATCCACTCACCAATCGATTAGTGGACGTAACAAAGAGCTAGTTCTATCGGTAATGGGGCAAATGTTCCAATCAAGAAGACTTGGCAACACCTCCCAAAGGAAATAGCTAACTTAAGCAGTCAATTGCACTCACAATTTCTCCTAGTGATATCCTAAATTGGGCCACTAAGATACCTTGTGTCAAGTGTGGATCTGTGGTTCCTCCTGCACGGTATATTGTCGTCTCCCTACAACAAGCTAAGTGGCTTGTAGGGGATAACAGGGAAACTATACCTCGACGTTCACCTCCTTGTTCATGGCTCACTTTTGATCCGATTTTTCTTTTAACACTAGCTTGTAGCAGGATTTTGTAAGTACCCTATAAGACAAGAATGCTATGTTTCAAAATATTACTAATGAAACTAGATTGGTGGGAATTATTGGATGCTTATCCCAATCAATCCTACCTAACTAAAATATTGTTTTGACCTCCTGTGGAGGATTTTAGTTGGTTAAGACAATTATAACGTTGATTCTAAGGGGTTTGAATGTTCACTTATGGAGTGTAAGAGAGGTATTTCACAATCCCTACATTTCTGATTCACCAAGCTCACCTGAAGTGCGAGCTAAAAAGCATACTTGGGTCAGAAGAGTCTTTAGGTCTCTTAGTGTGTGCTAGTGGTGCAAACAAATGTGATGAAAGCAACTTGATATCGACAAATTAACTAGAATATCATATCAAGTAATACGTACTTTTAACTCTAAAAGAAGCTAATGATGCTTGGCAAATCGAAATATGCTAACTAAGTGTGCAATGGAGGTATTTTACACTTCTCACCCTTTTCTGATTCACCAAGATCACATGAAGTGAGAAGTGAAGAGCATACTTCGGGAGACAAGGGTCTTTAGTTCCTTGCATGTGTGCAAAAAGTGTATTCTACACTGGCAATACTACTAAAAACATGTTGATTGGTGCATAAACAAGAAATGGTATTGAATGCTAGTGACAACAATGGGGCCCGTTGGAAGCCTCAAAGTTGGTTACCTAGGTAAGTTTCAAGAGATATGAACTCTTTACTTCATAATATTGGTTTAGGTGAACTAATTACTAAAAAATTAAGTAATTATGTGAATTAGCTTTAATTTAAGTTCACTAGTAAGCAATAATTGGACTGCCAAACTAAGTTGTGCAGATAAAAAGCAAATAAATAATAGTAGTGGGGATAAATCACACTCTATCGCACGGACCACATGGTTTAATACAAAATAGACTCATTGGTAGCATTGGTAATACACTGACCTTTCATGCCGGTGCAATGAGCGATGTAGCACAGGTATAACACTGGTAAGATGCGTTGTGTGCGCGACTATCCAAGTCATTTCTGCACTGTCAGCGCGGAAGAGACATCGGGAATTGTGCGACTGTGTAAAAAAATAAATTGTGGCCATGATGGGGCCAAATTCTGGAAGCAAGAGGTGGAATACCTGATCTCCTGCAAAGTGATAAATACCCATAGTATATAATTAGCATAAAACAACCTAGTTTAAATAGAAACTAACAAAAACTAGTATGGTCGTCATTAGAATTGTTGTGGAAAAAATTGCACAAGTGCACTCTTCCACTTGGTAAGGGAATAAGCCTTGTAGGTTGCAGCAAGGCCTCAGTCCTTAGAGCCCCTTTTTTGTATTTTTTTATTCCTCCAAGTGATACTACAAGAGATTATTAGTGTGATTCACATTCAAACAAATAAATATGATAAAAACAAATGAAAGAGATGGGGGGGAATCCAAACTTCAATAACAATGATAGGTATGATAAACCACTCTTGTATTTCCCAATGCAATAGTTGTACAACACCTAGGAGGTGTGGTCTTCAGGGGAAGCCAACAATATCCCTTAGGGAGTCCTTTCTTATCCAAACTAAATGCTAAGTGGATGGTAGAAAAATGGAGAGAAACATTTTCCCCTTGAAGGAAGTGGCAAGGGAGCTTGGGAATGCTCACAATGGTAGGAAATTTTGGGCTATGAGGAAGCTCCAACTCAAATCTAGCAGCATAACCTTGCTCTGATTTCTCTCTACAAAATGCATGCCAATGGCTTCCTTCTATAGGCCAAGAGGTGGCCAAAAAAAAACTAGATCCAAATGTGAACTCTCCTCCTTCATGAACTAGTTCCAAGCTACACAAGGGGGGTTGATTAATGCCACCAAGTGTGCAAGGATCTGAATTCAGATATTTGGGGAGGATTAAGTCTTCAATGCACCGTTATGAGTGATTGGTCCCAATTTTTTGACAGTAGCGTGGTTATCGAAGGAAAATCCACACGGGTGTAGCGCGGGCATTATTCAAATAACCTGCGCTATAGCGCAGGTAAACTGTGTCTTACCCGCACTACCCTTTGTTTTGACTATTCCTTGGCACTTAAGGACTCATGTTGTGTTTTGGATCTGTTGAGGATGGTTGTGGTGAGATGCATTATTTATGGTGATGACACCTTACTGGATGAATCGTTGAAATGTCGCATGTGAGCGATTTTTAGGCGATAACAGTAAGGTAGATAAAGCTTCCCTAAGCTATATGTACTTGGTTTCACCCTCAAATTCGTTTCCTTCTTTTGGCATGAGCTTCAAATTCTGCTTTATTGGGGTCAAGAGAGGGTTTCACTCTCATGCCAAATATGTTCAATAGTTCACTAACGAACTTATTCTAGGAGATGAATATGTACTTAGTATTTTGAGTTACTTCAATTCTCAAGTAATAGTGAAGATGTCCCAATTTTTTCATCTCAAATCACTTCTTCAACTCTTTCTATATGGATTCAATGTAGCTTTCATTGTTCTCTATCATTAGAAGGTTATCTACATACACAATAAGATATACAACATATATTCTAACTTTCTTTACAAATTGTGTTGCGTCATCAATATTAAAATGTTTGAATTAACTTTAAAAGATACTCAATTATATTTTTGTACCATGTGCAAGGTGCTTGTTTCGGTTCATACAATGCCTTGATGAGTTTGAATACCTTTTTTTATTGTCCCTTTATAACAAATCCTTATGGTTGATTCATGAAGACATTCTCTTTCAGATCTCCATTCAAGAAAGAAGTATTCACATCCATATAATGAACTTTCCATCCATTTTGTGTAGCCAAGGACAATAAGGTGTGGATGGTAAACCATTTTTTTGTGGGGGAGAAGGTCTCCTCATAGTCAATTCCTTCCTTCTATGAAAAACATTTCACCTCAATCATTGCCTTGTGCTTTTCAAGTGAGTCATCCGAATTATACTTGTTCTTGTAGACCCATTTGCAAACAATTTGTTTGGTTTCAAATTGAGAGTCCACCAACTTCTAAGTCCCATTCTTAATGATATCATCATACTCATTATGCATGGCTTCTTTCCACTCATAATGAGAAACAACTTCTTCAAGTAAGTTGGTTCAAGGTTAGTAGATCAATTTGCTTCACAATCATATGAAACATCAATATATTTTGCATCACCTGACTTTGAATTATCTGCATCTCTTCCATCTTCTTCTCTTCGCAAACTTTTGGTTCTAGTATTTCCAAATTCATCAAGATGGACACTTTCAAGTGTCTTTGTGACCCACTTTGGAAATTTTTGTGAGGATCTAGGTTGCTCATCTAGTGGTGCTTCATCTTCTTCAAGATTCAATCTTTCAATTCTCTCAATCACATCATCCAGCTAATCCTCATGTTTTAGCAAAGAGGCAGGAACTTCTTCATGATTTTCTTCATAAGGGCGTGACAACGCTGCAAAAGGAGATTCCAAAGATTGATCTAAGATAGGTTTCTCATCTTCAAGATGTGGAATCTCATTGTCAACTTCATGAAAGGTATTTACATGGAAAAAAATTTCCACACGATTAAGCCATCTCTCAATAGACTTTTCATTTTTATTCATTTCAAGAAAAAGTTATCTCTGGAAAGAATAAACTTTTTGTTTACCTCATCATAAAGACAATATGCCTTGGAGGTATTTAAATACCCCAAGAAGATGCACTTTCGACTCATTGCACCGAGCTTGTTTCTTTGTTCCTTTGGAATTAAGGTGTAATAGGTGCAACCAAAAACCCTGAGATGCCTCACTGAAGGAATGTGGCCATACCACATTTTCTATGGAGTCTTGTTTGCAAGTGCATGCGAAGGATTTTTCTTTCTTAAGTAAACTACACACAAAACCGATTTATCCCAAAACATTAACTTTACATTCTTGAAAAACATCATGGAACGAACCATATTTAAAAGTATCCTGTTCTTTCTGCCACACTATTCTGTTGAGCATTGTACGGTGCAGTTGTTTGATTCCTAATCCCATATTGTATAAGATAGGATTCAAATTCATTTGACATGTATTCTCCTCCATTATCAATATGAAGGGAACCAATCTGCAATTGTGCTTCATTTCTAATCCATGCATGAAATTTTTTTAATGTTTAAAAATCTTGAGATTTGTCTTTAAAAAAGTAAACCCAACACATTCAGATGTAATCATCAATCAAAGACATAATGTATTTGTTACCATTGGAATAAACAATAGGCATAAGGCCACAAGTCAGAGTGAATCAACTCTAGTTTTCTACATGCTTTAAAATTGGAATCATGGAAAGGTTACTTACTATGTTTGTCAAGAATACAAGCATCAAACTATGTCAAGTTCTTTGGAATGGTGGGTAAACCATGAACACCATTCTCATTCAATAATCAGAGACTATCATAGTTTATGTGTGCATATCTAGCATGCCACAAAAGACTGGAATACAATGTACCTTATCCATGCTATGAGAGGCAGGAAAAATTATGATCTCTTGTGGATGTTCATTTCATCTTTAGCAGTCTCTCATCTTCCCATATGGTCATGATGACTTGGTTGTCAGAGGATCTCCTTATCTCAACTTATCCATCAAACAAGTGGATGGAATGTCCTTATTGTCAAATCTACACAAGAGATAACAAGTTTCTCTACAATTCTAGAATATAGAGAACATTACGTAACAGAAAATCAAGGAATACAGGAAATTTGAGCTTGATGGTGTCGATTCCTTTGGGCTTGAAGCTAGAATTATCTGCAAAATATACTACACCATCTACATTATCATCCAATTCTTCAAAAAAAAACTTTCTGAATGGCATGTGCGAGGTTTCACTTGTGTCAAGAATCCATGTATCTATGTAAGATGCAATTGAAGTACTGAATAAAACTTCATTCATGCCAATATTACAGTGTCAAACAACAAAATGAGCATATTTAAGGGCTTTAACTTATTCAAAATATTTATCTTCTACTTATTCTCTGCAATCTTATCCCATGGAATCATGGATGTCTTTGTCTCATTTCCATCTCTACCACAATGGACACGGTGAAGACCAAATTTCTCATTGCCTCCGTCCTCCAACAGTCCCTCTTTTGTGTCCTCTTTGAGAATGCATATTACACAAACAAGCAATTTGCAATATTTTCAAACATATACATGACATACTACAATCTTTGCAATAGTAATACAAGGTCTAGGTCTACAATCTCTGGTATCATTTACAATACAATCTTTGCAAATATTCAAGCTACACTAGGTAAAAACAATGCGTGCAATAATCTCTTTACAATACAATATCTACATGAATATATATATATATATATATATATCATGTTGGAAGGATATACTTCTCACAACTTCAAAATATATATCTTTTCACTCCATTTACATGCCCTTCGTCAACCCAAAGAGTAAAAAATTAGCCTTTAGTTTCTCCAAAGAACAAGAAATGTATGTGCATAATTCTACCACTGATAGCATTCAAAAGAAACAAAAGAGTTAACCTTTTATATCAACAATAGGTATGCTCCCATGCATATTCATCGTAGCCACAATCCTCATAAATGGTAAAAGGAAATCATCTTGTAGGCCTTCACATAGTTCAATGCGGCTCCCATGCAATACATAGGGAACATAAGCCTGAAATCCTAAAATGTTCAATGATGAATTGTGGGCGAAGTCGAACCCTCCAAACAACACACAAATTTAAAAGGTGAACCAAGGGTGAATTTCAGACCCCTCACACAGCTAGCTCACGTCAACCCTTCTCATTACAAACAAAAACAAGAAATCAACCACTCTCTCACAAAAACTAGATAAAATGAAAATCATGAGTGGCAAGATGAATTGCATGCAAACAAGGGAAATTACAGCAAGAGATATAAATTGCCCACGATCTTCTCACCACGCAAGTTGTGGATGTGAGGGAAATATGCAATAACCCTCGACAATATTCTTCACATGGGTCAAGGACATGAGGGGAATGTGCAATAACCCTTAGCAATATTATTCATATAGGTCATGGACATGAGGGGAATGTGCAATAACCCTTGAAAATATTCTTCATGAAGGTTGTGATTAATGACCACACAAACCATAGCAAAACAATACACAATGAGGAGACTATATTACGGTTAGGGTTTTCATAGAGTATTTAGATGTGGCAAACAAGAAGAGAGTTAAACAGCTTGTCACTAATACATATTAGGAAATTTGCCATGGTTTTTCGTTGTTATTTCCACGTTTTTCGTCTCAAGTTCGACGATCATGGTCTCGTTTATTCGTGGAACCTGTTTTGTGGATATAATGATGAACATGAAAAGCCGTCACAATAGAGACGAAAAATGTTGGCCACGTGTCTTCTACAAGGTGGCCTTGAAATTGATTTTTTTATTCATTTTCTACAAATCGTTCGTAGATCGAGGAAACCACGTCCCTATAACGACGAAAATTTGTCGCAAAGGCGTTGCACAGAAAATTGTTTCCACGAAACATCATCCCTCTATCGATGGTTTTTCGTCGAACAGAACAAACGAAGGTTGAACGTCCGACGGTTTTGCTAATTTGCTTCCACGAAACACCGTCTCTCTAGCGACGGTTTTTCATCGAAACAAAGAGATATTTTTGCTATACTTGCGACAATATGTCGTCACAAGTATTCGGCGAATAGACCAAAATAAGGTAGAACCTGCGACGGTTTTGCTATACTTGCGACAATGTTCCGTCACAAGTATCAACGAACGTGCATCGAACAGACCAAATGAAGGTAGAACGTGCGACGTTTTTGCTATACTTGCAATGCAAATTCATCTCTATATCGACGATACTTGGAAGTTTTAAAAAAAATAACCGTCAACACTTATTAACATCAATCTGGAACCCCTTGCGGGCATACTTCAAGCATTGTTGCGGGCATTTTTAAGTGATGTTGCGGGCATCAAAGTGGATCCCACTGCGGGCGTAAGTAATGGCCCATGTTGACATTTAGTTTTGCAGGAATTGTTATGAAGCCATGCGGGCATTTTAATAAGGTAGCTGCAGGCATTTTGGAGTACATGCCTGCGGGCATTTAATGGCCCTTGCAGGCATGACAATGAAGCATTGCGTGCATACTGGAAGGTTAAGTAAGAAGGGGTAAAATGGTGACAAGCCCACTTTGCCAATGTTGCAAAAAGATTATATATATGATGAGGACATTATGGAAATTAAATATTATTTGATAAAATAAAATAACCAAAGACAAGTCGGCCTTCAAAAAATTCAAGGATATGAAAAGTATAAATATAGAAGACAAGTTTTATTTTAGTGTGTATTTTTTAGTGGAAGAATTGGGAGGGACAGTAGCTCAGATTTCGGGGTTTGGAGAAGATGAGGACAGTGAGGACAGTATGGGTGGAGCAGCAGCAGTAAAACATTCTTGTTTATCTCTTATTTCTGGGTTGGTTACATCATATTTGGATGATGATAGAGCAGCAACATAATGATTGAGGAAGACAAGTACAGCAGAATGAAATTATCTTTGTATCTTTGATTTCTGGGGCTTCATTAGGTGATTAACAACTTGGTGACATGATGTTGATTGAGTATTTGTGACCTTCTAGGTCCCTTACATTTACATCCTTCACATGAGAAAAGACCATGGGAAATGGGTGATAATTGTGGGCATTGTAGTAAGATTCATACTTGATCATCGCATCTTTGGAAGAGTATGAGTTTACACTAAGACTAAAATACATGAGGAGGATTCCCTTCCCATTAGGCCTCCCCCTGCTACTTAGTACTTGAATTTCCTTCTGCAACATTGTTATGGGAAACAACCTTGGGTTTCCAAGGGATTCCAGTTCATCTTATTCTCTGAGGGAGGGATCCACGATTCGGAGTATGGAGTCCTTGGTTGTTCTAGGCCATGAAATTGTTAAGCCATTCTTGTTAATATAAGACCTTATTGAGTTGATTACTCCTTGCACTAGAAAAATATTGGTTCCTAGAGAACCCTTTCTCCATAGTGGTACAACTAATTTTCACCATGTCAAATTTCACTAAGAATTTTGTCTTAGTGTGTGATGACTATGGTCTTGACCTAAGAGTGGAATTTCAACACAATGGATGCCTATTATCCTTCACTAGTAAGCATCAATTAAAAAATAGAAACCAAAATTCAAAATGTTGATTATGATCCCCAAGCATAAAATAATTATATATTTGATGCATTTCAAGACGGATCTTCTAAACACTAAAATAACCGAAGAACTTGGAAAGTAGAAGGAAAAAACCATGTCAAAACCCACTTTAAAAAACACGTCAAAACACTTACCTTATCATTGTCCTTTTGCCATATCCATTCACCCAGACAACTTGATAAGAGTTGTCCACGCGATGCATGTCCATCACCAAGACCCACATAAATCATCAAAGACAGAATTTTTATATGAGTAAATAATATATAAGCAAGTAAACATCCATTTAAATCCTACTATAAAGTCCTGTAGAAATCAATGAACCATAAAATGTTAAATTTATTAATAATATTTTCAAAAATAGACATGCATTTAAAAATTTACAACCATCTTTAATACATAGGAATAAAAGAGTATTTATACCTTATTGAGCTCCTCTCTGCTTCGAGAATAGTTTTATATTCTCCTCGTGAAATACCATCACTTGCTCTACTACATGTGAAGAGCTACTAGCCAGAATTCATCATACTACAAAAAACATAAGGTGCACTAAATTCGTCTTTATTGAAAAATAAATAAATAACTCAACCCCTAGGGAAAAAGGGTAGTTGTTCACCTGGAAAATCTGTGTAGGATATTTGTAGTGCCAACTGGTAGTAAGTTGTTTTGATGTTGCTCATTATTGGAAGAGTTTGTTAGACAGAATGGCTCACTGAGAGGGGTTTTGTAGGTTCATCTTAATTCTGTCAATACGCTTTACACTGTCTACATCCACATCAAATAATCATCACAATCAATTTGTCCAAGCTTCATCATGCCCAGCATCTCCTCATTCTTTCCATTTATATTATGCACATCAAACTGCCCTTACTGCTGCCCCAAAATCAGAGATAAAAAGTCTTCATCATGCCACTGCTATATCATCAACCAAGCATCATGTCTTCAGCAATCATCCAACCCAGAAATAAGAGATAAACAAAAAAAATGTTTTACTGCTACTGCTACTCCACCACCGAAACTGTTCTCATCCTAACCCCCAAAATTTAGAGCTACTCACACAGTGTGAGTGATGTTGGCCTCCTAATATTTCGGATGAGTGTGAGTCACGCTCATCCAAAATATTCCACACAATTTCATTTAAATCAACGATTTGATTTTTATGTATACTTGTCTTATCCATGATATTAAGAGGCCGACTTGTCATTTTTATTACATTTAATTCAAATATATTTTTTCATTCCATGTTATCTTCAACAAATATATATTTGGTATTTCAGCCACATCATCGGTCTTCATGCCCACATGGTTTCCATTTTTATTCCCGCATGGACCCCACTATTATGCCCGCAAGGGTCATTACAAAATGCCCGCAGTCTCCTCTCAAAATGCCCGCACTACTCTTCATGGTCACTCTGAAAATGCCTACAATGCACTATTTAAAAATGCCCGCGGCCCTTGAATAAAATGCCCGCACACCCTCATGGAGATGCCCGCAATGGGACAATAAGACCTTCCAACCAATGCCCACAATGGGTCCATCCAAGATGCCCGCATGGCTCTTCGAAAATGCCCGAAGCTGCCTTTTTAAATATGCCCGCAAGGCTATGATTTATGCCCGCAGCTCCTTATCAACATGCCCGCATGTGCTTCAAAAATGGCCGCAACAAGGTCTTTCAAATGACCGCAAAGGCATTTGCTTAGATGCCCGCAAGAGCACTAAGATGCCCGTAGCTCTCCAAAATTCCTTGTCATCAAATGCTCCATGTCATATGTCATGTCATCAAGGTCCTTGTCATCATCTCATGGTTTCCATGTCATTTTTCCTTTGTCATTAATGTGTTGTAATCAATGACAACCATATTCATCATAATATGAAAAGTTGGTCCTTCTTATGCAACCTTCTCAAGCATGGCCAAAATTGGTCAAGTTAGTATCAAATATGCCCATAAGATAAAAACAGTCCCTTGAGCACATGATGGGAAAGAGACATCTTAATCAACAAACAATTGACAACTTATTTCTATTATATTTCTAGGAATGATCACATGTAGCAAAAAAATCATCATAAATTACCTTTTGGCACTGAGAAGTAGGTTGCAAGGTTGAGCATGCAATTTGTAGTTTAGAAACCATATCATAATTTCCTTGGAAACATTCCTCATGTAATAACATCACTTTATCTGCTACCTTTGAAGATCTAGACATATCAATTTATGGTCCACATATGTGCCATGCAACAACTGAAAGTTTATCATCACTATATAGGAAGGGTTCAACTTGGAAGATGTGATCCTCTCATCCTCATTTAGGTTCTGCTCCATCAACTCTTTCAACTCTCATAACGTTCATCTCTTTCAACTACTCCATCAAAACATAATGTCCATCTCTTTCAACCTTAATACTCCCAAGGGCCAAGAGGTCCTTGTGTTAAAGTTGAAAGAGATGAAAACTATGTGTTGAAATGGAGCACCCATGAATGAAGTGTTGTACATTGATGAAGAGTGTGGGAACCTTAGTATTTATATATACAAATTCCTTAGCACTTGGAAAATTAGAAACCAATAACAAGGAATCACACTACCACCTACCAAGACATACCATGCTTCAAGACTACCATTAAATATTGTATGCGCCATTAAACAACAAACAACGCAACAAAATCGCAGAACAAACATGTCAAAATCATATCCGATGACTTACCTGATGGGAAGAACCTTCTTGTACTCAAATTTTAACTTTCACATCAAATCTTTCCTGTCATATACAAATGATTGAGATAAAACTCAGTAGGAGTAAAGTGGGAAGCTTGGAGAAAATAAGGGCTGGAAGGAAATCAAGGACATCCTTGACATGATGTTAAAGTTACACAAATACTAAGTTGCCATGGATAATGTTATGGTGAATAAGAGAGGCAATTATAAATGAGATGAACCAGCTAGCCCAAAGTAGCAAGCTACCAACGCGACAGACAATTACCAAGCCTTCGATCCTAATTGGGGGTAGTTGAAGGGTAGACATTCTCAGGTAGAGGTATCAACCGGCAAGAAGACCAAAAAATCAGATAATGAGTTATGAGCTCTTGGATTCTGACGTGCAGTTCTCAAATCTTTCTTATTTTGTTTTTAATTTCCTAAGGCATGTACTGAGCTTCAGGAGAGAAATAGAAACACCAGACTTGATGATACTCTCCCAGTATTCCCTTTTTTATAATTTTTGAAGTAGGTTGATTTGATGGCTTCTTGTGGTGTTGAACTTAAGCTAAATATAATACTTTTCTAGTTTAAATCAAAGTTAAAGGAAGAAGAGAAACCACATAATGCAAGCAATTTCCTTTGGCTAATATGTTATATATGTAGGTATCTTAATAGAATGAAATAGAATTTAAGGATAAAGACAAACACATTAAGGATAAAGAACACGTCAAAACCCTTACCTTATCATTGTCCTTTCGCCAGATCCATTTTCCCATATAACTTGATAAGAGTTGTCCACGAGATGCATTTCCATCATTAAGACCCGCATAAATCATCAAAGACGAAATTTTTATATAAGTAAATAATATATAAGCAAATAAACAGTCATTTAAATCCTACTACAAAGTCCTGTAGAAATCAATGAACCGTGAAATGTTAAATTTATTAACAATATTTTAAGAAATAGACATGCATTTAAAAATTTACAACCATCTTTAATACATAGTAATAAAAGAGTATTTATACCTTATTGAGCTCCTCTCTGTTTCGAGAATAGTTTTATATTCTATACTGAACAGGGCCAACCACGTGAAGGTGGTAGCTCAATTGGCCCCTCCCCCCCCCCCCTCACATTGCTCTCAATTCCCCATACCCAATAAATGATGTTGTTTACATAGAAAACATATAAACATTCATGCATAACTAGGCTAGTCATCAAAACATATAAACATAAAAACATTGAAGCATAATAAGGTAATTCAAATAAACAATGTTTCAGACTAACAACATCGATATACATCCAAATACAAGTCATGAATTTATACATCTACTTTTTCTTTGATTTATGTTTTTTTGCATTGTAAAAACCGACGATTGGGGTATTATCAGCATCATTTGGTGGAATATCTACAAAACCATTTCCTTCTAGTGTTTGTGTTTCCATGCCCTCATGTATCATTCTTCTCGTACATCATTGAGTAGGGCGTGTAGGCAGTTCTGAAGGGGCATGAACTACAACAACGAAAATGGGCATATCGATATGTTGAAATATTATTGAAATTAATAGTTCATTATTTTGATTAAAATTACAATATTGCTCTTTACCTATCTGTGTAGCTGTGACAGCTGGTGTGTTAATTGTTTCTCTACTTGCTAATCCCTCTTGCGGTTCACCGTCTTGAGCTACATGGTCTTCCATTGAAAGAAGAAAATTTATAAGTATACGTCAGGAAATAAATATCTATAATCACAGTAGATATTTCTATTTCCAAAGCACACATACCAGAATGGCTACTCTGCTCCCCACTATCATGCGACATGCACACGCCAACATCAGCTGGTACGTGCTGAGTAGCGCTAGATTCATTGTTGCGGTTGAATTGTTGCTTAAAAGCAAACATAAATATTTAGTTATGGGTGATATAAACAAAACTGAATATACTTTAATAGTATACTACAATGATGTTCTTATTCATTTTATTTACCTGCATCTGCGTCATTGGAGAGATTGGAGTCTGCCCCAAGCTTTTCCGATATTCAATCACACTTTTAAAACCATACTTGAAACCAAGCTTTAGGTCTTCCTCGGTGGTAGCATCTTGGAACATATTTCCCTGCAATGCATAACACATTTCTCATTTCCAGTATCAAAAACATATATTTGTTCGCTACTATCAAATACATATTCCCCACAGTTAATCATTTAATTCTTACGATTTGGGCTCTTAGTTTTCTATAGCCACCCTGGCCCAGTCTATGTTTCTCATGATTTTCTACTCTAGCCTTGGTTGCTTTGGAGGTGTCAGGTAGCCTATATATGAAAATTTTGAAAAACGTTAGATATCAGAATTCTTACTTAAAACAAAAAAGAAAAAAGTAAATGCTTATATTTCACTAAAAAGTTGATATGTGTTGTATCTTGTTTTTCCAGGTCGTGGTTTTTTTCCTTGTCTTTTTAGCAAGTTATCATTTGCATCCTCTATGAGTTCCTTCCACTCTTTCTCCGGAACCATGGGAGGGCGCTCATGCTTGAGGTCAAGTTGCAATTTATCCCTATATTGGGCCCTGGTATATTTTAAATTCTCGTCGGCTAGATTTGCAACCACTTTCTTGTTGAATGTATTTCCGAACAAGTTTACCATGTGGTCTATCAATTCATCTCTCTTTGTGCTATCTTGGCTATTCCACCGTGTGCGAATGGTGGGGCCAAACAACTCCAATGCTTTGTCATTCAAATTCTTGTAGAAAACATTGTTTCCTGCAGAAACATGTAATCCATTGATTTTTAATAATTTCAACGTCTTTCCATTTCAATTTCATGATTAAAATGAATAAATTAATTAATAAATACCTACAATCTTTTGAATCTTGATCAGAACACAAGCGTCATCCACTAGAAAGGTGAGATCTAGTGATTCAGTGCTTTTAACTCGTGTTGCTCCAGGAAACATTTCCTGGTCATCTACAATACGTCAATCTCCGGAGTCATGTGGATTCTTAGGCTCCGTCTCATCATGCTCCAGGATGTCATGCTGATCAAAATCAGTTCCCTCATCAATGGATTGGAGGCCAACCACAAGAGTGTCAAAAAGCCTCATTGGTACATTTCTTTGTCAACGTTGTTGTTGCATTGGAGCATCACTGCTACCTATACTTGTCTCGGTAGTTTCTCCAATCACGGGTTGTAAAAAATCCTACAAACGAAAAACTTTACTTTATCAGATCACTTGGAAAAATAGAAAACATAATATCGGATATGAAATCATGTCATAGCTTAAAAAAAATGTGAAGATGCCACCTACCCCATAATATTTTATTCGTTCTTTCAACTCTCCAATCCTTGCCCTAATCTCGTGTCATGGGCCTTATGCGAGCCAAGGAAAGCATTTCTATGTTTGCCTTTTTCGGGGCCTTCTTCATAGTTTCCATTGGGTCTATGGAATAGTAAATTTCATCCTCAAGCTCCTCATCACCCAGATCAAGTGCACTAGACTAAATTCATCAAACAATAAAATTAAGGAAAATAATTTTAGCATCATTCAAACATTGTTATTGTAATGAAATTTAGTTACTATTAAGAACTAACACTTACCTGATGAGGTGTTGTGGCCGCTGACTTCCCACGGTCCTCACCTTGACACGATAAACCAATCAATAATTCATCATAAGCACAGAAAAATGTGAATGCCAACAATGGAAATCGAAGTTTAACAAAAAAAATCAAAACATTTAGTTATTATATTTAACACTCACCTGACAAGGCACGAAGTGTGACCTTCCATGGTCACCCTGGACCATGGAAGCAGCAGGTGCCTTTCCACTGGCGCCACTCTGACACAATAAATCAATAACTAAACGTTATGAAAATAATTGTAACATAATAAAAAATGGGATATTGCAACAATATTTATTTTTACCTCAGAAAAAAAAAAGGACACGCGTTATGTTTCATGACGAACATGGGTAGTCCCCTGCCACAATGTAATAAGCATGTTGTCACATGGAAATCTTCTGGGGTTGGAGTTTCTAGTTATTGTAGTCATATTTAGTTACTATATTTAGTTGAGTCAATAATTGTAACATAAACAAAAATGAGATATTGCAATAATATTTACTTTTACCTCCAAAAGAGAAGATAGATGTTCTGCTCCATGGCGATGAGCAGACCCCTGCCACAGTGTAATAAGCATGTTATCATATGGAAATATTCACAATAAGCACGAAAAATGTGAATGGTAACAGTGAAAATCGAATGTTAACCGAAAAAATTGAAACATGTTGTTATTGTAGTCATATTTATTTACTATATTTAACATTTACCTCACGAGGCATAGATTGTGACCTTCCACGGTCACACTGGACTGTGGAAGCAGAATGTGGCTTTCCACTGCTGCCACCCTAACAAAATTAATCAATCAATAAAAGTTGAGTCAATAATTGTAACATAAACAAAAATGAGATAAGCATAACAGTGTACTAAGCATGTTATCACATGGAAATATTCATAATAAGCACGAAAAAAGCGAATGTCCTCGGTGGAAATCGAATGTTATCAGAAAAAAAAATCGAAACATGTAGTTATTGTAGTCATGTTTAGTTATTTTATTTAGCATTTACCTGATGAGGCATAGCATATGACCTTCCACGGTTACCCTAGACCGTGGAAGCTTGTAGCAACAGTATCCGGTGTAATATGTCGGCCCGTATCCGGGTTAAGCTAGCCTGTATCCGGGTCTAGGGAGGTCTAGGGAGGAAGATGTTCCATCTTCAAATAAACAGATATATAAATATATAATAATTAATGGATGATAAATTACAATGGATATGGTTGCCTTAAATATGGCTTGGCCATCACATATTGAGGAGACACTTCTCTTCATAAAGTATATTTTAATATTATTAATTACTATTAGGAATAGTTACCTATTTATTACTTTTTATTGTTGTAACATTGCCTTCCCCTTAAGAAAGCTTTGTCCTCAAAGATTAGATTATTGTTTTCATCTTTTCATTCTCGTTTTGTGTTGAAACAATGTCATTACTTCCTTTATGTCTCTTTTAGAACTGGTATTAGGTATGTGCTTGGTATTTACGAAATAGTTTGTCATCTTCCTTTCATTTGTAACTTGAATTTGTACTCCATTATGTTTATTACTGTTATCCCATTTTCCGTGTACATGAATACGAGGAGTATTCTTGTGACTGACCATATCAAGCCTTTTTTTAAAAGTCGCTTTTCCTACGATATTTAGGATGTCATCACGTAATGTTTTCATTTTATTATCCTTACGACTTATCTCGAGAAGTGGCGTTTCGTGAGGCTTCTCACACTCAAAGTCACCTGATAGTGTTACATTTAGGTTCTCCAAGGTGGTGGAAGATGAATCTACAATATATGATTCCTTTGACTTGGATTCCTTTGCATATTGTAGGATCCATCTTGTGTCATTGTATGGATCGTCCTTATTGTCAATGATACTGGCTTGACTCTCATTGTGATCTTGGTTGAGCTCTTCTTTATCAAAAATATTATTGGTATTTTGGTCATCCCTATGATATTTAGTATCCTTGTCTTGTTTATTGTCTTGATCAATTTTGTTACTCTCATTTTTGTTGACATAGTGGTCCAACATATCTAAGTTACTGATATGGTTTTTATTAGACCTTAGTTTTTGTAACATTTCCATTATGGTATTCTGGTTTTGTGTCATGATGCTCAAGTTATGTGCCATGGTGCTTATGTTCTATGTCATCACACACATCTTATTATCTAACTCTTTTTGTTTCTCATGCATGATGTCTACTTTGTCATCAAGTTTTCTTCCTAGTACTAGAACAACATCTTCTTTAATTCCTTTCTTAAGTGCCTTGTTATTTTTCGTTTCTTCTGTAATTTTTTCTTGGTTGGCAACGAGGGCCTTGATGTCCTTTTCCATTTTTTCAATTTGCTCTTTTAGTTCCACCATGGTTCTTGATCTCGTGTGGGGAGGTGAATATTTGGGCCCAATTTTTGTAGGACTTAATTAATTAACAAGAATTATTGTAAGGACAATAATTATTATATGGGTCAAATAAATAAAAATAATAATTTTTTATATTTAAATTTTTATTTTTCTTTATAATTTGGGAATGTAACATTTAATCAAATTAAATATTAATATAATATTTATTTTTTATTAAAAATTAGGGTTTTCAAACTGTGGATGTGTGAATGAAGGTCGACATGGAGGGAGGGAGGATTGAGGTCGTAGGGAGGGGATGGAAGACCCAGTGGATATAGGACGGCTGTGGAGATGACGGGGGGAGGATAGGAGGAAGGAGGGCACAGCACACGGGGGGGTGGTGATGGTGGACGCAGAAGTGGGAGGGCGAAGTGCGCGGGAACTGGAGAAGCAAGCAGATGGAAGGCAAAAGGGATATGTGGAGAAGGGTGGGGAGAGGATCGAGTGGGAGGAGGTGGAGGGAATTACATGGATGGAGTAGGTGGAAGATGCAGCAAGTGGAGACGTAGCTCATGCAGGAGGTTGTGGAACGTGGGACCGTGAAGTTGTTGGGGAGAAAGGAGAAGTGGAGGGGGGATTTTCAAGTGGGAGGAGGGTCGAGGGTTGGTAGGGAAGAGCAGTCAATGAAGGGAGTGAAGGTGAGAGGCGTAGGGAATGGTGGCGCTGGGTGGAGCAAACAGCAGTGAGGAAGGTGCAGTGTGGGGGGGGGACTGTGTGGAGCAGCGTGAGGGAGTGCGGCGTGAGCAGGAGAGGGAGAATGTGTGGGAAGACTGGGTGTTGAAGCAGGCGTGGGAGCTGTATGGTAGGAAAGGTGGTGCAAATATGGAGCGGATACAGTTGAGAGCTGCGTGAGAGGGCGTGAGGTGCAAAGATGGGGATGCAACAATGGTGAAGGGTGAGGCAGTGTGTAGCAGTGGGAAAAAGGTGGGCGTGGAGAGGTGATTGAGGAACGAGAGGGAGAGATCGAAGGAGTGCAGCGCGATAGGAATGGATCAGTGGATTGAGTGGAAGCAAACGTTGGCGGTTGGAAGGAAGTGGAAGTGAAGAACATGTGAGGGAGTGGGATGATGTGAGCAGTTGATTATCCGAATCCGATCTCACGGAGGATCGATACCCGCTCTAATACCAAATGCAGAAATTGTATCCGGTGTAATATGCCGGCCCGTATCCAGGTTAAGCTAGCCTGTATCCAGGTCTAGGGAGGTCTAGGGATGAAGATGTTCCATCTTCAAATAAACAGATATATAAATATATAATAATTAATGGATGATAAATTACAATGGATATGGTTTCCTTAAATATGGCTTGGCCATCACATATTGAAGAGACACTTCTCTTCATAAACTATATTTTAATATTATTAATTACTATTAGGAATAGTTACCTATTTATTATTTTTTATTGTTGTAACAAAGCTACATCTATTCGATTTAAGTTGTAATCGATCAACAACTCTTCACCTGGAAGTATTATTTTTTTTGCACATACAAATAAGCTCTCGGCATCATAATTACATGACCCTCCGTTGGCAATAAAATATTGCATACGTCTACGAAATATTTTCCTTACCTTTTCAGATCTAGTTGATATAGAACCGGTAGACCTAGTACAACACATATCACTTTCAACCTCTCCGAGTATATCTACATCATCACTCGAGGAAGATAGATCTGACATATACCTATTTGGTGGTACCTACACTCGATAAAACAAGAATATAAGTTACCAAATGGATATAATTTAGCATGCAAATATATTTACTTGTAATGTTCTAATATCAAAAGGTATTTCTTCCCAAAAACTTTATCAAAAGATATTTTTCTCTCAAAGGTGTAATTTCTTTTAGAGTTATTTATATTTGAATTATTTTTAAGTATAAGACACGATTTGATTTGATTTGGAATTTATTCACAACATGGATATAGAAGTGTATTTCTTGGGCCACTTGACTAGTTAATGCATGCAAAGAGGTATGGGGATCCCCCTCATATAGATCATTTTGGGGATTCAATTTGGGGTTCCATCACCAACCTCCATGAAGTATCCTCCTCGACCCAAGCATCATTTTTCCCTCCCTCCATGCCCCCGTGCCTGTTTTTTTTAAATACGATAACATGGTGAAATGTCACCAAATTTAGACCAATTTTAGGTAGTTTTGAGTGGTTTTGCACATGGATGCGGATAGGGTGATGTTGGATCATGAATCGTCTTATCACAACCCTGAATCATATTACACTACCCGAGACCATTTTCTTACCATTTCTATGGTGTTCTGCAACACGGAAATCCTGAATTTGTTTGGTCGTGATGGTAGGGTCCAGGCCCGTTCTCTATCAAACGGGCGATGGATGGCTTCAGGGCTGGAATTTGATGGGAAAAATGCCTGTCATGGGTCATTTTTCCCCTCAAATACGGCCTATATTTCGTATAAACCCTCAAAAAAAATGAAGTAAATAGTGAAACGTCTGTATTTAGTGTGGAAACAGTCAAAGCCGTGGGATTTTCCCAAATTCTTACGCTGCTAGGGTTGATGGGATTACCGAATTCATTGGACCCTTTGTTATCCTCTGGACTATCGCCGGATTGGCTCCCTTGGGAACGTTGATATCCTCTGGACTGGTATCCCCTGCTCCTCGATTTACCATTGCTCTGCTCATCAAATTACCAGTGCTCTAGATGCTGCTAATGAACTAGTGAGCGGGAGTGAACTTGTTCTTTGTTGTTTTGCTCTGGATGTTGCTAATGAGCTAGTGCGCGGGAGTCTTTTCCCTCTATGTTTTTTTGTTTTTTTTATTTTCATATTTTATATTTTGTGTTTTGTTTTATTTTGTTTTGTTTTGTTTTGTTTTGTTTTGTTTTTTTATTTGCATATTTATTTATTGTTTAGTTTATTTTGGGTTTTTTTTATTTGCATATTTTATATTTTGTTGCATTTTAAATTAATTTTAGTTAAACAACTCTATGTTTTTAATTTAATTTAACTAGGATTTTGTCATAATTTGTATTGGTTGCATTGATTATAGTGAGATCTTATACATAATTCCCTTCAAGGATGAATATGATGATGATGATCATGATCATGATCTGATGAAGTCCCTTTTGGGCCCTATGAAGCCTCATGTTCTTAGATTTGTGCACATGAATAATCAAGACTTATGGACCTAGTCCGGTGTCTTAAAAGAGGAAGATCCTAACTGATCAGTTTGGTAGTTCTATAAAGTGCATTCTTTATACGAGTGAATAATGACTCACAACCATTCTATTATAATGTTGGCCAAGATCAGAATACTTTAGTGAATACCAAGGTAAATATCTTGTCATCACATCTTCAGCATCATCATCATCTTCATTAGCATCATCATCATCACCATCACCATCATCATCATCTTCATCTTCATCATCATCATCATCATCATCATCATCCGGCTCATCCTGATCATCATCATGATAATAATGATCATCATCTTCATCATCCTCATCCTGGTCATCATCATCCTCATCATCATCATCCTCATCATCATCGTCCTCATCCTCATCATCATCATCCTCATCACCATCGTCCTCATCCTCATCCTCATCGTTGTCGTCATCATCACCACCACCATCATTGATCATCATCATCATCCTTATCATCATCATCTTCATCATCATCATCATCATCATCGTTGTCATCATCATCGTCATCTCCCTCATCCTAATCATCATCGTCATCATCCTCATCATCATCATCATCATCATCCTCATCATCATTGTCCTCATCCTCATCCTCATCATCATCATCGTTGTCGTCGTCGTCATCACCACCATCATTGATCATCATCATCTTCTTCATCATCATCATCATCTTCATCATCTTCATATTCATCATCGTCATCATCATCATCATCATCTCCCTCATCCTAATCATCATCATGATAATCATGATCATCATCTTCACCATCCTCATCTTGGTCATCATCATCATCATCCTCATCATCATCGTCCTCATCCTCATCCTCATCATCATCATCATCGTTGTCGTCATCACCACCACCACCATCATTGATCATCATCATCATCTTCATCATCATTATCATCATCATCATCGTCGTCATCGTCATCATCGTCATCATCATCGTCATCTCCCTCTTCCTAATCAGCATCTTCATCATCGTCATCATCATCATCATCGCTATCATCATCATATTCATCATGACCATCATCTTCATCATGATCATCATATTCATCATGATCCTCGTCTTCATCACCACCACCTGTTGAAATATTGTAACTTTGAAGAATATTCTATTGTATTTTATTGTTGTAATTTATTCGGAGATGTTTTATTCCTTCGTCAGAATGTCATTATTGTATTTGACTATGTAAAGTCATTGAGCTGGGTAAATCCTGCCTTGTAAGTCGGGGCAATAGATCCCCTTTGAGTCAATTGTAATGGGGCAATAGATGAAATATCGGTTGGCATTGGTTAGCATTGATGGCAAATAAGAAGAGAGACATTGCCTATGATGACATATTATATGGCTATGTTGACAAGAGCCATGGATGAGGTGGTATGATGACAAAGCAGATGGTTGGAATTGGGCATATAAGTAATGGCATGGCATGTATGGTGAGTGATGATATGACACGTGTGATAAGGATGTAAATACACATGATAGTGTTCTAGTGCCATCATCAAGACAGTGTTGCAATATGACAACATTTTGGAAAAGTATGACAAGTTTATGAAACTTGGAAATTGACTAAGTATGGGAAAATTAGTCAAAACTTACCTAAGATAATGCCCGACATAATTCATGGTTTGAAGCTAATTCCCACACCATCATACCCGGCTATAGCTTGTTAAAGTGTCTATTTATTCATGGTCTCAGTTAGCCTTAATAATTTTTTAGGAGAAAGATATAAGCCTGCCAAAACAGGGTTTCAGGATAAACCTTGAAGAATTTCCTGAAAATGACCAAGTGTTGGAAAAAATGTCTCACGTGACCTCAGGGAAATCCCCACCATAAATTGTCGTTGAAGAAAATGCCCACACCATATGGGAATATTGTAGGTTGGTGTTTTTTCTACCCAACCATGGTGTCAGTTTGTCCAAAGAGACTCCGAGGAAGAATATATGGATCTGCCAAAAGCGCTACTTAGCCTACTTAGCTAGGGCAGGTTGTTGCCTGCTAAAAGTGTGAGACACCCAATGGATAGAGGCCAATAAGGTGATTCCATCTAGACCAATTTCATCCTTTGAGACCTCTTTCTCTCTCCTCGGCTGGCATTTTACTGGAGTAGTGCAAATCAAGATAAGAAGCACTTTTGGCAGATCAATATCTTCTTCCTCAGAGACTCTAACTCTTCACCAATGATATAGTTGGATGCACCAAACAAAATTCTAGAGACCCATACTCTCAAAATAATTTTATACACCAACCACAAGACATGGCGGGCATTTTACTAAGGTCACTCGGGCATTTCTACTGATTCTATACTTAGACAATTTTTGCACTTTCCTAGACTGGTCCAATATGCATGGAACATTGTTTTGGCAGATCCATAACTTCTTCCTCAAACACTTTTTGGACAATATGAGACAATGTTCAAGTAGACAGCTCAACAAGGTACATCCTGACCATACGGTGCGGGCATTTACTCTAATCCCCAAATTATTGCAGGCATTTCCCTAAGGCCACTTGGACCAGTTTTCCAACACTCAGCCATTTTCAGGAATTTATTATGTAAACATTAGTCAAAACTGCTATAAGAGAATTCCCTCCATAATTCATGGTTTGAGAAAAATGCCCGCACCATCATACCAGGCTATAGCTTGTTGAAGTGGCTATCTAGCCATGGTCTCAGTTTTCCTTAATCACTTCTGAGGAGAAAGTTATAGGTCTGCCAAAACAGGGTTTCGCACCAGAGGAAGTAAAATTGACTAAGTAGCCTCAATAAAATGCCCGCCATAAATCATAGGTTAAAAGTAAATGCTCGCAGCATATGGTAAGCTTGTACCCTATTGATTTGTCTACCTGACCATGGTCTCAGTTTTTCTTAAGCATGTCTGAGGAGAAAGTTATAAGTCTGCCAAAACATTAACTAGAAATTAACCAGCCAAATTGAGAAAAAACTTGTTTTGCATATTAAGAACAAGTGAAATTAGGCTAGGTGCTAAAATCACAAGGTTAAGGGGCTATTTGGAAATGCCCGCCAGGAACTGTCCTTGTGGGGATAAATTCATCAGTTCACATGAACTTGTTACTTGTTGAAGTAGCTATGCAATAATGGTTTCAGGTTACTTCCTGATAGTCACATGTGCAAGAAATTAACCTTCCAAAGTAGGAAAAATATTGTTTTTCATATGACGAACAAGAGAAACAAAAGAGGTCCAAATTATGAAAAATAGCTAAGTGTTGGAAAATTGGTCTAAGTGGCCTTGGGAAATTGTTCGTTGTACCTCATAGGAGAATTATAAAAATTATCTAAAACTATAATGTTATAGCTTGTTGAAGAGGCTATCATACCATGGTCTCAGTTCTCAAAGAGGGTTTTTGATGACAAAGTTAAAGGCCTGCCAAAACAGGGTTCCAGGCTGTTTTTGAACTAGTGGTAGTAAAACTGCCCAAGTGGCCTCAGGAAATGCCCGCCATAATTCATAGGTTAAGGTAAATTCCCACCCCATAGTATCAGGATGTAGATTGTTGATTTTTCTACCTGACCATGGTATCCGATTGTCTTGAGAATTTCTAAAAAGGAAGTTATGGGTCTTCCAAAATAGTGTTTCAGTCGGATTGCTCCAGTCTAGGAAAATGAAAAAATTGTCTAAGTATAAAATTACTTGTAAAAATGCCTGAGTGACCTCAATAAAATGCCCACCATTTTCTGTGGTTGATGTCTTAAAATATTTTGAGGGTATGGGTCTCTAGATTGTTGATTGGTTCATCCAAACGTATCATTGGTTTGTCCAAAGAGTCTCTGTAGGTGAAGATATTGATCTGCCAAAAGTGCGTCCTAGCTTGATTTGCACTGCTCCAAAAAAATGCTCGTCGAGGAGAGAGAAAGATGTCTCAAAAGATGAAATTGGTCTAGATGGAATCACCTTGTTGGCCTCTATCCATTGGGTGCCTCATACTTCCAAGTTGAAGAAAATAAAAATCTCCTCATTTTGACCTAGGGTTTGACAATTTTGTCTTAGTGTTGAATTGGTAGTTTAAAAAGCTAGTGTTGATTGGATGTTTTGGTAGGCCATTATCTTCTTGGAATTTTGCCTCGCCAGAAAATTTTCTGTCGCCGGCAGGGGCGAATTGAGTGACAGTTATCACACACCACGGAGGTGAAATGGACGATTTTCTGAGGGAGGACAAGGTTGACTATTCTGCAGACCCCTTCGAGGGTAAATCCATTTTTACCTTTCCCTTTTACCAACCCCGTTCACCACGGCTTCTCCGTCGTTAACAGGAATAGGGATGGCGACATCTAGCTCACCGATTTTCGGTGGTGGCTACACCACTACCCTCTCCCACTCTAGGTATTCACCGACGGATTTAGGGGTTCTCTCTGATTTCTATACTTCTGGGGTTTCTAACGACCCGGATTATTTGACTCTTTATTCCAAACCCTTGGATCCTCTTTTCGATGGAAATCCTTATTCTTTGTTTGCACCTCCTCAGCTGAACTTGGATTCCAGTTCCCATGTGCTTACGGATGCTGATCGCACCCAGGTTGAGCATCTCCCTGACGATTGGGGGGCACCCTCTTATGATCCTAGCTTCAACTTCCTGGATGTGAGTTGGCCTTCAGATTTCACTACCAACGCCGCTTCTGCACAGGACCCGATCTTATCTTTACCTTCACTGGAAAACCCTGAGGGTTTCGTTGCATCATTTCTTCAACATTCTAATCAGCAGGGCTCTCCTCTGGAGGAGACCCTTTCATAGGACAAGGCGGATTCGAGCTCTGGTTCGTATTCAAAAATCCCTCCTCGCTCAACGGGGGCTCCACTGGTGGGTGGGAAGAAGAAGGAAAAGTGCCTTAAATCCTCAAGGACCCCTCTTAACCTTATATGTCGGCAAAACATCATAATGGCCCAGTCTCTTGGGATGGCGAAATTGGCAGTTGTTGGCAGGGCTCGCGGGAAGTACCCCATCCTAGAACAAATGGACCGGTGGGTTGAAACTACTTGGGGATCCCTCTTAACCTAAAAACCTGAAGCTACTGTCCTCTCTCACGGTTGGTTGGTTTTCAAACTGAGGAACAAGGAGGAGGTGGATCTTCTTTTAAAGAAACAATGGAGTTTTGGAAACACCCCCTTCATTCTGAAAAACTGGACCTCGATGTTCGATGTCGACTGTGAAAGGCTTGATACGGTGTCATTTTATGTCAGAATCACAGGCCTCCCCTGGGAATTATGTACCTGGGAAACCTTTCAGGATATTGGAAATTCACTTGGGGCCGTCATCGATGCAGACGTGACTTTTCTTCAAACGCGCAGGAGAATGGTGGCCAGAATTCTTGTCTCCTTAAACCTTCGTCTGGGCCTCAAAGAAAGTCTAAATTTTGTGTGGGGACAGATTACTAGGCTTCAACCCCTGGCTTATGAGGTGTCCCTTTTCGCTACCATCATTGCCATGTTTATGGTCAGATTGCCCGAAACTTCCCATAGACCTTCACTGAGCGGGTGGATCAGCCTAAGAAAAGGGCAGTGGGATGTGGGCTCTTGGTCGACTCCACCGACACACAAAATATGGGCAGACACAAGGCGGATGTGGGGTCTTGAGGTGTGCAGACGGATCATACCATGGAAGCACATTATATGGTCATGCCTGGTTTGGAAGTAGCTCCCATTGTCTCCTCGACTACTCCTGCACCAATACCATTGGTCTCTGCGACTTCGGGTATGAACTCCTCTCTCACTTATCATTTAAACTCTTTGGTTGATCATTTACAATCTCTCTGTTTCGCTTGCCCAGCTCCCCCACCCTCTCCTTTCCTGATGCCCATCTTGCTACTCTTCTCGCACCCTCCCCGACCTTCCTGCCCTTAACCTCTCTGGTACCTGAACCTACTATCCATTGTCCCACATCCTCCCTTTCCTTTCCCCCTCCACTTTCCCCCCCTTCTTCTTCCTTTCCCTTCCAGGGTTCATCGAAGCATTCCATTGTCCCCTCATCCACACTACCGATTTCATTTCAGACTTCGGTCGATAGATATTCCTGCCCTCCAACCCCTTATAACCCCGCTTCAAGGTTTGGACAAAAACACACAGTTGCTTAGTAAGGGAAAGAGCAGGGGGGGACCCTCTCATCTCACCTTGGCACAACACCGTGCCCTCCTGGAACATGCAGATGGCACTCAGAAATCCATCCTTAGGGTGCTTAGAGCAGCATATGCCTGGAATGGGGTTCACCAATGAAGATTCTATCCCTAAATTATCGTGCGTTGGCAAGTGAGCCCAAAACAATTGTCGTCAAGAGGTTGATTACTCTGCATCAGCCTGGTGTCTTACTGCTACAAGAAACATTGGGGCCAGAAGAGGGAGTCACAACCATTATTTCCTCAATCTTCCCTTTCATGTAATTTCGGGCACTGGATGCCTAGGGTCATTCTGGGGGTATTGCCACTGGGTGGAATACTCATAGTGTGCAACTTAAAAACTCTTGGGGGTCGCGTTCAGCTCTGGGAGTGGAATTTTACCATGTTGTTGAAAACTCTTGCTTTAGTATACTAAATATATATGGATCTTATGAGAATCGAGTCCCCTTCTGGGATTCTTTGTCTTGTAAATCCTTCTACAAATCGGACGATCTTATCGTTGGGGGAGACCTAAATTTCTCTCTTGGGAACCAAGACATTTGGGGTCCCAGCACCAGAAGGGACGAACAGGTAGATTTTTTTGAACAACTCTTGCTCTATCACAAGATGGTGGACCTTCGGCCTGATAAGATCAAACCTACTTGTACCGACAGAAGAACGGGGGCTCACGAGGTGGCCAAACGTCTGGACCATTTTCTCCTAGTTGAACACCTCCTCGACCAAAATCTTGTTTTCGTCAATGGGTGGATTCAGGGGGACTCCCAGACCATTCCCTGATTTTTCTTGAAATAAAGGGAGCTACTTCTAAACCTTCGAGTCCTTTCAAACACTATGTAGACTGGCTTAAAGAAGAGGAGGTCACTCACATCATAAAGGAAAATTGGAATCCCTACTGTCCTACTAATGGGCACTTTGTTGCACAACATCTTGCAAAAAACCTCCTGGATATCAAGAAAAGACTAAAAGACTGGGCCTTCAAAAAGAAGGTACGAGACGAGCTGGAGCTGTCTCAAGTGGAGTCGTATTTTTGCACTGCCCAGGAGTCAGATGGGTTTGGTTTCATGAATCCTGACTCTAATCTCCACCTTAATGCTCTTGAAAACCGCAGGAGAAAACTTTTACAAATCAAAGAGGAGACGTGGAGACTAAAGAGCAGAGCAATTTGGCTCGAATGCGGGGATGAGAACAAAAAACATTTCCAGAATTTTGCTAAGGGAAGACAGATAAAGAATACTATTTGGGAACTTCAAAATGAACAGTTGGAAAACATCTCTTCCTTTGAAGGGCTTGCAGCACTTGGTACCTTCTCTCTACAAAGTTGGCAATCGCACAAACCTTGCAGAAATCATTCAAGTCTCTCAATACTTCCCGAGTTTCATCAATCCTGAGGACAACCAGGGTCTCATGGAGGATATTTCGGAAGAGGAACTTAAGGAAACCCTCCACATCTTTCAAAAGGACAAGAGCCTTGGCCCGGATGGTTGGACCATTGAATTTTTCCTGGGGATGATCTTCTTCAGCTTGTGGAGGAATAGAGATCCCGGGGACACATCCACCCTCCCCTACATTCTACCTTCATTGCTCTCATCCCAAAATCGGATCGGTCATCTACTTTCAACGATTTCTTCCCTATCTCTCTTTGCAATATCACATACAAAGTGGTGGCAAAAATTATTGCAAAACAATTAAAAAAGATTCTCTCAAGGTCATCTCTCTGGAACAATTTGGTTTTCTGGAAGGCAGACAGATTCATGAGGCAATTGGTATGGCCCAGGAGTGTTTTCACTCGATCAAAATAAAAAATTTAAAGGGGGAAGTTATAAAACTTGACCTCTCAAAAGATTTTGATAAGGTGAACTGGATCTACCTTCGCATGTTGATGACTCACCTGGGTTTTGATTTGGGGTACATGGTTGGCACGCAATAAGGTTCTGTTCCAGGACAAACCATCTGTCTCCGAGTTGGTGGCCTCTCAGAGTGCGAACATTCTTACCTACTTCCCTCAACAAAAACTCAACATCCCCATCTGCATCACCACTCCTGAACTCTTCGACTCTAATCTTCCCTGGGCATACTTCAATGGTGCGGCCACCGAACTATCTTGTGGGGGGCGATCCTACATCTAAATCATACATCCTTTTTCCACATCTAGATGGGTCTTGGACCTGGCACGAATAACTTCGTTGAACTCTCTGCCCTCAAATTCCTTCTTTGTTTTTCTCTTGAATAGAATTTCCACCACATTCAGATCTTCGGAGACTCTATGCTTGTAAACAATTGGGTCAATAATATACAAAGATGTCACAACCTATTTTTATGCAACATTCTGGATGATGTCAGGCGATTGTTGAGGGAATTTGAAACTTTCTCCTGTCGCCATGTTTACACGGAACGAAACATCGCTGCTGATCAATTTTCAAATAAAGGATTAGATCTGCCACTAGGACAGTGGAAGATCAATGTCACATCTCCTGAAGCAATTTATGAATACTACCACCGCCAGTTCATAAAAGGCATTGAAATCCCACAGTTTTGAACACCGAACATTGCAGTTTTATTTTGTATATATATACCAGAATTTTAAGGGAACCCTATATGGGAACCTTGGCTTTATCCTTATTTTTGTACATTTTGAGAAGATTGCTTCTATTAGGAAGTAGTAAACATATTTTTCACAGTTTTTTGGTTGGACTCATATTTCTGAAAGTCATCCTGAATGTCCTCTGCGATATGTAATTTGGTTATATCTATAATGAAATTACGCTTTTTTCCTTGGAAAAAAAAGATAAAATGAAATTCCAACCCTGCCTGCGTGCCCAAGAAGGATCTTGGATCGTCGGGGGATATTTTAATCTGATCACTTCATTGGAGGAAAAGAAAGGTGGGCGAAGGAGTCTGGCTAGGTTTCAGGAAACATTCAGGGAAATTCTTGGTCGTGGCCCGTTGATCAATGTAGAAATGGGGAATGGATGGTTCACGTGGAATAATAAGAGAGGGGGCCATCATTTAGTTTCCTCTCGGTTAGACAGAGTCCTAGTGTCTGAGGATATAGCCCGTGGGATCAGTGAAGTCAATGCCAGTGTCCTCCCTTTGGCAAGTTCTGATCATTGGCCGGTCTGTTTGGTCTGGGACATGACCAATAACAACCTCTTCAGACCTTTTCGGTTTGAGCAATTTTGGTTGGACCATAAATATTTCAAGGATCTGGTGGGTCAATGGTGGCAGGAAATGGTTCCCCCTGCAGGATCTGGTATGTACCAATTTCAACAGAAACTGAAGGCTCTGAAAGGAAAAATCTGTACCTGGAACAAGGAGGATTTTGGTAACATCTTTCAGGACAAGAAGAAGCTGGTGGAGGAGCTGGAAATCCTGCAGACGAAAGGAATGGATGAAGGATGGATTGATGACCTAAGAGAGAAGGAACAAGTCTTGGTGGAGCGATTGGAATCTAAAGAGAGGCAAGAGGAAACTTATTGGAAACAAAATTCGTGAGTCCAATGGATCCAGGAGGGTGAAAGGAACACAAAAATTTTCCATAACATTGTCATTCAAAACCGGCATAGATCTAAAATCCTTAAGATTAGAAAGGCTAATGGGGAAATATTGGACAATAGAGAAGGCATAGCAGAGGAACTGGTCCACCACTTTGAACATATTCTCAAAGAAGATAGACTGGATCGAAGCCAGGATATATCCAAGATTACTAGCCTAATTCCTAGGTTGGTCAGTCAAGAGTAGAATGAAATGTTAAATAAGCATGTATCCTTGCAGGAGGTGGAGGATGCAATGAGTCAAATGGCTTTAGGCAAGGCACCAGGAGCAGATGGTTTCACCTCAAACTTTTTCCATTCGTTTTGGTATCTAATCAAGTCAGAGGTCCATCAAATTGAGGAAGAATCAAGGTGTTGTGGGGGAGTGCTGAAAGCTTTCAATGCCACGTTCCTCTCTTTGATCCCCAAGGAGGATGGGGCTAACAACCCAGGAAAATTCATACCAATTACTCTCTGTAATGTGATTTACAAGATCATTACTAAGGTAATTGCCAACAGGCTCAAGCCCCTCCTTCCCTTGCTGATCAGTCAGGAACAATTAGGCTTTGTTGAAGGGAGACAAATTGTTGATGGCATCATCCTTGTTCAAGAGACTATACATTCTCTCAAAATCACCAAGAAATCGGGTATGCTTATCAAGCTTGATATAGCCAAGGCCTATGATAAGATTAGTTGGCAGTATATGTGGTGTATCTTGGAGGCTTTTGGTTTCAGTAGGGATTGGGTGGTATGGATCATGAATTTGGATTCTACCCCTTTTTGCTCTATTCTTCTGAATGGCTCTCCGACCAGAATTCTTCAAGCTTCCAGGGGGATTAGGCAAGGGGATCCTCTTTCACCCTTTCTCTTCATCCTCATGGCTGAAGGACTCAGTAAACTCCTGCGGGACCAAGTTGATAGTGGTAGGATACGAGGTCTTCAGTTGCATGCTGGCATGGAAAAACAAACCCACTAGCAGTTTGTGGATGACACAATGCTCATGGGGCACCCTTCAGTCCAAGAGGCTAGGATATTCAAAAACTGCCTAGTACAGTTTGCGAAGGCTTTTGGCTTAGAAGTCAATCCAGGAAAGTCTCAGGTCTTTTTCCTCACCACTCTAGTTCCAACTTAGCGTAATATATTGAGGATTCTCGGTTTCAACCGAGGATCTTTCCCTACCAAGTACCTTGGTGTCCCCTTGACCGAAGGTATGATTCGACAGGTGTCTTGGTAGGATATGCTAGACAGGATGAAAAGAAAACTAAATAGTTGGACCCTTCCTCCACTGAACCTTCCTAGTCGGTTGGTTCTTGTCAAAGTTGTTCTCCAAGCCATGCCGGTTTATTTGTTCTCCATGCTATTGGATCCCAAGACGGTTATGAAGGAGATACGCCGTATTCAGAGAACCTTTTTGTGGGGAGGAAGGGATGAAAATTCAAAATTTGCACTAGTAAATTGGGATAGCATCTTCCATTCCAAACTCCGAGGTGGTCTCGGTCTGCGGGATCCAGCTATCCTAAGTGATATTTATGGTGCTAAAATCTAGTGGAGGTGGTGCACTCATGATAGTGAACCATGGGCAAGACTTTGGCATATTAAGTATGCGAGGGACAAAGAGAGATGTCAGTTAATCAGATTTAATGAAGAAAAGCAAGGCTCTCACATATGGCATAAAGCTTATCATGGGAAAAAGCTGGATCAGGATAACAGTTTTTGGGAAATCCACAATGGTGAGGAAGCCAACTTCTGGGATGATTCGTGGAACCAGATGCCCAAACTATGGGATGATCCCAGATGGAAATCCATAAGGGATCAAGGAATGGCAGAAGGAAAGGTAAAGGTTGGGCATTACTGAGAACACAATGCTCGGGCTGGACATCAGACATGGCAGGATGCAGGACAATGGGATACTACCTCATTAGAAGAGCTCATCTCGTCTTTTAACCGAGTGCTTCAGGAAATATTTATCAAGCGGATCATGGGAAATGATAAAATCCAATGGGGCCACACTCAGAAGGGTACTTTCAGCATCAAATAGGCCTATGATATCTATACTCAAACCAATGAGGAGGTGGATAACATATGGAGGAAAATATGGAGTATGAATATTTGGCCCAAAATCTCGGTGTTTTGTTGGCTTGTTGTGCAGGGAAGGATCTTGACCAGTGAGAACCTGAGGAAACGGGGGATATTGGGGCCCTCTCGATGCCCTCTTTTCCTTAATCATGAAGAAACCATTGGCCACCTTCTTGATTCCTATTCCTTTTCCTCGTCGGTCTGGGATAGAGGAGCTTCTATTTTCAGACAAAGTAATAGAATCAGGGGGCTGCCAGATCAGACTCTCAAGTCATGGGATCTGAAAGCCTACTCAAACCCAATCATTGCGACTCTTTGGAACCTTTTCCCAGGAATGGTTGTCTGGGCCAACTGGAAAGAATGGAATAACCATATCTTTAGGGACAAAAAGCAAAGGGAGGAGGAAGTTTGGAAGCGTCTGGCTAGAAATATGAAGGAAACGATCCAGAGTCAATAGTGGAGTGACAAAGATAAAGAGCTCAATATGCAGGATCAACGAATTGTTGAGGGATGGAGTCTGACCCAGGCGAACTTGGCTGGTCTTCGAAGGAAACTGGTTATGTGTCGTCCAGTAATTCCAACAAGTTGGTCACCTCCCCTCCAGTCTGGTTTCAAGATCAACTTTAATGGGGCATCTCGTGGAAATATGGGTCCAGCGAGTTTTGGAGGGGTATGCCAAAATAATGAGGGGTCATTCTAAAGATATTTTTTGGATATATTGGTCATGATTCAAACAACTCAGCAGAACTAGAAGGTATCATTCAGGGTCTTATTTTGATCCATTCGGAGGCTTGGTATCCTGCGGTCATTAAGGGAGACTTCCAGATTCTAATTCGGATGGCCAAGAAACTCCACCAAGGATAAATCCCTAAGAAAGTATCGTCTAGCTAGCACTTGCTTTCCCGGTTGGAAGGCCTAAAGGATTTTCTCACCAATTAGATTGCCATCTCGTTTTCGCACGTGAAAAGGGACGTCAACAAAGTGGCGGACCTTTTAGCAAACCATGGGATTGACGCTGGCATCCATCTAGCATATGGACCTGTGGTGGATTTCCCCAAGGATGACTGGAAAAGAACCTGTTGCCACCTAGCAGAGATGGATGTGACGGGCTACAGACAACACATGACACAGTTGGCCACCACATCGGAGAATGATAGGAGGAATGACAGCGCTATTAGTGGGGAGCCACACGCCCAGACTCATCATCACTAATGACGTCCATAGTACATACGGTTAAGTCAGATTTTAAGGTCGACAACATATTTAGGCGAGGTAACATGAATGAGAAAGGTGGAGGGAGATATCGGTGTACCACTTCCGACTTTTCACTCATTTGGGAAACAGGTTTATTAAATATGCTGCAGGATCTCCTATACCTCTTGCGGTCAGGCTTTCAAGACTCGGTAGTTTCAATAATTAAGTTACAGGTCTTTATAAAGAAGAGGCTCCTCAACCTGTGCATCTGTGTTTCTTTCTATAGGCCTTCGCTTTGGTGCATTAAGAGTGTTGTAAATTTTTGTGTGTGGGAGAAGGGGTGGTTTACGGGAGTTAGACCACCTGAGTTCAGTGGTTTTATTATCATGGTACCTTCCTGCTGCAATAAGGTTCATATTCCATCAGGCCAGGAGGGTTTGCGGAGTGTGGACGTTGGGGAATCCTCTGGGCAAGGCAGTGTTAGAGGTGGTAGAGTTACTAGGGCATCAGCAAGAGCCTGTCTTCAGGCTTCGGCATCCTTTTTTCACTGATGGATTCCTCAGGATATCCAAGAGGAGGTTGAGGGAACTGAGTCGGCTCTGTGGAATGAGGTCCGGAACATTCCCATGGAAGATCTTATCACGGAAACGACAGAATGGGTTATGGATCCTGGTCATACTGCAGGTCATGCCTCTCTCTATGAGAGGACCCTGATGAATTACTGGGTTACGAAGAACCTTTTGGAAAACATTTTGATGGAAGCTTACAACAAGACCCAGGGTGATACTGAGCCTGTCCGGTCATGGAAGCTCCATAACGAGGACAACCGCATTATGCATGCCAATATTGATGTTATTGCCAAGAAAATTGGCATGGTGTTTGTCGTTAAGCAGAAAGGGGACGAGGAACCAGGAAGCGCGGTCGGCGATGGATCCAAGACTCCTCCGATTGTTGATGGTGTGCAGACAAATACTCCGGTCCAGTCTAGTGCACTTAGGCAAGAGACAGACATTGCGGGTAGGGGTTTGCCCATAGTCACTATTGATTAAGAAGTGTCTTGTTGGCTCTACTATGTTTGCAAGGAATTTTGTTACACGGTCCAGCTGCTTTAAGTCTTTTAGATAGGCTGTTTAAAATAGGAATTGAACATCAATGTTTATGTCAAATTTCTGTTTGGCGAAGTTTATGCCGGGAATAGTCCAGTTTAGTTTTGCAAAATTATGGTATGGGATTCCTGTTTGGTTGCTTGCTGCCAGGAATGATCTGTGACTGTCTAAGAACAATGGACAAGCTCTGTACTTTGAATACAAGCAGTAATATATAATCTTTTTATTTACAAAAAAAAAAAAAAAAACAAATCACAAGCCCAACAAATAGTTACTAGGCTTATAGTCATTTGAATATTGAGAATTCATAATGCAGCAATATTTCAATAGAAGTATCTATTTGTTACAAATTGGCTTTCAAAGAGGCTTTCTTCTTAAACCAACAGCTCATGTGCAAACTATGAAACTATTCATGCTTTACTTCTTAGCCTTTGTAGCAAAGTGAGAAGTGGAAGAAATAAGTAATCCTACAAATTACCACATGGAAGAAGTTTAACCAAAGCGTTCTACTTGCAGGGCCAAAGTGTTTTAATACTTATAGAAATAGATTTAAATTCCCAAGGAATATACACAAATCGTATATCCATTGATATATCTAGAATTTTTAGAAATAGATTTTAATTCCAGAGGAATATACACAAATCTTATATCCATTAATATATCTTCGTCAATATTTCCGATTACAATTGCATATCAACAGCTATATACCAAAATAGACCATATTTGTTGTTGATTACATCAAATGTTTATATTACTAATACGATAGAATCCTACTCCCTAGAACCTCAATAACATGAGCTTCTATTTTACAAAAAGGATAATAGTGTGCATACCAAAAATTAATATAGACGAACAGAAGGGCCTTGGAAAACTAACAGAAAACGAAACAAGTAAACCTAATTAGACAAGTAAATATCAAGAGACTGTGGTGGGTGGGCCGTGGTTCCCTCATCCAATCTCCATTGACTTTTCCTCTGAGGAAGGCGGGCTGTAAGCAAGAGTGGATGGCCCAGAACCTACAGAAGTTGTTGGGATCCCCTCGCTGTCATAAGGTTGGGTGGCTCCGCGTTGTTCCGGAAGGAGCCTCTGCATCTGTTCGATCAGTTCGACCTTGTTACCTGCGAACTTACAGTCCATGGTATCCTCAATCGACTTCTTTAAGGACTCCAGGTCCTCTTTTTCACATTTCCCCTCCAGCTTCTGTCGAAGCTCTTCTATCTCCTTTTCTAACTTATCCATTCTTCGGGTGAATGCATCGGTAACGCTAGTCCTTCCAGCAGGGCCGCTACTGCTACCTTCCACCATTATATAACATGGAGCTAGCTCTGAAGAATTGTTGTAACAAAGCTTCTCATATGGGAGCTCGCTACCACTAACCATAGCACTGGTCAGAATCCGGTGCCTACCCTTTTCTGAAGCTTCAACAACCAAACGATGAGGAGGGCCAGTGGAGGGAAAAATCGCAGAAGACAGAGCTATTTGAGACAGCATTTTCGGCAAAAACCAAGGAACAGGAGCAGAAGCAATTTAAAGGAGCGAAAATGAACAAAAAACCCTGAACACAGATCGGTAGAAATATCCACAAGCCTCGAAATTAAAGATCAAAGTACTTCGAAGAGGGTTATATGACATTACCAGTCAGATACCTTATGCGAGAGTAGAGACTCAAGACCTTACCCTGTCCGAGACCATGTGCAAGACATTACCCTGACCAGCCTTTGAAGTGACTGATGGGAGAGATTGGCTGCTAGGGTTCGAATAGGTTATCCAAACAGTCTATGATGTACCTTGTTGAATAATTTATCCAACCATGGTCTCATTTCTTCAAAAGAGTACTTTCACTTTGCCTTATGATGGTCATATATGCAAAAGATCAATCTGCCAAAATTAGGAAAAATATTATTTTGCAAACTTGAAAAGGCATTTGGAAATTCCCTCCAAAGAGTGCCCTTGTGCTGATAATTTTTCCATATGACATGGGAATGTTCCTTGGTGATCTGGCCATCTAGCTGTGGTATCAGTTCCCTCCTTGGTGCTCTCACGTGCAAGCTATTGGTCTCCCAAAAGCAAAGAAAAACTTTATTATTTATAAAAAGGCTTAAGGGTTAAAAGCTCCATCATGCCCGCAGGGGCTAAAGAAATTCCCACAAGGGCTAAACGATGCCCGCAAGGGTTTATCTATGCCCGCAAGGGCTGAGGTTAATCCCATAGAGGCTTAGGGATGCCCGCAGGGAGTGAAGTTAAGCCCGCAGGGGATTAAGGATGCCCGCAGGGGCTGAGGTAAGCCCCGCGAGGGCTTAGGGATGCCCGTAGAGGGTGAAGTTAAGCTCGCAGGGGCTGAGATTAAGCCCGCAGAGGCTAATTTATGTTGCTATCATGAATTCAGTGTTTCAATCTGACATCATTATGGAAACGTATGGCAAGTTTGTGAAACTTTGGAATTTGACTAAGTATGGAAAAATTAGCCCAAAACTGCTCTAAGAGAATGCCCGCCATAATTCATTGTTTGAATAAAATGCCCACGCCATCATATCAGGATATACCTTGTTGAATAGGCTATCTAACCATGGTCTCATTTCTTCAAAAGAGTGCTTTATGACAAAGTTATAGATCTCCCAAAACAAGGGTTTAGGCAGTTTTAGACATTCTGAAAAATGACAAAGTGTTGGAAAATTGGTCCAAATAGCCTTGGGGAAATGCACACCGTACCTCATAGGTGAATGATAAAAATTATCTGAAACTATCATGCTATAGCTTGTTGAAGAGGATATCCTACCATGGTCTAAGTTATCAAAAAGAATGTTTGATGACAAAGTTAAAAGTCTGCCAAAACAGGTTTCAAGTTGTTTTGCACCAGAGGGAGTAAAACTACCTATATGGCCTCAATAAAATTCCCGCCAATATTCATGGGTTAAAGTAAATTCCCACACCATATGGTCAGGATGTATCTTGTTTATTGGTCTACCTGACCATGGTCTCAATTTTCCTCAAGCATGTTTGAGGAGAAAGTTATAACTCTGCCAAAATAGGGTATCAGGGTAAACTTTGGAGAAATTCCTGAAAATGACTAGGTGTTGGAAAACTGGCTCAGGTGGCCTTGGGGAAATTCCTGCCACAGTTTGTGGGTTGAAGAAAATGCCCGCACCATATGGTCATCTTGTAGGTTGGTGTTTTTTCTACCTGACCATGTCCTCATCTTAACTTGAAAGTGCCTGAGGGAGTGCTAGTTTTTCAGAATTTACTTCAATCTGATCTAGGATCTTAACTGAGAGAACAACATGTACAGCATATCTACAGCATATCAAACATGGACACAATAATGCAAGCACACAAGAGACACAGAGTTTCACCGGGGAAAACCAAGAAGGTGAAAACCCCCGCAACTTCCTCAGAGATAGATAGAGCCATGATACAAAACCCAAGAATAAGAGATATCCTCCTAGCAGCATCTTCTCCTCCTCCACTAGTGTGCCACTCTCCAGTGAGTGTATAAGTGAGAAGTGAATGATCAAATAGAGTGCCACCCGCACTCTATTTATACTTGACTTGACTTGCCTAATAACCTTTACTAGGTTGGCCTTAACTTAACCACATAACATAATGCTGACAGGGCCGACCCCCAATAAGGTGGTCTAATAACCCTTTAACCCACATGAATTACACAGGGCTAACCCCAACAAGGTGGTCTAATAACCCATCAAATATAAGTTACGACACTTACAATATAAATGACGACATTTCCGTATAGAGGAATAATAACATCTCTATAGGAATACAAACACTTCCATATAGAGGAATAATAACATCTCTATAGGAATACAATATACATATATGATAACACTCCCACTTAACTAGGAAGGTATTTCTCGACATAGATCTGCATGTACAAGTCTTCTTCTCTGGATCATCGTCACTGATCATCGTCACTGAATCATCATTATCATCATCGACACTGGTGCTGCTATCTCAATCAATCTCCAATCTACTTGTCATAGGAAGTTCTACAGAGCCAGTCCTTTTTCATACTGGATGTAGGCCCACCACCTGCAAGTCTTCATCATCTACAGAGCCAACCCTTTTTCATGCTGGATGTAGGCCTAGCCTCCATGTAGGTCTTCATCATCTCTGCGAGCAAGCCATCAAGTAAGTACACCTCATGACTGATTACACTGCCCCTGCAAAACTTGCAAGATCTCCTAGGACTGATTACACTGCCTCTGCAAAACTTGCAAGAGCATCTCAGGACTGATCATATGCCCCTGCAAAACCTGTGTACCATACTATCACATCATCATCTTCAGATCATCTCATATTCCACGGAGCACAACCCAGATGCACACACACACAGTACTTACACTCACTGGCATGGAAGGACTTTCCTCTAACCATCCAGGAAAGGCTCAGCACTTACACTCACCAGCATGGAAGGACTTTCCTCTGACCATCTAGGAAAGGCTCACAACACTTACATCAACAACCATGGAAGGACTTTCCTCTGACCATGTCGGAATGGCTACAGCAATTACATCACGACCATGGAAGTACTTTCCTCTAACCATGTCGAAAAATCTCGGCAATTACATCACGACCATGGAAGGACTTTCCTCTAACCATGCGAGAATGGCCCAACCCTTACATCTCACCATAGAAGGACTTTCCTCTAACTATGTGAGAATGGCTTCGCCCAGCCCTTACATTTCACCATGGAAGGACTTTCCTCTAACCATGTGAAAATGGCCCAACCCTTACATCTCACCATGTAAGGACTTTCCTCTAACCATGTGAGAATGGCCCTATGTGCATTTGTGTCTTTGGACTCTTTACTTCCCCTTGGAAGGTATCTCAATCTGAAGTACACCAAGTCTCCCTCTAAAGTATTCAAACTTCACTCTGGCCAGCGGCTTCGTCAACACATCGGCTATCTGCTCGTCTGTCGCAACATACAGGAGCTTCGTTGTTCCTCTCTGCACCATATCCCTGATATAGTGATACTTGATCTCAATGTGCTTCGACTTGTCATGGAACAATGGATTCTCTGACAACTTCACACAACTCTGGTTGTCGCAATATATACAAGTAGCACTCAACTGGAGATCAAACAAATCAGACAGTAGCTTCCTAATCCATACTGCCTCACAACTGGTCGAACAAGCTACGACATACTCTGCTTCGGTTGTACTCAGTGCCACACAGGACTGCTTCTTGCTAAACCAAGAGATCATACCAGATCCCATATTGAAGCAGCACCCCGAAGTGCTCTTCCGATCAATGGCACTGCCTACCCAATCCGAATCAACATAACTGATCCAGGTGGATATTGGTGGCCACCCACCTTTCCAACTGGCTCAAAACAGTTTTATGGCAATTTTGGTATTGTACTATTTTTAGCAGTTTTTCGGGTCCTGAACTTCCGGGGCCATTTTGAGGCCCTAAACGACCTTTTTTGGCAATTTGGGGGGCCAAATGGTTGCCTCCGGCATGCATTTGGCCCCAGTCGAAAGTTGTAAATCTCGGATAGACCTTTCCAACGGGCTACCGAGCGCCCCAAACTGAGATCGTATGCAAAAGTTACGACCCCGGGAAGTTGATGTACTAACTTACCCAAACGGGGCCCACATGACTTTTGGAGCTTCATCTCCTAGGGTTAGGTTTTTGGATGTCTAGGGTTTCTGACATTCCTGTTTATTGTAAAAAGGCCTTGAGAGCCTCATTGTAACCTTCTTCTTGCGAAATGAGAGCAGCCGTCACATCTCTTCTCAGAGATAAGCCGCCACCATTCCAGCAAGCTTGTTTTCCGCTGCATTTTACAGTTCTACCTTATTTCCTTATTGAATAGAAAACCAGTTTTACTGTATCTCTGTTATTTTGTGTTAAGCATCTGATAATAATCTGTATTCATTTCGTTCTGCTCATAAAATCCGGATCAGTGGTATCAGAGCGGTCTGCTCCTTGTTGTCTTAATGCATGTCCCCAACGAGGTCAGGGTACAAAGAATTGGGTCTCGAGCTTGTTTCTCTTGAGGACAAAAGCTCTCGCACGCCCAAGCGACCTCTCATGGCAGGAGAAAAGAAAGATGACGGGACAGGAGATCCTATCAAAATGTTGCTTGAGGAAGCCCTCACGCAGCAGAGGAACGAGATGATGGATAATTTCGCGCAAATCCTTCGGCGACTACCAACAAGCGACGCATCTTCCTCGAGCGGAGGCGCCGCCCCCTTCAAGGTACAAATCAACTTTGATATCCCTATATTTGAAGGACAGATAGACGCAGATGCTGTAGATAAGTGGTTGAATCTACTAGAAGGGTATTTTTCTGTCCATAACTTTTCGAATAAAGAAAAGATTACTTTTGCGCTCCTCAAAGCCGTTCCCCATGTCAAAGATTGGTGGGAAACATTCTGCGAGCAAAATGACACAGAAGAAGGCTCATTATTTTCAGTCACGGCCACCTGGGAATCCTTCAGGGATGCTATTAAGGAACAATACTACCCTGTTGGAAGTTATGACGATTTGTATACCAAATGGACCACACTGCGACAAGAAAGAGACCAAGCAGTGCCAGAGTTCACAAATATCTTCCATACCTTGCGCACCAAGCTAGGTATCAAAGAATCAGAGCGACATCTAGTGCTCAAGTATCGCGGTGGTTTGCATAGATACATCCAGACCGAAATGGAATTTCTGGACATCTCTTCCTTGGGCGCGGCCTACCGATATGCTGTCAAAATCGAGCAGAAGCTCAAACAAAAGACACGGCAATTTGGGCCTGGGAACCCTTCATAGCAAAAGACAGGAAAGGGCAGCCCCAACCCACAGAGTAAAGGACAGAGCAAAGATGGACAGCATCAGGACAACCAGTCCAAGCCGCAAGCAAAGAAGGACACCGGAAAAACAAAGAAAGATACCGGGAAGTGGTGCGACTTCCATAAGAGCCCTTGGCATAACACTGCTGATTGCCGCTCAAAGCAGTCACTGGTGGCCGAATTGAAAGCATATGAATCAGATGCGGGTTCTGACTCTGAGTTCGAACCAGAAAGGGGAAGACGGATCATTGACGCGGAACCCAGTGCCACTGTTGCCACCACCAAGCTCCAGCCTGATGAACCAGACGAGCCAGAAGAAGGAGAACGCCTCTTCCATTCACAGATGTGGGTAAAAGGCACCCCGCTGCATTTCATCGTTGATAGCGGTAGCCAGAAGAATCTCATCTCAGCAGAGGTCGTCAAGCGCCTGGCCCTACCGACCACGCCGCACCCACAACCCTATACCATTGGATGGCTCCGCAAAGGAAGCGATCTCCGCGTCAGCCAACAGTGCCGACTGCCATACGGCATCAAGCCCTTCAAGGATGAGGTATTGTGTGATGTTGCTCCTCTCGAAGTTTCAGATGTTCTTTTGGGCCAACCTTATTTATGGAAACGTCATGCTGTATATGAGTCTAGGCCTCGTAGTGTTATTATTTCTTTGAACAGGAAATTGTACAGGATACCCGAGGCAGTACCTCCTAGTGCTATTTCCTTGATCTCTGCCAAGCAATGCAGGAAGGTCATCTCTCAGACCGGGAAATTTGTCTTCTTCGTGATTCGCTCTCAGAGTGAAAGAAAGATCGCAGCCACATCCCGGGCCTCCGCGACCGATCTATCCACACAACAGAAGCAAGTGGATAAGGTGGTGGAAGGATACTCAGATATCTTCTCCTCTCCGACCGGGGTACCCCTGCACTGCCAGGTCAAGCATCCCATCGATCTGACCCCAGGCGCACCGCTACCCAATGGGCCAGTCTATCGTCGCTCTCTGTTGGAAAACGAGGAGATCAAGAGGCAGATCCAAGAATTGCTCCACAAGGGGCACATCCGTCCCAGTTCATCACCTTGTGGGAGCCCAATCGTGCTGGTGCAGAAGAAAGATGGGACCTGGCGACTCTGCATTGATTACCGGGCCCTGAATAAAATCACAGTCCGTAACCGGTACCCGATTCCCCGAATCGACGACCTCCTTGATCAGCTCACGGGGGCCAAGTACTTCAGTAAGATTGATCTGAAGTCGGGCTACCACCAGGTCCCAATAGAACAGACAGATGTATGGAAGACTGCCTTCAAGTCAAAAGAAGGTCTTTTTGAATGGCTAGTCATGCCTTTTGGTTTGACAAATGCTCCAGCAACTTTTATGAGGATGATGGACGATATCCTACGACCTTTCACCAACAATTTTGTAGTGGTGTATCTGGATGACATCCTCATCTACAGCAAGACTTGGGAGGAACACTTGCAGCATATTCAGCAGGTTCTGCACACCTTGCGGAAGCACAAACTATATGCAAACTTGGAAAAATGCTCCTTCGGCATGGACAAGGTCCATTACTTAGGCTACATCGTTGATCGACATGGTGTGCATGTGGATCCAGCCAAGATCCAGGTCATCCGTGACTGGCCAGCCCCAACCACACTCACTGAACTTCGGAGCTTCTTGGGCCTCGCCAATTTCTATCGCCGGTTCGTGCTGGGATTCTCTCATATCGCATGGGCCCTCAGCCAAGTGACCAGGGGTGGTGGTAAGGCAAAATTTGTGTGGGGCCTGTCCCAACAACAAGCCTTCGATGAATTGAAGAAGCGTTTGTGCTCATCGCCGGTACTCTCATTACCGAACCTGCAACATCCCTTTGAGATCGAGACAGATGCTTCAGATTATGCTGTGGGTGCCGTTCTCACTCAACACGGCCACCCCGTGGCATATCACAGTGAGACACTATCAGATGCTGTTCGCAAGTACCCTACCTATGACAAAGAAATGTACTCCATTGTACAAGCCTGCCGCCAGTGGAGACATTACATTCTTGGGAAGGAGACAGTCATCCACACTGATCACAAGCCACTACAGTTCATGCAGACCCAAGGAAAGTTGCAGAATGACCGCCATCAGAAGTGGTCAACATATTTACAGCAGTTCCACCTCAACATCAAATATAAAACAGGGAGTACCAACCGAGTTGCTGACTGCCTCAGTCGACCTCCAGTCGCGGCACTTACCACGGTGCTAGACTCTTGTGGCCACGAGACCTCCGGATGGCCTCACCTCTATGAGACAGACCCTGACTTCTCCGCCACCTATCAAATGTTGGGCACCAACTCAGTGGTTGCTAATTTCCATCTTCAGGACGGGTTGTTGTGTCATCTGGGCCATCTCTGCGTTCCATCAAGCGAGCGTGCGAAGCTGATTTGGGAAGCTCACTATAGTCGGGTGGCAGGACACTTTGGCGTCGAAAAGACAGTGGCAGTGTTGCGGAAACATTTCTACTGGCCGAAACTTCGACAGGATGTCGGCAAGTATATCAGGTCCTGCACCGCTTGCGCTATTGCCAAACCGACCACTAAGAAACAGGGCCTATACACCCCTCTGCCTACTCCTGACAGGCCGTGGGAATCCATCTCAATGGACTACATGTCGGGCCTCCCGTCCACCAAGAGGGGAAACGACTGTGTTTTCGTGGTTGTTGATCGCTTTTCCAAGATGGCGATTCTAGCCGCTTGCAAGAAGAACATCACAGCAGAAGCCACTGCCAAGCTCTTCTTTGAACGAGTATGGGTACATTTTGGGATCCCACAGACCATTATCTCAGACCGTGACAGTCGGTTCCTCAGCTCATTCTGGTCAAGCCTCTGGTCACTGTTGGATACCAAGCTCACCAAATCCACTGCCTTCCACCCCCAGACCGATGGACAAACGGAGGTCGTCAACCGTATGGTCGTACATATCCTGCGCATGTACAATTCAACACACCCTCGCACATGGGATGAGAGTCTCCCCTATGTCCAACATAGCTACAACCGAGCCTTGCATAGCTCAACTGGCCACAGCCCCTTTCAGGTGGGGTTGGGATTCCAACCATTGGGCCCCATGGATGTTGCACTTCCCCTTGCGACCACCTCGGCCGAATCGTCCCCAGAAGCTGACAAAGCCGCCCGATTCATTGAACGGATCCAGCATATCCGCCAACATGTTCAGGATATTCTACAGAAGTCTAATACCAAGTACAAGCAGCGCCATGATCAACATCGGGTGCCACATAAGTTTCAGGTGGGCGACAAAGTTTGGTTGCATTTGCAGAAAGAACGCCTTACAGGGCCCCATCGAAAGCTTCGCCCACTCCGTTATGGGCCGTACACCATCACCAAGGCGGTGGGTGACAATGCTTTTGAGCTCAACATTCCCCCCTTCCTGGGTCTGCATCCAGTCTTCAACGTGGCTCTCCTTCGGCCATATTTCCCACCACTGTTAGACACCTCAGAGATAGCAGAGAAGTTGACACCAACAGAGCTCAACCCTGACTGCCTACAACAAGCATCCAGTGATCATATTGCAGACACACAGATCAAGGGCACTCGACATCAAAGGATCCAGCTTTATCGAGTTGTCAAAGCAGGGCAACTCCTGCACCAAGGCAAGTGGCTCACCCAAGGCCAAATTCAGCAGAAATTTCCTCATCTGATGGGGGAACTCAACGCAATGGAGACCATTGCTTCCTAAGGAGGGAGGATTGATCCAGGTGGATATTGGTGGCCACCCACCTTTCCAACTGGCTCAAAACAGTTTTATGGCAATTTTGGTATTGTACTATTTTTAGCAGTTTTTCGGGTCCTGAACTTCCGGGGCCATTTTGAGGCCCTAAACGACCTTTTTTGGCAATTTGGGGGGCCAAATGGTTGCCTCCGGCATGCATTTGGCCCCAGTCGAAAGTTGTAAATCTCGGATAGACCTTTCCAACGGGCTACCGAGCGCCCCAAACTGAGATCGTATGCAAAAGTTACGACCCCGGGAAGTTGATGTACTAACTTACCCAAACGGGGCCCACATGACTTTTGGCGCTTCATCTCCTAGGGTTAGGTTTTTGGATGTCTAGGGTTTCTGACATTCCTGTTTATTGTAAAGAGGCCTTGAGAGCCTCATTGTAACCTTCTTCTTGCGAAATGAGAGCAGCCGTCACATCTCTTCTCAGAGATAAGCCGCCACCATTCCAGCAAGCTTGTTTTCCGCTGCATTTTACAGTTCTACCTTATTTCCTTATTGAATAGAAAACCAGTTTTACTGTATCTCTGTTATTTTGTGTTAAGCATCTGATAATAATCTGTATTCATTTCGTTCTGCTCATAAAATCCGGATCAGTGGTATCAGAGCGGTCTGCTCCTTGTTGTCTTAATGCATGTCCCCAACGAGGTCAGGGTACAAAGAATTGGGTCTCGAGCTTGTTTCTCTTGAGGACAAAAGCTCTCGCACGCCCAAGCGACCTCTCATGGCAGGAGAAAAGAAAGATGACGGGACAGGAGATCCTATCAAAATGTTGCTTGAGGAAGCCCTCACGCAGCAGAGGAACGAGATGATGGATAATTTCGCGCAAATCCTTCGGCGACTACCAACAAGCGACGCATCTTCCTCGAGCGGAGGCGCCGCCCCCTTCAAGGTACAAATCAACTTTGATATCCCTATATTTGAAGGACAGATAGACGCAGATGCTGTAGATAAGTGGTTGAATCTACTAGAAGGGTATTTTTCTGTCCATAACTTTTCGAATAAAGAAAAGATTACTTTTGCGCTCCTCAAAGCCGTTCCCCATGTCAAAGATTGGTGGGAAACATTCTGCGAGCAAAATGACACAGAAGAAGGCTCATTATTTTCAGTCACGGCCACCTGGGAATCCTTCAGGGATGCTATTAAGGAACAATACTACCCTGTTGGAAGTTATGACGATTTGTATACCAAATGGACCACACTGCGACAAGAAAGAGACCAAGCAGTGCCAGAGTTCACAAATATCTTCCATACCTTGCGCACCAAGCTAGGTATCAAAGAATCAGAGCGACATCTAGTGCTCAAGTATCGCGGTGGTTTGCATAGATACATCCAGACCGAAATGGAATTTCTGGACATCTCTTCCTTGGGCGCGGCCTACCGATATGCTGTCAAAATCGAGCAGAAGCTCAAACAAAAGACACGGCAATTTGGGCCTGGGAACCCTTCACAGCAAAAGACAGGAAAGGGCAGCCCCAACCCACAGAGTAAAGGACAGAGCAAAGATGGACAGCATCAGGACAACCAGTCCAAGCCGCAAGCAAAGAAGGACACCGGAAAAACAAAGAAAGATACCGGGAAGTGGTGCGACTTCCATAAGAGCCCTTGGCATAACACTGCTGATTGCCGCTCAAAGCAGTCACTGGTGGCCGAATTGAAAGCATATGAATCAGATGCGGGTTCTGACTCTGAGTTCGAACCAGAAAGGGGAAGACGGATCATTGACGCGGAACCCAGTGCCACTGTTGCCACCACCAAGCTCCAGCCTGATGAACCAGACGAGCCAGAAGAAGGAGAACGCCTCTTCCATTCACAGATGTGGGTAAAAGGCACCCCGCTGCATTTCATCGTTGATAGCGGTAGCCAGAAGAATCTCATCTCAGCAGAGGTCGTCAAGCGCCTGGCCCTACCGACCACGCCGCACCCACAACCCTATACCATTGGATGGCTCCGCAAAGGAAGCGATCTCCGCGTCAGCCAACAGTGCCGACTGCCATACGGCATCAAGCCCTTCAAGGATGAGGTATTGTGTGATGTTGCTCCTCTCGAAGTTTCAGATGTTCTTTTGGGCCAACCTTATTTATGGAAACGTCATGCTGTATATGAGTCTAGGCCTCGTAGTGTTATTATTTCTTTGAACAGGAAATTGTACAGGATACCCGAGGCAGTACCTCCTAGTTCTATTTCCTTGATCTCTGCCAAGCAATGCAGGAAGGTCATCTCTCAGACCGGGAAATTTGTCTTCTTCGTGATTCGCTCTCAGAGTGAAAGAAAGATCGCAGCCACATCCCGGGCCTCCGCGACCGATCTATCCACACAACAGAAGCAAGTGGATAAGGTGGTGGAAGGATACTCAGATATCTTCTCCTCTCCGACCGGGGTACCCCTGCACTGCCAGGTCAAGCATCCCATCGATCTGACCCCAGGCGCACCGCTACCCAATGGGCCAGTCTATCGTCGCTCTCTGTTGGAAAACGAGGAGATCAAGAGGCAGATCCAAGAATTGCTCCACAAGGGGCACATCCGTCCCAGTTCATCACCTTGTGGGAGCCCAATCGTGCTGGTGCAGAAGAAAGATGGGACCTGGCGACTCTGCATTGATTACCGGGCCCTGAATAAAATCACAGTCCGTAACCGGTACCCGATTCCCCGAATCGACGACCTCCTTGATCAGCTCACGGGGGCCAAGTACTTCAGTAAGATTGATCTGAAGTCGGGCTACCACCAGGTCCCAATAGAACAGACAGATGTATGGAAGACTGCCTTCAAGTCAAAAGAAGGTCTTTTTGAATGGCTAGTCATGCCTTTTGGTTTGACAAATGCTCCAGCAACTTTTATGAGGATGATGGACGATATCCTACGACCTTTCACCAACAATTTTGTAGTGGTGTATCTGGATGACATCCTCATCTACAGCAAGACTTGGGAGGAACACTTGCAGCATATTCAGCAGGTTCTGCACACCTTGCGGAAGCACAAACTATATGCAAACTTGGAAAAATGCTCCTTCGGCATGGACAAGGTCCATTACTTAGGCTACATCGTTGATCGACATGGTGTGCATGTGGATCCAGCCAAGATCCAGGTCATCCGTGACTGGCCAGCCCCAACCACACTCACTGAACTTCGGAGCTTCTTGGGCCTCGCCAATTTCTATCGCCGGTTCGTGCTGGGATTCTCTCATATCGCATGGGCCCTCATCCAAGTGACCAGGGGTGGTGGTAAGGCAAAATTTGTGTGGGGCCTGTCCCAACAACAAGCCTTCGATGAATTGAAGAAGCGTTTGTGCTCATCGCCGGTACTCTCATTACCGAACCTGCAACATCCCTTTGAGATCGAGACAGATGCTTCAGATTATGCTGTGGGTGCCGTTCTCACTCAACACGGCCACCCCGTGGCATATCACAGTGAGACACTATCAGATGCTGTTCGCAAGTACCCTACCTATGACAAAGAAATGTACTCCATTGTACAAGCCTGCCGCCAGTGGAGACATTACATTCTTGGGAAGGAGACAGTCATCCACACTGATCACAAGCCACTACAGTTCATGCAGACCCAAGGAAAGTTGCAGAATGACCGCCATCAGAAGTGGTCAACATATTTACAGCAGTTCCACCTCAACATCAAATATAAAACAGGGAGTACCAACCGAGTTGCTGACTGCCTCAGTCGACCTCCAGTCGCGGCACTTACCACGGTGCTAGACTCTTGTGGCCACGAGACCTCCGGATGGCCTCACCTCTATGAGACAGACCCTGACTTCTCCGCCACCTATCAAATGTTGGGCACCAACTCAGTGGTTGCTAATTTCCATCTTCAGGACGGGTTGTTGTGTCATCTGGGCCATCTCTGCGTTCCATCAAGCGAGCGTGCGAAGCTGATTTGGGAAGCTCACTATAGTCGGGTGGCAGGACACTTTGGCGTCGAAAAGACAGTGGCAGTGTTGCGGAAACATTTCTACTGGCCGAAACTTCGACAGGATGTCGGCAAGTATATCAGGTCCTGCACCGCTTGCGCTATTGCCAAACCGACCACTAAGAAACAGGGCCTATACACCCCTCTGCCTACTCCTGACAGGCCGTGGGAATCCATCTCAATGGACTACATGTCGGGCCTCCCGTCCACCAAGAGGGGAAACGACTGTGTTTTCGTGGTTGTTGATCGCTTTTCCAAGATGGCGATTCTAGCCGCTTGCAAGAAGAACATCACAGCAGAAGCCACTGCCAAGCTCTTCTTTGAACGAGTATGGGTACATTTTGGGATCCCACAGACCATTATCTCAGACCGTGACAGTCGGTTCCTCAGCTCATTCTGGTCAAGCCTCTGGTCACTGTTGGATACCAAGCTCACCAAATCCACTGCCTTCCACCCCCAGACCGATGGACAAACGGAGGTCGTCAACCGTATGGTCGTACATATCCTGCGCATGTACAATTCAACACACCCTCGCACATGGGATGAGAGTCTCCCCTATGTCCAACATAGCTACAACCGAGCCTTGCATAGCTCAACTGGCCACAGCCCCTTTCAGGTGGGGTTGGGATTCCAACCATTGGGCCCCATGGATGTTGCACTTCCCCTTGCGACCACCTCGGCCGAATCGTCCCCAGAAGCTGACAAAGCCGCCCGATTCATTGAACGGATCCAGCATATCCGCCAACATGTTCAGGATATTCTACAGAAGTCTAATACCAAGTACAAGCAGCGCCATGATCAACATCGGGTGCCACATAAGTTTCAGGTGGGCGACAAAGTTTGGTTGCATTTGCAGAAAGAACGCCTTACAGGGCCCCATCGAAAGCTTCGCCCACTCCGTTATGGGCCGTACACCATCACCAAGGCGGTGGGTGACAATGCTTTTGAGCTCAACATTCCCCCCTTCCTGGGTCTGCATCCAGTCTTCAACGTGGCTCTCCTTCGGCCATATTTCCCACCACTGTTAGACACCTCAGAGATAGCAGAGAAGTTGACACCAACAGAGCTCAACCCTGACTGCCTACAACAAGCATCCAGTGATCATATTGCAGACACACAGATCAAGGGCACTCGACATCAAAGGATCCAGCTTTATCGAGTTGTCAAAGCAGGGCAACTCCTGCACCAAGGCAAGTGGCTCACCCAAGGCCAAATTCAGCAGAAATTTCCTCATCTGATGGGGGAACTCAACGCAATGGAGACCATTGCTTCCTAAGGAGGGAGGATTGATCCAGGTGGATATTGGTGGCCACCCACCTTTCCAACTGGCTCAAAACAGTTTTATGGCAATTTTGGTATTGTACTATTTTTAGCAGTTTTTCGGGTCCTGAACTTCCGGGGCCATTTTGAGGCCCTAAACGACCTTTTTTGGCAATTTGGGGGGCCAAATGGTTGCCTCCGGCATGCATTTGGCCCCAGTCGAAAGTTGTAAATCTCGGATAGACCTTTCCAACGGGCTACCGAGCGCCCCAAACTGAGATCGTATGCAAAAGTTACGACCCCGGGAAGTTGATGTACTAACTTACCCAAACGGGGCCCACATGACTTTTGGCGCTTCATCTCCTAGGGTTAGGTTTTTGGATGTCTAGGGTTTCTGACATTCCTGTTTATTGTAAAGAGGCCTTGAGAGCCTCATTGTAACCTTCTTCTTGCGAAATGAGAGCAGCCGTCACATCTCTTCTCAGAGATAAGCCGCCACCATTCCAGCAAGCTTGTTTTCCGCTGCATTTTACAGTTCTACCTTATTTCCTTATTGAATAGAAAACCAGTTTTACTGTATCTCTGTTATTTTGTGTTAAGCATCTGATAATAATCTGTATTCATTTCGTTCTGCTCATAAAATCCGGATCAGTGGTATCAGAGCGGTCTGCTCCTTGTTGTCTTAATGCATGTCCCCAACGAGGTCAGGGTACAAAGAATTGGGTCTCGAGCTTGTTTCTCTTGAGGACAAAAGCTCTCGCACGCCCAAGCGACCTCTCATGGCAGGAGAAAAGAAAGATGACGGGACAGGAGATCCTATCAAAATGTTGCTTGAGGAAGCCCTCACGCAGCAGAGGAACGAGATGATGGATAATTTCGCGCAAATCCTTCGGCGACTACCAACAAGCGACGCATCTTCCTCGAGCGGAGGCGCCGCCCCCTTCAAGGTACAAATCAACTTTGATATCCCTATATTTGAAGGACAGATAGACGCAGATGCTGTAGATAAGTGGTTGAATCTACTAGAAGGGTATTTTTCTGTCCATAACTTTTCGAATAAAGAAAAGATTACTTTTGCGCTCCTCAAAGCCGTTCCCCATGTCAAAGATTGGTGGGAAACATTCTGCGAGCAAAATGACACAGAAGAAGGCTCATTATTTTCAGTCACGGCCACCTGGGAATCCTTCAGGGATGCTATTAAGGAACAATACTACCCTGTTGGAAGTTATGACGATTTGTATACCAAATGGACCACACTGCGACAAGAAAGAGACCAAGCAGTGCCAGAGTTCACAAATATCTTCCATACCTTGCGCACCAAGCTAGGTATCAAAGAATCAGAGCGACATCTAGTGCTCAAGTATCGCGGTGGTTTGCATAGATACATCCAGACCGAAATGGAATTTCTGGACATCTCTTCCTTGGGCGCGGCCTACCGATATGCTGTCAAAATCGAGCAGAAGCTCAAACAAAAGACACGGCAATTTGGGCCTGGGAACCCTTCACAGCAAAAGACAGGAAAGGGCAGCCCCAACCCACAGAGTAAAGGACAGAGCAAAGATGGACAGCATCAGGACAACCAGTCCAAGCCGCAAGCAAAGAAGGACACCGGAAAAACAAAGAAAGATACCGGGAAGTGGTGCGACTTCCATAAGAGCCCTTGGCATAACACTGCTGATTGCCGCTCAAAGCAGTCACTGGTGGCCGAATTGAAAGCATATGAATCAGATGCGGGTTCTGACTCTGAGTTCGAACCAGAAAGGGGAAGACGGATCATTGACGCGGAACCCAGTGCCACTGTTGCCACCACCAAGCTCCAGCCTGATGAACCAGACGAGCCAGAAGAAGGAGAACGCCTCTTCCATTCACAGATGTGGGTAAAAGGCACCCCGCTGCATTTCATCGTTGATAGCGGTAGCCAGAAGAATCTCATCTCAGCAGAGGTCGTCAAGCGCCTGGCCCTACCGACCACGCCGCACCCACAACCCTATACCATTGGATGGCTCCGCAAAGGAAGCGATCTCCGCGTCAGCCAACAGTGCCGACTGCCATACGGCATCAAGCCCTTCAAGGATGAGGTATTGTGTGATGTTGCTCCTCTCGAAGTTTCAGATGTTCTTTTGGGCCAACCTTATTTATGGAAACGTCATGCTGTATATGAGTCTAGGCCTCGTAGTGTTATTATTTCTTTGAACAGGAAATTGTACAGGATACCCGAGGCAGTACCTCCTAGTGCTATTTCCTTGATCTCTGCCAAGCAATGCAGGAAGGTCATCTCTCAGACCGGGAAATTTGTCTTCTTCGTGATTCGCTCTCAGAGTGAAAGAAAGATCGCAGCCACATCCCGGGCCTCCGCGACCGATCTATCCACACAACAGAAGCAAGTGGATAAGGTGGTGGAAGGATACTCAGATATCTTCTCCTCTCCGACCGGGGTACCCCTGCACTGCCAGGTCAAGCATCCCATCGATCTGACCCCAGGCGCACCGCTACCCAATGGGCCAGTCTATCGTCGCTCTCTGTTGGAAAACGAGGAGATCAAGAGGCAGATCCAAGAATTGCTCCACAAGGGGCACATCCGTCCCAGTTCATCACCTTGTGGGAGCCCAATCGTGCTGGTGCAGAAGAAAGATGGGACCTGGCGACTCTGCATTGATTACCGGGCCCTGAATAAAATCACAGTCCGTAACCGGTACCCGATTCCCCGAATCGACGACCTCCTTGATCAGCTCACGGGGGCCAAGTACTTCAGTAAGATTGATCTGAAGTCGGGCTACCACCAGGTCCCAATAGAACAGACAGATGTATGGAAGACTGCCTTCAAGTCAAAAGAAGGTCTTTTTGAATGGCTAGTCATGCCTTTTGGTTTGACAAATGCTCCAGCAACTTTTATGAGGATGATGGACGATATCCTACGACCTTTCACCAACAATTTTGTAGTGGTGTATCTGGATGACATCCTCATCTACAGCAAGACTTGGGAGGAACACTTGCAGCATATTCAGCAGGTTCTGCACACCTTGCGGAAGCACAAACTATATGCAAACTTGGAAAAATGCTCCTTCGGCATGGACAAGGTCCATTACTTAGGCTACATCGTTGATCGACATGGTGTGCATGTGGATCCAGCCAAGATCCAGGTCATCCGTGACTGGCCAGCCCCAACCACACTCACTGAACTTCGGAGCTTCTTGGGCCTCGCCAATTTCTATCGCCGGTTCGTGCTGGGATTCTCTCATATCGCATGGGCCCTCAGCCAAGTGACCAGGGGTGGTGGTAAGGCAAAATTTGTGTGGGGCCTGTCCCAACAACAAGCCTTCGATGAATTGAAGAAGCGTTTGTGCTCATCGCCGGTACTCTCATTACCGAACCTGCAACATCCCTTTGAGATCGAGACAGATGCTTCAGATTATGCTGTGGGTGCCGTTCTCACTCAACACGGCCACCCCGTGGCATATCACAGTGAGACACTATCAGATGCTGTTCGCAAGTACCCTACCTATGACAAAGAAATGTACTCCATTGTACAAGCCTGCCGCCAGTGGAGACATTACATTCTTGGGAAGGAGACAGTCATCCACACTGATCACAAGCCACTACAGTTCATGCAGACCCAAGGAAAGTTGCAGAATGACCGCCATCAGAAGTGGTCAACATATTTACAGCAGTTCCACCTCAACATCAAATATAAAACAGGGAGTACCAATCGAGTTGCTGACTGCCTCAGTCGACCTCCAGTCGCGGCACTTACCACGGTGCTAGACTCTTGTGGCCACGAGACCTCCGGATGGCCTCACCTCTATGAGACAGACCCTGACTTCTCCGCCACCTATCAAATGTTGGGCACCAACTCAGTGGTTGCTAATTTCCATCTTCAGGACGGGTTGTTGTGTCATCTGGGCCATCTCTGCGTTCCATCAAGCGAGCGTGCGAAGCTGATTTGGGAAGCTCACTATAGTCGGGTGGCAGGACACTTTGGCGTCGAAAAGACAGTGGCAGTGTTGCGGAAACATTTCTACTGGCCGAAACTTCGACAGGATGTCGGCAAGTATATCAGGTCCTGCACCGCTTGCGCTATTGCCAAACCGACCACTAAGAAACAGGGCCTATACACCCCTCTGCCTACTCCTGACAGGCCGTGGGAATCCATCTCAATGGACTACATGTCGGGCCTCCCGTCCACCAAGAGGGGAAACGACTGTGTTTTCGTGGTTGTTGATCGCTTTTCCAAGATGGCGATTCTAGCCGCTTGCAAGAAGAACATCACAGCAGAAGCCACTGCCAAGCTCTTCTTTGAACGAGTATGGGTACATTTTGGGATCCCACAGACCATTATCTCAGACCGTGACAGTCGGTTCCTCAGCTCATTCTGGTCAAGCCTCTGGTCACTGTTGGATACCAAGCTCACCAAATCCACTGCCTTCCACCCCCAGACCGATGGACAAACGGAGGTCGTCAACCGTATGGTCGTACATATCCTGCGCATGTACAATTCAACACACCCTCGCACATGGGATGAGAGTCTCCCCTATGTCCAACATAGCTACAACCGAGCCTTGCATAGCTCAACTGGCCACAGCCCCTTTCAGGTGGGGTTGGGATTCCAACCATTGGGCCCCATGGATGTTGCACTTCCCCTTGCGACCACCTCGGCCGAATCGTCCCCAGAAGCTGACAAAGCCGCCCGATTCATTGAACGGATCCAGCATATCCGCCAACATGTTCAGGATATTCTACAGAAGTCTAATACCAAGTACAAGCAGCGCCATGATCAACATCGGGTGCCACATAAGTTTCAGGTGGGCGACAAAGTTTGGTTGCATTTGCAGAAAGAACGCCTTACAGGGCCCCATCGAAAGCTTCGCCCACTCCGTTATGGGCCGTACACCATCACCAAGGCGGTGGGTGACAATGCTTTTGAGCTCAACATTCCCCCCTTCCTGGGTCTGCATCCAGTCTTCAACGTGGCTCTCCTTCGGCCATATTTCCCACCACTGTTAGACACCTCAGAGATAGCAGAGAAGTTGACACCAACAGAGCTCAACCCTGACTGCCTACAACAAGCATCCAGTGATCATATTGCAGACACACAGATCAAGGGCACTCGACATCAAAGGATCCAGCTTTATCGAGTTGTCAAAGCAGGGCAACTCCTGCACCAAGGCAAGTGGCTCACCCAAGGCCAAATTCAGCAGAAATTTCCTCATCTGATGGGGGAACTCAACGCAATGGAGACCATTGCTTCCTAAGGAGGGAGGATTGATCCAGGTGGATATTGGTGGCCACCCACCTTTCCAACTGGCTCAAAACAGTTTTATGGCAATTTTGGTATTGTACTATTTTTAGCAGTTTTTCGGGTCCTGAACTTCCGGGGCCATTTTGAGGCCCTAAACGACCTTTTTTGGCAATTTGGGGGGCCAAATGGTTGCCTCCGGCATGCATTTGGCCCCAGTCGAAAGTTGTAAATCTCGGATAGACCTTTCCAACGGGCTACCGAGCGCCCCAAACTGAGATCGTATGCAAAAGTTACGACCCCGGGAAGTTGATGTACTAACTTACCCAAACGGGGCCCACATGACTTTTGGCGCTTCATCTCCTAGGGTTAGGTTTTTGGATGTCTAGGGTTTCTGACATTCCTGTTTATTGTAAAGAGGCCTTGAGAGCCTCATTGTAACCTTCTTCTTGCGAAATGAGAGCAGCCGTCACATCTCTTCTCAGAGATAAGCCGCCACCATTCCAGCAAGCTTGTTTTCCGCTGCATTTTACAGTTCTACCTTATTTCCTTATTGAATAGAAAACCAGTTTTACTGTATCTCTGTTATTTTGTGTTAAGCATCTGATAATAATCTGTATTCATTTCGTTCTGCTCATAAAATCCGGATCAGTGGTATCAGAGCGGTCTGCTCCTTGTTGTCTTAATGCATGTCCCCAACGAGGTCAGGGTACAAAGAATTGGGTCTCGAGCTTGTTTCTCTTGAGGACAAAAGCTCTCGCACGCCCAAGCGACCTCTCATGGCAGGAGAAAAGAAAGATGACGGGACAGGAGATCCTATCAAAATGTTGCTTGAGGAAGCCCTCACGCAGCAGAGGAACGAGATGATGGATAATTTCGCGCAAATCCTTCGGCGACTACCAACAAGCGACGCATCTTCCTCGAGCGGAGGCGCCGCCCCCTTCAAGGTACAAATCAACTTTGATATCCCTATATTTGAAGGACAGATAGACGCAGATGCTGTAGATAAGTGGTTGAATCTACTAGAAGGGTATTTTTCTGTCCATAACTTTTCGAATAAAGAAAAGATTACTTTTGCGCTCCTCAAAGCCGTTCCCCATGTCAAAGATTGGTGGGAAACATTCTGCGAGCAAAATGACACAGAAGAAGGCTCATTATTTTCAGTCACGGCCACCTGGGAATCCTTCAGGGATGCTATTAAGGAACAATACTACCCTGTTGGAAGTTATGACGATTTGTATACCAAATGGACCACACTGCGACAAGAAAGAGACCAAGCAGTGCCAGAGTTCACAAATATCTTCCATACCTTGCGCACCAAGCTAGGTATCAAAGAATCAGAGCGACATCTAGTGCTCAAGTATCGCGGTGGTTTGCATAGATACATCCAGACCGAAATGGAATTTCTGGACATCTCTTCCTTGGGCGCGGCCTACCGATATGCTGTCAAAATCGAGCAGAAGCTCAAACAAAAGACACGGCAATTTGGGCCTGGGAACCCTTCACAGCAAAAGACAGGAAAGGGCAGCCCCAACCCACAGAGTAAAGGACAGAGCAAAGATGGACAGCATCAGGACAACCAGTCCAAGCCGCAAGCAAAGAAGGACACCGGAAAAACAAAGAAAGATACCGGGAAGTGGTGCGACTTCCATAAGAGCCCTTGGCATAACACTGCTGATTGCCGCTCAAAGCAGTCACTGGTGGCCGAATTGAAAGCATATGAATCAGATGCGGGTTCTGACTCTGAGTTCGAACCAGAAAGGGGAAGACGGATCATTGACGCGGAACCCAGTGCCACTGTTGCCACCACCAAGCTCCAGCCTGATGAACCAGACGAGCCAGAAGAAGGAGAACGCCTCTTCCATTCACAGATGTGGGTAAAAGGCACCCCGCTGCATTTCATCGTTGATAGCGGTAGCCAGAAGAATCTCATCTCAGCAGAGGTCGTCAAGCGCCTGGCCCTACCGACCACGCCGCACCCACAACCCTATACCATTGGATGGCTCCGCAAAGGAAGCGATCTCCGCGTCAGCCAACAGTGCCGACTGCCATACGGCATCAAGCCCTTCAAGGATGAGGTATTGTGTGATGTTGCTCCTCTCGAAGTTTCAGATGTTCTTTTGGGCCAACCTTATTTATGGAAACGTCATGCTGTATATGAGTCTAGGCCTCGTAGTGTTATTATTTCTTTGAACAGGAAATTGTACAGGATACCCGAGGCAGTACCTCCTAGTGCTATTTCCTTGATCTCTGCCAAGCAATGCAGGAAGGTCATCTCTCAGACCGGGAAATTTGTCTTCTTTGTGATTCGCTCTCAGAGTGAAAGAAAGATCGCAGCCACATCCCGGGCCTCCGCGACCGATCTATCCACACAACAGAAGCAAGTGGATAAGGTGGTGGAAGGATACTCAGATATCTTCTCCTCTCCGACCGGGGTACCCCTGCACTGCCAGGTCAAGCATCCCATCGATCTGACCCCAGGCGCACCGCTACCCAATGGGCCAGTCTATCGTCGCTCTCTGTTGGAAAACGAGGAGATCAAGAGGCAGATCCAAGAATTGCTCCACAAGGGGCACATCCGTCCCAGTTCATCACCTTGTGGGAGCCCAATCGTGCTGGTGCAGAAGAAAGATGGGACCTGGCGACTCTGCATTGATTACCGGGCCCTGAATAAAATCACAGTCCGTAACCGGTACCCGATTCCCCGAATCGACGACCTCCTTGATCAGCTCACGGGGGCCAAGTACTTCAGTAAGATTGATCTGAAGTCGGGCTACCACCAGGTCCCAATAGAACAGACAGATGTATGGAAGACTGCCTTCAAGTCAAAAGAAGGTCTTTTTGAATGGCTAGTCATGCCTTTTGGTTTGACAAATGCTCCAGCAACTTTTATGAGGATGATGGACGATATCCTACGACCTTTCACCAACAATTTTGTAGTGGTGTATCTGGATGACATCCTCATCTACAGCAAGACTTGGGAGGAACACTTGCAGCATATTCAGCAGGTTCTGCACACCTTGCGGAAGCACAAACTATATGCAAACTTGGAAAAATGCTCCTTCGGCATGGACAAGGTCCATTACTTAGGCTACATCGTTGATCGACATGGTGTGCATGTGGATCCAGCCAAGATCCAGGTCATCCGTGACTGGCCAGCCCCAACCACACTCACTGAACTTCGGAGCTTCTTGGGCCTCGCCAATTTCTATCGCCGGTTCGTGCTGGGATTCTCTCATATCGCATGGGCCCTCAGCCAAGTGACCAGGGGTGGTGGTAAGGCAAAATTTGTGTGGGGCCTGTCCCAACAACAAGCCTTCGATGAATTGAAGAAGCGTTTGTGCTCATCGCCGGTACTCTCATTACCGAACCTGCAACATCCCTTTGAGATCGAGACAGATGCTTCAGATTATGCTGTGGGTGCCGTTCTCACTCAACACGGCCACCCCGTGGCATATCACAGTGAGACACTATCAGATGCTGTTCGCAAGTACCCTACCTATGACAAAGAAATGTACTCCATTGTACAAGCCTGCCGCCAGTGGAGACATTACATTCTTGGGAAGGAGACAGTCATCCACACTGATCACAAGCCACTACAGTTCATGCAGACCCAAGGAAAGTTGCAGAATGACCGCCATCAGAAGTGGTCAACATATTTACAGCAGTTCCACCTCAACATCAAATATAAAACAGGGAGTACCAACCGAGTTGCTGACTGCCTCAGTCGACCTCCAGTCGCGGCACTTACCACGGTGCTAGACTCTTGTGGCCACGAGACCTCCGGATGGCCTCACCTCTATGAGACAGACCCTGACTTCTCCGCCACCTATCAAATGTTGGGCACCAACTCAGTGGTTGCTAATTTCCATCTTCAGGACGGGTTGTTGTGTCATCTGGGCCATCTCTGCGTTCCATCAAGCGAGCGTGCGAAGCTGATTTGGGAAGCTCACTATAGTCGGGTGGCAGGACACTTTGGCGTCGAAAAGACAGTGGCAGTGTTGCGGAAACATTTCTACTGGCCGAAACTTCGACAGGATGTCGGCAAGTATATCAGGTCCTGCACCGCTTGCGCTATTGCCAAACCGACCACTAAGAAACAGGGCCTATACACCCCTCTGCCTACTCCTGACAGGCCGTGGGAATCCATCTCAATGGACTACATGTCGGGCCTCCCGTCCACCAAGAGGGGAAACGACTGTGTTTTCGTGGTTGTTGATCGCTTTTCCAAGATGGCGATTCTAGCCGCTTGCAAGAAGAACATCACAGCAGAAGCCACTGCCAAGCTCTTCTTTGAACGAGTATGGGTACATTTTGGGATCCCACAGACCATTATCTCAGACCGTGACAGTCGGTTCCTCAGCTCATTCTGGTCAAGCCTCTGGTCACTGTTGGATACCAAGCTCACCAAATCCACTGCCTTCCACCCCCAGACCGATGGACAAACGGAGGTCGTCAACCGTATGGTCGTACATATCCTGCGCATGTACAATTCAACACACCCTCGCACATGGGATGAGAGTCTCCCCTATGTCCAACATAGCTACAACCGAGCCTTGCATAGCTCAACTGGCCACAGCCCCTTTCAGGTGGGGTTGGGATTCCAACCATTGGGCCCCATGGATGTTGCACTTCCCCTTGCGACCACCTCGGCCGAATCGTCCCCAGAAGCTGACAAAGCCGCCCGATTCATTGAACGGATCCAGCATATCCGCCAACATGTTCAGGATATTCTACAGAAGTCTAATACCAAGTACAAGCAGCGCCATGATCAACATCGGGTGCCACATAAGTTTCAGGTGGGCGACAAAGTTTGGTTGCATTTGCAGAAAGAACGCCTTACAGGGCCCCATCGAAAGCTTCGCCCACTCCGTTATGGGCCGTACACCATCACCAAGGCGGTGGGTGACAATGCTTTTGAGCTCAACATTCCCCCCTTCCTGGGTCTGCATCCAGTCTTCAACGTGGCTCTCCTTCGGCCATATTTCCCACCACTGTTAGACACCTCAGAGATAGCAGAGAAGTTGACACCAACAGAGCTCAACCCTGACTGCCTACAACAAGCATCCAGTGATCATATTGCAGACACACAGATCAAGGGCACTCGACATCAAAGGATCCAGCTTTATCGAGTTGTCAAAGCAGGGCAACTCCTGCACCAAGGCAAGTGGCTCACCCAAGGCCAAATTCAGCAGAAATTTCCTCATCTGATGGGGGAACTCAACGCAATGGAGACCATTGCTTCCTAAGGAGGGAGGATTGATCCAGGTGGATATTGGTGTCCACCCACCTTTCCAACTGGCTCAAAACAGTTTTATGGCAATTTTGGTATTGTACTATTTTTAGCAGTTTTTCGGGTCCTGAACTTCCGGGGCCATTTTGAGGCCCTAAACGACCTTTTTTGGAAATTTGGGGGGCCAAATGGTTGCCTCCGGCATGCATTTGGCCCCAGTCGAAAGTTGTAAATCTCGGATAGACCTTTCCAACGGGCTACCGAGCGCCCCAAACTGAGATCGTATGCAAAAGTTACGACCCCGGGAAGTTGATGTACTAACTTACCCAAACGGGGCCCACATGACTTTTGGCGCTTCATCTCCTAGGGTTAGGTTTTTGGATGTCTAGGGTTTCTGACATTCCTGTTTATTGTAAAGAGGCCTTGAGAGCCTCATTGTAACCTTCTTCTTGCGAAATGAGAGCAGCCGTCACATCTCTTCTCAGAGATAAGCCGCCACCATTCCAGCAAGCTTGTTTTCCGCTGCATTTTACAGTTCTACCTTATTTCCTTATTGAATAGAAAACCAGTTTTACTGTATCTCTGTTATTTTGTGTTAAGCATCTGATAATAATCTGTATTCATTTCGTTCTGCTCATAAAATCCGGATCAGTGGTATCAGAGCGGTCTGCTCCTTGTTGTCTTAATGCATGTCCCCAACGAGGTCAGGGTACAAAGAATTGGGTCTCGAGCTTGTTTCTCTTGAGGACAAAAGCTCTCGCACGCCCAAGCGACCTCTCATGGCAGGAGAAAAGAAAGATGACGGGACAGGAGATCCTATCAAAATGTTGCTTGAGGAAGCCCTCACGCAGCAGAGGAACGAGATGATGGATAATTTCGCGCAAATCCTTCGGCGACTACCAACAAGCGACGCATCTTCCTCGAGCGGAGGCGCCGCCCCCTTCAAGGTACAAATCAACTTTGATATCCCTATATTTGAAGGACAGATAGACGCAGATGCTGTAGATAAGTGGTTGAATCTACTAGAAGGGTATTTTTCTGTCCATAACTTTTCGAATAAAGAAAAGATTACTTTTGCGCTCCTCAAAGCCGTTCCCCATGTCAAAGATTGGTGGGAAACATTCTGCGAGCAAAATGACACAGAAGAAGGCTCATTATTTTCAGTCACGGCCACCTGGGAATCCTTCAGGGATGCTATTAAGGAACAATACTACCCTGTTGGAAGTTATGACGATTTGTATACCAAATGGACCACACTGCGACAAGAAAGAGACCAAGCAGTGCCAGAGTTCACAAATATCTTCCATACCTTGCGCACCAAGCTAGGTATCAAAGAATCAGAGCGACATCTAGTGCTCAAGTATCGCGGTGGTTTGCATAGATACATCCAGACCGAAATGGAATTTCTGGACATCTCTTCCTTGGGCGCGGCCTACCGATATGCTGTCAAAATCGAGCAGAAGCTCAAACAAAAGACACGGCAATTTGGGCCTGGGAACCCTTCACAGCAAAAGACAGGAAAGGGCAGCCCCAACCCACAGAGTAAAGGACAGAGCAAAGATGGACAGCATCAGGACAACCAGTCCAAGCCGCAAGCAAAGAAGGACACCGGAAAAACAAAGAAAGATACCGGGAAGTGGTGCGACTTCCATAAGAGCCCTTGGCATAACACTGCTGATTGCCGCTCAAAGCAGTCACTGGTGGCCGAATTGAAAGCATCTGAATCAGATGCGGGTTCTGACTCTGAGTTCGAACCAGAAAGGGGAAGACGGATCATTGACGCGGAACCCAGTGCCACTGTTGCCACCACCAAGCTCCAGCCTGATGAACCAGACGAGCCAGAAGAAGGAGAACGCCTCTTCCATTCACAGATGTGGGTAAAAGGCACCCCGCTGCATTTCATCGTTGATAGCGGTAGCCAGAAGAATCTCATCTCAGCAGAGGTCGTCAAGCGCCTGGCCCTACCGACCACGCCGCACCCACAACCCTATACCATTGGATGGCTCCGCAAAGGAAGCGATCTCCGCGTCAGCCAACAGTGCCGACTGCCATACGGCATCAAGCCCTTCAAGGATGAGGTATTGTGTGATGTTGCTCCTCTCGAAGTTTCAGATGTTCTTTTGGGCCAACCTTATTTATGGAAACGTCATGCTGTATATGAGTCTAGGCCTCGTAGTGTTATTATTTCTTTGAACAGGAAATTGTACAGGATACCCGAGGCAGTACCTCCTAGTGCTATTTCCTTGATCTCTGCCAAGCAATGCAGGAAGGTCATCTCTCAGACCGGGAAATTTGTCTTCTTCGTGATTCGCTCTCAGAGTGAAAGAAAGATCGCAGCCACATCCCGGGCCTCCGCGACCGATCTATCCACACAACAGAAGCAAGTGGATAAGGTGGTGGAAGGATACTCAGATATCTTCTCCTCTCCGACCGGGGTACCCCTGCACTGCCAGGTCAAGCATCCCATCGATCTGACCCCAGGCGCACCGCTACCCAATGGGCCAGTCTATCGTCGCTCTCTGTTGGAAAACGAGGAGATCAAGAGGCAGATCCAAGAATTGCTCCACAAGGGGCACATCCGTCCCAGTTCATCACCTTGTGGGAGCCCAATCGTGCTGGTGCAGAAGAAAGATGGGACCTGGCGACTCTGCATTGATTACCGGGCCCTGAATAAAATCACAGTCCGTAACCGGTACCCGATTCCCCGAATCGACGACCTCCTTGATCAGCTCACGGGGGCCAAGTACTTCAGTAAGATTGATCTGAAGTCGGGCTACCACCAGGTCCCAATAGAACAGACAGATGTATGGAAGACTGCCTTCAAGTCAAAAGAAGGTCTTTTTGAATGGCTAGTCATGCCTTTTGGTTTGACAAATGCTCCAGCAACTTTTATGAGGATGATGGACGATATCCTACGACCTTTCACCAACAATTTTGTAGTGGTGTATCTGGATGACATCCTCATCTACAGCAAGACTTGGGAGGAACACTTGCAGCATATTCAGCAGGTTCTGCACACCTTGCGGAAGCACAAACTATATGCAAACTTGGAAAAATGCTCCTTCGGCATGGACAAGGTCCATTACTTAGGCTACATCGTTGATCGACATGGTGTGCATGTGGATCCAGCCAAGATCCAGGTCATCCGTGACTGGCCAGCCCCAACCACACTCACTGAACTTCGGAGCTTCTTGGGCCTCGCCAATTTCTATCGCCGGTTCGTGCTGGGATTCTCTCATATCGCATGGGCCCTCAGCCAAGTGACCAGGGGTGGTGGTAAGGCAAAATTTGTGTGGGGCCTGTCCCAACAACAAGCCTTCGATGAATTGAAGAAGCGTTTGTGCTCATCGCCGGTACTCTCATTACCGAACCTGCAACATCCCTTTGAGATCGAGACAGATGCTTCAGATTATGCTGTGGGTGCCGTTCTCACTCAACACGGCCACCCCGTGGCATATCACAGTGAGACACTATCAGATGCTGTTCGCAAGTACCCTACCTATGACAAAGAAATGTACTCCATTGTACAAGCCTGCCGCCAGTGGAGACATTACATTCTTGGGAAGGAGACAGTCATCCACACTGATCACAAGCCACTACAGTTCATGCAGACCCAAGGAAAGTTGCAGAATGACCGCCATCAGAAGTGGTCAACATATTTACAGCAGTTCCACCTCAACATCAAATATAAAACAGGGAGTACCAACCGAGTTGCTGACTGCCTCAGTCGACCTCCAGTCGCGGCACTTACCACGGTGCTAGACTCTTGTGGCCACGAGACCTCCGGATGGCCTCACCTCTATGAGACAGACCCTGACTTCTCCGCCACCTATCAAATGTTGGGCACCAACTCAGTGGTTGCTAATTTCCATCTTCAGGACGGGTTGTTGTGTCATCTGGGCCATCTCTGCGTTCCATCAAGCGAGCGTGCGAAGCTGATTTGGGAAGCTCACTATAGTCGGGTGGCAGGACACTTTGGCGTCGAAAAGACAGTGGCAGTGTTGCGGAAACATTTCTACTGGCCGAAACTTCGACAGGATGTCGGCAAGTATATCAGGTCCTGCACCGCTTGCGCTATTGCCAAACCGACCACTAAGAAACAGGGCCTATACACCCCTCTGCCTACTCCTGACAGGCCGTGGGAATCCATCTCAATGGACTACATGTCGGGCCTCCCGTCCACCAAGAGGGGAAACGACTGTGTTTTCGTGGTTGTTGATCGCTTTTCCAAGATGGCGATTCTAGCCGCTTGCAAGAAGAACATCACAGCAGAAGCCACTGCCAAGCTCTTCTTTGAACGAGTATGGGTACATTTTGGGATCCCACAGACCATTATCTCAGACCGTGACAGTCGGTTCCTCAGCTCATTCTGGTCAAGCCTCTGGTCACTGTTGGATACCAAGATCACCAAATCCACTACCTTCCACCCCCAGACCGATGGACAAACGGAGGTCGTCAACCGTATGGTCGTACATATCCTGCGCATGTACAATTCAACACACCCTCGCACATGGGATGAGAGTCTCCCCTATGTCCAACATAGCTACAACCGAGCCTTGCATAGCTCAACTGGCCACAGCCCCTTTCAGGTGGGGTTGGGATTCCAACCATTGGGCCCCATGGATGTTGCACTTCCCCTTGCGACCACCTCGGCCGAATCGTCCCCAGAAGCTGACAAAGCCGCCCGATTCATTGAACGGATCCAGCATATCCGCCAACATGTTCAGGATATTCTACAGAAGTCTAATACCAAGTACAAGCAGCGCCATGATCAACATCGGGTGCCACATAAGTTTCAGGTGGGCGACAAAGTTTGGTTGCATTTGCAGAAAGAACGCCTTACAGGGCCCCATCGAAAGCTTCGCCCACTCCGTTATGGGCCGTACACCATCACCAAGGCGGTGGGTGACAATGCTTTTGAGCTCAACATTCCCCCCTTCCTGGGTCTGCATCCAGTCTTCAACGTGGCTCTCCTTCGGCCATATTTCCCACCACTGTTAGACACCTCAGAGATAGCAGAGAAGTTGACACCAACAGAGCTCAACCCTGACTGCCTACAACAAGCATCCAGTGATCATATTGCAGACACACAGATCAAGGGCACTCGACATCAAAGGATCCAGCTTTATCGAGTTGTCAAAGCAGGGCAACTCCTGCACCAAGGCAAGTGGCTCACCCAAGGCCAAATTCAGCAGAAATTTCCTCATCTGATGGGGGAACTCAACGCAATGGAGACCATTGCTTCCTAAGGAGGGAGGATTGATCCAGGTGGATATTGGTGGCCACCCACCTTTCCAACTGGCTCAAAACAGTTTTATGGCAATTTTGGTATTGTACTATTTTTAGCAGTTTTTCGGGTCCTGAACTTCCGGGGCCATTTTGAGGCCCTAAACGACCTTTTTTGGCAATTTGGGGGGCCAAATGGTTGCCTCCGGCATGCATTTGGCCCCAGTCGAAAGTTGTAAATCTCGGATAGACCTTTCCAACGGGCTACCGAGCGCCCCAAACTGAGATCGTATGCAAAAGTTACGACCCCGGGAAGTTGATGTACTAACTTACCCAAACGGGGCCCACATGACTTTTGGCGCTTCATCTCCTAGGGTTAGGTTTTTGGATGTCTAGGGTTTCTGACATTCCTGTTTATTGTAAAGAGGCCTTGAGAGCCTCATTGTAACCTTCTTCTTGCGAAATGAGAGCAGCCGTCACATCTCTTCTCAGAGATAAGCCGCCACCATTCCAGCAAGCTTGTTTTCCGCTGCATTTTACAGTTCTACCTTATTTCCTTATTGAATAGAAAACCAGTTTTACTGTATCTCTGTTATTTTGTGTTAAGCATATGATAATAATCTGTATTCATTTCGTTCTGCTCATAAAATCCGGATCAGTGGTATCAGAGCGGTCTGCTCCTTGTTGTCTTAATGCATGTCCCCAACGAGGTCAGGGTACAAAGAATTGGGTCTCGAGCTTGTTTCTCTTGAGGACAAAAGCTCTCGCACGCCCAAGCGACCTCTCATGGCAGGAGAAAAGAAAGATGACGGGACAGGAGATCCTATCAAAATGTTGCTTGAGGAATCCCTCACGCAGCAGAGGAACGAGATGATGGATAATTTCGCGCAAATCCTTCGGCGACTACCAACAAGCGACGCATCTTCCTCGAGCGGAGGCGCCGCCCCCTTCAAGGTACAAATCAACTTTGATATCCCTATATTTGAAGGACAGATAGACGCAGATGCTGTAGATAAGTGGTTGAATCTACTAGAAGGGTATTTTTCTGTCCATAACTTTTCGAATAAAGAAAAGATTACTTTTGCGCTCCTCAAAGCCGTTCCCCATGTCAAAGATTGGTGGGAAACATTCTGCGAGCAAAATGACACAGAAGAAGGCTCATTATTTTCAGTCACGGCCACCTGGGAATCCTTCAGGGATGCTATTAAGGAACAATACTACCCTGTTGGAAGTTATGACGATTTGTATACCAAATGGACCACACTGCGACAAGAAAGAGACCAAGCAGTGCCAGAGTTCACAAATATCTTCCATACCTTGCGCACCAAGCTAGGTATCAAAGAATCAGAGCGACATCTAGTGCTCAAGTATCGCGGTGGTTTGCATAGATACATCCAGACCGAAATGGAATTTCTGGACATCTCTTCCTTGGGCGCGGCCTACCGATATGCTGTCAAAATCGAGCAGAAGCTCAAACAAAAGACACGGCAATTTGGGCCTGGGAACCCTTCACAGCAAAAGACAGGAAAGGGCAGCCCCAACCCACAGAGTAAAGGACAGAGCAAAGATGGACAGCATCAGGACAACCAGTCCAAGCCGCAAGCAAAGAAGGACACCGGAAAAACAAAGAAAGATACCGGGAAGTGGTGCGACTTCCATAAGAGCCCTTGGCATAACACTGCTGATTGCCGCTCAAAGCAGTCACTGGTGGCCGAATTGAAAGCATCTGAATCAGATGCGGGTTCTGACTCTGAGTTCGAACCAGAAAGGGGAAGACGGATCATTGACGCGGAACCCAGTGCCACTGTTGCCACCACCAAGCTCCAGCCTGATGAACCAGACGAGCCAGAAGAAGGAGAACGCCTCTTCCATTCACAGATGTGGGTAAAAGGCACCCCGCTGCATTTCATCGTTGATAGCGGTAGCCAGAAGAATCTCATCTCAGCAGAGGTCGTCAAGCGCCTGGCCCTACCGACCACGCCGCACCCACAACCCTATACCATTGGATGGCTCCGCAAAGGAAGCGATCTCCGCGTCAGCCAACAGTGCCGACTGCCATACGGCATCAAGCCCTTCAAGGATGAGGTATTGTGTGATGTTGCTCCTCTCGAAGTTTCAGATGTTCTTTTGGGCCAACCTTATTTATGGAAACGTCATGCTGTATATGAGTCTAGGCCTCGTAGTGTTATTATTTCTTTGAACAGGAAATTGTACAGGATACCCGAGGCAGTACCTCCTAGTGCTATTTCCTTGATCTCTGCCAAGCAATGCAGGAAGGTCATCTCTCAGACCGGGAAATTTGTCTTCTTCGTGATTCGCTCTCAGAGTGAAAGAAAGATCGCAGCCACATCCCGGGCCTCCGCGACCGATCTATCCACACAACAGAAGCAAGTGGATAAGGTGGTGGAAGGATACTCAGATATCTTCTCCTCTCCGACCGGGGTACCCCTGCACTGCCAGGTCAAGCATCCCATCGATCTGACCCCAGGCGCACCGCTACCCAATGGGCCAGTCTATCGTCGCTCTCTGTTGGAAAACGAGGAGATCAAGAGGCAGATCCAAGAATTGCTCCACAAGGGGCACATCCGTCCCAGTTCATCACCTTGTGGGAGCCCAATCGTGCTGGTGCAGAAGAAAGATGGGACCTGGCGACTCTGCATTGATTACCGGGCCCTGAATAAAATCACAGTCCGTAACCGGTACCCGATTCCCCGAATCGACGACCTCCTTGATCAGCTCACGGGGGCCAAGTACTTCAGTAAGATTGATCTGAAGTCGGGCTACCACCAGGTCCCAATAGAACAGACAGATGTATGGAAGACTGCCTTCAAGTCAAAAGAAGGTCTTTTTGAATGGCTAGTCATGCCTTTTGGTTTGACAAATGCTCCAGCAACTTTTATGAGGATGATGGACGATATCCTACGACCTTTCACCAACAATTTTGTAGTGGTGTATCTGGATGACATCCTCATCTACAGCAAGACTTGGGAGGAACACTTGCAGCATATTCAGCAGGTTCTGCACACCTTGCGGAAGCACAAACTATATGCAAACTTGGAAAAATGCTCCTTCGGCATGGACAAGGTCCATTACTTAGGCTACATCGTTGATCGACATGGTGTGCATGTGGATCCAGCCAAGATCCAGGTCATCCGTGACTGGCCAGCCCCAACCACACTCACTGAACTTCGGAGCTTCTTGGGCCTCGCCAATTTCTATCGCCGGTTCGTGCTGGGATTCTCTCATATCGCATGGGCCCTCAGCCAAGTGACCAGGGGTGGTGGTAAGGCAAAATTTGTGTGGGGCCTGTCCCAACAACAAGCCTTCGATGAATTGAAGAAGCGTTTGTGCTCATCGCCGGTACTCTCATTACCGAACCTGCAACATCCCTTTGAGATCGAGACAGATGCTTCAGATTATGCTGTGGGTGCCGTTCTCACTCAACACGGCCACCCCGTGGCATATCACAGTGAGACACTATCAGATGCTGTTCGCAAGTACCCTACCTATGACAAAGAAATGTACTCCATTGTACAAGCCTGCCGCCAGTGGAGACATTACATTCTTGGGAAGGAGACAGTCATCCACACTGATCACAAGCCACTACAGTTCATGCAGACCCAAGGAAAGTTGCAGAATGACCGCCATCAGAAGTGGTCAACATATTTACAGCAGTTCCACCTCAACATCAAATATAAAACAGGGAGTACCAACCGAGTTGCTGACTGCCTCAGTCGACCTCCAGTCGCGGCACTTACCACGGTGCTAGACTCTTGTGGCCACGAGACCTCCGGATGGCCTCACCTCTATGAGACAGACCCTGACTTCTCCGCCACCTATCAAATGTTGGGCACCAACTCAGTGGTTGCTAATTTCCATCTTCAGGACGGGTTGTTGTGTCATCTGGGCCATCTCTGCGTTCCATCAAGCGAGCGTGCGAAGCTGATTTGGGAAGCTCACTATAGTCGGGTGGCAGGACACTTTGGCGTCGAAAAGACAGTGGCAGTGTTGCGGAAACATTTCTACTGGCCGAAACTTCGACAGGATGTCGGCAAGTATATCAGGTCCTGCACCGCTTGCGCTATTGCCAAACCGACCACTAAGAAACAGGGCCTATACACCCCTCTGCCTACTCCTGACAGGCCGTGGGAATCCATCTCAATGGACTACATGTCGGGCCTCCCGTCCACCAAGAGGGGAAACGACTGTGTTTTCGTGGTTGTTGATCGCTTTTCCAAGATGGCGATTCTAGCCGCTTGCAAGAAGAACATCACAGCAGAAGCCACTGCCAAGCTCTTCTTTGAACGAGTATGGGTACATTTTGGGATCCCACAGACCATTATCTCAGACCGTGACAGTCGGTTCCTCAGCTCATTCTGGTCAAGCCTCTGGTCACTGTTGGATACCAAGCTCACCAAATCCACTGCCTTCCACCCCCAGACCGATGGACAAACGGAGGTCGTCAACCGTATGGTCGTACATATCCTGCGCATGTACAATTCAACACACCCTCGCACATGGGATGAGAGTCTCCCCTATGTCCAACATAGCTACAACCGAGCCTTGCATAGCTCAACTGGCCACAGCCCCTTTCAGGTGGGGTTGGGATTCCAACCATTGGGCCCCATGGATGTTGCACTTCCCCTTGCGACCACCTCGGCCGAATCGTCCCCAGAAGCTGACAAAGCCGCCCGATTCATTGAACGGATCCAGCATATCCGCCAACATGTTCAGGATATTCTACAGAAGTCTAATACCAAGTACAAGCAGCGCCATGATCAACATCGGGTGCCACATAAGTTTCAGGTGGGCGACAAAGTTTGGTTGCATTTGCAGAAAGAACGCCTTACAGGGCCCCATCGAAAGCTTCGCCCACTCCGTTATGGGCCGTACACCATCACCAAGGCGGTGGGTGACAATGCTTTTGAGCTCAACATTCCCCCCTTCCTGGGTCTGCATCCAGTCTTCAACGTGGCTCTCCTTCGGCCATATTTCCCACCACTGTTAGACACCTCAGAGATAGCAGAGAAGTTGACACCAACAGAGCTCAACCCTGACTGCCTACAACAAGCATCCAGTGATCATATTGCAGACACACAGATCAAGGGCACTCGACATCAAAGGATCCAGCTTTATCGAGTTGTCAAAGCAGGGCAACTCCTGCACCAAGGCAAGTGGCTCACCCAAGGCCAAATTCAGCAGAAATTTCCTCATCTGATGGGGGAACTCAACGCAATGGAGACCATTGCTTCCTAAGGAGGGAGGATTGATCCAGGTGGATATTGGTGGCCACCCACCTTTCCAACTGGCTCAAAACAGTTTTATGGCAATTTTGGTATTGTACTATTTTTAGCAGTTTTTCGGGTCCTGAACTTCCGGGGCCATTTTGAGGCCCTAAACGACCTTTTTTGGCAATTTGGGGGGCCAAATGGTTGCCTCCGGCATGCATTTGGCCCCAGTCAAAAGTTGTAAATCTCGGATAGACCTTTCCAACGGGCTACCGAGCGCCCCAAACTGAGATCGTATGCAAAAGTTACGACCCCGGGAAGTTGATGTACTAACTTACCCAAACGGGGCCCACATGACTTTTGGCGCTTCATCTCCTAGGGTTAGGTTTTTGGATGTCTAGGGTTTCTGACATTCCTGTTTATTGTAAAGAGGCCTTGAGAGCCTCATTGTAACCTTCTTCTTGCGAAATGAGAGCAGCCGTCACATCTCTTCTCAGAGATAAGCCGCCACCATTCCAGCAAGCTTGTTTTCCGCTGCATTTTACAGTTCTACCTTATTTCCTTATTGAATAGAAAACCAGTTTTACTGTATCTCTGTTATTTTGTGTTAAGCATCTGATAATAATCTGTATTCATTTCGTTCTGCTCATAAAATCCGGATCAGTGGTATCAGAGCGGTCTGCTCCTTGTTGTCTTAATGCATGTCCCCAACGAGGTCAGGGTACAAAGAATTGGGTCTCGAGCTTGTTTCTCTTGAGGACAAAAGCTCTCGCACGCCCAAGCGACCTCTCATGGCAGGAGAAAAGAAAGATGACGGGACAGGAGATCCTATCAAAATGTTGCTTGAGGAAGCCCTCACGCAGCAGAGGAACGAGATGATGGATAATTTCGCGCAAATCCTTCGGCGACTACCAACAAGCGACGCATCTTCCTCGAGCGGAGGCGCCGCCCCCTTCAAGGTACAAATCAACTTTGATATCCCTATATTTGAAGGACAGATAGACGCAGATGCTGTAGATAAGTGGTTGAATCTACTAGAAGGGTATTTTTCTGTCCATAACTTTTCGAATAAAGAAAAGATTACTTTTGCGCTCCTCAAAGCCGTTCCCCATGTCAAAGATTGGTGGGAAACATTCTGCGAGCAAAATGACACAGAAGAAGGCTCATTATTTTCAGTCACGGCCACCTGGGAATCCTTCAGGGATGCTATTAAGGAACAATACTACCCTGTTGGAAGTTATGACGATTTGTATACCAAATGGACCACACTGCGACAAGAAAGAGACCAAGCAGTGCCAGAGTTCACAAATATCTTCCATACCTTGCGCACCAAGCTAGGTATCAAAGAATCAGAGCGACATCTAGTGCTCAAGTATCGCGGTGGTTTGCATAGATACATCCAGACCGAAATGGAATTTCTGGACATCTCTTCCTTGGGCGCGGCCTACCGATATGCTGTCAAAATCGAGCAGAAGCTCAAACAAAAGACACGGCAATTTGGGCCTGGGAACCCTTCACAGCAAAAGACAGGAAAGGGCAGCCCCAACCCACAGAGTAAAGGACAGAGCAAAGATGGACAGCATCAGGACAACCAGTCCAAGCCGCAAGCAAAGAAGGACACCGGAAAAACAAAGAAAGATACCGGGAAGTGGTGCGACTTCCATAAGAGCCCTTGGCATAACACTGCTGATTGCCGCTCAAAGCAGTCACTGGTGGCCGAATTGAAAGCATATGAATCAGATGCGGGTTCTGACTCTGAGTTCGAACCAGAAAGGGGAAGACGGATCATTGACGCGGAACCCAGTGCCACTGTTGCCACCACCAAGCTCCAGCCTGATGAACCAGACGAGCCAGAAGAAGGAGAACGCCTCTTCCATTCACAGATGTGGGTAAAAGGCACCCCGCTGCATTTCATCGTTGATAGCGGTAGCCAGAAGAATCTCATCTCAGCAGAGGTCGTCAAGCGCCTGGCCCTACCGACCACGCCGCACCCACAACCCTATACCATTGGATGGCTCCGCAAAGGAAGCGATCTCCGCGTCAGCCAACAGTGCCGACTGCCATACGGCATCAAGCCCTTCAAGGATGAGGTATTGTGTGATGTTGCTCCTCTCGAAGTTTCAGATGTTCTTTTGGGCCAACCTTATTTATGGAAACGTCATGCTGTATATGAGTCTAGGCCTCGTAGTGTTATTATTTCTTTGAACAGGAAATTGTACAGGATACCCGAGGCAGTACCTCCTAGTGCTATTTCCTTGATCTCTGCCAAGCAATGCAGGAAGGTCATCTCTCAGACCGGGAAATTTGTCTTCTTCGTGATTCGCTCTCAGAGTGAAAGAAAGATCGCAGCCACATCCCGAGCCTCCGCGACCGATCTATCCACACAACAGAAGCAAGTGGATAAGGTGGTGGAAGGATACTCAGATATCTTCTCCTCTCCGACCGGGGTACCCCTGCACTTCCAGGTCAAGCATCCCATCGATCTGACCCCAGGCGCACCGCTACCCAATGGGCCAGTCTATCGTCGCTCTCTGTTGGAAAACGAGGAGATCAAGAGGCAGATCCAAGAATTGCTCCACAAGGGGCACATCCGTCCCAGTTCATCACCTTGTGGGAGCCCAATCGTGCTGGTGCAGAAGAAAGATGGGACCTGGCGACTCTGCATTGATTACCGGGCCCTGAATAAAATCACAGTCCGTAACCGGTACCCGATTCCCCGAATCGACGACCTCCTTGATCAGCTCACGGGGGCCAAGTACTTCAGTAAGATTGATCTGAAGTCGGGCTACCACCAGGTCCCAATAGAACAGACAGATGTATGGAAGACTGCCTTCAAGTCAAAAGAAGGTCTTTTTGAATGGCTAGTCATGCCTTTTGGTTTGACAAATGCTCCAGCAACTTTTATGAGGATGATGGACGATATCCTACGACCTTTCACCAACAATTTTGTAGTGGTGTATCTGGATGACATCCTCATCTACAGCAAGACTTGGGAGGAACACTTGCAGCATATTCAGCAGGTTCTGCACACCTTGCGGAAGCACAAACTATATGCAAACTTGGAAAAATGCTCCTTCGGCATGGACAAGGTCCATTACTTAGGCTACATCGTTGATCGACATGGTGTGCATGTGGATCCAGCCAAGATCCAGGTCATCCGTGACTGGCCAGCCCCAACCACACTCACTGAACTTCGGAGCTTCTTGGGCCTCGCCAATTTCTATCGCCGGTTCGTGCTGGGATTCTCTCATATCGCATGGGCCCTCAGCCAAGTGACCAGGGGTGGTGGTAAGGCAAAATTTGTGTGGGGCCTGTCCCAACAACAAGCCTTCGATGAATTGAAGAAGCGTTTGTGCTCATCGCCGGTACTCTCATTACCGAACCTGCAACATCCCTTTGAGATCGAGACAGATGCTTCAGATTATGCTGTGGGTGCCGTTCTCACTCAACACGGCCACCCCGTGGCATATCACAGTGAGACACTATCAGATGCTGTTCGCAAGTACCCTACCTATGACAAAGAAATGTACTCCATTGTACAAGCCTGCCGCCAGTGGAGACATTACATTCTTGGGAAGGAGACAGTCATCCACACTGATCACAAGCCACTACAGTTCATGCAGACCCAAGGAAAGTTGCAGAATGACCGCCATCAGAAGTGGTCAACATATTTACAGCAGTTCCACCTCAACATCAAATATAAAACAGGGAGTACCAACCGAGTTGCTGACTGCCTCAGTCGACCTCCAGTCGCGGCACTTACCACGGTGCTAGACTCTTGTGGCCACGAGACCTCCGGATGGCCTCACCTCTATGAGACAGACCCTGACTTCTCCGCCACCTATCAAATGTTGGGCACCAACTCAGTGGTTGCTAATTTCCATCTTCAGGACGGGTTGTTGTGTCATCTGGGCCATCTCTGCGTTCCATCAAGCGAGCGTGCGAAGCTGATTTGGGAAGCTCACTATAGTCGGGTGGCAGGACACTTTGGCGTCGAAAAGACAGTGGCAGTGTTGCGGAAACATTTCTACTGGCCGAAACTTCGACAGGATGTCGGCAAGTATATCAGGTCCTGCACCGCTTGCGCTATTGCCAAACCGACCACTAAGAAACAGGGCCTATACACCCCTCTGCCTACTCCTGACAGGCCGTGGGAATCCATCTCAATGGACTACATGTCGGGCCTCCCGTCCACCAAGAGGGGAAACGACTGTGTTTTCGTGGTTGTTGATCGCTTTTCCAAGATGGCGATTCTAGCCGCTTGCAAGAAGAACATCACAGCAGAAGCCACTGCCAAGCTCTTCTTTGAACGAGTATGGGTACATTTTGGGATCCCACAGACCATTATCTCAGACCGTGACAGTCGGTTCCTCAGCTCATTCTGGTCAAGCCTCTGGTCACTGTTGGATACCAAGCTCACCAAATCCACTGCCTTCCACCCCCAGACCGATGGACAAACGGAGGTCGTCAACCGTATGGTCGTACATATCCTGCGCATGTACAATTCAACACACCCTCGCACATGGGATGAGAGTCTCCCCTATGTCCAACATAGCTACAACCGAGCCTTGCATAGCTCAACTGGCCACAGCCCCTTTCAGGTGGGGTTGGGATTCCAACCATTGGGCCCCATGGATGTTGCACTTCCCCTTGCGACCACCTCGGCCGAATCGTCCCCAGAAGCTGACAAAGCCGCCCGATTCATTGAACGGATCCAGCATATCCGCCAACATGTTCAGGATATTCTACAGAAGTCTAATACCAAGTACAAGCAGCGCCATGATCAACATCGGGTGCCACATAAGTTTCAGGTGGGCGACAAAGTTTGGTTGCATTTGCAGAAAGAACGCCTTACAGGGCCCCATCGAAAGCTTCGCCCACTCCGTTATGGGCCGTACACCATCACCAAGGCGGTGGGTGACAATGCTTTTGAGCTCAACATTCCCCCCTTCCTGGGTCTGCATCCAGTCTTCAACGTGGCTCTCCTTCGGCCATATTTCCCACCACTGTTAGACACCTCAGAGATAGCAGAGAAGTTGACACCAACAGAGCTCAACCCTGACTGCCTACAACAAGCATCCAGTGATCATATTGCAGACACACAGATCAAGGGCACTCGACATCAAAGGATCCAGCTTTATCGAGTTGTCAAAGCAGGGCAACTCCTGCACCAAGGCAAGTGGCTCACCCAAGGCCAAATTCAGCAGAAATTTCCTCATCTGATGGGGGAACTCAACGCAATGGAGACCATTGCTTCCTAAGGAGGGAGGATTGATCCAGGTGGATATTGGTGGCCACCCACCTTTCCAACTGGCTCAAAACAGTTTTATGGCAATTTTGGTATTGTACTATTTTTAGCAGTTTTTCGGGTCCTGAACTTCCGGGGCCATTTTGAGGCCCTAAACGACCTTTTTTGGCAATTTGGGGGGCCAAATGGTTGCCACCGGCATGCATTTGGCCCCAGTCGAAAGTTGTAAATCTCGGATAGACCTTTCCAACGGGCTACCGAGCGCCCCAAACTGAGATCGTATGCAAAAGTTACGACCCCGGGAAGTTGATGTACTAACTTACCCAAACGGGGCCCACATGACTTTTGGCGCTTCATCTCCTAGGGTTAGGTTTTTGGATGTCTAGGGTTTCTGACATTCCTGTTTATTGTAAAGAGGCCTTGAGAGCCTCATTGTAACCTTCTTCTTGCGAAATGAGAGCAGCCGTCACATCTCTTCTCAGAGATAAGCCGCCACCATTCCAGCAAGCTTGTTTTCCGCTGCATTTTACAGTTCTACCTTATTTCCTTATTGAATAGAAAACCAGTTTTACTGTATCTCTGTTATTTTGTGTTAAGCATCTGATAATAATCTGTATTCATTTCGTTCTGCTCATAAAATCCGGATCAGTGGTATCAGAGCGGTCTGCTCCTTGTTGTCTTAATGCATGTCCCCAACGAGGTCAGGGTACAAAGAATTGGGTCTCGAGCTTGTTTCTCTTGAGGACAAAAGCTCTCGCACGCCCAAGCGACCTCTCATGGCAGGAGAAAAGAAAGATGACGGGACAGGAGATCCTATCAAAATGTTGCTTGAGGAAGCCCTCACGCAGCAGAGGAACGAGATGATGGATAATTTCGCGCAAATCCTTCGGCGACTACCAACAAGCGACGCATCTTCCTCGAGCGGAGGCGCCGCCCCCTTCAAGGTACAAATCAACTTTGATATCCCTATATTTGAAGGACAGATAGACGCAGATGCTGTAGATAAGTGGTTGAATCTACTAGAAGGGTATTTTTCTGTCCATAACTTTTCGAATAAAGAAAAGATTACTTTTGCGCTCCTCAAAGCCGTTCCCCATGTCAAAGATTGGTGGGAAACATTCTGCGAGCAAAATGACACAGAAGAAGGCTCATTATTTTCAGTCACGGCCACCTGGGAATCCTTCAGGGATGCTATTAAGGAACAATACTACCCTGTTGGAAGTTATGACGATTTGTATACCAAATGGACCACACTGCGACAAGAAAGAGACCAAGCAGTGCCAGAGTTCACAAATATCTTCCATACCTTGCGCACCAAGCTAGGTATCAAAGAATCAGAGCGACATCTAGTGCTCAAGTATCGCGGTGGTTTGCATAGATACATCCAGACCGAAATGGAATTTCTGGACATCTCTTCCTTGGGCGCGGCCTACCGATATGCTGTCAAAATCGAGCAGAAGCTCAAACAAAAGACACGGCAATTTGGGCCTGGGAACCCTTCACAGCAAAAGACAGGAAAGGGCAGCCCCAACCCACAGAGTAAAGGACAGAGCAAAGATGGACAGCATCAGGACAACCAGTCCAAGCCGCAAGCAAAGAAGGACACCGGAAAAACAAAGAAAGATACCGGGAAGTGGTGCGACTTCCATAAGAGCCCTTGGCATAACACTGCTGATTGCCGCTCAAAGCAGTCACTGGTGGCCGAATTGAAAGCATATGAATCAGATGCGGGTTCTGACTCTGAGTTCGAACCAGAAAGGGGAAGACGGATCATTGACGCGGAACCCAGTGCCACTGTTGCCACCACCAAGCTCCAGCCTGATGAACCAGACGAGCCAGAAGAAGGAGAACGCCTCTTCCATTCACAGATGTGGGTAAAAGGCACCCCGCTGCATTTCATCGTTGATAGCGGTAGCCAGAAGAATCTCATCTCAGCAGAGGTCGTCAAGCGCCTGGCCCTACCGACCACGCCGCACCCACAACCCTATACCATTGGATGGCTCCGCAAAGGAAGCGATCTCCGCGTCAGCCAACAGTGCCGACTGCCATACGGCATCAAGCCCTTCAAGGATGAGGTATTGTGTGATGTTGCTCCTCTCGAAGTTTCAGATGTTCTTTTGGGCCAACCTTATTTATGGAAACGTCATGCTGTATATGAGTCTAGGCCTCGTAGTGTTATTATTTCTTTGAACAGGAAATTGTACAGGATACCCGAGGCAGTACCTCCTAGTGCTATTTCCTTGATCTCTGCCAAGCAATGCAGGAAGGTCATCTCTCAGACCGGGAAATTTGTCTTCTTCGTGATTCGCTCTCAGAGTGAAAGAAAGATCGCAGCCACATCCCGGGCCTCCGCGACCGATCTATCCACACAACAGAAGCAAGTGGATAAGGTGGTGGAAGGATACTCAGATATCTTCTCCTCTCCGACCGGGGTACCCCTGCACTGCCAGGTCAAGCATCCCATCGATCTGACCCCAGGCGCACCGCTACCCAATGGGCCAGTCTATCGTCGCTCTCTGTTGGAAAACGAGGAGATCAAGAGGCAGATCCAAGAATTGCTCCACAAGGGGCACATCCGTCCCAGTTCATCACCTTGTGGGAGCCCAATCGTGCTGGTGCAGAAGAAAGATGGGACCTGGCGACTCTGCATTGATTACCGGGCCCTGAATAAAATCACAGTCCGTAACCGGTACCCGATTCCCCGAATCGACGACCTCCTTGATCAGCTCACGGGGGCCAAGTACTTCAGTAAGATTGATCTGAAGTCGGGCTACCACCAGGTCCCAATAGAACAGACAGATGTATGGAAGACTGCCTTCAAGTCAAAAGAAGGTCTTTTTGAATGGCTAGTCATGCCTTTTGGTTTGACAAATGCTCCAGCAACTTTTATGAGGATGATGGACGATATCCTACGACCTTTCACCAACAATTTTGTAGTGGTGTATCTGGATGACATCCTCATCTACAGCAAGACTTGGGAGGAACACTTGCAGCATATTCAGCAGGTTCTGCACACCTTGCGGAAGCACAAACTATATGCAAACTTGGAAAAATGCTCCTTCGGCATGGACAAGGTCCATTACTTAGGCTACATCGTTGATCGACATGGTGTGCATGTGGATCCAGCCAAGATCCAGGTCATCCGTGACTGGCCAGCCCCAACCACACTCACTGAACTTCGGAGCTTCTTGGGCCTCGCCAATTTCTATCGCCGGTTCGTGCTGGGATTCTCTCATATCGCATGGGCCCTCAGCCAAGTGACCAGGGGTGGTGGTAAGGCAAAATTTGTGTGGGGCCTGTCCCAACAACAAGCCTTCGATGAATTGAAGAAGCGTTTGTGCTCATCGCCGGTACTCTCATTACCGAACCTGCAACATCCCTTTGAGATCGAGACAGATGCTTCAGATTATGCTGTGGGTGCCGTTCTCACTCAACACGGCCACCCCGTGGCATATCACAGTGAGACACTATCAGATGCTGTTCGCAAGTACCCTACCTATGACAAAGAAATGTACTCCATTGTACAAGCCTGCCGCCAGTGGAGACATTACATTCTTGGGAAGGAGACAGTCATCCACACTGATCACAAGCCACTACAGTTCATGCAGACCCAAGGAAAGTTGCAGAATGACCGCCATCAGAAGTGGTCAACATATTTACAGCAGTTCCACCTCAACATCAAATATAAAACAGGGAGTACCAACCGAGTTGCTGACTGCCTCAGTCGACCTCCAGTCGCGGCACTTACCACGGTGCTAGACTCTTGTGGCCACGAGACCTCCGGATGGCCTCACCTCTATGAGACAGACCCTGACTTCTCCGCCACCTATCAAATGTTGGGCACCAACTCAGTGGTTGCTAATTTCCATCTTCAGGACGGGTTGTTGTGTCATCTGGGCCATCTCTGCGTTCCATCAAGCGAGCGTGCGAAGCTGATTTGGGAAGCTCACTATAGTCGGGTGGCAGGACACTTTGGCGTCGAAAAGACAGTGGCAGTGTTGCGGAAACATTTCTACTGGCCGAAACTTCGACAGGATGTCGGCAAGTATATCAGGTCCTGCACCGCTTGCGCTATTGCCAAACCGACCACTAAGAAACAGGGCCTATACACCCCTCTGCCTACTCCTGACAGGCCGTGGGAATCCATCTCAATGGACTACATGTCGGGCCTCCCGTCCACCAAGAGGGGAAACGACTGTGTTTTCGTGGTTGTTGATCGCTTTTCCAAGATGGCGATTCTAGCCGCTTGCAAGAAGAACATCACAGCAGAAGCCACTGCCAAGCTCTTCTTTGAACGAGTATGGGTACATTTTGGGATCCCACAGACCATTATCTCAGACCGTGACAGTCGGTTCCTCAGCTCATTCTGGTCAAGCCTCTGGTCACTGTTGGATACCAAGCTCACCAAATCCACTGCCTTCCACCCCCAGACCGATGGACAAACGGAGGTCGTCAACCGTATGGTCGTACATATCCTGCGCATGTACAATTCAACACACCCTCGCACATGGGATGAGAGTCTCCCCTATGTCCAACATAGCTACAACCGAGCCTTGCATAGCTCAACTGGCCACAGCCCCTTTCAGGTGGGGTTGGGATTCCAACCATTGGGCCCCATGGATGTTGCACTTCCCCTTGCGACCACCTCGGCCGAATCGTCCCCAGAAGCTGACAAAGCCGCCCGATTCATTGAACGGATCCAGCATATCCGCCAACATGTTCAGGATATTCTACAGAAGTCTAATACCAAGTACAAGCAGCGCCATGATCAACATCGGGTGCCACATAAGTTTCAGGTGGGCGACAAAGTTTGGTTGCATTTGCAGAAAGAACGCCTTACAGGGCCCCATCGAAAGCTTCGCCCACTCCGTTATGGGCCGTACACCATCACCAAGGCGGTGGGTGACAATGCTTTTGAGCTCAACATTCCCCCCTTCCTGGGTCTGCATCCAGTCTTCAACGTGGCTCTCCTTCGGCCATATTTCCCACCACTGTTAGACACCTCAGAGATAGCAGAGAAGTTGACACCAACAGAGCTCAACCCTGACTGCCTACAACAAGCATCCAGTGATCATATTGCAGACACACAGATCAAGGGCACTCGACATCAAAGGATCCAGCTTTATCGAGTTGTCAAAGCAGGGCAACTCCTGCACCAAGGCAAGTGGCTCACCCAAGGCCAAATTCAGCAGAAATTTCCTCATCTGATGGGGGAACTCAACGCAATGGAGACCATTGCTTCCTAAGGAGGGAGGATTGATCCAGGTGGATATTGGTGGCCACCCACCTTTCCAACTGGCTCAAAACAGTTTTATGGCAATTTTGGTATTGTACTATTTTTAGCAGTTTTTCGGGTCCTGAACTTCCGGGGCCATTTTGAGGCCCTAAACGACCTTTTTTGGTAATTTGGGGGGCCAAATGGTTGCCTCCGGCATGCATTTGGCCCCAGTCGAAAGTTGTAAATCTCGGATAGACCTTTCCAACGGGCTACCGAGCGCCCCAAACTGAGATCGTATGCAAAAGTTACGACCCCGGGAAGTTGATGTACTAACTTACCCAAACGGGGCCCACATGACTTTTGGCGCTTCATCTCCTAGGGTTAGGTTTTTGGATGTCTAGGGTTTCTGACATTCCTGTTTATTGTAAAGAGGCCTTGAGAGCCTCATTGTAACCTTCTTCTTGCGAAATGAGAGCAGCCGTCACATCTCTTCTCAGAGATAAGCCGCCACCATTCCAGCAAGCTTGTTTTCCGCTGCATTTTACAGTTCTACCTTATTTCCTTATTGAATAGAAAACCAGTTTTACTGTATCTCTGTTATTTTGTGTTAAGCATCTGATAATAATCTGTATTCATTTCGTTCTGCTCATAAAATCCGGATCAGTGGTATCAGAACGGTCTGCTCCTTGTTGTCTTAATGCATGTCCCCAACGAGGTCAGGGTACAAAGAATTGGGTCTCGAGCTTGTTTCTCTTGAGGACAAAAGCTCTCGCACGCCCAAGCGACCTCTCATGGCAGGAGAAAAGAAAGATGATGGGACAGGAGATCCTATCAAAATGTTGCTTGAGTAAGCCCTCACGCAGCAGAGGAACGAGATGATGGATAATTTCGCGCAAATCCTTCGGCGACTACCAACAAGCGACGCATCTTCCTCGAGCGGAGGCGCCGCCCCCTTCAAGGTACAAATCAACTTTGATATCCCTATATTTGAAGGACAGATAGACGCAGATGCTGTAGATAAGTGGTTGAATCTACTAGAAGGGTATTTTTCTGTCCATAACTTTTCGAATAAAGAAAAGATTACTTTTGCGCTCCTCAAAGCCGTTCCCCATGTCAAAGATTGGTGGGAAACATTCTGCGAGCAAAATGACACAGAAGAAGGCTCATTATTTTCAGTCACGGCCACCTGGGAATCCTTCAGGGATGCTATTAAGGAACAATACTACCCTGTTGGAAGTTATGACGATTTGTATACCAAATGGACCACACTGCGACAAGAAAGAGACCAAGCAGTGCCAGAGTTCACAAATATCTTCCATACCTTGCGCACCAAGCTAGGTATCAAAGAATCAGAGCGACATCTAGTGCTCAAGTATCGCGGTGGTTTGCATAGATACATCCAGACCGAAATGGAATTTCTGGACATCTCTTCCTTGGGCGCGGCCTACCGATATGCTGTCAAAATCGAGCAGAAGCTCAAACAAAAGACACGGCAATTTGGGCCTGGGAACCCTTCACAGCAAAAGACAGGAAAGGGCAGCCCCAACCCACAGAGTAAAGGACAGAGCAAAGATGGACAGCATCAGGACAACCAGTCCAAGCCGCAAGCAAAGAAGGACACCGGAAAAACAAAGAAAGATACCGGGAAGTGGTGCGACTTCCATAAGAGCCCTTGGCATAACACTGCTGATTGCCGCTCAAAGCAGTCACTGGTGGCCGAATTGAAAGCATCTGAATCAGATGCGGGTTCTGACTCTGAGTTCGAACCAGAAAGGGGAAGACGGATCATTGACGCGGAACCCAGTGCCACTGTTGCCACCACCAAGCTCCAGCCTGATGAACCAGACGAGCCAGAAGAAGGAGAACGCCTCTTCCATTCACAGATGTGGGTAAAAGGCACCCCGCTGCATTTCATCGTTGATAGCGGTAGCCAGAAGAATCTCATCTCAGCAGAGGTCGTCAAGCGCCTGGCCCTACCGACCACGCCGCACCCACAACCCTATACCATTGGATGGCTCCGCAAAGGAAGCGATCTCCGCGTCAGCCAACAGTGCCGACTGCCATACGGCATCAAGCCCTTCAAGGATGAGGTATTGTGTGATGTTGCTCCTCTCGAAGTTTCAGATGTTCTTTTGGGCCAACCTTATTTATGGAAACGTCATGCTGTATATGAGTCTAGGCCTCGTAGTGTTATTATTTCTTTGAACAGGAAATTGTACAGGATACCCGAGGCAGTACCTCCTAGTGCTATTTCCTTGATCTCTGCCAAGCAATGCAGGAAGGTCATCTCTCAGACCGGGAAATTTGTCTTCTTCGTGATTCGCTCTCAGAGTGAAAGAAAGATCGCAGCCACATCCCGGGCCTCCGCGACCGATCTATCCACACAACAGAAGCAAGTGGATAAGGTGGTGGAAGGATACTCAGATATCTTCTCCTCTCCGACCGGGGTACCCCTGCACTGCCAGGTCAAGCATCCCATCGATCTGACCCCAGGCGCACCGCTACCCAATGGGCCAGTCTATCGTCGCTCTCTGTTGGAAAACGAGGAGATCAAGAGGCAGATCCAAGAATTGCTCCACAAGGGGCACATCCGTCCCAGTTCATCACCTTGTGGGAGCCCAATCGTGCTGGTGCAGAAGAAAGATGGGACCTGGCGACTCTGCATTGATTACCGGGCCCTGAATAAAATCACAGTCCGTAACCGGTACCCGATTCCCCGAATCGACGACCTCCTTGATCAGCTCACGGGGGCCAAGTACTTCAGTAAGATTGATCTGAAGTCGGGCTACCACCAGGTCCCAATAGAACAGACAGATGTATGGAAGACTGCCTTCAAGTCAAAAGAAGGTCTTTTTGAATGGCTAGTCATGCCTTTTGGTTTGACAAATGCTCCAGCAACTTTTATGAGGATGATGGACGATATCCTACGACCTTTCACCAACAATTTTGTAGTGGTGTATCTGGATGACATCCTCATCTACAGCAAGACTTGGGAGGAACACTTGCAGCATATTCAGCAGGTTCTGCACACCTTGCGGAAGCACAAACTATATGCAAACTTGGAAAAATGCTCCTTCGGCATGGACAAGGTCCATTACTTAGGCTACATCGTTGATCGACATGGTGTGCATGTGGATCCAGCCAAGATCCAGGTCATCCGTGACTGGCCAGCCCCAACCACACTCACTGAACTTCGGAGCTTCTTGGGCCTCGCCAATTTCTATCGCCGGTTCGTGCTGGGATTCTCTCATATCGCATGGGCCCTCAGCCAAGTGACCAGGGGTGGTGGTAAGGCAAAATTTGTGTGGGGCCTGTCCCAACAACAAGCCTTCGATGAATTGAAGAAGCGTTTGTGCTCATCGCCGGTACTCTCATTACCGAACCTGCAACATCCCTTTGAGATCGAGACAGATGCTTCAGATTATGCTGTGGGTGCCGTTCTCACTCAACACGGCCACCCCGTGGCATATCACAGTGAGACACTATCAGATGCTGTTCGCAAGTACCCTACCTATGACAAAGAAATGTACTCCATTGTACAAGCCTGCCGCCAGTGGAGACATTACATTCTTGGGAAGGAGACAGTCATCCACACTGATCACAAGCCACTACAGTTCATGCAAACCCAAGGAAAGTTGCAGAATGACCGCCATCAGAAGTGGTCAACATATTTACAGCAGTTCCACCTCAACATCAAATATAAAACAGGGAGTACCAACCGAGTTGCTGACTGCCTCAGTCGACCTCCAGTCGCGGCACTTACCACGGTGCTAGACTCTTGTGGCCACGAGACCTCCGGATGGCCTCACCTCTATGAGACAGACCCTGACTTCTCCGCCACCTATCAAATGTTGGGCACCAACTCAGTGGTTGCTAATTTCCATCTTCAGGACGGGTTGTTGTGTCATCTGGGCCATCTCTGCGTTCCATCAAGCGAGCGTGCGAAGCTGATTTGGGAAGCTCACTATAGTCGGGTGGCAGGACACTTTGGCGTCGAAAAGACAGTGGCAGTGTTGCGGAAACATTTCTACTGGCCGAAACTTCGACAGGATGTCGGCAAGTATATCAGGTCCTGCACCGCTTGCGCTATTGCCAAACCGACCACTAAGAAACAGGGCCTATACACCCCTCTGCCTACTCCTGACAGGCCGTGGGAATCCATCTCAATGGACTACATGTCGGGCCTCCCGTCCACCAAGAGGGGAAACGACTGTGTTTTCGTGGTTGTTGATCGCTTTTCCAAGATGGCGATTCTAGCCGCTTGCAAGAAGAACATCACAGCAGAAGCCACTGCCAAGCTCTTCTTTGAACGAGTATGGGTACATTTTGGGATCCCACAGACCATTATCTCAGACCGTGACAGTCGGTTCCTCAGCTCATTCTGGTCAAGCCTCTGGTCACTGTTGGATACCAAGATCACCAAATCCACTGCCTTCCACCCCCAGACCGATGGACAAACGGAGGTCGTCAACCGTATGGTCGTACATATCCTGCGCATGTACAATTCAACACACCCTCGCACATGGGATGAGAGTCTCCCCTATGTCCAACATAGCTACAACCGAGCCTTGCATAGCTCAACTGGCCACAGCCCCTTTCAGGTGGGGTTGGGATTCCAACCATTGGGCCCCATGGATGTTGCACTTCCCCTTGCGACCACCTCGGCCGAATCGTCCCCAGAAGCTGACAAAGCCGCCCGATTCATTGAACGGATCCAGCATATCCGCCAACATGTTCAGGATATTCTACAGAAGTCTAATACCAAGTACAAGCAGCGCCATGATCAACATCGGGTGCCACATAAGTTTCAGGTGGGCGACAAAGTTTGGTTGCATTTGCAGAAAGAACGCCTTACAGGGCCCCATCGAAAGCTTCGCCCACTCCGTTATGGGCCGTACACCATCACCAAGGCGGTGGGTGACAATGCTTTTGAGCTCAACATTCCCCCCTTCCTGGGTCTGCATCCAGTCTTCAACGTGGCTCTCCTTCGGCCATATTTCCCACCACTGTTAGACACCTCAGAGATAGCAGAGATGTTGACACCAACAGAGCTCAACCCTGACTGCCTACAACAAGCATCCAGTGATCATATTGCAGACACACAGATCAAGGGCACTCGACATCAAAGGATCCAGCTTTATCGAGTTGTCAAAGCAGGGCAACTCCTGCACCAAGGCAAGTGGCTCACCCAAGGCCAAATTCAGCAGAAATTTCCTCATCTGATGGGGGAACTCAACGCAATGGAGACCATTGCTTCCTAAGGAGGGAGGATTGATCCAGGTGGATATTGGTGGCCACCCACCTTTCCAACTGGCTCAAAACAGTTTTATGGCAATTTTGGTATTGTACTATTTTTAGCAGTTTTTCGGGTCCTGAACTTCCGGGGCCATTTTGAGGCCCTAAACGACCTTTTTTGGCCATTTGGGGGGCCAAATGGTTGCCTTCGGCATGCATTTGGCCCCAGTCGAAAGTTGTAAATCTCGGATAGACCTTTCCAACGGGCTACCGAGCGCCCCAAACTGAGATCGTATGCAAAAGTTACGACCCCGGGAAGTTGATGTACTAACTTACCCAAACGGGGCCCACATGACTTTTGGCGCTTCATCTCCTAGGGTTAGGTTTTTGGATGTCTAGGGTTTCTGACATTCCTGTTTATTGTAAAAAGGCCTTGAGAGCCTCATTGTAACCTTCTTCTTGCGAAATGAGAGCAGCCGTCACATCTCTTCTCAGAGATAAGCCGCCACCATTCCAACAAGCTTGTTTTCCGCTGCATTTTACAGTTCTACCTTATTTCCTTATTGAATAGAAAACCAGTTTTACTGTATCTCTGTTATTTTGTGTTAAGCATATGATAATAATCTGTATTCATTTCGTTCTGCTCATAAAATCCGGATCAGTGGTATCAGAGCGGTCTGCTCCTTGTTGTCTTAATGCATGTCCCCAACGAGGTCAGGGTACAAAGAATTGGGTCTCGAGCTTGTTTCTCTTGAGGACAAAAGCTCTCGCACGCCCAAGCGACCTCTCATGGCAGGAGAAAAGAAAGATGACGGGACAGGAGATCCTATCAAAATGTTGCTTGAGGAATCCCTCACGCAGCAGAGGAACGAGATGATGGATAATTTCGCGCAAATCCTTCGGCGACTACCAACAAGCGACGCATCTTCCTCGAGCGGAGGCGCCGCCCCCTTCAAGGTACAAATCAACTTTGATATCCCTATATTTGAAGGACAGATAGACGCAGATGCTGTAGATAAGTGGTTGAATCTACTAGAAGGGTATTTTTCTGTCCATAACTTTTCGAATAAAGAAAAGATTACTTTTGCGCTCCTCAAAGCCGTTCCCCATGTCAAAGATTGGTGGGAAACATTCTGCGAGCAAAATGACACAGAAGAAGGCTCATTATTTTCAGTCACGGCCACCTGGGAATCCTTCAGGGATGCTATTAAGGAACAATACTACCCTGTTGGAAGTTATGACGATTTGTATACCAAATGGACCACACTGCGACAAGAAAGAGACCAAGCAGTGCCAGAGTTCACAAATATCTTCCATACCTTGCGCACCAAGCTAGGTATCAAAGAATCAGAGCGACATCTAGTGCTCAAGTATCGCGGTGGTTTGCATATATACATCCAGACCGAAATGGAATTTCTGGACATCTCTTCCTTGGGCGCGGCCTACCGATATGCTGTCAAAATCGAGCAGAAGCTCAAACAAAAGACACGGCAATTTGGGCCTGGGAACCCTTCACAGCAAAAGACAGGAAAGGGCAGCCCCAACCCACAGAGTAAAGGACAGAGCAAAGATGGACAGCATCAGGACAACCAGTCCAAGCCGCAAGCAAAGAAGGACACCGAAAAAACAAAGAAAGATACCGGGAAGTGGTGCGACTTCCATAAGAGCCCTTGGCATAACACTGCTGATTGCCGCTCAAAGCAGTCACTGGTGGCCGAATTGAAAGCATCTGAATCAGATGCGGGTTCTGACTCTGAGTTCGAACCAGAAAGGGGAAGACGGATCATTGACGCGGAACCCAGTGCCACTGTTGCCACCACCAAGCTCCAGCCTGATGAACCAGACGAGCCAGAAGAAGGAGAACGCCTCTTCCATTCACAGATGTGGGTAAAAGGCACCCCGCTGCATTTCATCGTTGATAGCGGTAGCCAGAAGAATCTCATCTCAGCAGAGGTCGTCAAGCGCCTGGCCCTACCGACCACGCCGCACCCACAACCCTATACCATTGGATGGCTCCGCAAAGGAAGCGATCTCCGCGTCAGCCAACAGTGCCGACTGCCATACGGCATCAAGCCCTTCAAGGATGAGGTATTGTGTGATGTTGCTCCTCTCGAAGTTTCAGATGTTCTTTTGGGCCAACCTTATTTATGGAAACGTCATGCTGTATATGAGTCTAGGCCTCGTAGTGTTATTATTTCTTTGAACAGGAAATTGTACAGGATACCCGAGGCAGTACCTCCTAGTGCTATTTCCTTGATCTCTGCCAAGCAATGCAGGAAGGTCATCTCTCAGACCGGGAAATTTGTCTTCTTCGTGATTCGCTCTCAGAGTGAAAGAAAGATCGCAGCCACATCCCGGGCCTCCGCGACCGATCTATCCACACAACAGAAGCAAGTGGATAAGGTGGTGGAAGGATACTCAGATATCTTCTCCTCTCCGACCGGGGTACCCCTGCACTGCCAGGTCAAGCATCCCATCGATCTGACCCCAGGCGCACCGCTACCCAATGGGCCAGTCTATCGTCGCTCTCTGTTGGAAAACGAGGAGATCAAGAGGCAGATCCAAGAATTGCTCCACAAGGGGCACATCCGTCCCAGTTCATCACCTTGTGGGAGCCCAATCGTGCTGGTGCAGAAGAAAGATGGGACCTGGCGACTCTGCATTGATTACCGGGCCCTGAATAAAATCACAGTCCGTAACCGGTACCCGATTCCCCGAATCGACGACCTCCTTGATCAGCTCACGGGGGCCAAGTACTTCAGTAAGATTGATCTGAAGTCGGGCTACCACCAGGTCCCAATAGAACAGACAGATGTATGGAAGACTGCCTTCAAGTCAAAAGAAGGTCTTTTTGAATGGCTAGTCATGCCTTTTGGTTTGACAAATGCTCCAGCAACTTTTATGAGGATGATGGACGATATCCTACGACCTTTCACCAACAATTTTGTAGTGGTGTATCTGGATGACATCCTCATCTACAGCAAGACTTGGGAGGAACACTTGCAGCATATTCAGCAGGTTCTGCACACCTTGCGGAAGCACAAACTATATGCAAACTTGGAAAAATGCTCCTTCGGCATGGACAAGGTCCATTACTTAGGCTACATCGTTGATCGACATGGTGTGCATGTGGATCCAGCCAAGATCCAGGTCATCCGTGACTGGCCAGCCCCAACCACACTCACTGAACTTCGGAGCTTCTTGGGCCTCGCCAATTTCTATCGCCGGTTCGTGCTGGGATTCTCTCATATCGCATGGGCCCTCAGCCAAGTGACCAGGGGTGGTGGTAAGGCAAAATTTGTGTGGGGCCTGTCCCAACAACAAGCCTTCGATGAATTGAAGAAGCGTTTGTGCTCATCGCCGGTACTCTCATTACCGAACCTGCAACATCCCTTTGAGATCGAGACAGATGCTTCAGATTATGCTGTGGGTGCCGTTCTCACTCAACACGGCCACCCCGTGGCATATCACAGTGAGACACTATCAGATGCTGTTCGCAAGTACCCTACCTATGACAAAGAAATGTACTCCATTGTACAAGCCTGCCGCCAGTGGAGACATTACATTCTTGGGAAGGAGACAGTCATCCACACTGATCACAAGCCACTACAGTTCATGCAAACCCAAGGAAAGTTGCAGAATGACCGCCATCAGAAGTGGTCAACATATTTACAGCAGTTCCACCTCAACATCAAATATAAAACAGGGAGTACCAACCGAGTTGCTGACTGCCTCAGTCGACCTCCAGTCGCGGCACTTACCACGGTGCTAGACTCTTGTGGCCACGAGACCTCCGGATGGCCTCACCTCTATGAGACAGACCCTGACTTCTCCGCCACCTATCAAATGTTGGGCACCAACTCAGTGGTTGCTAATTTCCATCTTCAGGACGGGTTGTTGTGTCATCTGGGCCATCTCTGCGTTCCATCAAGCGAGCGTGCGAAGCTGATTTGGGAAGCTCACTATAGTCGGGTGGCAGGACACTTTGGCGTCGAAAAGACAGTGGCAGTGTTGCGGAAACATTTCTACTGGCCGAAACTTCGACAGGATGTCGGCAAGTATATCAGGTCCTGCACCGCTTGCGCTATTGCCAAACCGACCACTAAGAAACAGGGCCTATACACCCCTCTGCCTACTCCTGACAGGCCGTGGGAATCCATCTCAATGGACTACATGTCGGGCCTCCCGTCCACCAAGAGGGGAAACGACTGTGTTTTCGTGGTTGTTGATCGCTTTTCCAAGATGGCGATTCTAGCCGCTTGCAAGAAGAACATCACAGCAGAAGCCACTGCCAAGCTCTTCTTTGAACGAGTATGGGTACATTTTGGGATCCCACAGACCATTATCTCAGACCGTGACAGTCGGTTCCTCAGCTCATTCTGGTCAAGCCTCTGGTCACTGTTGGATACCAAGATCACCAAATCCACTGCCTTCCACCCCCAGACCGATGGACAAACGGAGGTCGTCAACCGTATGGTCGTACATATCCTGCGCATGTACAATTCAACACACCCTCGCACATGGGATGAGAGTCTCCCCTATGTCCAACATAGCTACAACCGAGCCTTGCATAGCTCAACTGGCCACAGCCCCTTTCAGGTGGGGTTGGGATTCCAACCATTGGGCCCCATGGATGTTGCACTTCCCCTTGCGACCACCTCGGCCGAATCGTCCCCAGAAGCTGACAAAGCCGCCCGATTCATTGAACGGATCCAGCATATCCGCCAACATGTTCAGGATATTCTACAGAAGTCTAATACCAAGTACAAGCAGCGCCATGATCAACATCGGGTGCCACATAAGTTTCAGGTGGGCGACAAAGTTTGGTTGCATTTGCAGAAAGAACGCCTTACAGGGCCCCATCGAAAGCTTCGCCCACTCCGTTATGGGCCGTACACCATCACCAAGGCGGTGGGTGACAATGCTTTTGAGCTCAACATTCCCCCCTTCCTGGGTCTGCATCCAGTCTTCAACGTGGCTCTCCTTCGGCCATATTTCCCACCACTGTTAGACACCTCAGAGATAGCAGAGATGTTGACACCAACAGAGCTCAACCCTGACTGCCTACAACAAGCATCCAGTGATCATATTGCAGACACACAGATCAAGGGCACTCGACATCAAAGGATCCAGCTTTATCGAGTTGTCAAAGCAGGGCAACTCCTGCACCAAGGCAAGTGGCTCACCCAAGGCCAAATTCAGCAGAAATTTCCTCATCTGATGGGGGAACTCAACGCAATGGAGACCATTGCTTCCTAAGGAGGGAGGATTGATCCAGGTGGATATTGGTGGCCACCCACCTTTCCAACTGGCTCAAAACAGTTTTATGGCAATTTTGGTATTGTACTATTTTTAGCAGTTTTTCGGGTCCTGAACTTCCGGGGCCATTTTGAGGCCCTAAACGACCTTTTTTGGCCATTTGGGGGGCCAAATGGTTGCCTTCGGCATGCATTTGGCCCCAGTCGAAAGTTGTAAATCTCGGATAGACCTTTCCAACGGGCTACCGAGCGCCCCAAACTGAGATCGTATGCAAAAGTTACGACCCCGGGAAGTTGATGTACTAACTTACCCAAACGGGGCCCACATGACTTTTGGCGCTTCATCTCCTAGGGTTAGGTTTTTGGATGTCTAGGGTTTCTGACATTCCTGTTTATTGTAAAAAGGCCTTGAGAGCCTCATTGTAACCTTCTTCTTGCGAAATGAGAGCAGCCGTCACATCTCTTCTCAGAGATAAGCCGCCACCATTCCAACAAGCTTGTTTTCCGCTGCATTTTACAGTTCTACCTTATTTCCTTATTGAATAGAAAACCAGTTTTACTGTATCTCTGTTATTTTGTGTTAAGCATATGATAATAATCTGTATTCATTTCGTTCTGCTCATAAAATCCGGATCAGTGGTATCAGAGCGGTCTGCTCCTTGTTGTCTTAATGCATGTCCCCAACGAGGTCAGGGTACAAAGAATTGGGTCTCGAGCTTGTTTCTCTTGAGGACAAAAGCTCTCGCACGCCCAAGCGACCTCTCATGGCAGGAGAAAAGAAAGATGACGGGACAGGAGATCCTATCAAAATGTTGCTTGAGGAATCCCTCACGCAGCAGAGGAACGAGATGATGGATAATTTCGCGCAAATCCTTCGGCGACTACCAACAAGCGACGCATCTTCCTCGAGCGGAGGCGCCGCCCCCTTCAAGGTACAAATCAACTTTGATATCCCTATATTTGAAGGACAGATAGACGCAGATGCTGTAGATAAGTGGTTGAATCTACTAGAAGGGTATTTTTCTGTCCATAACTTTTCGAATAAAGAAAAGATTACTTTTGCGCTCCTCAAAGCCGTTCCCCATGTCAAAGATTGGTGGGAAACATTCTGCGAGCAAAATGACACAGAAGAAGGCTCATTATTTTCAGTCACGGCCACCTGGGAATCCTTCAGGGATGCTATTAAGGAACAATACTACCCTGTTGGAAGTTATGACGATTTGTATACCAAATGGACCACACTGCGACAAGAAAGAGACCAAGCAGTGCCAGAGTTCACAAATATCTTCCATACCTTGCGCACCAAGCTAGGTATCAAAGAATCAGAGCGACATCTAGTGCTCAAGTATCGCGGTGGTTTGCATATATACATCCAGACCGAAATGGAATTTCTGGACATCTCTTCCTTGGGCGCGGCCTACCGATATGCTGTCAAAATCGAGCAGAAGCTCAAACAAAAGACACGGCAATTTGGGCCTGGGAACCCTTCACAGCAAAAGACAGGAAAGGGCAGCCCCAACCCACAGAGTAAAGGACAGAGCAAAGATGGACAGCATCAGGACAACCAGTCCAAGCCGCAAGCAAAGAAGGACACCGAAAAAACAAAGAAAGATACCGGGAAGTGGTGCGACTTCCATAAGAGCCCTTGGCATAACACTGCTGATTGCCGCTCAAAGCAGTCACTGGTGGCCGAATTGAAAGCATCTGAATCAGATGCGGGTTCTGACTCTGAGTTCGAACCAGAAAGGGGAAGACGGATCATTGACGCGGAACCCAGTGCCACTGTTGCCACCACCAAGCTCCAGCCTGATGAACCAGACGAGCCAGAAGAAGGAGAACGCCTCTTCCATTCACAGATGTGGGTAAAAGGCACCCCGCTGCATTTCATCGTTGATAGCGGTAGCCAGAAGAATCTCATCTCAGCAGAGGTCGTCAAGCGCCTGGCCCTACCGACCACGCCGCACCCACAACCCTATACCATTGGATGGCTCCGCAAAGGAAGCGATCTCCGCGTCAGCCAACAGTGCCGACTGCCATACGGCATCAAGCCCTTCAAGGATGAGGTATTGTGTGATGTTGCTCCTCTCGAAGTTTCAGATGTTCTTTTGGGCCAACCTTATTTATGGAAACGTCATGCTGTATATGAGTCTAGGCCTCGTAGTGTTATTATTTCTTTGAACAGGAAATTGTACAGGATACCCGAGGCAGTACCTCCTAGTGCTATTTCCTTGATCTCTGCCAAGCAATGCAGGAAGGTCATCTCTCAGACCGGGAAATTTGTCTTCTTCGTGATTCGCTCTCAGAGTGAAAGAAAGATCGCAGCCACATCCCGGGCCTCCGCGACCGATCTATCCACACAACAGAAGCAAGTGGATAAGGTGGTGGAAGGATACTCAGATATCTTCTCCTCTCCGACCGGGGTACCCCTGCACTGCCAGGTCAAGCATCCCATCGATCTGACCCCAGGCGCACCGCTACCCAATGGGCCAGTCTATCGTCGCTCTCTGTTGGAAAACGAGGAGATCAAGAGGCAGATCCAAGAATTGCTCCACAAGGGGCACATCCGTCCCAGTTCATCACCTTGTGGGAGCCCAATCGTGCTGGTGCAGAAGAAAGATGGGACCTGGCGACTCTGCATTGATTACCGGGCCCTGAATAAAATCACAGTCCGTAACCGGTACCCGATTCCCCGAATCGACGACCTCCTTGATCAGCTCACGGGGGCCAAGTACTTCAGTAAGATTGATCTGAAGTCGGGCTACCACCAGGTCCCAATAGAACAGACAGATGTATGGAAGACTGCCTTCAAGTCAAAAGAAGGTCTTTTTGAATGGCTAGTCATGCCTTTTGGTTTGACAAATGCTCCAGCAACTTTTATGAGGATGATGGACGATATCCTACGACCTTTCACCAACAATTTTGTAGTGGTGTATCTGGATGACATCCTCATCTACAGCAAGACTTGGGAGGAACACTTGCAGCATATTCAGCAGGTTCTGCACACCTTGCGGAAGCACAAACTATATGCAAACTTGGAAAAATGCTCCTTCGGCATGGACAAGGTCCATTACTTAGGCTACATCGTTGATCGACATGGTGTGCATGTGGATCCAGCCAAGATCCAGGTCATCCGTGACTGGCCAGCCCCAACCACACTCACTGAACTTCGGAGCTTCTTGGGCCTCGCCAATTTCTATCGCCGGTTCGTGCTGGGATTCTCTCATATCGCATGGGCCCTCAGCCAAGTGACCAGGGGTGGTGGTAAGGCAAAATTTGTGTGGGGCCTGTCCCAACAACAAGCCTTCGATGAATTGAAGAAGCGTTTGTGCTCATCGCCGGTACTCTCATTACCGAACCTGCAACATCCCTTTGAGATCGAGACAGATGCTTCAGATTATGCTGTGGGTGCCGTTCTCACTCAACACGGCCACCCCGTGGCATATCACAGTGAGACACTATCAGATGCTGTTCGCAAGTACCCTACCTATGACAAAGAAATGTACTCCATTGTACAAGCCTGCCGCCAGTGGAGACATTACATTCTTGGGAAGGAGACAGTCATCCACACTGATCACAAGCCACTACAGTTCATGCAGACCCAAGGAAAGTTGCAGAATGACCGCCATCAGAAGTGGTCAACATATTTACAGCAGTTCCACCTCAACATCAAATATAAAACAGGGAGTACCAACCGAGTTGCTGACTGCCTCAGTCGACCTCCAGTCGCGGCACTTACCACGGTGCTAGACTCTTGTGGCCACGAGACCTCCGGATGGCCTCACCTCTATGAGACAGACCCTGACTTCTCCGCCACCTATCAAATGTTGGGCACCAACTCAGTGGTTGCTAATTTCCATCTTCAGGACGGGTTGTTGTGTCATCTGGGCCATCTCTGCGTTCCATCAAGCGAGCGTGCGAAGCTGATTTGGGAAGCTCACTATAGTCGGGTGGCAGGACACTTTGGCGTCGAAAAGACAGTGGCAGTGTTGCGGAAACATTTCTACTGGCCGAAACTTCGACAGGATGTCGGCAAGTATATCAGGTCCTGCACCGCTTGCGCTATTGCCAAACCGACCACTAAGAAACAGGGCCTATACACCCCTCTGCCTACTCCTGACAGGCCGTGGGAATCCATCTCAATGGACTACATGTCGGGCCTCCCGTCCACCAAGAGGGGAAACGACTGTGTTTTCGTGGTTGTTGATCGCTTTTCCAAGATGGCGATTCTAGCCGCTTGCAAGAAGAACATCACAGCAGAAGCCACTGCCAAGCTCTTCTTTGAACGAGTATGGGTACATTTTGGGATCCCACAGACCATTATCTCAGACCGTGACAGTCGGTTCCTCAGCTCATTCTGGTCAAGCCTCTGGTCACTGTTGGATACCAAGCTCACCAAATCCACTGCCTTCCACCCCCAGACCGATGGACAAATGGAGGTCGTCAACCGTATGGTCGTACATATCCTGCGCATGTACAATTCAACACACCCTCGCACATGGGATGAGAGTCTCCCCTATGTCCAACATAGCTACAACCGAGCCTTGCATAGCTCAACTGGCCACAGCCCCTTTCAGGTGGGGTTGGGATTCCAACCATTGGGCCCCATGGATGTTGCACTTCCCCTTGCGACCACCTCGGCCGAATCGTCCCCAGAAGCTGACAAAGCCGCCCGATTCATTGAACGGATCCAGCATATCCGCCAACATGTTCAGGATATTCTACAGAAGTCTAATACCAAGTACAAGCAGCGCCATGATCAACATCGGGTGCCACATAAGTTTCAGGTGGGCGACAAAGTTTGGTTGCATTTGCAGAAAGAACGCCTTACAGGGCCCCATCGAAAGCTTCGCCCACTCCGTTATGGGCCGTACACCATCACCAAGGCGGTGGGTGACAATGCTTTTGAGCTCAACATTCCCCCCTTCCTGGGTCTGCATCCAGTCTTCAACGTGGCTCTCCTTCGGCCATATTTCCCACCACTGTTAGACACCTCAGAGATAGCAGAGAAGTTGACACCAACAGAGCTCAACCCTGACTGCCTACAACAAGCATCCAGTGATCATATTGCAGACACACAGATCAAGGGCACTCGACATCAAAGGATCCAGCTTTATCGAGTTGTCAAAGCAGGGCAACTCCTGCACCAAGGCAAGTGGCTCACCCAAGGCCAAATTCAGCAGAAATTTCCTCATCTGATGGGGGAACTCAACGCAATGGAGACCATTGCTTCCTAAGGAGGGAGGATTGATCCAGGTGGATATTGGTGGCCACCCACCTTTCCAACTGGCTCAAAACAGTTTTATGGCAATTTTGGTATTGTACTATTTTTAGCAGTTTTTCGGGTCCTGAACTTCCGGGGCCATTTTGAGGCCCTAAACGACCTTTTTTGGCAATGTGGGGGGCCAAATGGTTGCCTCCGGCATGCATTTGGCCCCATTCGAAAGTTGTAAATCTCGGATAGACCTTTCCAACGGGCTACCGAGCGCCCCAAACTGAGATCGTATGCAAAAGTTACGACCCCGGGAAGTTGATGTACTAACTTACCCAAACGGGGCCCACATGACTTTTGGCGCTTCATCTCCTAGGGTTAGGTTTTTGGATGTCTAGGGTTTCTGACATTCCTGTTTATTGTAAAAAGGCCTTGAGAGCCTCATTGTAACCTTCTTCTTGCGAAATGAGAGCAGCCGTCACATCTCTTCTCAGAGATAAGCCGCCACCATTCCAGCAAGCTTGTTTTCCGCTGCATTTTACAGTTCTACCTTATTTCCTTATTGAATAGAAAACCAGTTTTACTGTATCTCTGTTATTTTGTGTTAAGCATCTGATAATAATCTGTATTCATTTCGTTCTGCTCATAAAATCCGGATCAGTGGTATCAGAGCGGTCTGCTCCTTGTTGTCTTAATGCATGTCCCCAACGAGGTCAGGGTACAAAGAATTGGGTCTCGAGCTTGTTTCTCTTGAGGACAAAAGCTCTCGCACGCCCAAGCGACCTCTCATGGCAGGAGAAAAGAAAGATGACGGGACAGGAGATCCTATCAAAATGTTGCTTGAGGAAGCCCTCACGCAGCAGAGGAACGAGATGATGGATAATTTCGCGCAAATCCTTCGGCGACTACCAACAAGCGACGCATCTTCCTCGAGCGGAGGCGCCGCCCCCTTCAAGGTACAAATCAACTTTGATATCCCTATATTTGAAGGACAGATAGACGCAGATGCTGTAGATAAGTGGTTGAATCTACTAGAAGGGTATTTTTCTGTCCATAACTTTTCGAATAAAGAAAAGATTACTTTTGCGCTCCTCAAAGCCGTTCCCCATGTCAAAGATTGGTGGGAAACATTCTGCGAGCAAAATGACACAGAAGAAGGCTCATTATTTTCAGTCACGGCCACCTGGGAATCCTTCAGGGATGCTATTAAGGAACAATACTACCCTGTTGGAAGTTATGACGATTTGTATACCAAATGGACCACACTGCGACAAGAAAGAGACCAAGCAGTGCCAGAGTTCACAAATATCTTCCATACCTTGCGCACCAAGCTAGGTATCAAAGAATCAGAGCGACATCTAGTGCTCAAGTATCGCGGTGGTTTGCATAGATACATCCAGACCGAAATGGAATTTCTGGACATCTCTTCCTTGGGCGCGGCCTACCGATATGCTGTCAAAATCGAGCAGAAGCTCAAACAAAAGACACGGCAATTTGGGCCTGGGAACCCTTCACAGCAAAAGACAGGAAAGGGCAGCCCCAACCCACAGAGTAAAGGACAGAGCAAAGATGGACAGCATCAGGACAACCAGTCCAAGCCGCAAGCAAAGAAGGACACCGGAAAAACAAAGAAAGATACCGGGAAGTGGTGCGACTTCCATAAGAGCCCTTGGCATAACACTGCTGATTGCCGCTCAAAGCAGTCACTGGTGGCCGAATTGAAAGCATATGAATCAGATGCGGGTTCTGACTCTGAGTTCGAACCAGAAAGGGGAAGACGGATCATTGACGCGGAACCCAGTGCCACTGTTGCCACCACCAAGCTCCAGCCTGATGAACCAGACGAGCCAGAAGAAGGAGAACGCCTCTTCCATTCACAGATGTGGGTAAAAGGCACCCCGCTGCATTTCATCGTTGATAGCGGTAGCCAGAAGAATCTCATCTCAGCAGAGGTCGTCAAGCGCCTGGCCCTACCGACCACGCCGCACCCACAACCCTATACCATTGGATGGCTCCGCAAAGGAAGCGATCTCCGCGTCAGCCAACAGTGCCGACTGCCATACGGCATCAAGCCCTTCAAGGATGAGGTATTGTGTGATGTTTCTCCTCTCGAAGTTTCAGATGTTCTTTTGGGCCAACCTTATTTATGGAAACGTCATGCTGTATATGAGTCTAGGCCTCGTAGTGTTATTATTTCTTTGAACAGGAAATTGTACAGGATACCCGAGGCAGTACCTCCTAGTGCTATTTCCTTGATCTCTGCCAAGCAATGCAGGAAGGTCATCTCTCAGACCGGGAAATTTGTCTTCTTCGTGATTCGCTCTCAGAGTGAAAGAAAGATCGCAGCCACATCCCGGGCCTCCGCGACCGATCTATCCACACAACAGAAGCAAGTGGATAAGGTGGTGGAAGGATACTCAGATATCTTCTCCTCTCCGACCGGGGTACCCCTGCACTGCCAGGTCAAGCATCCCATCGATCTGACCCCAGGCGCACCGCTACCCAATGGGCCAGTCTATCGTCGCTCTCTGTTGGAAAACGAGGAGATCAAGAGGCAGATCCAAGAATTGCTCCACAAGGGGCACATCCGTCCCAGTTCATCACCTTGTGGGAGCCCAATCGTGCTGGTGCAGAAGAAAGATGGGACCTGGCGACTCTGCATTGATTACCGGGCCCTGAATAAAATCACAGTCCGTAACCGGTACCCGATTCCCCGAATCGACGACCTCCTTGATCAGCTCACGGGGGCCAAGTACTTCAGTAAGATTGATCTGAAGTCGGGCTACCACCAGGTCCCAATAGAACAGACAGATGTATGGAAGACTGCCTTCAAGTCAAAAGAAGGTCTTTTTGAATGGCTAGTCATGCCTTTTGGTTTGACAAATGCTCCAGCAACTTTTATGAGGATGATGGACGATATCCTACGACCTTTCACCAACAATTTTGTAGTGGTGTATCTGGATGACATCCTCATCTACAGCAAGACTTGGGAGGAACACTTGCAGCATATTCAGCAGGTTCTGCACACCTTGCGGAAGCACAAACTATATGCAAACTTGGAAAAATGCTCCTTCGGCATGGACAAGGTCCATTACTTAGGATACATCGTTGATCGACATGGTGTGCATGTGGATCCAGCCAAGATCCAGGTCATCCGTGACTGGCCAGCCCCAACCACACTCACTGAACTTCGGAGCTTCTTGGGCCTCGCCAATTTCTATCGCCGGTTCGTGCTGGGATTCTCTCATATCGCATGGGCCCTCAGCCAAGTGACCAGGGGTGGTGGTAAGGCAAAATTTGTGTGGGGCCTGTCCCAACAACAAGCCTTCGATGAATTGAAGAAGCGTTTGTGCTCATCGCCGGTACTCTCATTACCGAACCTGCAACATCCCTTTGAGATCGAGACAGATGCTTCAGATTATGCTGTGGGTGCCGTTCTCACTCAACACGGCCACCCCGTGGCATATCACAGTGAGACACTATCAGATGCTGTTCGCAAGTACCCTACCTATGACAAAGAAATGTACTCCATTGTACAAGCCTGCCGCCAGTGGAGACATTACATTCTTGGGAAGGAGACAGTCATCCACACTGATCACAAGCCACTACAGTTCATGCAGACCCAAGGAAAGTTGCAGAATGACCGCCATCAGAAGTGGTCAACATATTTACAGCAGTTCCACCTCAACATCAAATATAAAACAGGGAGTACCAACCGAGTTGCTGACTGCCTCAGTCGACCTCCAGTCGCGGCACTTACCACGGTGCTAGACTCTTGTGGCCACGAGACCTCCGGATGGCCTCACCTCTATGAGACAGACCCTGACTTCTCCGCCACCTATCAAATGTTGGGAACCAACTCAGTGGTTGCTAATTTCCATCTTCAGGACGGGTTGTTGTGTCATCTGGGCCATCTCTGCGTTCCATCAAGCGAGCGTGCGAAGCTGATTTGGGAAGCTCACTATAGTCGGGTGGCAGGACACTTTGGCGTCGAAAAGACAGTGGCAGTGTTGCGGAAACATTTCTACTGGCCGAAACTTCGACAGGATGTCGGCAAGTATATCAGGTCCTGCACCGCTTGCGCTATTGCCAAACCGACCACTAAGAAACAGGGCCTATACACCCCTCTGCCTACTCCTGACAGGCCGTGGGAATCCATCTCAATGGACTACATGTCGGGCCTCCCGTCCACCAAGAGGGGAAACGACTGTGTTTTCGTGGTTGTTGATCGCTTTTCCAAGATGGCGATTCTAGCCGCTTGCAAGAAGAACATCACAGCAGAAGCCACTGCCAAGCTCTTCTTTGAACGAGTATGGGTACATTTTGGGATCCCACAGACCATTATCTCAGACCGTGACAGTCGGTTCCTCAGCTCATTCTGGTCAAGCCTCTGGTCACTGTTGGATACCAAGCTCACCAAATCCACTGCCTTCCACCCCCAGACCGATGGACAAACGGAGGTCGTCAACCGTATGGTCGTACATATCCTGCGCATGTACAATTCAACACACCCTCGCACATGGGATGAGAGTCTCCCCTATGTCCAACATAGCTACAACCGAGCCTTGCATAGCTCAACTGGCCACAGCCCCTTTCAGGTGGGGTTGGGATTCCAACCATTGGGCCCCATGGATGTTGCACTTCCCCTTGCGACCACCTCGGCCGAATCGTCCCCAGAAGCTGACAAAGCCGCCCGATTCATTGAACGGATCCAGCATATCCGCCAACATGTTCAGGATATTCTACAGAAGTCTAATACCAAGTACAAGCAGCGCCATGATCAACATCGGGTGCCACATAAGTTTCAGGTGGGCGACAAAGTTTGGTTGCATTTGCAGAAAGAACGCCTTACAGGGCCCCATCGAAAGCTTCGCCCACTCCGTTATGGGCCGTACACCATCACCAAGGCGGTGGGTGACAATGCTTTTGAGCTCAACATTCCCCCCTTCCTGGGTCTGCATCCAGTCTTCAACGTGGCTCTCCTTCGGCCATATTTCCCACCACTGTTAGACACCTCAGAGATAGCAGAGAAGTTGACACCAACAGAGCTCAACCCTGACTGCCTACAACAAGCATCCAGTGATCATATTGCAGACACACAGATCAAGGGCACTCGACATCAAAGGATCCAGCTTTATCGAGTTGTCAAAGCAGGGCAACTCCTGCACCAAGGCAAGTGGCTCACCCAAGGCCAAATTCAGCAGAAATTTCCTCATCTGATGGGGGAACTCAACGCAATGGAGACCATTGCTTCCTAAGGAGGGAGGATTGATCCAGGTGGATATTGGTGGCCACCCACCTTTCCAACTGGCTCAAAACAGTTTTATGGCAATTTTGGTATTGTACTATTTTTAGCAGTTTTTCGGGTCCTGAACTTCCGGGGCCATTTTGAGGCCCTAAACGACCTTTTTTGGCAATGTGGGGGGCCAAATGGTTGCCTCCGGCATGCATTTGGCCCCATTCGAAAGTTGTAAATCTCGGATAGACCTTTCCAACGGGCTACCGAGCGCCCCAAACTGAGATCGTATGCAAAAGTTACGACCCCGGGAAGTTGATGTACTAACTTACCCAAACGGGGCCCACATGACTTTTGGCGCTTCATCTCCTAGGGTTAGGTTTTTGGATGTCTAGGGTTTCTGACATTCCTGTTTATTGTAAAAAGGCCTTGAGAGCCTCATTGTAACCTTCTTCTTGCGAAATGAGAGCAGCCGTCACATCTCTTCTCAGAGATAAGCCGCCACCATTCCAGCAAGCTTGTTTTCCGCTGCATTTTACAGTTCTACCTTATTTCCTTATTGAATAGAAAACCAGTTTTACTGTATCTCTGTTATTTTGTGTTAAGCATCTGATAATAATCTGTATTCATTTCGTTCTGCTCATAAAATCCGGATCAGTGGTATCAGAGCGGTCTGCTCCTTGTTGTCTTAATGCATGTCCCCAACGAGGTCAGGGTACAAAGAATTGGGTCTCGAGCTTGTTTCTCTTGAGGACAAAAGCTCTCGCACGCCCAAGCGACCTCTCATGGCAGGAGAAAAGAAAGATGACGGGACAGGAGATCCTATCAAAATGTTGCTTGAGGAAGCCCTCACGCAGCAGAGGAACGAGATGATGGATAATTTCGCGCAAATCCTTCGGCGACTACCAACAAGCGACGCATCTTCCTCGAGCGGAGGCGCCGCCCCCTTCAAGGTACAAATCAACTTTGATATCCCTATATTTGAAGGACAGATAGACGCAGATGCTGTAGATAAGTGGTTGAATCTACTAGAAGGGTATTTTTCTGTCCATAACTTTTCGAATAAAGAAAAGATTACTTTTGCGCTCCTCAAAGCCGTTCCCCATGTCAAAGATTGGTGGGAAACATTCTGCGAGCAAAATGACACAGAAGAAGGCTCATTATTTTCAGTCACGGCCACCTGGGAATCCTTCAGGGATGCTATTAAGGAACAATACTACCCTGTTGGAAGTTATGACGATTTGTATACCAAATGGACCACACTGCGACAAGAAAGAGACCAAGCAGTGCCAGAGTTCACAAATATCTTCCATACCTTGCGCACCAAGCTAGGTATCAAAGAATCAGAGCGACATCTAGTGCTCAAGTATCGCGGTGGTTTGCATAGATACATCCAGACCGAAATGGAATTTCTGGACATCTCTTCCTTGGGCGCGGCCTACCGATATGCTGTCAAAATCGAGCAGAAGCTCAAACAAAAGACACGGCAATTTGGGCCTGGGAACCCTTCACAGCAAAAGACAGGAAAGGGCAGCCCCAACCCACAGAGTAAAGGACAGAGCAAAGATGGACAGCATCAGGACAACCAGTCCAAGCCGCAAGCAAAGAAGGACACCGGAAAAACAAAGAAAGATACCGGGAAGTGGTGCGACTTCCATAAGAGCCCTTGGCATAACACTGCTGATTGCCGCTCAAAGCAGTCACTGGTGGCCGAATTGAAAGCATATGAATCAGATGCGGGTTCTGACTCTGAGTTCGAACCAGAAAGGGGAAGACGGATCATTGACGCGGAACCCAGTGCCACTGTTGCCACCACCAAGCTCCAGCCTGATGAACCAGACGAGCCAGAAGAAGGAGAACGCCTCTTCCATTCACAGATGTGGGTAAAAGGCACCCCGCTGCATTTCATCGTTGATAGCGGTAGCCAGAAGAATCTCATCTCAGCAGAGGTCGTCAAGCGCCTGGCCCTACCGACCACGCCGCACCCACAACCCTATACCATTGGATGGCTCCGCAAAGGAAGCGATCTCCGCGTCAGCCAACAGTGCCGACTGCCATACGGCATCAAGCCCTTCAAGGATGAGGTATTGTGTGATGTTTCTCCTCTCGAAGTTTCAGATGTTCTTTTGGGCCAACCTTATTTATGGAAACGTCATGCTGTATATGAGTCTAGGCCTCGTAGTGTTATTATTTCTTTGAACAGGAAATTGTACAGGATACCCGAGGCAGTACCTCCTAGTGCTATTTCCTTGATCTCTGCCAAGCAATGCAGGAAGGTCATCTCTCAGACCGGGAAATTTGTCTTCTTCGTGATTCGCTCTCAGAGTGAAAGAAAGATCGCAGCCACATCCCGGGCCTCCGCGACCGATCTATCCACACAACAGAAGCAAGTGGATAAGGTGGTGGAAGGATACTCAGATATCTTCTCCTCTCCGACCGGGGTACCCCTGCACTGCCAGGTCAAGCATCCCATCGATCTGACCCCAGGCGCACCGCTACCCAATGGGCCAGTCTATCGTCGCTCTCTGTTGGAAAACGAGGAGATCAAGAGGCAGATCCAAGAATTGCTCCACAAGGGGCACATCCGTCCCAGTTCATCACCTTGTGGGAGCCCAATCGTGCTGGTGCAGAAGAAAGATGGGACCTGGCGACTCTGCATTGATTACCGGGCCCTGAATAAAATCACAGTCCGTAACCGGTACCCGATTCCCCGAATCGACGACCTCCTTGATCAGCTCACGGGGGCCAAGTACTTCAGTAAGATTGATCTGAAGTCGGGCTACCACCAGGTCCCAATAGAACAGACAGATGTATGGAAGACTGCCTTCAAGTCAAAAGAAGGTCTTTTTGAATGGCTAGTCATGCCTTTTGGTTTGACAAATGCTCCAGCAACTTTTATGAGGATGATGGACGATATCCTACGACCTTTCACCAACAATTTTGTAGTGGTGTATCTGGATGACATCCTCATCTACAGCAAGACTTGGGAGGAACACTTGCAGCATATTCAGCAGGTTCTGCACACCTTGCGGAAGCACAAACTATATGCAAACTTGGAAAAATGCTCCTTCGGCATGGACAAGGTCCATTACTTAGGATACATCGTTGATCGACATGGTGTGCATGTGGATCCAGCCAAGATCCAGGTCATCCGTGACTGGCCAGCCCCAACCACACTCACTGAACTTCGGAGCTTCTTGGGCCTCGCCAATTTCTATCGCCGGTTCGTGCTGGGATTCTCTCATATCGCATGGGCCCTCAGCCAAGTGACCAGGGGTGGTGGTAAGGCAAAATTTGTGTGGGGCCTGTCCCAACAACAAGCCTTCGATGAATTGAAGAAGCGTTTGTGCTCATCGCCGGTACTCTCATTACCGAACCTGCAACATCCCTTTGAGATCGAGACAGATGCTTCAGATTATGCTGTGGGTGCCGTTCTCACTCAACACGGCCACCCCGTGGCATATCACAGTGAGACACTATCAGATGCTGTTCGCAAGTACCCTACCTATGACAAAGAAATGTACTCCATTGTACAAGCCTGCCGCCAGTGGAGACATTACATTCTTGGGAAGGAGACAGTCATCCACACTGATCACAAGCCACTACAGTTCATGCAGACCCAAGGAAAGTTGCAGAATGACCGCCATCAGAAGTGGTCAACATATTTACAGCAGTTCCACCTCAACATCAAATATAAAACAGGGAGTACCAACCGAGTTGCTGACTGCCTCAGTCGACCTCCAGTCGCGGCACTTACCACGGTGCTAGACTCTTGTGGCCACGAGACCTCCGGATGGCCTCACCTCTATGAGACAGACCCTGACTTCTCCGCCACCTATCAAATGTTGGGAACCAACTCAGTGGTTGCTAATTTCCATCTTCAGGACGGGTTGTTGTGTCATCTGGGCCATCTCTGCGTTCCATCAAGCGAGCGTGCGAAGCTGATTTGGGAAGCTCACTATAGTCGGGTGGCAGGACACTTTGGCGTCGAAAAGACAGTGGCAGTGTTGCGGAAACATTTCTACTGGCCGAAACTTCGACAGGATGTCGGCAAGTATATCAGGTCCTGCACCGCTTGCGCTATTGCCAAACCGACCACTAAGAAACAGGGCCTATACACCCCTCTGCCTACTCCTGACAGGCCGTGGGAATCCATCTCAATGGACTACATGTCGGGCCTCCCGTCCACCAAGAGGGGAAACGACTGTGTTTTCGTGGTTGTTGATCGCTTTTCCAAGATGGCGATTCTAGCCGCTTGCAAGAAGAACATCACAGCAGAAGCCACTGCCAAGCTCTTCTTTGAACGAGTATGGGTACATTTTGGGATCCCACAGACCATTATCTCAGACCGTGACAGTCGGTTCCTCAGCTCATTCTGGTCAAGCCTCTGGTCACTGTTGGATACCAAGCTCACCAAATCCACTGCCTTCCACCCCCAGACCGATGGACAAACGGAGGTCGTCAACCGTATGGTCGTACATATCCTGCGCATGTACAATTCAACACACCCTCGCACATGGGATGAGAGTCTCCCCTATGTCCAACATAGCTACAACCGAGCCTTGCATAGCTCAACTGGCCACAGCCCCTTTCAGGTGGGGTTGGGATTCCAACCATTGGGCCCCATGGATGTTGCACTTCCCCTTGCGACCACCTCGGCCGAATCGTCCCCAGAAGCTGACAAAGCCGCCCGATTCATTGAACGGATCCAGCATATCCGCCAACATGTTCAGGATATTCTACAGAAGTCTAATACCAAGTACAAGCAGCGCCATGATCAACATCGGGTGCCACATAAGTTTCAGGTGGGCGACAAAGTTTGGTTGCATTTGCAGAAAGAACGCCTTACAGGGCCCCATCGAAAGCTTCGCCCACTCCGTTATGGGCCGTACACCATCACCAAGGCGGTGGGTGACAATGCTTTTGAGCTCAACATTCCCCCCTTCCTGGGTCTGCATCCAGTCTTCAACGTGGCTCTCCTTCGGCCATATTTCCCACCACTGTTAGACACCTCAGAGATAGCAGAGAAGTTGACACCAACAGAGCTCAACCCTGACTGCCTACAACAAGCATCCAGTGATCATATTGCAGACACACAGATCAAGGGCACTCGACATCAAAGGATCCAGCTTTATCGAGTTGTCAAAGCAGGGCAACTCCTGCACCAAGGCAAGTGGCTCACCCAAGGCCAAATTCAGCAGAAATTTCCTCATCTGATGGGGGAACTCAACGCAATGGAGACCATTGCTTCCTAAGGAGGGAGGATTGATCCAGGTGGATATTGGTGGCCACCCACCTTTCCAACTGGCTCAAAACAGTTTTATGGCAATTTTGGTATTGTACTATTTTTAGCAGTTTTTCGGGTCCTGAACTTCCGGGGCCATTTTGAGGCCCTAAACGACCTTTTTTGGCAATGTGGGGGGCCAAATGGTTGCCTCCGGCATGCATTTGGCCCCATTCGAAAGTTGTAAATCTCGGATAGACCTTTCCAACGGGCTACCGAGCGCCCCAAACTGAGATCGTATGCAAAAGTTACGACCCCGGGAAGTTGATGTACTAACTTACCCAAACGGGGCCCACATGACTTTTGGCGCTTCATCTCCTAGGGTTAGGTTTTTGGATGTCTAGGGTTTCTGACATTCCTGTTTATTGTAAAAAGGCCTTGAGAGCCTCATTGTAACCTTCTTCTTGCGAAATGAGAGCAGCCGTCACATCTCTTCTCAGAGATAAGCCGCCACCATTCCAGCAAGCTTGTTTTCCGCTGCATTTTACAGTTCTACCTTATTTCCTTATTGAATAGAAAACCAGTTTTACTGTATCTCTGTTATTTTGTGTTAAGCATCTGATAATAATCTGTATTCATTTCGTTCTGCTCATAAAATCCGGATCAGTGGTATCAGAGCGGTCTGCTCCTTGTTGTCTTAATGCATGTCCCCAACGAGGTCAGGGTACAAAGAATTGGGTCTCGAGCTTGTTTCTCTTGAGGACAAAAGCTCTCGCACGCCCAAGCGACCTCTCATGGCAGGAGAAAAGAAAGATGACGGGACAGGAGATCCTATCAAAATGTTGCTTGAGGAAGCCCTCACGCAGCAGAGGAACGAGATGATGGATAATTTCGCGCAAATCCTTCGGCGACTACCAACAAGCGACGCATCTTCCTCGAGCGGAGGCGCCGCCCCCTTCAAGGTACAAATCAACTTTGATATCCCTATATTTGAAGGACAGATAGACGCAGATGCTGTAGATAAGTGGTTGAATCTACTAGAAGGGTATTTTTCTGTCCATAACTTTTCGAATAAAGAAAAGATTACTTTTGCGCTCCTCAAAGCCGTTCCCCATGTCAAAGATTGGTGGGAAACATTCTGCGAGCAAAATGACACAGAAGAAGGCTCATTATTTTCAGTCACGGCCACCTGGGAATCCTTCAGGGATGCTATTAAGGAACAATACTACCCTGTTGGAAGTTATGACGATTTGTATACCAAATGGACCACACTGCGACAAGAAAGAGACCAAGCAGTGCCAGAGTTCACAAATATCTTCCATACCTTGCGCACCAAGCTAGGTATCAAAGAATCAGAGCGACATCTAGTGCTCAAGTATCGCGGTGGTTTGCATAGATACATCCAGACCGAAATGGAATTTCTGGACATCTCTTCCTTGGGCGCGGCCTACCGATATGCTGTCAAAATCGAGCAGAAGCTCAAACAAAAGACACGGCAATTTGGGCCTGGGAACCCTTCACAGCAAAAGACAGGAAAGGGCAGCCCCAACCCACAGAGTAAAGGACAGAGCAAAGATGGACAGCATCAGGACAACCAGTCCAAGCCGCAAGCAAAGAAGGACACCGGAAAAACAAAGAAAGATACCGGGAAGTGGTGCGACTTCCATAAGAGCCCTTGGCATAACACTGCTGATTGCCGCTCAAAGCAGTCACTGGTGGCCGAATTGAAAGCATCTGAATCAGATGCGGGTTCTGACTCTGAGTTCGAACCAGAAAGGGGAAGACGGATCATTGACGCGGAACCCAGTGCCACTGTTGCCACCACCAAGCTCCAGCCTGATGAACCAGACGAGCCAGAAGAAGGAGAACGCCTCTTCCATTCACAGATGTGGGTAAAAGGCACCCCGCTGCATCGTTGATAGCGGTAGCCAGAAGAATCTCATCTCAGCAGAGGTCGTCAAGCGCCTGGCCCTACCGACCACGCCGCACCCACAACCCTATACCATTGGATGGCTCCGCAAAGGAAGCGATCTCCGCGTCAGCCAACAGTGCCGACTGCCATACGGCATCAAGCCCTTCAAGGATGAGGTATTGTGTGATGTTGCTCCTCTCGAAGTTTCAGATGTTCTTTTGGGCCAACCTTATTTATGGAAACGTCATGCTGTATATGAGTCTAGGCCTCGTAGTGTTATTATTTCTTTGAACAGGAAATTGTACAGGATACCCGAGGCAGTACCTCCTAGTGCTATTTCCTTGATCTCTGCCAAGCAATGCAGGAAGGTCATCTCTCAGACCGGGAAATTTGTCTTCTTCGTGATTCGCTCTCAGAGTGAAAGAAAGATCGCAGCCACATCCCGGGCCTCCGCGACCGATCTATCCACACAACAGAAGCAAGTGGATAAGGTGGTGGAAGGATACTCAGATATCTTCTCCTCTCCGACCGGGGTACCCCTGCACTGCCAGGTCAAGCATCCCATCGATCTGACCCCAGGCGCACCGCTACCCAATGGGCCAGTCTATCGTCGCTCTCTGTTGGAAAACGAGGAGATCAAGAGGCAGATCCAAGAATTGCTCCACAAGGGGCACATCCGTCCCAGTTCATCACCTTGTGGGAGCCCAATCGTGCTGGTGCAGAAGAAAGATGGGACCTGGCGACTCTGCATTGATTACCGGGCCCTGAATAAAATCACAGTCCGTAACCGGTACCCGATTCCCCGAATCGACGACCTCCTTGATCAGCTCACGGGGGCCAAGTACTTCAGTAAGATTGATCTGAAGTCGGGCTACCACCAGGTCCCAATAGAACAGACAGATGTATGGAAGACTGCCTTCAAGTCAAAAGAAGGTCTTTTTGAATGGCTAGTCATGCCTTTTGGTTTGACAAATGCTCCAGCAACTTTTATGAGGATGATGGACGATATCCTACGACCTTTCACCAACAATTTTGTAGTGGTGTATCTGGATGACATCCTCATCTACAGCAAGACTTGGGAGGAACACTTGCAGCATATTCAGCAGGTTCTGCACACCTTGCGGAAGCACAAACTATATGCAAACTTGGAAAAATGCTCCTTCGGCATGGACAAGGTCCATTACTTAGGCTACATCGTTGATCGACATGGTGTGCATGTGGATCCAGCCAAGATCCAGGTCATCCGTGACTGGCCAGCCCCAACCACACTCACTGAACTTCGGAGCTTCTTGGGCCTCGCCAATTTCTATCGCCGGTTCGTGCTGGGATTCTCTCATATCGCATGGGCCCTCAGCCAAGTGACCAGGGGTGGTGGTAAGGAAAAATTTGTGTGGGGCCTGTCCCAACAACAAGCCTTCGATGAATTGAAGAAGCGTTTGTGCTCATCGCCGGTACTCTCATTACCGAACCTGCAACATCCCTTTGAGATCGAGACAGATGCTTCAGATTATGCTGTGGGTGCCGTTCTCACTCAACACGGCCACCCCGTGGCATATCACAGTGAGACACTATCAGATGCTGTTCGCAAGTACCCTACCTATGACAAAGAAATGTACTCCATTGTACAAGCCTGCCGCCAGTGGAGACATTACATTCTTGGGAAGGAGACAGTCATCCACACTGATCACAAGCCACTACAGTTCATGCAGACCCAAGGAAAGTTGCAGAATGACCGCCATCAGAAGTGGTCAACATATTTACAGCAGTTCCACCTCAACATCAAATATAAAACAGGGAGTACCAACCGAGTTGCTGACTGCCTCAGTCGACCTCCAGTCGCGGCACTTACCACGGTGCTAGACTCTTGTGGCCACGAGACCTCCGGATGGCCTCACCTCTATGAGACAGACCCTGACTTCTCCGCCACCTATCAAATGTTGGGCACCAACTCAGTGGTTGCTAATTTCCATCTTCAGGACGGGTTGTTGTGTCATCTGGGCCATCTCTGCGTTCCATCAAGCGAGCGTGCGAAGCTGATTTGGGAAGCTCACTATAGTCGGGTGGCAGGACACTTTGGCGTCGAAAAGACAGTGGCAGTGTTGCGGAAACATTTCTACTGGCCGAAACTTCGACAGGATGTCGGAAAGTATATCAGGTCCTGCACCGCTTGCGCTATTGCCAAACCGACCACTAAGAAACAGGGCCTATACACCCCTCTGCCTACTCCTGACAGGCCGTGGGAATCCATCTCAATGGACTACATGTCGGGCCTCCCGTCCACCAAGAGGGGAAACGACTGTGTTTTCGTGGTTGTTGATCGCTTTTCCAAGATGGCGATTCTAGCCGCTTGCAAGAAGAACATCACAGCAGAAGCCACTGCCAAGCTCTTCTTTGAACGAGTATGGGTACATTTTGGGATCCCACAGACCATTATCTCAGACCGTGACAGTCGGTTCCTCAGCTCATTCTGGTCAAGCCTCTGGTCACTGTTGGATACCAAGCTCACCAAATCCACTGCCTTCCACCCCCAGACCGATGGACAAACGGAGGTCGTCAACCGTATGGTCGTACATATCCTGCGCATGTACAATTCAACACACCCTCGCACATGGGATGAGAGTCTCCCCTATGTCCAACATAGCTACAACCGAGCCTTGCATAGCTCAACTGGCCACAGCCCCTTTCAGGTGGGGTTGGGATTCCAACCATTGGGCCCCATGGATGTTGCACTTCCCCTTGCGACCACCTCGGCCGAATCGTCCCCAGAAGCTGACAAAGCCGCCCGATTCATTGAACGGATCCAGCATATCCGCCAACATGTTCAGGATATTCTACAGAAGTCTAATACCAAGTACAAGCAGCGCCATGATCAACATCGGGTGCCACATAAGTTTCAGGTGGGCGACAAAGTTTGGTTGCATTTGCAGAAAGAACGCCTTACAGGGCCCCATCGAAAGCTTCGCCCACTCCGTTATGGGCCGTACACCATCACCAAGGCGGTGGGTGACAATGCTTTTGAGCTCAACATTCCCCCCTTCCTGGGTCTGCATCCAGTCTTCAACGTGGCTCTCCTTCGGCCATATTTCCCACCACTGTTAGACACCTCAGAGATAGCAGAGAAGTTGACACCAACAGAGCTCAACCCTGACTGCCTACAACAAGCATCCAGTGATCATATTGCAGACACACAGATCAAGGGCACTCGACATCAAAGGATCCAGCTTTATCGAGTTGTCAAAGCAGGGCAACTCCTGCACCAAGGCAAGTGGCTCACCCAAGGCCAAATTCAGCAGAAATTTCCTCATCTGATGGGGGAACTCAACGCAATGGAGACCATTGCTTCCTAAGGAGGGAGGATTGATCCAGGTGGATATTGGTGGCCACCCACCTTTCCAACTGGCTCAAAACAGTTTTATGGCAATTTTGGTATTGTACTATTTTTAGCAGTTTTTCGGGTCCTGAACTTCCGGGGCCATTTTGAGGCCCTAAACGACCTTTTTTGGCAATGTGGGGGGCCAAATGGTTGCCTCCGGCATGCATTTGGCCCCATTCGAAAGTTGTAAATCTCGGATAGACCTTTCCAACGGGCTACCGAGCGCCCCAAACTGAGATCGTATGCAAAAGTTACGACCCCGGGAAGTTGATGTACTAACTTACCCAAACGGGGCCCACATGACTTTTGGCGCTTCATCTCCTAGGGTTAGGTTTTTGGATGTCTAGGGTTTCTGACATTCCTGTTTATTGTAAAAAGGCCTTGAGAGCCTCATTGTAACCTTCTTCTTGCGAAATGAGAGCAGCCGTCACATCTCTTCTCAGAGATAAGCCGCCACCATTCCAGCAAGCTTGTTTTCCGCTGCATTTTACAGTTCTACCTTATTTCCTTATTGAATAGAAAACCAGTTTTACTGTATCTCTGTTATTTTGTGTTAAGCATCTGATAATAATCTGTATTCATTTCGTTCTGCTCATAAAATCCGGATCAGTGGTATCAGAGCGGTCTGCTCCTTGTTGTCTTAATGCATGTCCCCAACGAGGTCAGGGTACAAAGAATTGGGTCTCGAGCTTGTTTCTCTTGAGGACAAAAGCTCTCGCACGCCCAAGCGACCTCTCATGGCAGGAGAAAAGAAAGATGACGGGACAGGAGATCCTATCAAAATGTTGCTTGAGGAAGCCCTCACGCAGCAGAGGAACGAGATGATGGATAATTTCGCGCAAATCCTTCGGCGACTACCAACAAGCGACGCATCTTCCTCGAGCGGAGGCGCCGCCCCCTTCAAGGTACAAATCAACTTTGATATCCCTATATTTGAAGGACAGATAGACGCAGATGCTGTAGATAAGTGGTTGAATCTACTAGAAGGGTATTTTTCTGTCCATAACTTTTCGAATAAAGAAAAGATTACTTTTGCGCTCCTCAAAGCCGTTCCCCATGTCAAAGATTGGTGGGAAACATTCTGCGAGCAAAATGACACAGAAGAAGGCTCATTATTTTCAGTCACGGCCACCTGGGAATCCTTCAGGGATGCTATTAAGGAACAATACTACCCTGTTGGAAGTTATGACGATTTGTATACCAAATGGACCACACTGCGACAAGAAAGAGACCAAGCAGTGCCAGAGTTCACAAATATCTTCCATACCTTGCGCACCAAGCTAGGTATCAAAGAATCAGAGCGACATCTAGTGCTCAAGTATCGCGGTGGTTTGCATAGATACATCCAGACCGAAATGGAATTTCTGGACATCTCTTCCTTGGGCGCGGCCTACCGATATGCTGTCAAAATCGAGCAGAAGCTCAAACAAAAGACACGGCAATTTGGGCCTGGGAACCCTTCACAGCAAAAGACAGGAAAGGGCAGCCCCAACCCACAGAGTAAAGGACAGAGCAAAGATGGACAGCATCAGGACAACCAGTCCAAGCCGCAAGCAAAGAAGGACACCAGAAAAACAAAGAAAGATACCGGGAAGTGGTGCGACTTCCATAAGAGCCCTTGGCATAACACTGCTGATTGCCGCTCAAAGCAGTCACTGGTGGCCGAATTGAAAGCATCTGAATCAGATGCGGGTTCTGACTCTGAGTTCGAACCAGAAAGGGGAAGACGGATCATTGACGCGGAACCCAGTGCCACTGTTGCCACCACCAAGCTCCAGCCTGATGAACCAGACGAGCCAGAAGAAGGAGAACGCCTCTTCCATTCACAGATGTGGGTAAAAGGCACCCCGCTGCATTTCATCGTTGATAGCGGTAGCCAGAAGAATCTCATCTCAGCAGAGGTCGTCAAGCGCCTGGCCCTACCGACCACGCCGCACCCACAACCCTATACCATTGGATGGCTCCGCAAAGGAAGTGATCTCCGCGTCAGCCAACAGTGCCGACTGCCATACGGCATCAAGCCCTTCAAGGATGAGGTATTGTGTGATGTTGCTCCTCTCGAAGTTTCAGATGTTCTTTTGGGCCAACCTTATTTATGGAAACGTCATGCTGTATATGAGTCTAGGCCTCGTAGTGTTATTATTTCTTTGAACAGGAAATTGTACAGGATACCCGAGGCAGTACCTCCTAGTGCTATTTCCTTGATCTCTGCCAAGCAATGCAGGAAGGTCATCTCTCAGACCGGGAAATTTGTCTTCTTCGTGATTCGCTCTCAGAGTGAAAGAAAGATCGCAGCCACATCCCGGGCCTCCGCGACCGATCTATCCACACAACAGAAGCAAGTGGATAAGGTGGTGGAAGGATACTCAGATATCTTCTCCTCTCCGACCGGGGTACCCCTGCACTGCCAGGTCAAGCATCCCATCGATCTGACCCCAGGCGCACCGCTACCCAATGGGCCAGTCTATCGTCGCTCTCTGTTGGAAAACGAGGAGATCAAGAGGCAGATCCAAGAATTGCTCCACAAGGGGCACATCCGTCCCAGTTCATCACCTTGTGGGAGCCCAATCGTGCTGGTGCAGAAGAAAGATGGGACCTGGCGACTCTGCATTGATTACCGGGCCCTGAATAAAATCACAGTCCGTAACCGGTACCCGATTCCCCGAATCGACGACCTCCTTGATCAGCTCACGGGGGCCAAGTACTTCAGTAAGATTGATCTGAAGTCGGGCTACCACCAGGTCCCAATAGAACAGACAGATGTATGGAAGACTGCCTTCAAGTCAAAAGAAGGTCTTTTTGAATGGCTAGTCATGCCTTTTGGTTTGACAAATGCTCCAGCAACTTTTATGAGGATGATGGACGATATCCTACGACCTTTCACCAACAATTTTGTAGTGGTGTATCTGGATGACATCCTCATCTACAGCAAGACTTGGGAGGAACACTTGCAGCATATTCAGCAGGTTCTGCACACCTTGCGGAAGCACAAACTATATGCAAACTTGGAAAAATGCTCCTTCGGCATGGACAAGGTCCATTACTTAGGCTACATCGTTGATCGACATGGTGTGCATGTGGATCCAGCCAAGATCCAGGTCATCCGTGACTGGCCAGCCCCAACCACACTCACTGAACTTCGGAGCTTCTTGGGCCTCGCCAATTTCTATCGCCGGTTCGTGCTGGGATTCTCTCATATCGCATGGGCCCTCAGCCAAGTGACCAGGGGTGGTGGTAAGGCAAAATTTGTGTGGGGCCTGTCCCAACAACAAGCCTTCGATGAATTGAAGAAGCGTTTGTGCTCATCGCCGGTACTCTCATTACCGAACCTGCAACATCCCTTTGAGATCGAGACAGATGCTTCAGATTATGCTGTGGGTGCCGTTCTCACTCAACACGGCCACCCCGTGGCATATCACAGTGAGACACTATCAGATGCTGTTCGCAAGTACCCTACCTATGACAAAGAAATGTACTCCATTGTACAAGCCTGCCGCCAGTGGAGACATTACATTCTTGGGAAGGAGACAGTCATCCACACTGATCACAAGCCACTACAGTTCATGCAGACCCAAGGAAAGTTGCAGAATGACCGCCATCAGAAGTGGTCAACATATTTACAGCAGTTCCACCTCAACATCAAATATAAAACAGGGAGTACCAACCGAGTTGCTGACTGCCTCAGTCGACCTCCAGTCGCGGCACTTACCACGGTGCTAGACTCTTGTGGCCACGAGACCTCCGGATGGCCTCACCTCTATGAGACAGACCCTGACTTCTCCGCCACCTATCAAATGTTGGGCACCAACTCAGTGGTTGCTAATTTCCATCTTCAGGACGGGTTGTTGTGTCATCTGGGCCATCTCTGCGTTCCATCAAGCGAGCGTGCGAAGCTGATTTGGGAAGCTCACTATAGTCGGGTGGCAGGACACTTTGGCGTCGAAAAGACAGTGGCAGTGTTGCGGAAACATTTCTACTGGCCGAAACTTCGACAGGATGTCGGCAAGTATATCAGGTCCTGCACCGCTTGCGCTATTGCCAAACCGACCACTAAGAAACAGGGCCTATACACCCCTCTGCCTACTCCTGACAGGCCGTGGGAATCCATCTCAATGGACTACATGTCGGGCCTCCCGTCCACCAAGAGGGGAAACGACTGTGTTTTCGTGGTTGTTGATCGCTTTTCCAAGATGGCGATTCTAGCCGCTTGCAAGAAGAACATCACAGCAGAAGCCACTGCCAAGCTCTTCTTTGAACGAGTATGGGTACATTTTGGGATCCCACAGACCATTATCTCAGACCGTGACAGTCGGTTCCTCAGCTCATTCTGGTCAAGCCTCTGGTCACTGTTGGATACCAAGCTCACCAAATCCACTGCCTTCCACCCCCAGACCGATGGACAAACGGAGGTCGTCAACCGTATGGTCGTACATATCCTGCGCATGTACAATTCAACACACCCTCGCACATGGGATGAGAGTCTCCCCTATGTCCAACATAGCTACAACCGAGCCTTGCATAGCTCAACTGGCCACAGCCCCTTTCAGGTGGGGTTGGGATTCCAACCATTGGGCCCCATGGATGTTGCACTTCCCCTTGCGACCACCTCGGCCGAATCGTCCCCAGAAGCTGACAAAGCCGCCCGATTCATTGAACGGATCCAGCATATCCGCCAACATGTTCAGGATATTCTACAGAAGTCTAATACCAAGTACAAGCAACGCCATGATCAACATCGGGTGCCACATAAGTTTCAGGTGGGCGACAAAGTTTGGTTGCATTTGCAGAAAGAACGCCTTACAGGGCCCCATCGAAAGCTTCGCCCACTCCGTTATGGGCCGTACACCATCACCAAGGCGGTGGGTGACAATGCTTTTGAGCTCAACATTCCCCCCTTCCTGGGTCTGCATCCAGTCTTCAACGTGGCTCTCCTTCGGCCATATTTCCCACCACTGTTAGACACCTCAGAGATAGCAGAGAAGTTGACACCAACAGAGCTCAACCCTGACTGCCTACAACAAGCATCCAGTGATCATATTGCAGACACACAGATCAAGGGCACTCGACATCAAAGGATCCAGCTTTATCGAGTTGTCAAAGCAGGGCAACTCCTGCACCAAGGCAAGTGGCTCACCCAAGGCCAAATTCAGCAGAAATTTCCTCATCTGATGGGGGAACTCAACGCAATGGAGACCATTGCTTCCTAAGGAGGGAGGATTGATCCAGGTGGATATTGGTGGCCACCCACCTTTCCAACTGGCTCAAAACAGTTTTATGGCAATTTTGGTATTGTACTATTTTTAGCAGTTTTTCGGGTCCTGAACTTCCGGGGCCATTTTGAGGCCCTAAACGACCTTTTTTGGCAATTTGGGGGGCCAAATGGTTGCCTCCGGCATGCATTTGGCCCCAGTCAAAAGTTGTAAATCTCGGATAGACCTTTCCAACGGGCTACCGAGCGCCCCAAACTGAGATCGTATGCAAAAGTTACGACCCCGGGAAGTTGATGTACTAACTTACCCAAAGGGGGCCCACATGACTTTTGGCGCTTCATCTCCTAGGGTTAGGTTTTTGGATGTCTAGGGTTTCTGACATTCCTATTTATTGTAAAAAGGCCTTGAGAGCCTCATTGTAACCTTCTTCTTGCGAAATGAGAGCAGCCGTCACATCTCTTCTCAGAGATAAGCCGCCACCATTCCAGCAAGCTTGTTTTCCGCTGCATTTTACAGTTCTACCTTATTTCCTTATTGAATAGAAAACCAGTTTTACTGTATCTCTGTTATTTTGTGTTAAGCATCTGATAATAATCTGTATTCATTTCGTTCTGCTCATAAAATCCGGATCAGTGGTATCAGAGCGGTCTGCTCCTTGTTGTCTTAATGCATGTCCCCAACGAGGTCAGGGTACAAAGAATTGGGTCTCGAGCTTGTTTCTCTTGAGGACAAAAGCTCTCGCACGCCCAAGCGACCTCTCATGGCAGGAGAAAAGAAAGATGACGGGACAGGAGATCCTATCAAAATGTTGCTTGAGGAAGCCCTCACGCAGCAGAGGAACGAGATGATGGATAATTTCGCGCAAATCCTTCGGCGACTACCAACAAGCGACGCATCTTCCTCGAGCGGAGGCGCCGCCCCCTTCAAGGTACAAATCAACTTTGATATCCCTATATTTGAAGGACAGATAGACGCAGATGCTGTAGATAAGTGGTTGAATCTACTAGAAGGGTATTTTTCTGTCCATAACTTTTCGAATAAAGAAAAGATTACTTTTGCGCTCCTCAAAGCCGTTCCCCATGTCAAAGATTGGTGGGAAACATTCTGCGAGCAAAATGACACAGAAGAAGGCTCATTATTTTCAGTCACGGCCACCTGGGAATCCTTCAGGGATGCTATTAAGGAACAATACTACCCTGTTGGAAGTTATGACGATTTGTATACCAAATGGACCACACTGCGACAAGAAAGAGACCAAGCAGTGCCAGAGTTCACAAATATCTTCCATACCTTGCGCACCAAGCTAGGTATCAAAGAATCAGAGCGACATCTAGTGCTCAAGTATCGCGGTGGTTTGCATAGATACATCCAGACCGAAATGGAATTTCTGGACATCTCTTCCTTGGGCGCGGCCTACCGATATGCTGTCAAAATCGAGCAGAAGCTCAAACAAAAGACACGGCAATTTGGGCCTGGGAACCCTTCACAGCAAAAGACAGGAAAGGGCAGCCCCAACCCACAGAGTAAAGGACAGAGCAAAGATGGACAGCATCAGGACAACCAGTCCAAGCCGCAAGCAAAGAAGGACACCAGAAAAACAAAGAAAGATACCGGGAAGTGGTGCGACTTCCATAAGAGCCCTTGGCATAACACTGCTGATTGCCGCTCAAAGCAGTCACTGGTGGCCGAATTGAAAGCATCTGAATCATATGCGGGTTCTGACTCTGAGTTCGAACCAGAAAGGGGAAGACGGATCATTGACGCGGAACCCAGTGCCACTGTTGCCACCACCAAGCTCCAGCCTGATGAACCAGACGAGCCAGAAGAAGGAGAACGCCTCTTCCATTCACAGATGTGGGTAAAAGGCACCCCGCTGCATTTCATCGTTGATAGCGGTAGCCAGAAGAATCTCATCTCAGCAGAGGTCGTCAAGCGCCTGGCCCTACCGACCACGCCGCACCCACAACCCTATACCATTGGATGGCTCCGCAAAGGAAGCGATCTCCGCGTCAGCCAACAGTGCCGACTGCCATACGGCATCAAGCCCTTCAAGGATGAGGTATTGTGTGATGTTGCTCCTCTCGAAGTTTCAGATGTTCTTTTGGGCCAACCTTATTTATGGAAACGTCATGCTGTATATGAGTCTAGGCCTCGTAGTGTTATTATTTCTTTGAACAGGAAATTGTACAGGATACCCGAGGCAGTACCTCCTAGTGCTATTTCCTTGATCTCTGCCAAGCAATGCAGGAAGGTCATCTCTCAGACCGGGAAATTTGTCTTCTTCGTGATTCGCTCTCAGAGTGAAAGAAAGATCGCAGCCACATCCCGGGCCTCCGCGACCGATCTATCCACACAACAGAAGCAAGTGGATAAGGTGGTGGAAGGATACTCAGATATCTTCTCCTCTCCGACCGGGGTACCCCTGCACTGCCAGGTCAAGCATCCCATCGATCTGACCCCAGGCGCACCGCTACCCAATGGGCCAGTCTATCGTCGCTCTCTGTTGGAAAACGAGGAGATCAAGAGGCAGATCCAAGAATTGCTCCACAAGGGGCACATCCGTCCCAGTTCATCACCTTGTGGGAGCCCAATCGTGCTGGTGCAGAAGAAAGATGGGACCTGGCGACTCTGCATTGATTACCGGGCCCTGAATAAAATCACAGTCCGTAACCGGTACCCGATTCCCCGAATCGACGACCTCCTTGATCAGCTCACGGGGGCCAAGTACTTCAGTAAGATTGATCTGAAGTCGGGCTACCACCAGGTCCCAATAGAACAGACAGATGTATGGAAGACTGCCTTCAAGTCAAAAGAAGGTCTTTTTGAATGGCTAGTCATGCCTTTTGGTTTGACAAATGCTCCAGCAACTTTTATGAGGATGATGGACGATATCCTACGACCTTTCACCAACAATTTTGTAGTGGTGTATCTGGATGACATCCTCATCTACAGCAAGACTTGGGAGGAACACTTGCAGCATATTCAGCAGGTTCTGCACACCTTGCGGAAGCACAAACTATATGCAAACTTGGAAAAATGCTCCTTCGGCATGGACAAGGTCCATTACTTAGGCTACATCGTTGATCGACATGGTGTGCATGTGGATCCAGCCAAGATCCAGGTCATCCGTGACTGGCCAGCCCCAACCACACTCACTGAACTTCGGAGCTTCTTGGGCCTCGCCAATTTCTATCGCCGGTTCGTGCTGGGATTCTCTCATATCGCATGGGCCCTCAGCCAAGTGACCAGGGGTGGTGGTAAGGCAAAATTTGTGTGGGGCCTGTCCCAACAACAAGCCTTCGATGAATTGAAGAAGCGTTTGTGCTCATCGCCGGTACTCTCATTACCGAACCTGCAACATCCCTTTGAGATCGAGACAGATGCTTCAGATTATGCTGTGGGTGCCGTTCTCACTCAACACGGCCACCCCGTGGCATATCACAGTGAGACACTATCAGATGCTGTTCGCAAGTACCCTACCTATGACAAAGAAATGTACTCCATTGTACAAGCCTACCGCCAGTGGAGACATTACATTCTTGGGAAGGAGACAGTCATCCACACTGATCACAAGCCACTACAGTTCATGCAGACCCAAGGAAAGTTGCAGAATGACCGCCATCAGAAGTGGTCAACATATTTACAGCAGTTCCACCTCAACATCAAATATAAAACAGGGAGTACCAACCGAGTTGCTGACTGCCTCAGTCGACCTCCAGTCGCGGCACTTACCACGGTGCTAGACTCTTGTGGCCACGAGACCTCCGGATGGCCTCACCTCTATGAGACAGACCCTGACTTCTCCGCCACCTATCAAATGTTGGGCACCAACTCAGTGGTTGCTAATTTCCATCTTCAGGACGGGTTGTTGTGTCATCTGGGCCATCTCTGCGTTCCATCAAGCGAGCGTGCGAAGCTGATTTGGGAAGCTCACTATAGTCGGGTGGCAGGACACTTTGGCGTCGAAAAGACAGTGGCAGTGTTGCGGAAACATTTCTACTGGCCGAAACTTCGACAGGATGTCGGCAAGTATATCAGGTCCTGCACCGCTTGCGCTATTGCCAAACCGACCACTAAGAAACAGGGCCTATACACCCCTCTGCCTACTCCTGACAGGCCGTGGGAATCCATCTCAATGGACTACATGTCGGGCCTCCCGTCCACCAAGAGGGGAAACGACTGTGTTTTCGTGGTTGTTGATCGCTTTTCCAAGATGGCGATTCTAGCCGCTTGCAAGAAGAACATCACAGCAGAAGCCACTGCCAAGCTCTTCTTTGAACGAGTATGGGTACATTTTGGGATCCCACAGACCATTATCTCAGACCGTGACAGTCGGTTCCTCAGCTCATTCTGGTCAAGCCTCTGGTCACTGTTGGATACCAAGCTCACCAAATCCACTGCCTTCCACCCCCAGACCGATGGACAAACGGAGGTCGTCAACCGTATGGTCGTACATATCCTGCGCATGTACAATTCAACACACCCTCGCACATGGGATGAGAGTCTCCCCTATGTCCAACATAGCTACAACCGAGCCTTGCATAGCTCAACTGGCCACAGCCCCTTTCAGGTGGGGTTGGGATTCCAACCATTGGGCCCCATGGATGTTGCACTTCCCCTTGCGACCACCTCGGCCGAATCGTCCCCAGAAGCTGACAAAGCCGCCCGATTCATTGAACGGATCCAGCATATCCGCCAACATGTTCAGGATATTCTACAGAAGTCTAATACCAAGTACAAGCAGCGCCATGATCAACATCGGGTGCCACATAAGTTTCAGGTGGGCGACAAAGTTTGGTTGCATTTGCAGAAAGAACGCCTTACAGGGCCCCATCGAAAGCTTCGCCCACTCCGTTATGGGCCGTACACCATCACCAAGGCGGTGGGTGACAATGCTTTTGAGCTCAACATTCCCCCCTTCCTGGGTCTGCATCCAGTCTTCAACGTGGCTCTCCTTCGGCCATATTTCCCACCACTGTTAGACACCTCAGAGATAGCAGAGAAGTTGACACCAACAGAGCTCAACCCTGACTGCCTACAACAAGCATCCAGTGATCATATTGCAGACACACAGATCAAGGGCACTCGACATCAAAGGATCCAGCTTTATCGAGTTGTCAAAGCAGGGCAACTCCTGCACCAAGGCAAGTGGCTCACCCAAGGCCAAATTCAGCAGAAATTTCCTCATCTGATGGGGGAACTCAACGCAATGGAGACCATTGCTTCCTAAGGAGGGAGGATTGATCCAGGTGGATATTGGTGGCCACCCACCTTTCCAACTGGCTCAAAACAGTTTTATGGCAATTTTGGTATTGTACTATTTTTAGCAGTTTTTCGGGTCCTGAACTTCCGGGGCCATTTTGAGGCCCTAAACGACCTTTTTTGGCAATTTGGGGGGCCAAATGGGTGCCCCCGGCATGCATTTGGCCCTAGTCGAAAGTTGTAAATCTCGGATAGACCTTTCCAACGGGCTACCGAGCGCCCCAAACTGAGATCGTATGCAAAAGTTACGACCCCGGGAAGTTGATGTACTAACTTACCCAAACGGGGCCCACATGACTTTTGGCGCTTCATCTCCTAGGGTTAGGTTTTTGGATGTCTAGGGTTTCTGACATTCCTGTTTATTGTAAAAAGGCCTTGAGAGCCTCATTGTAACCTTCTTCTTGCGAAATGAGAGCAGCCGTCACATCTCTTCTCAGAGATAAGCCGCCACCATTCCAGCAAGCTTGTTTTCCGCTGCATTTTACAGTTCTACCTTATTTCCTTATTGAATAGAAAACCAGTTTTACTGTATCTCTGTTATTTTGTGTTAAGCATCTGATAATAATCTGTATTCATTTCGTTCTGCTCATAAAATCCGGATCAGTGGTATCAGAGCGGTCTGCTCCTTGTTGTCTTAATGCATGTCCCCAACGAGGTCAGGGTACAAAGAATTGGGTCTCGAGCTTGTTTCTCTTGAGGACAAAAGCTCTCGCACGCCCAAGCGACCTCTCATGGCAGGAGAAAAGAAAGATGACGGGACAGGAGATCCTATCAAAATGTTGCTTGAGGAAGCCCTCACGCAGCAGAGGAACGAGATGATGGATAATTTCGCGCAAATCCTTCGGCGACTACCAACAAGCGACGCATCTTCCTCGAGCGGAGGCGCCGCCCCCTTCAAGGTACAAATCAACTTTGATATCCCTATATTTGAAGGACAGATAGACGCAGATGCTGTAGATAAGTGGTTGAATCTACTAGAAGGGTATTTTTCTGTCCATAACTTTTCGAATAAAGAAAAGATTACTTTTGCGCTCCTCAAAGCCGTTCCCCATGTCAAAGATTGGTGGGAAACATTCTGCGAGCAAAATGACACAGAAGAAGGCTCATTATTTTCAGTCACGGCCACCTGGGAATCCTTCAGGGATGCTATTAAGGAACAATACTACCCTGTTGGAAGTTATGACGATTTGTATACCAAATGGACCACACTGCGACAAGAAAGAGACCAAGCAGTGCCAGAGTTCACAAATATCTTCCATACCTTGCGCACCAAGCTAGGTATCAAAGAATCAGAGCGACATCTAGTGCTCAAGTATCGCGGTGGTTTGCATAGATACATCCAGACCGAAATGGAATTTCTGGACATCTCTTCCTTGGGCGCGGCCTACCGATATGCTGTCAAAATCGAGCAGAAGCTCAAACAAAAGACACGGCAATTTGGGCCTGGGAACCCTTCACAGCAAAAGACAGGAAAGGGCAGCCCCAACCCACAGAGTAAAGGACAGAGCAAAGATGGACAGCATCAGGACAACCAGTCCAAGCCGCAAGCAAAGAAGGACACCGGAAAAACAAAGAAAGATACCGGGAAGTGGTGCGACTTCCATAAGAGCCCTTGGCATAACACTGCTGATTGCCGCTCAAAGCAGTCACTGGTGGCCGAATTGAAAGCATCTGAATCATATGCGGGTTCTGACTCTGAGTTCGAACCAGAAAGGGGAAGACGGATCATTGACGCGGAACCCAGTGCCACTGTTGCCACCACCAAGCTCCAGCCTGATGAACCAGACGAGCCAGAAGAAGGAGAACGCCTCTTCCATTCACAGATGTGGGTAAAAGGCACCCCGCTGCATTTCATCGTTGATAGCGGTAGCCAGAAGAATCTCATCTCAGCAGAGGTCGTCAAGCGCCTGGCCCTACCGACCACGCCGCACCCACAACCCTATACGATTGGATGGCTCCGCAAAGGAAGCGATCTCCGCGTCAGCCAACAGTGCCGACTGCCATACGGCATCAAGCCCTTCAAGGATGAGGTATTGTGTGATGTTGCTCCTCTCGAAGTTTCAGATGTTCTTTTGGGCCAACCTTATTTATGGAAACGTCATGCTGTATATGAGTCTAGGCCTCGTAGTGTTATTATTTCTTTGAACAGGAAATTGTACAGGATACCCGAGGCAGTACCTCCTAGTGCTATTTCCTTGATCTCTGCCAAGCAATGCAGGAAGGTCATCTCTCAGACCGGGAAATTTGTCTTCTTCGTGATTCGCTCTCAGAGTGAAAGAAAGATCGCAGCCACATCCCGGGCCTCCGCGACCGATCTATCCACACAACAGAAGCAAGTGGATAAGGTGGTGGAAGGATACTCAGATATCTTCTCCTCTCCGACCGGGGTACCCCTGCACTGCCAGGTCAAGCATCCCATCGATCTGACCCCAGGCGCACCGCTACCCAATGGGCCAGTCTATCGTCGCTCTCTGTTGGAAAACGAGGAGATCAAGAGGCAGATCCAAGAATTGCTCCACAAGGGGCACATCCGTCCCAGTTCATCACCTTGTGGGAGCCCAATCGTGCTGGTGCAGACGAAAGATGGGACCTGGCGACTCTGCATTGATTACCGGGCCCTGAATAAAATCACAGTCCGTAACCGGTACCCGATTCCCCGAATCGACGACCTCCTTGATCAGCTCACGGGGGCCAAGTACTTCAGTAAGATTGATCTGAAGTCGGGCTACCACCAGGTCCCAATAGAACAGACAGATGTATGGAAGACTGCCTTCAAGTCAAAAGAAGGTCTTTTTGAATGGCTAGTCATGCCTTTTGGTTTGACAAATGCTCCAGCAACTTTTATGAGGATGATGGACGATATCCTACGACCTTTCACCAACAATTTTGTAGTGGTGTATCTGGATGACATCCTCATCTACAGCAAGACTTGGGAGGAACACTTGCAGCATATTCAGCAGGTTCTGCACACCTTGCGGAAGCACAAACTATATGCAAACTTGGAAAAATGCTCCTTCGGCATGGACAAGGTCCATTACTTAGGCTACATCGTTGATCGACATGGTGTGCATGTGGATCCAGCCAAGATCCAGGTCATCCGTGACTGGCCAGCCCCAACCACACTCACTGAACTTCGGAGCTTCTTGGGCCTCGCCAATTTCTATCGCCGGTTCGTGCTGGGATTCTCTCATATCGCATGGGCCCTCAGCCAAGTGACCAGGGGTGGTGGTAAGGCAAAATTTGTGTGGGGCCTGTCCCAACAACAAGCCTTCGATGAATTGAAGAAGCGTTTGTGCTCATCGCCGGTACTCTCATTACCGAACCTGCAACATCCCTTTGAGATCGAGACAGATGCTTCAGATTATGCTGTGGGTGCCGTTCTCACTCAACACGGCCACCCCGTGGCATATCACAGTGAGACACTATCAGATGCTGTTCGCAAGTACCCTACCTATGACAAAGAAATGTACTCCATTGTACAAGCCTGCCGCCAGTGGAGACATTACATTCTTGGGAAGGAGACAGTCATCCACACTGATCACAAGCCACTACAGTTCATGCAGACCCAAGGAAAGTTGCAGAATGACCGCCATCAGAAGTGGTCAACATATTTACAGCAGTTCCACCTCAACATCAAATATAAAACAGGGAGTACCAACCGAGTTGCTGACTACCTCAGTCGACCTCCAGTCGCGGCACTTACCACGGTGCTAGACTCTTGTGGCCACGAGACCTCCGGATGGCCTCACCTCTATGAGACAGACCCTGACTTCTCCGCCACCTATCAAATGTTGGGCACCAACTCAGTGGTTGCTAATTTCCATCTTCAGGACGGGTTGTTGTGTCATCTGGGCCATCTCTGCGTTCCATCAAGCGAGCGTGCGAAGCTGATTTGGGAAGCTCACTATAGTCGGGTGGCAGGACACTTTGGCGTCGAAAAGACAGTGGCAGTGTTGCGGAAACATTTCTACTGGCCGAAACTTCGACAGGATGTCGGCAAGTATATCAGGTCCTGCACCGCTTGCGCTATTGCCAAACCGACCACTAAGAAACAGGGCCTATACACCCCTCTGCCTACTCCTGACAGGCCGTGGGAATCCATCTCAATGGACTACATGTCGGGCCTCCCGTCCACCAAGAGGGGAAACGACTGTGTTTTCGTGGTTGTTGATCGCTTTTCCAAGATGGCGATTCTAGCCGCTTGCAAGAAGAACATCACAGCAGAAGCCACTGCCAAGCTCTTCTTTGAACGAGTATGGGTACATTTTGGGATCCCACAGACCATTATCTCAGACCGTGACAGTCGGTTCCTCAGCTCATTCTGGTCAAGCCTCTGGTCACTGTTGGATACCAAGCTCACCAAATCCACTGCCTTCCACCCCCAGACCGATGGACAAACGGAGGTCGTCAACCGTATGGTCGTACATATCCTGCGCATGTACAATTCAACACACCCTCGCACATGGGATGAGAGTCTCCCCTATGTCCAACATAGCTACAACCGAGCCTTGCATAGCTCAACTGGCCACAGCCCCTTTCAGGTGGGGTTGGGATTCCAACCATTGGGCCCCATGGATGTTGCACTTCCCCTTGCGACCACCTCGGCCGAATCGTCCCCAGAAGCTGACAAAGCCGCCCGATTCATTGAACGGATCCAGCATATCCGCCAACATGTTCAGGATATTCTACAGAAGTCTAATACCAAGTACAAGCAGCGCCATGATCAACATCGGGTGCCACATAAGTTTCAGGTGGGCGACAAAGTTTGGTTGCATTTGCAGAAAGAACGCCTTACAGGGCCCCATCGAAAGCTTCGCCCACTCCGTTATGGGCCGTACACCATCACCAAGGCGGTGGGTGACAATGCTTTTGAGCTCAACATTCCCCCCTTCCTGGGTCTGCATCCAGTCTTCAACGTGGCTCTCCTTCGGCCATATTTCCCACCACTGTTAGACACCTCAGAGATAGCAGAGAAGTTGACACCAACAGAGCTCAACCCTGACTGCCTACAACAAGCATCCAGTGATCATATTGCAGACACACAGATCAAGGGCACTCGACATCAAAGGATCCAGCTTTATCGAGTTGTCAAAGCAGGGCAACTCCTGCACCAAGGCAAGTGGCTCACCCAAGGCCAAATTCAGCAGAAATTTCCTCATCTGATGGGGGAACTCAACGCAATGGAGACCATTGCTTCCTAAGGAGGGAGGATTGATCCAGGTGGATATTGGTGGCCACCCACCTTTCCAACTGGCTCAAAACAGTTTTATGGCAATTTTGGTATTGTACTATTTTTAGCAGTTTTTCGGGTCCTGAACTTCCGGGGCCATTTTGAGGCCCTAAACGACCTTTTTTGGCAATTTGGGGGGCCAAATGGCTGCCTCCGGCATGCATTTGGCCCCGGTCGAAAGTTGTAAATCTCGGATAGACCTTTCCAACGGGCTACCGAGCGCCCCAAACTGAGATCGTATGCAAAAGTTACGACCCCGGGAAGTTGATGTACTAACTTACCCAAACGGGGCCCACATGACTTTTGGCGCTTCATCTCCTAGGGTTAGGTTTTTGGATGTCTAGGGTTTCTGACATTCCTGTTTATTGTAAAAAGGCCTTGAGAGCCTCATTGTAACCTTCTTCTTGCGAAATGAGAGCAGCCGTCACATCTCTTCTCGGAGATAAGCCGCCACCATTCCAGCAAGCTTGTTTTCCGCTGCATTTTACAGTTCTACCTTATTTCCTTATTGAATAGAAAACCAGTTTTACTGTATCTCTGTTATTTTGTGTTAAGCATCTGATAATAATCTGTATTCATTTCGTTCTGCTCATAAAATCCGGATCAGTGGTATCAGAGCGGTCTGCTCCTTGTTGTCTTAATGCATGTCCCCAACGAGGTCAGGGTACAAAGAATTGGGTCTCGAGCTTGTTTCTCTTGAGGACAAAAGCTCTCGCACGCCCAAGCGACCTCTCATGGCAGGAGAAAAGAAAGATGACGGGACAGGAGATCCTATCAAAATGTTGCTTGAGGAATCCCTCACGCAGCAGAGGAACGAGATGATGGATAATTTCGCGCAAATCCTTCGGCGACTACCAACAAGCGACGCATCTTCCTCGAGCGGAGGCGCCGCCCCCTTCAAGGTACAAATCAACTTTGATATCCCTATATTTGAAGGACAGATAGACGCAGATGCTGTAGATAAGTGGTTGAATCTACTAGAAGGGTATTTTTCTGTCCATAACTTTTCGAATAAAGAAAAGATTACTTTTGCGCTCCTCAAAGCCGTTCCCCATGTCAAAGATTGGTGGGAAACATTCTGCGAGCAAAATGACACAGAAGAAGGCTCATTATTTTCAGTCACGGCCACCTGGGAATCCTTCAGGGATGCTATTAAGGAACAATACTACCCTGTTGGAAGTTATGACGATTTGTATACCAAATGGACCACACTGCGACAAGAAAGAGACCAAGCAGTGCCAGAGTTCACAAGGATCTTCCATACCTTGCGCACCAAGCTAGGTATCAAAGAATCAGAGCGACATCTAGTGCTCAAGTATCGCGCTGGTTTGCATAGATACATCCAGACCGAAATGGAATTTCTGGACATCTCTTCCTTGGGCGCGGCCTACCGATATGCTGTCAAAATCGAGCAGAAGCTCAAACAAAAGACACGGCAATTTGGGCCTGGGAACCCTTCACAGCAAAAGACAGGAAAGGGCAGCCCCAACCCACAGAGTAAAGGACAGAGCAAAGATGGACAGCATCAGGACAACCAGTCCAAGCCGCAAGCAAAGAAGGACACCGGAAAAACAAAGAAAGATACCGGGAAGTGGTGCGACTTCCATAAGAGCCCTTGGCATAACACTGCTGATTGCCGCTCAAAGCAGTCACTGGTGGCCGAATTGAAAGCATCTGAATCAGATGCGGGTTCTGACTCTGAGTTCGAACCAGAAAGGGGAAGACGGATCATTGACGCGGAACCCAGTGCCACTGTTGCCACCACCAAGCTCCAGCCTGATGAACCAGACGAGCCAGAAGAAGGAGAACGCCTCTTCCATTCACAGATGTGGGTAAAAGGCACCCCGCTGCATTTCATCGTTGATAGCGGTAGCCAGAAGAATCTCATCTCAGCAGAGGTCGTCAAGCGCCTGGCCCTACCGACCACGCCGCACCCACAACCCTATACCATTGGATGGCTCCGCAAAGGAAGCGATCTCCGCGTCAGCCAACAGTGCCGACTACCATACGGCATCAAGCCCTTCAAGGATGAGGTATTGTGTGATGTTGCTCCTCTCGAAGTTTCAGATGTTCTTTTGGGCCAACCTTATTTATGGAAACGTCATGCTGTATATGAGTCTAGGCCTCGTAGTGTTATTATTTCTTTGAACAGGAAATTGTACAGGATACCCGAGGCAGTACCTCCTAGTGCTATTTCCTTGATCTCTGCCAAGCAATGCAGGAAGGTCATCTCTCAGACCGGGAAATTTGTCTTCTTCGTGATTCGCTCTCAGAGTGAAAGAAAGATCGCAGCCACATCCCGGGCCTCCGCGACCGATCTATCCACACAACAGAAGCAAGTGGATAAGGTGGTGGAAGGATACTCAGATATCTTCTCCTCTCCGACCGGGGTACCCCTGCACTGCCAGGTCAAGCATCCCATCGATCTGACCCCAGGCGCACCGCTACCCAATGGGCCAGTCTATCGTCGCTCTCTGTTGGAAAACGAGGAGATCAAGAGGCAGATCCAAGAATTGCTCCACAAGGGGCACATCCGTCCCAGTTCATCACCTTGTGGGAGCCCAATCGTGCTGGTGCAGAAGAAAGATGGGACCTGGCGACTCTGCATTGATTACCGGGCCCTGAATAAAATCACAGTCCGTAACCGGTACCCGATTCCCCGAATCGACGACCTCCTTGATCAGCTCACGGGGGCCAAGTACTTCAGTAAGATTGATCTGAAGTCGGGCTACCACCAGGTCCCAATAGAACAGACAGATGTATGGAAGACTGCCTTCAAGTCAAAAGAAGGTCTTTTTGAATGGCTAGTCATGCCTTTTGGTTTGACAAATGCTCCAGCAACTTTTATGAGGATGATGGACGATATCCTACGACCTTTCACCAACAATTTTGTAGTGGTGTATCTGGATGACATCCTCATCTACAGCAAGACTTGGGAGGAACACTTGCAGCATATTCAGCAGGTTCTGCACACCTTGCGGAAGCACAAACTATATGCAAACTTGGAAAAATGCTCCTTCGGCATGGACAAGGTCCATTACTTAGGCTACATCGTTGATCGACATGGTGTGCATGTGGATCCAGCCAAGATCCAGGTCATCCGTGACTGGCCAGCCCCAACCACACTCACTGAACTTCGGAGCTTCTTGGGCCTCGCCAATTTCTATCGCCGGTTCGTGCTGGGATTCTCTCATATCGCATGGGCCCTCAGCCAAGTGACCAGGGGTGGTGGTAAGGCAAAATTTGTGTGGGGCCTGTCCCAACAACAAGCCTTCGATGAATTGAAGAAGCGTTTGTGCTCATCACCGGTACTCTCATTACCGAACCTGCAACATCCCTTTGAGATCGAGACAGATGCTTCAGATTATGCTGTGGGTGCCGTTCTCACTCAACACGGCCACCCCGTGGCATATCACAGTGAGACACTATCAGATGCTGTTCGCAAGTACCCTACCTATGACAAAGAAATGTACTCCATTGTACAAGCCTGCCGCCAGTGGAGACATTACATTCTTGGGAAGGAGACAGTCATCCACACTGATCACAAGCCACTACAGTTCATGCAGACCCAAGGAAAGTTGCAGAATGACCGCCATCAGAAGTGGTCAACATATTTACAGCAGTTCCACCTCAACATCAAATATAAAACAGGGAGTACCAACCGAGTTGCTGACTGCCTCAGTCGACCTCCAGTCGCGGCACTTACCACGGTGCTAGACTCTTGTGGCCACGAGACCTCCGGATGGCCTCACCTCTATGAGACAGACCCTGACTTCTCCGCCACCTATCAAATGTTGGGCACCAACTCAGTGGTTGATAATTTCCATCTTCAGGACGGGTTGTTGTGTCATCTGGGCCATCTCTGCATTCCATCAAGCGAGCGTGCGAAGCTGATTTGGGAAGCTCACTATAGTCGGGTGGCAGGACACTTTGGCGTCGAAAAGACAGTGGCAGTGTTGCGGAAACATTTCTACTGGCCGAAACTTCGACAGGATGTCGGCAAGTATATCAGGTCCTGCACCGCTTGCGCTATTGCCAAACCGACCACTAAGAAACAGGGCCTATACACCCCTCTGCCTACTCCTTACAGGCCGTGGGAATCCATCTCAATGGACTACATGTCGGGCCTCCCGTCCACCAAGAGGGGAAACGACTGTGTTTTCGTGGTTGTTGATCGCTTTTCCAAGATGGCGATTCTAGCCGCTTGCAAGAAGAACATCACAGCAGAAGCCACTGCCAAGCTCTTCTTTGAACGAGTATGGGTACATTTTGGGATCCCACAGACCATTATCTCAGACCGTGACAGTCGGTTCCTCAGCTCATTCTGGTCAAGCCTCTGGTCACTGTTGGATACCAAGCTCACCAAATCCACTGCCTTCCACCCCCAGACCGATGGACAAACGGAGGTCGTCAACCGTATGGTCGTACATATCCTGCGCATGTACAATTCAACACACCCTCGCACATGGGATGAGAGTCTCCCCTATGTCCAACATAGCTACAACCGAGCCTTGCATAGCTCAACTGGCCACAGCCCCTTTCAGGTGGGGTTGGGATTCCAACCATTGGGCCCCATGGATGTTGCACTTCCCCTTGCGACCACCTCGGCCGAATCGTCCCCAGAAGCTGACAAAGCCGCCCGATTCATTGAACGGATCCAGCATATCCGCCAACATGTTCAGGATATTCTACAGAAGTCTAATACCAAGTACAAGCAGCGCCATGATCAACATCGGGTGCCACATAAGTTTCAGGTGGGCGACAAAGTTTGGTTGCATTTGCAGAAAGAACGCCTTACAGGGCCCCATCGAAAGCTTCGCCCACTCCGTTATGGGCCGTACACCATCACCAAGGCGGTGGGTGACAATGCTTTTGAGCTCAACATTCCCCCCTTCCTGGGTCTGCATCCAGTCTTCAACGTGGCTCTCCTTCGGCCATATTTCCCACCACTGTTAGACACCTCAGAGATAGCAGAGAAGTTGACACCAACAGAGCTCAACCCTGACTGCCTACAACAAGCATCCAGTGATCATATTGCAGACACACAGATCAAGGGCACTCGACATCAAAGGATCCAGCTTTATCGAGTTGTCAAAGCAGGGCAACTCCTGCACCAAGGCAAGTGGCTCACCCAAGGCCAAATTCAGCAGAAATTTCCTCATCTGATGGGGGAACTCAACGCAATGGAGACCATTGCTTCCTAAGGAGGGAGGATTGATCCAGGTGGATATTGGTGGCCACCCACCTTTCCAACTGGCTCAAAACAGTTTTATGGCAATTTTGGTATTGTACTATTTTTAGCAGTTTTTCGGGTCCTGAACTTCCGGGGCCATTTTGAGGCCCTAAACGACCTTTTTTGGCAATTTGGGGGGCCAAATGGTTGCCTCCGGCATGCATTTGGCCCCAATCGAAAGTTGTAAATCTCGGATAGACCTTTCCAACGGGCTACCGAGCGCCCCAAACTGAGATCGTATGCAAAAGTTACGACCCCGGGAAGTTGATGTACTAACTTACCCAAACGGGGCCCACATGACTTTTGGCGCTTCATCTCCTAGGGTTAGGTTTTTGGATGTCTAGGGTTTCTGACATTCCTGTTTATTGTAAAAAGGCCTTGAGAGCCTCATTGTAACCTTCTTCTTGCGAAATGAGAGCAGCCGTCACATCTCTTCTCAGAGATAAGCCGCCACCATTCCAGCAAGCTTGTTTTCCGCTGCATTTTACAGTTCTACCTTATTTCCTTATTGAATAGAAAACCAGTTTTACTGTATCTCTGTTATTTTGTGTTAAGCATCTGATAATAATCTGTATTCATTTCGTTCTGCTCATAAAATCCGGATCAGTGGTATCAGAGCGGTCTGCTCCTTGTTGTCTTAATGCATGTCCCCAACGAGGTCAGGGTACAAAGAATTGGGTCTCGAGCTTGTTTCTCTTGAGGACAAAAGCTCTCGCACGCCCAAGCGACCTCTCATGGCAGGAGAAAAGAAAGATGACGGGACAGGAGATCCTATCAAAATGTTGCTTGAGGAAGCCCTCACGCAGCAGAGGAACGAGATGATGGATAATTTCGCGCAAATCCTTCGGCGACTACCAACAAGCGACGCATCTTCCTCGAGCGGAGGCGCCGCCCCCTTCAAGGTACAAATCAACTTTGATATCCCTATATTTGAAGGACAGATAGACGCAGATGCTGTAGATAAGTGGTTGAATCTACTAGAAGGGTATTTTTCTGTCCATAACTTTTCGAATAAAGAAAAGATTACTTTTGCGCTCCTCAAAGCCGTTCCCCATGTCAAAGATTGGTGGGAAACATTCTGCGAGCAAAATGACACAGAAGAAGGCTCATTATTTTCAGTCACGGCCACCTGGGAATCCTTCAGGGATGCTATTAAGGAACAATACTACCCTGTTGGAAGTTATGACGATTTGTATACCAAATGGACCACACTGCGACAAGAAAGAGACCAAGCAGTGCCAGAGTTCACAAGGATCTTCCATACCTTGCGCACCAAGCTAGGTATCAAAGAATCAGAGCGACATCTAGTGCTCAAGTATCGCGCTGGTTTGCATAGATACATCCAGACCGAAATGGAATTTCTGGACATCTCTTCCTTGGGCGCGGCCTACCGATATGCTGTCAAAATCGAGCAGAAGCTCAAACAAAAGACACGGCAATTTGGGCCTGGGAACCCTTCACAGCAAAAGACAGGAAAGGGCAGCCCCAACCCACAGAGTAAAGGACAGAGCAAAGATGGACAGCATCAGGACAACCAGTCCAAGCCGCAAGCAAAGAAGGACACCGGAAAAACAAAGAAAGATACCGGGAAGTGGTGCGACTTCCATAAGAGCCCTTGGCATAACACTGCTGATTGCCGCTCAAAGCAGTCACTGGTGGCCGAATTGAAAGCATCTGAATCAGATGCGGGTTCTGACTCTGAGTTCGAACCAGAAAGGGGAAGACGGATCATTGACGCGGAACCCAGTGCCACTGTTGCCACCACCAAGCTCCAGCCTGATGAACCAGACGAGCCATAAGAAGGAGAACGCCTCTTCCATTCACAGATGTGGGTAAAAGGCACCCCGCTGCATTTCATCGTTGATAGCGGTAGCCAGAAGAATCTCATCTCAGCAGAGGTCGTCAAGCGCCTGGCCCTACCGACCACGCCGCACCCACAACCCTATACCATTGGATGGCTCCGCAAAGGAAGCGATCTCCGCGTCAGCCAACAGTGCCGACTGCCATACGGCATCAAGCCCTTCAAGGATGAGGTATTGTGTGATGTTGCTCCTCTCGAAGTTTCAGATGTTCTTTTGGGCCAACCTTATTTATGGAAACGTCATGCTGTATATGAGTCTAGGCCTCGTAGTGTTATTATTTCTTTGAACAGGAAATTGTACAGGATACCCGAGGCAGTACCTCCTAGTGCTATTTCCTTGATCTCTGCCAAGCAATGCAGGAAGGTCATCTCTCAGACCGGGAAATTTGTCTTCTTCGTGATTCGCTCTCAGAGTGAAAGAAAGATCGCAGCCACATCCCGGGCCTCCGCGACCGATCTATCCACACAACAGAAGCAAGTGGATAAGGTGGTGGAAGGATACTCAGATATCTTCTCCTCTCCGACCGGGGTACCCCTGCACTGCCAGGTCAAGCATCCCATCGATCTGACCCCAGGCGCACCGCTACCCAATGGGCCAGTCTATCGTCGCTCTCTGTTGGAAAACGAGGAGATCAAGAGGCAGATCCAAGAATTGCTCCACAAGGGGCACATCCGTCCCAGTTCATCACCTTGTGGGAGCCCAATCGTGCTGGTGCAGAAGAAAGATGGGACCTGGCGACTCTGCATTGATTACCGGGCCCTGAATAAAATCACAGTCCGTAACCGGTACCCGATTCCCCGAATCGACGACCTCCTTGATCAGCTCACGGGGGCCAAGTACTTCAGTAAGATTGATCTGAAGTCGGGCTACCACCAGGTCCCAATAGAACAGACAGATGTATGGAAGACTGCCTTCAAGTCAAAAGAAGGTCTTTTTGAATGGCTAGTCATGCCTTTTGGTTTGACAAATGCTCCAGCAACTTTTATGAGGATGATGGACGATATCCTACGACCTTTCACCAACAATTTTGTAGTGGTGTATCTGGATGACATCCTCATCTACAGCAAGACTTGGGAGGAACACTTGCAGCATATTCAGCAGGTTCTGCACACCTTGCGGAAGCACAAACTATATGCAAACTTGGAAAAATGCTCCTTCGGCATGGACAAGGTCCATTACTTAGGCTACATCGTTGATCGACATGGTGTGCATGTGGATCCAGCCAAGATCCAGGTCATCCGTGACTGGCCAGCCCCAACCACACTCACTGAACTTCGGAGCTTCTTGGGCCTCGCCAATTTCTATCGCCGGTTCGTGCTGGGATTCTCTCATATCGCATGGGCCCTCAGCCAAGTGACCAGGGGTGGTGGTAAGGCAAAATTTGTGTGGGGCCTGTCCCAACAACAAGCCTTCGATGAATTGAAGAAGCGTTTGTGCTCATCGCCGGTACTCTCATTACCGAACCTGCAACATCCCTTTGAGATCGAGACAGATGCTTCAGATTATGCTGTGGGTGCCGTTCTCACTCAACACGGCCACCCCGTGGCATATCACAGTGAGACACTATCAGATGCTGTTCGCAAGTACCCTACCTATGACAAAGAAATGTACTCCATTGTACAAGCCTGCCGCCAGTGGAGACATTACATTCTTGGGAAGGAGACAGTCATCCACACTGATCACAAGCCACTACAGTTCATGCAGACCCAAGGAAAGTTGCAGAATGACCGCCATCAGAAGTGGTCAACATATTTACAGCAGTTCCACCTCAACATCAAATATAAAACAGGGAGTACCAACCGAGTTGCTGACTGCCTCAGTCGACCTCCAGTCGCGGCACTTACCACGGTGCTAGACTCTTGTGGCCACGAGACCTCCGGATGGCCTCACCTCTATGAGACAGACCCTGACTTCTCCGCCACCTATCAAATGTTGGGCACCAACTCAGTGGTTGCTAATTTCCATCTTCAGGACGGGTTGTTGTGTCATCTGGGCCATCTCTGCGTTCCATCAAGCGAGCGTGCGAAGCTGATTTGGGAAGCTCACTATAGTCGGGTGGCAGGACACTTTGGCGTCGAAAAGACAGTGGCAGTGTTGCGGAAACATTTCTACTGGCCGAAACTTCGACAGGATGTCGGCAAGTATATCAGGTCCTGCACCGCTTGCGCTATTGCCAAACCGACCACTAAGAAACAGGGCCTATACACCCCTCTGCCTACTCCTGACAGGCCGTGGGAATCCATCTCAATGGACTACATGTCGGGCCTCCCGTCCACCAAGAGGGGAAACGACTGTGTTTTCGTGGTTGTTGATCGCTTTTCCAAGATGGCGATTCTAGCCGCTTGCAAGAAGAACATCACAGCAGAAGCCACTGCCAAGCTCTTCTTTGAACGAGTATGGGTACATTTTGGGATCCCACAGACCATTATCTCAGACCGTGACAGTCGGTTCCTCAGCTCATTCTGGTCAAGCCTCTGGTCACTGTTGGATACCAAGCTCACCAAATCCACTGCCTTCCACCCCCAGACCGATGGACAAACGGAGGTCGTCAACCGTATGGTCGTACATATCCTGCGCATGTACAATTCAACACACCCTCGCACATGGGATGAGAGTCTCCCCTATGTCCAACATAGCTACAACCGAGCCTTGCATAGCTCAACTGGCCACAGCCCCTTTCAGGTGGGGTTGGGATTCCAACCATTGGGCCCCATGGATGTTGCACTTCCCCTTGCGACCACCTCGGCCGAATCGTCCCCAGAAGCTGACAAAGCCGCCCGATTCATTGAACGGATCCAGCATATCCGCCAACATGTTCAGGATATTCTACAGAAGTCTAATACCAAGTACAAGCAGCGCCATGATCAACATCGGGTGCCACATAAGTTTCAGGTGGGCGACAAAGTTTGGTTGCATTTGCAGAAAGAACGCCTTACAGGGCCCCATCGAAAGCTTCGCCCACTCCGTTATGGGCCGTACACCATCACCAAGGCGGTGGGTGACAATGCTTTTGAGCTCAACATTCCCCCCTTCCTGGGTCTGCATCCAGTCTTCAACGTGGCTCTCCTTCGGCCATATTTCCCACCACTGTTAGACACCTCAGAGATAGCAGAGAAGTTGACACCAACAGAGCTCAACCCTGACTGCCTACAACAAGCATCCAGTGATCATATTGCAGACACACAGATCAAGGGCACTCGACATCAAAGGATCCAGCTTTATCGAGTTGTCAAAGCAGGGCAACTCCTGCACCAAGGCAAGTGGCTCACCCAAGGCCAAATTCAGCAGAAATTTCCTCATCTGATGGGGGAACTCAACGCAATGGAGACCATTGCTTCCTAAGGAGGGAGGATTGATCCAGGTGGATATTGGTGGCCACCCACCTTTCCAACTGGCTCAAAACAGTTTTATGGCAATTTTGGTATTGTACTATTTTTAGCAGTTTTTCGGGTCCTGAACTTCCGGGGCCATTTTGAGGCCCTAAACGACCTTTTTTGGCAATTTGGGGGGCCAAATGGTTGCCTCCGGCATGCATTTGGCCCCAGTCGAAAGTTGTAAATCTCGGATAGACCTTTCCAACGGGCTACCGAGCGCCCCAAACTGAGATCGTATGCAAAAGTTACGACCCCGGGAAGTTGATGTACTAACTTACCCAAACGGGGCCCACATGACTTTTGGCGCTTCATCTCCTAGGGTTAGGTTTTTGGATGTCTAGGGTTTCTGACATTCCTGTTTATTGTAAAAATGCCTTGAGAGCCTCATTGTAACCTTCTTCTTGCGAAATGAGAGCAGCCGTCACATCTCTTCTCAGAGATAAGCCGCCACCATTCCAGCAAGCTTGTTTTCCGCTGCATTTTACAGTTCTACCTTATTTCCTTATTGAATAGAAAACCAGTTTTACTGTATCTCTGTTATTTTGTGTTAAGCATCTGATAATAATCTGTATTCATTTCGTTCTGCTCATAAAATCCGGATCAGTGGTATCAGAGCGGTCTGCTCCTTGTTGTCTTAATGCATGTCCCCAACGAGGTCAGGGTACAAAGAATTGGGTCTCGAGCTTGTTTCTCTTGAGGACAAAAGCTCTCGCACGCCCAAGCGACCTCTCATGGCAGGAGAAAAGAAAGATGACGGGACAGGAGATCCTATCAAAATGTTGCTTGAGGAAGCCCTCACGCAGCAGAGGAACGAGATGATGGATAATTTCGCGCAAATCCTTCGGCGACTACCAACAAGCGACGCATCTTCCTCGAGCGGAGGCGCCGCCCCCTTCAAGGTACAAATCAACTTTGATATCCCTATATTTGAAGGACAGATAGACGCAGATGCTGTAGATAAGTGGTTGAATCTACTAGAAGGGTATTTTTCTGTCCATAACTTTTCGAATAAAGAAAAGATTACTTTTGCGCTCCTCAAAGCCGTTCCCCATGTCAAAGATTGGTGGGAAACATTCTGCGAGCAAAATGACACAGAAGAAGGCTCATTATTTTCAGTCACGGCCACCTGGGAATCCTTCAGGGATGCTATTAAGGAACAATACTACCCTGTTGGAAGTTATGACGATTTGTATACCAAATGGACCACACTGCGACAAGAAAGAGACCAAGCAGTGCCAGAGTTCACAAGGATCTTCCATACCTTGCGCACCAAGCTAGGTATCAAAGAATCAGAGCGACATCTAGTGCTCAAGTATCGCGGTGGTTTGCATAGATACATCCAGACCGAAATGGAATTTCTGGACATCTCTTCCTTGGGCGCGGCCTACCGATATGCTGTCAAAATCGAGCAGAAGCTCAAACAAAAGACACGGCAATTTGGGCCTGGGAACCCTTCACAGCAAAAGACAGGAAAGGGCAGCCCCAACCCACAGAGTAAAGGACAGAGCAAAGATGGACAGCATCAGGACAACCAGTCCAAGCCGCAAGCAAAGAAGGACACCGGAAAAACAAAGAAAGATACCGGGAAGTGGTGCGACTTCCATAAGAGCCCTTGGCATAACACTGCTGATTGCCGCTCAAAGCAGTCACTGGTGGCCGAATTGAAAGCATCTGAATCAGATGCGGGTTCTGACTCTGAGTTCGAACCAGAAAGGGGAAGACGGATCATTGACGCGGAACCCAGTGCCACTGTTGCCACCACCAAGCTCCAGCCTGATGAACCAGACGAGCCAGAAGAAGGAGAACGCCTCTTCCATTCACAGATGTGGGTAAAAGGCACCCCGCTGCATTTCATCGTTGATAGCGGTAGCCAGAAGAATCTCATCTCAGCAGAGGTCGTCAAGCGCCTGGCCCTACCGACCACGCCGCACCCACAACCCTATACCATTGGATGGCTCCGCAAAGGAAGCGATCTCCGCGTCAGCCAACAGTGCCGACTGCCATACGGCATCAAGCCCTTCAAGGATGAGGTATTGTGTGATGTTGCTCCTCTCGAAGTTTCAGATGTTCTTTTGGGCCAACCTTATTTATGGAAACGTCATGCTGTATATGAGTCTAGGCCTCGTAGTGTTATTATTTCTTTGAACAGGAAATTGTACAGGATACCCGAGGCAGTACCTCCTAGTGCTATTTCCTTGATCTCTGCCAAGCAATGCAGGAAGGTCATCTCTCAGACCGGGAAATTTGTCTTCTTCGTGATTCGCTCTCAGAGTGAAAGAAAGATCGCAGCCACATCCCGGGCCTCCGCGACCGATCTATCCACACAACAGAAGCAAGTGGATAAGGTGGTGGAAGGATACTCAGATATCTTCTCCTCTCCGACCGGGGTACCCCTGCACTGCCAGGTCAAGCATCCCATCGATCTGACCCCAGGCGCACCGCTACCCAATGGGCCAGTCTATCGTCGCTCTCTGTTGGAAAACGAGGAGATCAAGAGGCAGATCCAAGAATTGCTCCACAAGGGGCACATCCGTCCCAGTTCATCACCTTGTGGGAGCCCAATCGTGCTGGTGCAGAAGAAAGATGGGACCTGGCGACTCTGCATTGATTACCGGGCCCTGAATAAAATCACAGTCCGTAACCGGTACCCGATTCCCCGAATCGACGACCTCCTTGATCAGCTCACGGGGGCCAAGTACTTCAGTAAGATTGATCTGAAGTCGGGCTACCACCAGGTCCCAATAGAACAGACAGATGTATGGAAGACTGCCTTCAAGTCAAAAGAAGGTCTTTTTGAATGGCTAGTCATGCCTTTTGGTTTGACAAATGCTCCAGCAACTTTTATGAGGATGATGGACGATATCCTACGACCTTTCACCAACAATTTTGTAGTGGTGTATCTGGATGACATCCTCATCTACAGCAAGACTTGGGAGGAACACTTGCAGCATATTCAGCAGGTTCTGCACACCTTGCGGAAGCACAAACTATATGCAAACTTGGAAAAATGCTCCTTCGGCATGGACAAGGTCCATTACTTAGGCTACATCGTTGATCGACATGGTGTGCATGTGGATCCAGCCAAGATCCAGGTCATCCGTGACTGGCCAGCCCCAACCACACTCACTGAACTTCGGAGCTTCTTGGGCCTCGCCAATTTCTATCGCCGGTTCGTGCTGGGATTCTCTCATATCGCATGGGCCCTCAGCCAAGTGACCAGGGGTGGTGGTAAGGCAAAATTTGTGTGGGGCCTGTCCCAACAACAAGCCTTCGATGAATTGAAGAAGCGTTTGTGCTCATCGCCGGTACTCTCATTACCGAACCTGCAACATCCCTTTGAGATCGAGACAGATGCTTCAGATTATGCTGTGGGTGCCGTTCTCACTCAACACGGCCACCCCGTGGCATATCACAGTGAGACACTATCAGATGCTGTTCGCAAGTACCCTACCTATGACAAAGAAATGTACTCCATTGTACAAGCCTGCCGCCAGTGGAGACATTACATTCTTGGGAAGGAGACAGTCATCCACACTGATCACAAGCCACTACAGTTCATGCAGACCCAAGGAAAGTTGCAGAATGACCGCCATCAGAAGTGGTCAACATATTTACAGCAGTTCCACCTCAACATCAAATATAAAACAGGGAGTACCAACCGAGTTGCTGACTGCCTCAGTCGACCTCCAGTCGCGGCACTTACCACGGTGCTAGACTCTTGTGGCCACGAGACCTCCGGATGGCCTCACCTCTATGAGACAGACCCTGACTTCTCCGCCACCTATCAAATGTTGGGCACCAACTCAGTGGTTGCTAATTTCCATCTTCAGGACGGGTTGTTGTGTCATCTGGGCCATCTCTGCGTTCCATCAAGCGAGCGTGCGAAGCTGATTTGGGAAGCTCACTATAGTCGGGTGGCAGGACACTTTGGCGTCGAAAAGACAGTGGCAGTGTTGCGGAAACATTTCTACTGGCCGAAACTTCGACAGGATGTCGGCAAGTATATCAGGTCCTGCACCGCTTGCGCTATTGCCAAACCGACCACTAAGAAACAGGGCCTATACACCCCTCTGCCTACTCCTTACAGGCCGTGGGAATCCATCTCAATGGACTACATGTCGGGCCTCCCGTCCACCAAGAGGGGAAACGACTGTGTTTTCGTGGTTGTTGATCGCTTTTCCAAGATGGCGATTCTAGCCGCTTGCAAGAAGAACATCACAGCAGAAGCCACTGCCAAGCTCTTCTTTGAACGAGTATGGGTACATTTTGGGATCCCACAGACCATTATCTCAGACCGTGACAGTCGGTTCCTCAGCTCATTCTGGTCAAGCCTCTGGTCACTGTTGGATACCAAGCTCACCAAATCCACTGCCTTCCACCCCCAGACCGATGGACAAACGGAGGTCGTCAACCGTATGGTCGTACATATCCTGCGCATGTACAATTCAACACACCCTCGCACATGGGATGAGAGTCTCCCCTATGTCCAACATAGCTACAACCGAGCCTTGCATAGCTCAACTGGCCACAGCCCCTTTCAGGTGGGGTTGGGATTCCAACCATTGGGCCCCATGGATGTTGCACTTCCCCTTGCGACCACCTCGGCCGAATCGTCCCCAGAAGCTGACAAAGCCGCCCGATTCATTGAACGGATCCAGCATATCCGCCAACATGTTCAGGATATTCTACAGAAGTCTAATACCAAGTACAAGCAGCGCCATGATCAACATCGGGTGCCACATAAGTTTCAGGTGGGCGACAAAGTTTGGTTGCATTTGCAGAAAGAACGCCTTACAGGGCCCCATCGAAAGCTTCGCCCACTCCGTTATGGGCCGTACACCATCACCAAGGCGGTGGGTGACAATGCTTTTGAGCTCAACATTCCCCCCTTCCTGGGTCTGCATCCAGTCTTCAACGTGGCTCTCCTTCGGCCATATTTCCCACCACTGTTAGACACCTCAGAGATAGCAGAGAAGTTGACACCAACAGAGCTCAACCCTGACTGCCTACAACAAGCATCCAGTGATCATATTGCAGACACACAGATCAAGGGCACTCGACATCAAAGGATCCAGCTTTATCGAGTTGTCAAAGCAGGGCAACTCCTGCACCAAGGCAAGTGGCTCACCCAAGGCCAAATTCAGCAGAAATTTCCTCATCTGATGGGGGAACTCAACGCAATGGAGACCATTGCTTCCTAAGGAGGGAGGATTGATCCAGGTGGATATTGGTGGCCACCCACCTTTCCAACTGGCTCAAAACAGTTTTATGGCAATTTTGGTATTGTACTATTTTTAGCAGTTTTTCGGGTCCTGAACTTCCGGGGCCATTTTGAGGCCCTAAACGACCTTTTTTGGCAATTTGGGGGGCCAAATGGTTGCCTCCGGCATGCATTTGGCCCCAGTCGAAAGTTGTAAATCTCGGATAGACCTTTCCAACGGGCTACCGAGCGCCCCAAACTGAGATCGTATGCAAAAGTTACGACCCCGGGAAGTTGATGTACTAACTTACCCAAACGGGGCCCACATGACTTTTGGCGCTTCATCTCCTAGGGTTAGGTTTTTGGATGTCTAGGGTTTCTGACATTCCTGTTTATTGTAAAAAGGCCTTGAGAGCCTCATTGTAACCTTCTTCTTGCGAAATGAGAGCAGCCGTCACATCTCTTCTCAGAGATAAGCCGCCACCATTCCAGCAAGCTTGTTTTCCGCTGCATTTTACAGTTCTACCTTATTTCCTTATTGAATAGAAAACCAGTTTTACTGTATCTCTGTTATTTTGTGTTAAGCATCTGATAATAATCTGTATTCATTTCGTTCTGCTCATAAAATCCGGATCAGTGGTATCAGAGCGGTCTGCTCCTTGTTGTCTTAATGCATGTCCCCAACGAGGTCAGGGTACAAAGAATTGGGTCTCGAGCTTGTTTCTCTTGAGGACAAAAGCTCTCGCACGCCCAAGCGACCTCTCATGGCAGGAGAAAAGAAAGATGACGGGACAGGAGATCCTATCAAAATGTTGCTTGAGGAAGCCCTCACGCAGCAGAGGAACGAGATGATGGATAATTTCGCGCAAATCCTTCGGCGACTACCAACAAGCGACGCATCTTCCTCGAGCGGAGGCGCCGCCCCCTTCAAGGTACAAATCAACTTTGATATCCCTATATTTGAAGGACAGATAGACGCAGATGCTGTAGATAAGTGGTTGAATCTACTAGAAGGGTATTTTTCTGTCCATAACTTTTCGAATAAAGAAAAGATTACTTTTGCGCTCCTCAAAGCCGTTCCCCATGTCAAAGATTGGTGGGAAACATTCTGCGAGCAAAATGACACAGAAGAAGGCTCATTATTTTCAGTCACGGCCACCTGGGAATCCTTCAGGGATGCTATTAAGGAACAATACTACCCTGTTGGAAGTTATGACGATTTGTATACCAAATGGACCACACTGCGACAAGAAAGAGACCAAGCAGTGCCAGAGTTCACAAGGATCTTCCATACCTTGCGCACCAAGCTAGGTATCAAAGAATCAGAGCGACATCTAGTGCTCAAGTATCGCGGTGGTTTGCATAGATACATCCAGACCGAAATGGAATTTCTGGACATCTCTTCCTTGGGCGCGGCCTACCGATATGCTGTCAAAATCGAGCAGAAGCTCAAACAAAAGACACGGCAATTTGGGCCTGGGAACCCTTCACAGCAAAAGACAGGAAAGGGCAGCCCCAACCCACAGAGTAAAGGACAGAGCAAAGATGGACAGCATCAGGACAACCAGTCCAAGCCGCAAGCAAAGAAGGACACCGGAAAAACAAAGAAAGATACCGGGAAGTGGTGCGACTTCCATAAGAGCCCTTGGCATAACACTGCTGATTGCCGCTCAAAGCAGTCACTGGTGGCCGAATTGAAAGCATCTGAATCAGATGCGGGTTCTGACTCTGAGTTCGAACCAGAAAGGGGAAGACGGATCATTGACGCGGAACCCAGTGCCACTGTTGCCACCACCAAGCTCCAGCCTGATGAACCAGACGAGCCATAAGAAGGAGAACGCCTCTTCCATTCACAGATGTGGGTAAAAGGCACCCCGCTGCATTTCATCGTTGATAGCGGTAGCCAGAAGAATCTCATCTCAGCAGAGGTCGTCAAGCGCCTGGCCCTACCGACCACGCCGCACCCACAACCCTATACCATTGGATGGCTCCGCAAAGGAAGCGATCTCCGCGTCAGCCAACAGTGCCGACTGCCATACGGCATCAAGCCCTTCAAGGATGAGGTATTGTGTGATGTTGCTCCTCTCGAAGTTTCAGATGTTCTTTTGGGCCAACCTTATTTATGGAAACGTCATGCTGTATATGAGTCTAGGCCTCGTAGTGTTATTATTTCTTTGAACAGGAAATTGTACAGGATACCCGAGGCAGTACCTCCTAGTGCTATTTCCTTGATCTCTGCCAAGCAATGCAGGAAGGTCATCTCTCAGACCGGGAAATTTGTCTTCTTCGTGATTCGCTCTCAGAGTGAAAGAAAGATCGCAGCCACATCCCGGGCCTCCGCGACCGATCTATCCACACAACAGAAGCAAGTGGATAAGGTGGTGGAAGGATACTCAGATATCTTCTCCTCTCCGACCGGGGTACCCCTGCACTGCCAGGTCAAGCATCCCATCGATCTGACCCCAGGCGCACCGCTACCCAATGGGCCAGTCTATCGTCGCTCTCTGTTGGAAAACGAGGAGATCAAGAGGCAGATCCAAGAATTGCTCCACAAGGGGCACATCCGTCCCAGTTCATCACCTTGTGGGAGCCCAATCGTGCTGGTGCAGAAGAAAGATGGGACCTGGCGACTCTGCATTGATTACCGGGCCCTGAATAAAATCACAGTCCGTAACCGGTACCCGATTCCCCGAATCGACGACCTCCTTGATCAGCTCACGGGGGCCAAGTACTTCAGTAAGATTGATCTGAAGTCGGGCTACCACCAGGTCCCAATAGAACAGACAGATGTATGGAAGACTGCCTTCAAGTCAAAAGAAGGTCTTTTTGAATGGCTAGTCATGCCTTTTGGTTTGACAAATGCTCCAGCAACTTTTATGAGGATGATGGACGATATCCTACGACCTTTCACCAACAATTTTGTAGTGGTGTATCTGGATGACATCCTCATCTACAGCAAGACTTGGGAGGAACACTTGCAGCATATTCAGCAGGTTCTGCACACCTTGCGGAAGCACAAACTATATGCAAACTTGGAAAAATGCTCCTTCGGCATGGACAAGGTCCATTACTTAGGCTACATCGTTGATCGACATGGTGTGCATGTGGATCCAGCCAAGATCCAGGTCATCCGTGACTGGCCAGCCCCAACCACACTCACTGAACTTCGGAGCTTCTTGGGCCTCGCCAATTTCTATCGCCGGTTCGTGCTGGGATTCTCTCATATCGCATGGGCCCTCAGCCAAGTGACCAGGGGTGGTGGTAAGGCAAAATTTGTGTGGGGCCTGTCCCAACAACAAGCCTTCGATGAATTGAAGAAGCGTTTGTGCTCATCGCCGGTACTCTCATTACCGAACCTGCAACATCCCTTTGAGATCGAGACAGATGCTTCAGATTATGCTGTGGGTGCCGTTCTCACTCAACACGGCCACCCCGTGGCATATCACAGTGAGACACTATCAGATGCTGTTCGCAAGTACCCTACCTATGACAAAGAAATGTACTCCATTGTACAAGCCTGCCGCCAGTGGAGACATTACATTCTTGGGAAGGAGACAGTCATCCACACTGATCACAAGCCACTACAGTTCATGCAGACCCAAGGAAAGTTGCAGAATGACCGCCATCAGAAGTGGTCAACATATTTACAGCAGTTCCACCTCAACATCAAATATAAAACAGGGAGTACCAACCGAGTTGCTGACTGCCTCAGTCGACCTCCAGTCGCGGCACTTACCACGGTGCTAGACTCTTGTGGCCACGAGACCTCCGGATGGCCTCACCTCTATGAGACAGACCCTGACTTCTCCGCCACCTATCAAATGTTGGGCACCAACTCAGTGGTTGCTAATTTCCATCTTCAGGACGGGTTGTTGTGTCATCTGGGCCATCTCTGCGTTCCATCAAGCGAGCGTGCGAAGCTGATTTGGGAAGCTCACTATAGTCGGGTGGCAGGACACTTTGGCGTCGAAAAGACAGTGGCAGTGTTGCGGAAACATTTCTACTGGCCGAAACTTCGACAGGATGTCGGCAAGTATATCAGGTCCTGCACCGCTTGCGCTATTGCCAAACCGACCACTAAGAAACAGGGCCTATACACCCCTCTGCCTACTCCTTACAGGCCGTGGGAATCCATCTCAATGGACTACATGTCGGGCCTCCCGTCCACCAAGAGGGGAAACGACTGTGTTTTCGTGGTTGTTGATCGCTTTTCCAAGATGGCGATTCTAGCCGCTTGCAAGAAGAACATCACAGCAGAAGCCACTGCCAAGCTCTTCTTTGAACGAGTATGGGTACATTTTGGGATCCCACAGACCATTATCTCAGACCGTGACAGTCGGTTCCTCAGCTCATTCTGGTCAAGCCTCTGGTCACTGTTGGATACCAAGCTCACCAAATCCACTGCCTTCCACCCCCAGACCGATGGACAAACGGAGGTCGTCAACCGTATGGTCGTACATATCCTGCGCATGTACAATTCAACACACCCTCGCACATGGGATGAGAGTCTCCCCTATGTCCAACATAGCTACAACCGAGCCTTGCATAGCTCAACTGGCCACAGCCCCTTTCAGGTGGGGTTGGGATTCCAACCATTGGGCCCCATGGATGTTGCACTTCCCCTTGCGACCACCTCGGCCGAATCGTCCCCAGAAGCTGACAAAGCCGCCCGATTCATTGAACGGATCCAGCATATCCGCCAACATGTTCAGGATATTCTACAGAAGTCTAATACCAAGTACAAGCAGCGCCATGATCAACATCGGGTGCCACATAAGTTTCAGGTGGGCGACAAAGTTTGGTTGCATTTGCAGAAAGAACGCCTTACAGGGCCCCATCGAAAGCTTCGCCCACTCCGTTATGGGCCGTACACCATCACCAAGGCGGTGGGTGACAATGCTTTTGAGCTCAACATTCCCCCCTTCCTGGGTCTGCATCCAGTCTTCAACGTGGCTCTCCTTCGGCCATATTTCCCACCACTGTTAGACACCTCAGAGATAGCAGAGAAGTTGACACCAACAGAGCTCAACCCTGACTGCCTACAACAAGCATCCAGTGATCATATTGCAGACACACAGATCAAGGGCACTCGACATCAAAGGATCCAGCTTTATCGAGTTGTCAAAGCAGGGCAACTCCTGCACCAAGGCAAGTGGCTCACCCAAGGCCAAATTCAGCAGAAATTTCCTCATCTGATGGGGGAACTCAACGCAATGGAGACCATTGCTTCCTAAGGAGGGAGGATTGATCCAGGTGGATATTGGTGGCCACCCACCTTTCCAACTGGCTCAAAACAGTTTTATGGCAATTTTGGTATTGTACTATTTTTAGCAGTTTTTCGGGTCCTGAACTTCCGGGGCCATTTTGAGGCCCTAAACGACCTTTTTTGGCAATTTGGGGGGCCAAATGGTTGCCTCCGGCATGCATTTGGCCCCAGTCGAAAGTTGTAAATCTCGGATAGACCTTTCCAACGGGCTACCGAGCGCCCCAAACTGAGATCGTATGCAAAAGTTACGACCCCGGGAAGTTGATGTACTAACTTACCCAAACGGGGCCCACATGACTTTTGGCGCTTCATCTCCTAGGGTTAGGTTTTTGGATGTCTAGGGTTTCTGACATTCCTGTTTATTGTAAAAAGGCCTTGAGAGCCTCATTGTAACCTTCTTCTTGCGAAATGAGAGCAGCCGTCACATCTCTTCTCAGAGATAAGCCGCCACCATTCCAGCAAGCTTGTTTTCCGCTGCATTTTACAGTTCTACCTTATTTCCTTATTGAATAGAAAACCAGTTTTACTGTATCTCTGTTATTTTGTGTTAAGCATCTGATAATAATCTGTATTCATTTCGTTCTGCTCATAAAATCCGGATCAGTGGTATCAGAGCGGTCTGCTCCTTGTTGTCTTAATGCATGTCCCCAACGAGGTCAGGGTACAAAGAATTGGGTCTCGAGCTTGTTTCTCTTGAGGACAAAAGCTCTCGCACGCCCAAGCGACCTCTCATGGCAGGAGAAAAGAAAGATGACGGGACAGGAGATCCTATCAAAATGTTGCTTGAGGAAGCCCTCACGCAGCAGAGGAACGAGATGATGGATAATTTCGCGCAAATCCTTCGGCGACTACCAACAAGCGACGCATCTTCCTCGAGCGGAGGCGCCGCCCCCTTCAAGGTACAAATCAACTTTGATATCCCTATATTTGAAGGACAGATAGACGCAGATGCTGTAGATAAGTGGTTGAATCTACTAGAAGGGTATTTTTCTGTCCATAACTTTTCGAATAAAGAAAAGATTACTTTTGCGCTCCTCAAAGCCGTTCCCCATGTCAAAGATTGGTGGGAAACATTCTGCGAGCAAAATGACACAGAAGAAGGCTCATTATTTTCAGTCACGGCCACCTGGGAATCCTTCAGGGATGCTATTAAGGAACAATACTACCCTGTTGGAAGTTATGACGATTTGTATACCAAATGGACCACACTGCGACAAGAAAGAGACCAAGCAGTGCCAGAGTTCACAAGGATCTTCCATACCTTGCGCACCAAGCTAGGTATCAAAGAATCAGAGCGACATCTAGTGCTCAAGTATCGCGCTGGTTTGCATAGATACATCCAGACCGAAATGGAATTTCTGGACATCTCTTCCTTGGGCGCGGCCTACCGATATGCTGTCAAAATCGAGCAGAAGCTCAAACAAAAGACACGGCAATTTGGGCCTGGGAACCCTTCACAGCAAAAGACAGGAAAGGGCAGCCCCAACCCACAGAGTAAAGGACAGAGCAAAGATGGACAGCATCAGGACAACCAGTCCAAGCCGCAAGCAAAGAAGGACACCGGAAAAACAAAGAAAGATACCGGGAAGTGGTGCGACTTCCATAAGAGCCCTTGGCATAACACTGCTGATTGCCGCTCAAAGCAGTCACTGGTGGCCGAATTGAAAGCATCTGAATCAGATGCGGGTTCTGACTCTGAGTTCGAACCAGAAAGGGGAAGACGGATCATTGACGCGGAACCCAGTGCCACTGTTGCCACCACCAAGCTCCAGCCTGATGAACCAGACGAGCCAGAAGAAGGAGAACGCCTCTTCCATTCACAGATGTGGGTAAAAGGCACCCCGCTGCATTTCATCGTTGATAGCGGTAGCCAGAAGAATCTCATCTCAGCAGAGGTCGTCAAGCGCCTGGCCCTACCGACCACGCCGCACCCACAACCCTATACCATTGGATGGCTCCGCAAAGGAAGCGATCTCCGCGTCAGCCAACAGTGCCGACTGCCATACGGCATCAAGCCCTTCAAGGATGAGGTATTGTGTGATGTTGCTCCTCTCGAAGTTTCAGATGTTCTTTTGGGCCAACCTTATTTATGGAAACGTCATGCTGTATATGAGTCTAGGCCTCGTAGTGTTATTATTTCTTTGAACAGGAAATTGTACAGGATACCCGAGGCAGTACCTCCTAGTGCTATTTCCTTGATCTCTGCCAAGCAATGCAGGAAGGTCATCTCTCAGACCGGGAAATTTGTCTTCTTCGTGATTCGCTCTCAGAGTGAAAGAAAGATCGCAGCCACATCCCGGGCCTCCGCGACCGATCTATCCACACAACAGAAGCAAGTGGATAAGGTGGTGGAAGGATACTCAGATATCTTCTCCTCTCCGACCGGGGTACCCCTGCACTGCCAGGTCAAGCATCCCATCGATCTGACCCCAGGCGCACCGCTACCCAATGGGCCAGTCTATCGTCGCTCTCTGTTGGAAAACGAGGAGATCAAGAGGCAGATCCAAGAATTGCTCCACAAGGGGCACATCCGTCCCAGTTCATCACCTTGTGGGAGCCCAATCGTGCTGGTGCAGAAGAAAGATGGGACCTGGCGACTCTGCATTGATTACCGGGCCCTGAATAAAATCACAGTCCATAACCGGTACCCCGATTCCCCGAATCGACGACCTCCTTGATCAGCTCACGGGGGCCAAGTACTTCAGTAAGATTGATCTGAAGTCGGGCTACCACCAGGTCCCAATAGAACAGACAGATGTATGGAAGACTGCCTTCAAGTCAAAAGAAGGTCTTTTTGAATGGCTAGTCATGCCTTTTGGTTTGACAAATGCTCCAGCAACTTTTATGAGGATGATGGACGATATCCTACGACCTTTCACCAACAATTTTGTAGTGGTGTATCTGGATGACATCCTCATCTACAGCAAGACTTGGGAGGAACACTTGCAGCATATTCAGCAGGTTCTGCACACCTTGCGGAAGCACAAACTATATGCAAACTTGGAAAAATGCTCCTTCGGCATGGACAAGGTCCATTACTTAGGCTACATCGTTGATCGACATGGTGTGCATGTGGATCCAGCCAAGATCCAGGTCATCCGTGACTGGCCAGCCCCAACCACACTCACTGAACTTCGGAGCTTCTTGGGCCTCGCCAATTTCTATCGCCGGTTCGTGCTGGGATTCTCTCATATCGCATGGGCCCTCAGCCAAGTGACCAGGGGTGGTGGTAAGGCAAAATTTGTGTGGGGCCTGTCCCAACAACAAGCCTTCGATGAATTGAAGAAGCGTTTGTGCTCATCGCCGGTACTCTCATTACCGAACCTGCAACATCCCTTTGAGATCGAGACAGATGCTTCAGATTATGCTGTGGGTGCCGTTCTCACTCAACACGGCCACCCCGTGGCATATCACAGTGAGACACTATCAGATGCTGTTCGCAAGTACCCTACCTATGACAAAGAAATGTACTCCATTGTACAAGCCTGCCGCCAGTGGAGACATTACATTCTTGGGAAGGAGACAGTCATCCACACTGATCACAAGCCACTACAGTTCATGCAGACCCAAGGAAAGTTGCAGAATGACCGCCATCAGAAGTGGTCAACATATTTACAGCAGTTCCACCTCAACATCAAATATAAAACAGGGAGTACCAACCGAGTTGCTGACTGCCTCAGTCGACCTCCAGTCGCGGCACTTACCACGGTGCTAGACTCTTGTGGCCACGAGACCTCCGGATGGCCTCACCTCTATGAGACAGACCCTGACTTCTCCGCCACCTATCAAATGTTGGGCACCAACTCAGTGGTTGCTAATTTCCATCTTCAGGACGGGTTGTTGTGTCATCTGGGCCATCTCTGCGTTCCATCAAGCGAGCGTGCGAAGCTGATTTGGGAAGCTCACTATAGTCGGGTGGCAGGACACTTTGGCGTCGAAAAGACAGTGGCAGTGTTGCGGAAACATTTCTACTGGCCGAAACTTCGACAGGATGTCGGCAAGTATATCAGGTCCTGCACCGCTTGCGCTATTGCCAAACCGACCACTAAGAAACAGGGCCTATACACCCCTCTGCCTACTCCTTACAGGCCGTGGGAATCCATCTCAATGGACTACATGTCGGGCCTCCCGTCCACCAAGAGGGGAAACGACTGTGTTTTCGTGGTTGTTGATCGCTTTTCCAAGATGGCGATTCTAGCCGCTTGCAAGAAGAACATCACAGCAGAAGCCACTGCCAAGCTCTTCTTTGAACGAGTATGGGTACATTTTGGGATCCCACAGACCATTATCTCAGACCGTGACAGTCGGTTCCTCAGCTCATTCTGGTCAAGCCTCTGGTCACTGTTGGATACCAAGCTCACCGAATCCACTGCCTTCCACCCCCAGACCGATGGACAAACGGAGGTCGTCAACCGTATGGTCGTACATATCCTGCGCATGTACAATTCAACACACCCTCGCACATGGGATGAGAGTCTCCCCTATGTCCAACATAGCTACAACCGAGCCTTGCATAGCTCAACTGGCCACAGCCCCTTTCAGGTGGGGTTGGGATTCCAACCATTGGGCCCCATGGATGTTGCACTTCCCCTTGCGACCACCTCGGCCGAATCGTCCCCAGAAGCTGACAAAGCCGCCCGATTCATTGAACGGATCCAGCATATCCGCCAACATGTTCAGGATATTCTACAGAAGTCTAATACCAAGTACAAGCAGCGCCATGATCAACATCGGGTGCCACATAAGTTTCAGGTGGGCGACAAAGTTTGGTTGCATTTGCAGAAAGAACGCCTTACAGGGCCCCATCGAAAGCTTCGCCCACTCCGTTATGGGCCGTACACCATCACCAAGGCGGTGGGTGACAATGCTTTTGAGCTCAACATTCCCCCCTTCCTGGGTCTGCATCCAGTCTTCAACGTGGCTCTCCTTCGGCCATATTTCCCACCACTGTTAGACACCTCAGAGATAGCAGAGAAGTTGACACCAACAGAGCTCAACCCTGACTGCCTACAACAAGCATCCAGTGATCATATTGCAGACACACAGATCAAGGGCACTCGACATCAAAGGATCCAGCTTTATCGAGTTGTCAAAGCAGGGCAACTCCTGCACCAAGGCAAGTGGCTCACCCAAGGCCAAATTCAGCAGAAATTTCCTCATCTGATGGGGGAACTCAACGCAATGGAGACCATTGCTTCCTAAGGAGGGAGGATTGATCCAGGTGGATATTGGTGGCCACCCACCTTTCCAACTGGCTCAAAACAGTTTTATGGCAATTTTGGTATTGTACTATTTTTAGCAGTTTTTCGGGTCCTGAACTTCCGGGGCCATTTTGAGGCCCTAAACGACCTTTTTTGGCAATTTGGGGGGCCAAATGGATGCCTCCGGCATGCATTTGGCCCCAGTCGAAAGTTGTAAATCTCGGATAGACCTTTCCAACGGGCTACCGAGCGCCCCAAACTGAGATCGTATGCAAAAGTTACGACCCCGGGAAGTTGATGTACTAACTTACCCAAACGGGGCCCACATGACTTTTGGCGCTTCATCTCCTAGGGTTAGGTTTTTGGATGTCTAGGGTTTCTGACATTCCTGTTTATTGTAAAAAGGCCTTGAGAGCCTCATTGTAACCTTCTTCTTGCGAAATGAGAGCAGCCGTCACATCTCTTCTCAGAGATAAGCCGCCACCATTCCAGCAAGCTTGTTTTCCGCTGCATTTTACAGTTCTACCTTATTTCCTTATTGAATAGAAAACCAGTTTTACTGTATCTCTGTTATTTTGTGTTAAGCATCTGATAATAATCTGTATTCATTTCGTTCTGCTCATAAAATCCGGATCAGTGGTATCAGAGCGGTCTGCTCCTTGTTGTCTTAATGCATGTCCCCAACGAGGTCAGGGTACAAAGAATTGGGTCTCGAGCTTGTTTCTCTTGAGGACAAAAGCTCTCGCACGCCCAAGCGACCTCTCATGGCAGGAGAAAAGAAAGATGACGGGACAGGAGATCCTATCAAAATGTTGCTTGAGGAAGCCCTCACGCAGCAGAGGAACGAGATGATGGATAATTTCGCGCAAATCCTTCGGCGACTACCAACAAGCGACGCATCTTCCTCGAGCGGAGGCGCCGCCCCCTTCAAGGTACAAATCAACTTTGATATCCCTATATTTGAAGGACAGATAGACGCAGATGCTGTAGATAAGTGGTTGAATCTACTAGAAGGGTATTTTTCTGTCCATAACTTTTCGAATAAAGAAAAGATTACTTTTGCGCTCCTCAAAGCCGTTCCCCATGTCAAAGATTGGTGGGAAACATTCTGCGAGCAAAATGACACAGAAGAAGGCTCATTATTTTCAGTCACGGCCACCTGGGAATCCTTCAGGGATGCTATTAAGGAACAATACTACCCTGTTGGAAGTTATGACGATTTGTATACCAAATGGACCACACTGCGACAAGAAAGAGACCAAGCAGTGCCAGAGTTCACAAATATCTTCCATACCTTGCGCACCAAGCTAGGTATCAAAGAATCAGAGCGACATCTAGTGCTCAAGTATCGCAGTGGTTTGCATAGATACATCCAGACCGAAATGGAATTTCTGGACATCTCTTCCTTGGGCGCGGCCTACCGATATGCTGTCAAAATCGAGCAGAAGCTCAAACAAAAGACACGGCAATTTGGGCCTGGGAACCCTTCACAGCAAAAGACAGGAAAGGGCAGCCCCAACCCACAGAGTAAAGGACAGAGCAAAGATGGACAGCATCAGGACAACCAGTCCAAGCCGCAAGCAAAGAAGGACACCGGAAAAACAAAGAAAGATACCGGGAAGTGGTGCGACTTCCATAAGAGCCCTTGGCATAACACTGTTGATTGCCGCTCAAAGCAGTCACTGGTGGCCGAATTGAAAGCATCTGAATCAGATGCGGGTTCTGACTCTGAGTTCGAACCAGAAAGGGGAAGACGGATCATTGACGCGGAACCCAGTGCCACTGTTGCCACCACCAAGCTCCAGCCTGATGAACCAGACGAGCCAGAAGAAGGAGAACGCCTCTTCCATTCACAGATGTGGGTAAAAGGCACCCCGCTGCATTTCATCGTTGATAGCGGTAGCCAGAAGAATCTCATCTCAGCAGAGGTCGTCAAGCGCCTGGCCCTACCGACCACGCCGCACCCACAACCCTATACCATTGGATGGCTCCGCAAAGGAAGCGATCTCCGCGTCAGCCAACAGTGCCGACTGCCATACGGCATCAAGCCCTTCAAGGATGAGGTATTGTGTGATGTTGCTCCTCTCGAAGTTTCAGATGTTCTTTTGGGCCAACCTTATTTATGGAAACGTCATGCTGTATATGAGTCTAGGCCTCGTAGTGTTATTATTTCTTTGAACAGGAAATTGTACAGGATACCCGAGGCAGTACCTCCTAGTGCTATTTCCTTGATCTCTGCCAAGCAATGCAGGAAGGTCATCTCTCAGACCGGGAAATTTGTCTTCTTCGTGATTCGCTCTCAGAGTGAAAGAAAGATCGCAGCCACATCCCGGGCCTCCGCGACCGATCTATCCACACAACAGAAGCAAGTGGATAAGGTGGTGGAAGGATACTCAGATATCTTCTCCTCTCCGACCGGGGTACCCCTGCACTGCCAGGTCAAGCATCCCATCGATCTGACCCCAGGCGCACCGCTACCCAATGGGCCAGTCTATCGTCGCTCTCTGTTGGAAAACGAGGAGATCAAGAGGCAGATCCAAGAATTGCTCCACAAGGGGCACATCCGTCCCAGTTCATCACCTTGTGGGAGCCCAATCGTGCTGGTGCAGAAGAAAGATGGGACCTGGCGACTCTGCATTGATTACCGGGCCCTGAATAAAATCACAGTCCGTAACCGGTACCCGATTCCCCGAATCGACGACCTCCTTGATCAGCTCACGGGGGCCAAGTACTTCAGTAAGATTGATCTGAAGTCGGGCTACCACCAGGTCCCAATAGAACAGACAGATGTATGGAAGACTGCCTTCAAGTCAAAAGAAGGTCTTTTTGAATGGCTAGTCATGCCTTTTGGTTTGACAAATGCTCCAGCAACTTTTATGAGGATGATGGACGATATCCTACGACCTTTCACCAACAATTTTGTAGTGGTGTATCTGGATGACATCCTCATCTACAGCAAGACTTGGGAGGAACACTTGCAGCATATTCAGCAGGTTCTGCACACCTTGCGGAAGCACAAACTATATGCAAACTTGGAAAAATGCTCCTTCGGCATGGACAAGGTCCATTACTTAGGCTACATCGTTGATCGACATGGTGTGCATGTGGATCCAGCCAAGATCCAGGTCATCCGTGACTGGCCAGCCCCAACCACACTCACTGAACTTCGGAGCTTCTTGGGCCTCGCCAATTTCTATCGCCGGTTCGTGCTGGGATTCTCTCATATCGCATGGGCCCTCAGCCAAGTGACCAGGGGTGGTGGTAAGGCAAAATTTGTGTGGGGCCTGTCCCAACAACAAGCCTTCGATGAATTGAAGAAGCGTTTGTGCTCATCGCCGGTACTCTCATTACCGAACCTGCAACATCCCTTTGAGATCGAGACAGATGCTTCAGATTATGCTGTGGGTGCCGTTCTCACTCAACACGGCCACCCCGTGGCATATCACAGTGAGACACTATCAGATGCTGTTCGCAAGTACCCTACCTATGACAAAGAAATGTACTCCATTGTACAAGCCTGCCGCCAGTGGAGACATTACATTCTTGGGAAGGAGACAGTCATCCACACTGATCACAAGCCACTACAGTTCATGCAGACCCAAGGAAAGTTGCAGAATGACCGCCATCAGAAGTGGTCAACATATTTACAGCAGTTCCACCTCAACATCAAATATAAAACAGGGAGTACCAACCGAGTTGTTGACTGCCTCAGTCGACCTCCAGTCGCGGCACTTACCACGGTGCTAGACTCTTGTGGCCACGAGACCTCCGGATGGCCTCACCTCTATGAGACAGACCCTGACTTCTCCGCCACCTATCAAATGTTGGGCACCAACTCAGTGGTTGATAATTTCCATCTTCAGGACGGGTTGTTGTGTCATCTGGGCCATCTCTGCGTTCCATCAAGCGAGCGTGCGAAGCTGATTTGGGAAGCTCACTATAGTCGGGTGGCAGGACACTTTGGCGTCGAAAAGACAGTGGCAGTGTTGCGGAAACATTTCTACTGGCCGAAACTTCGACAGGATGTCGGCAAGTATATCAGGTCCTGCACCGCTTGCGCTATTGCCAAACCGACCACTAAGAAACAGGGCCTATACACCCCTCTGCCTACTCCTGACAGGCCGTGGGAATCCATCTCAATGGACTACATGTCGGGCCTCCCGTCCACCAAGAGGGGAAACGACTGTGTTTTCGTGGTTGTTGATCGCTTTTCCAAGATGGCGATTCTAGCCGCTTGCAAGAAGAACATCACAGCAGAAGCCACTGCCAAGATCTTCTTTGAACGAGTATGGGTACATTTTGGGATCCCACAGACCATTATCTCAGACCGTGACAGTCGGTTCCTCAGCTCATTCTGGTCAAGCCTCTGGTCACTGTTGGATACCAAGCTCACCAAATCCACTGCCTTCCACCCCCAGACCGATGGACAAACGGAGGTCGTCAACCGTATGGTCGTACATATCCTGCGCATGTACAATTCAACACACCCTCGCACATGGGATGAGAGTCTCCCCTATGTCCAACATAGCTACAACCGAGCCTTGCATAGCTCAACTGGCCACAGCCCCTTTCAGGTGGGGTTGGGATTCCAACCATTGGGCCCCATGGATGTTGCACTTCCCCTTGCGACCACCTCGGCCGAATCGTCCCCAGAAGCTGACAAAGCCGCCCGATTCATTGAACGGATCCAGCATATCCGCCAACATGTTCAGGATATTCTACAGAAGTCTAATACCAAGTACAAGCAGCGCCATGATCAACATCGGGTGCCACATAAGTTTCAGGTGGGCGACAAAGTTTGGTTGCATTTGCAGAAAGAACGCCTTACAGGGCCCCATCGAAAGCTTCGCCCACTCCGTTATGGGCCGTACACCATCACCAAGGCGGTGGGTGACAATGCTTTTGAGCTCAACATTCCCCCCTTCCTGGGTCTGCATCCAGTCTTCAACGTGGCTCTCCTTCGGCCATATTTCCCACCACTGTTAGACACCTCAGAGATAGCAGAGAAGTTGACACCAACAGAGCTCAACCCTGACTGCCTACAACAAGCATCCAGTGATCATATTGCAGACACACAGATCAAGGGCACTCGACATCAAAGGATCCAGCTTTATCGAGTTGTCAAAGCAGGGCAACTCCTGCACCAAGGCAAGTGGCTCACCCAAGGCCAAATTCAGCAGAAATTTCCTCATCTGATGGGGGAACTCAACGCAATGGAGACCATTGCTTCCTAAGGAGGGAGGATTGATCCAGGTGGATATTGGTGGCCACCCACCTTTCCAACTGGCTCAAAACAGTTTTATGGCAATTTTGGTATTGTACTATTTTTAGCAGTTTTTCGGGTCCTGAACTTCCGGGGCCATTTTGAGGCCCTAAACGACCTTTTTTGGCAATTTGGGGGGCCAAATGGTTGCCTCCGGCATGCATTTGGCCCCAGTTGAAAGTTGTAAATCTCGGATAGACCTTTCCAACGGGCTACCGAGCGCCCCAAACTGAGATCGTATGCAAAAGTTACGACCCCGGGAAGTTGATGTACTAACTTACCCAAACGGGGCCCACATGACTTTTGGCGCTTCATCTCCTAGGGTTAGGTTTTTGGATGTCTAGGGTTTCTGACATTCCTGTTTATTGTAAAAAGGCCTTGAGAGCCTCATTGTAACCTTCTTCTTGCGAAATGAGAGCAGCCGTCACATCTCTTCTCAGAGATAAGCCGCCACCATTCCAGCAAGCTTGTTTTCCGCTGCATTTTACAGTTCTACCTTATTTCCTTATTGAATAGAAAACCAGTTTTACTGTATCTCTGTTATTTTGTGTTAAGCATCTGATAATAATCTGTATTCATTTCGTTCTGCTCATAAAATCCGGATCAATAACCCTCCAGGTTAAACTTTTGATTCACCTCATACTTGATCCCATAGTCAATTGTACCCTTCAGGTACCTCAGAATATGCTCTGCAGCTATCAGGTGAACATGTCTCAGATCTGTCAAGTACTGGCTCAAAGTGTTCACCGCAAAGCAGATATATGGTCTTGTATTTGTCAAGTACATCAAGGACCCAATCATCTGACGATACATCGTAGCATCAACCGACTCAGATGAAGCATCACACAAAAGCTTCAGGTTCAGTGCCATAGGTGTGGCCATGGCCTTGCAGTCCATCATCCCGAACCTCTCAGGATCTCTACTGCATACTTCCCTTGTCCAAGTAAGATTCCATCTGTACTCTGCCACACCTCCATACCAAAAAAGTAGTGCATCATACCCAAGTCCTTCATCTCTAACTCGGAAGCAAGCTTCCTCTTTTGGCCATATTTGACCATAGGACTTTTCTAGTTAGACATATCATCAATCAAAGTAAGAAGCATAATATGCCTAAACCCCTGATTACTCAAACCTATAACTTCATGAATAATCATTATAAATCATACCAAGTATACTTATATAAGAGATCCTATCACAAGGTAGGATTCTAACTTGATATAGGAAAAACATACCTGGATTAATATGTTAGCTGGTTATGTCTAACATACCCACATGATGTCTTCTTGTTCTCTTAAATGACTTTTTCTAGTGACCTGCATATCTCATAAGTTAACCATTGTGGAACCAAATTATACATACCTTGTAAGTAGAGCTTCTATGTGATCCATGACTATGGATGAGTCTTTTGTCTTCATGTCACCATGGTCATATGTTCTTGATCTAGAACTTGATTTGTCTTTCTAGATGTACCTTTCATATTAGCGGACAACATCATCCTCATACAACACCACAATGCATTAGTACAATCATAAGTGTCAAAACCCTAATCAATGAATATCTGAATTCATAATTTTATAAAGGTGATACGACAAGTCTAAAGTTAATCAAGATTGTACTAACCTTAATGAAGACAAACATACCATAAACTTAATCATGAACAGATCTCGAAACATACCTGGATAATTCACACCTGTCGAGATTGCTTGTAATCTTCTTATGTAAGGTCTTAGCCTCATCTCCCTCTGAAATATGAACTTCTTCACTTATGCAGGTGCCCAATCGATTCTCTTCTAGAATTAACCCAATCCACTTTGATTTGTTGAAACTGGATCTGGAGCTGGATTAGGGTTTGTCAGAGAAACCCTAAAAATTCAAACTTTGAATTTCAAACTTCTGAAAGGATAGAAAGATGCGCCTTTCTGAGCTGGTCAAGCTGGTATACTCAGAATTTGAAAACTGCAAAGTTTCACCCCTCAAAATTTCCTTTTAGATTTCCAGATTCACTGGGAGGACCCTGAATTAGGGTTTGATTTTCCTGGAGCTTCACCCCACCAAATAGTTTGATCCAAAGCCCTAAACTTTGATTTTTTCAAGGATCTTCCAGCTATGGTCACAGATTTCAAAAATTCTCATTTTTGCAGAAGCCCTAATTTTCCACTTTTCCGATCAAAGTCTCGAACTAGGGTTTGATCAAGCCCGGCCTTCTGCCCAACCAAAAAGTTTGATCTTGGTCTCTAAATTTCTATTTTTATGAGGAGCATCCAGCCTTGGTCTCCTATACAAAAAATTCCAACATTCTCTGAAACCCTAAATTCCCGAAGCCATGAATGAAGGTGCTCAAAATCCAATTATGTTTTGACAGAAATATGCAACTGATTGTTTCTGGTGTAACTCCGAAATTTTAGATCTATAGGGTCTGAAAATGCTTCCTGTTGTAGCCTGGCCTGTTACCTTTCCAACCCCATAGGTCTGACCTCAAATGGATTCTCTGAGAGAGAGTTATTCCAAGTGTCGCAACGTGACCTGTTTATGGGATAAAAGAGGAGAGCAAACTTGTATGGAGTGCCACGTGTCACTGGTCCAATTTCGGTGTCTGAAAATCGTACATGTGAAATTACAGTCCGTGACCTACCTGCCACTATTTACAAAATTGCATTTGGAGTTTCCTAGCCCACGTTATGACCTTTTTTCCTAGGTCACCTGTTTATGACTGAGATCTGAAAGAGGCAGAAACCCTATATTGTACAGATCATAAATATGAAAGTACAACGAATTAGAGGCTCTCCTTCGGTAACAAGGTACATGGGGATCGTATATTTGACCTGTAATATTTTCAGATCCTGAAAATTTTCCAAAATGAATTTATAGCAAAAGTTCTACAATGACTGGTTTTTGCTATATCAAGCCCTAGCTTCTCAAGTGCAACAAGTGTCATAAATGCCATACCATGCCTTATTTCAGGCTAGCTCTGAGACCATGTTAGATTTTCAGAATTTAATTCAATATTATCTAGGATCTTAACTGAGAGAACAACATGTACAGCATATCAAACATGGACACAATAATGCAAGCACACAAGAGACACAGAGTTTCACCAGGGAAAACCAAGAAGGTGAAAAACCCCGCAACTTCCTCAGAGATAGATAGAGCCATGATACAAAACCCAAGCCTAAGAGATATATTACTAGCAACAGCTTCTCCTCCTCCACTAGTGCGCCACTCTCTAATGAGTGTATAAGTGAGAAGTGAATGATCAAATAGAGTGCCTCCCGCACTCTATTTATACTTGACTTGACTTGCCTAATAACCTTTACTAGGTCGGCCTTAACTTAACCACATAACATAATGCTGACAGGGACGACCCCCAATAGGGTGGTCTAATAACCCTTTAACCCACATGACTTATACAGGGCTGACCCCAACAAGTTGGTCTAATAACCCATCAAGTATAAGTTACGACACTTACAATATAAATGACGACACTTCTGTATAGAGGAATAATAACATCTCTATAGGAATACAAACACTTCTGTATAGAGGAATAATAACATCTCTATAGGAATATAATATACATATATGAAATACATTCCGAAGTTACAAATACATCAACAGGGAGAAGTTATGGATTTGCCAAAACAATGTTTTAGGCAGATTGGACCAAGTCTAGGAAAGTGCAAAAATTGTCTAAGTGTAAAATCACTAAAACTGCCTAAGTCACCTCAGTAAAATGCCCGCCATCTCTTGTGGTTGATGTGTTAAATCATTTTGAGAGTATGGATCTATAGAATGTTGTATGGTGCATCCAACCATATCAATGGTTTGTCCAAAGAGTTTTCGTAGGTGAAGATATTGATCTGCCAAAACTGCCTTCCAGACTAAATTGCACTACTCTAGTAAAATGCCCGCCGAGGAGAGAGAAAGAAGCTTCAGAGGATGAAATTGGTCTTGATGGAATCACCTTGTTGGCCTCTACCCATTGGGTGTCTCACACTTCAAATGTGATGAAAATAAAAATCTCATCATGTTGACCTAGGGTTTGACAATTTTGTCTAAGTATTGAATTAACAGTTTGGAAGTCTATTTTCAAATGCCCGCAGATGATGTGTGTGTATCAAAAAGTTCAAAAGGTGACATGGATCTGGTCCTTGACACCTTGTTGAGGTGGCTATCCATCCATACTTTCATTTTTCCTTATGATGGTCATATATCCAAAAGATCAATCTGCCAAAAGTAGGAAAAATATTATTTTGCATATTAAGAACTAAAGAAAAATTGGTTGTGTTAAGATAAGAAAGTTGAAAAGGCATTTGGAAATGCCCGCCAAAGAGTGTCCTTGTGCTGATAATTTTTTCAGATGACATGGGCATGTTCCTTGTTGATCTGGCCATCCAGCTATGGTATCAGTTCCCTCCTTGGTGCTCTCACGTGCGAGCTATTGGTCTCCCAAAAGCGGAGAAAAACTTGATTATTTATAAAAAGGATTAAGGGTTAAAAGCTTCATTATGCCTGCATGGGCTAAACAAATTCCCACAAGGGATAAAAGATGCCCGCAACGGTTTATCTAGGCCCACAAGGGCTGAGGTTAACCCCACATAGGCTTAGGGATGCCCGCGGGGAGTGAAGTTAAGCCCGCGGGGGCTTAATTAACGATGCCCGCAGAGGCTAAGGTAAAGCCCGCAGGGGCTTAGGGATTCCTGCAGAGGGTGAAGTTAAGCTCGCAGGGGCTTAAGGATGCCCGCAAGGGCTTAGATTAAGCCCGCAGAGGCTTAGGGGATACCCTTAGGAGGTAAGGTTAATCCTGCATGGGATTAATTAGGATCCCCGCTGGGGCTTAATTAGGATGCCCGCAGCGGCTTAATTAGGATGCCCGCAAGGGGCTTGCCCGCTTATGCCCACAAAGAGGCAAGGGTCATAGGGTTGTTTCCCGCATAGGGAGAGCCCAGATGGATGAAGCCCGCAGGCCTAAGAAATCCAAAGAATTTTTTTTTAATTAATTAAAAATATGAAATAAACAGAATCACAAATTAAATAAAAGATTAATTATCAGATTTGAAGAGGCACGGTAACGAAAAGGCATGAGCACAATTTGAAGAGATGCAAGGTTTAAAAGATGAAGAATATATATAGCAAATGTGTCGAAAATTGTCTTAAAATTATGTATTTATAAATCGACGATCGTCTATCTATCGACGCTAATGCATGAGTTGACCCACGCGTAAAAAGCCAAGAGCCATTGGAAGCTGGCATTGGTTTGGCAAGTGTGCAAAGATAGCCATAGGTCGTCGATATAGAGACGAAAGTTCGTCGAAAATTTTAAAAAACGTCGATATTGCCACGGGTTTTCCGCCATGATAAAAAAAAATGAAAGGACATCTTAAATTTCATTGTATTAATCCACGAATGTTCAAAATGTGGAAATATTTCGTGGAAAAATCTGCCTAAATGTACTAGTGTGTAGATACTTCTAACAACGCACAATTTAAACACTCAGGTCGCAACATTGTCATGCTCAGGTCACGACCACCATACTCATCTCAATACTTACCCTGAATGTAGAGAGAGGACACAAGTCCATGCATGTTGAGTTGTGAGGCACTAGACTATTGGCTTGGAGTAGTCACTTGTGAAAATAAGGGCATGCCGTTGAAGAAGCTCGAGAATGCAAAAAAGTATGTATATTGCACACCAAGATAAGGTCAACTTATTTGTGGGAGGTCGAGAGAGCTAGGGAAATACTGGCGCAGATAGGGTAAGACAATGTTGAGAATAAACGTTTGAGGAAAATAGGTTTTTGGGCCTAGAGAGGAAATATTCTCCTCAGAGGCGTAAACCTGAGAGGACTAAGACAGAAGGGTAGATGGAGGAGATGTAGATAACTGAAGGAGGTGGTGCCAGGGAGTAGACAAAGGAATCTAGGGAGAATGCAGGGTTGGAAAAGCAACAAAAAACAGGACTAGAAGAAAATAACCAAGCTAGCGAAGCAGAGGTGTGGCAGACATTGTAGAGTAGAAGGGACAAGATTTATGGCAGAGCCTAGATATGATACCATTGATGGAAATAACTCTTATATCATTGGTTTTATTGAACGAGATAGACTTGTTTATACAAGAGAAGTGACCTTTGGTTTCATATTCCAAAGGTACGTTTATGACTCTTAATATTCCCTATGATAGCTAATTTTTACATTATTTGCATTTTCACCTTAATCACGTAGGATTAGGCTTCCAACAATTTTTTAGTTAAATTTTGTCATTTCCTGCTTCCCTAACGAAGTAGTGGCTAAAAGTGGACACATACCTTGACGTGGTCGAAATCAATAATAAATCTAGCTTCCAAAATCCTAATTTCTCCACTAAGCAACCAAGGAAATGGATGGAATACACATTGGATCTAGATATTTCTCTTTTGTGCCTATAAAAGAATCCCTCGGGGTTGCCATTTCATGTGTCCATTTTCATTCACAAAACACATTGTCATGTTGTTGGATTTCTTACATATTTAAATAAAAGGATACCATACCATGCTGTCTACTTTTTCCACTAGGGAGATCTACCTATGACACTAGGATGGAGATTGGAAGTCACAAAAGGAGTTTCACAAACCTTCATTAGACAAGATGTGGAGGTCCCATATCCTCTACAAATTGTACCAAGGTGTGACTCTATAAACACTCTTTGTGATATTAATGAAAAACACATTCTTTTACTTGATACATTATATCTTGGCGATCTATGTTTGCATCTTGGTTTGAGAGTGTGGATCTATAGTTAGCTTTGTTTTAGTTGTTTTATTTTGAATTTATAATATGTTGCCAAGGATTGCACAACCCCTTGGTGGGTTCTCTTTTGAACACATCTATGAGAAATCACATACAAAAAAATTTGGTCACCATACTAGGGATGGATCCATAATCCACCCCCGGTTGTGTTTAGATCGTCATTTCTAACCCCATTTTTAAGTGTTTTAGTAGGATCTAGTTGTGTTTGCTTGTCGTTTGTTGTCCACTAGTCATCAGTAGGTACCCTGGCCGAAAACCACTACTTTTTGGTCACATCCGAAAGCATTTTGCTTAGTTTTCATCTATTTTAGGTCTTGGTCGCAAGTTTTTGAGTATATCCAATGACCTTGGTCATGGCCTTCACTTTTAAAGTTGATACAGTAGATCATGATTGGTTCTAGATTCTCCTTTTCCCTGTTTGTTCGGTTTTTTTTATTTTCGGTGTGTTTACAAATATGTCATTTTTACTATTTATGACTTGATTTCTTGATATAGTGGTCGATTTGTTCTCCTTTAGATAATATAGGTGAAGAAAAAGATCAAGAGATACAAGCTTTTTTCCATATTTAGGGTTTGTTTTGGAGTAACCATTTAGCCTCATTTTTCACATTTTAGCAAGGAGATTTACTGAATCAAAGTTGTTGGTTGATTGAATGGTTTTGTTTAAAGCAAGTTTTTGTTGTTGGTTAAGATCCTCCTCTCATTTCCTTCTAGATTCGTCATTAGTTAGCTACCTTGTTTGCATGCATACTTGGAATTGTTATTTGTTTGATTGCAGTCCCTTGGATTTTTGAGAAATCTTAGATATGTTTCAAGAAAAAACACTATTAGTTTAGTATTGAAAATTGTCTTGTTTTTCTCTTCATTACTATACAAGAATTTACATTTCCTTCTCATTTTCTTTACTAGTTGTACACACCACTTATGCACACACCTTTCACACCTTATTCTAAACATCACTTGGTTCTTGACTCCAAGTGGAGCCTAAAAATTAACCATAATATAAACACATTAAATTCCCTCACTTGAGGGCCAAAAGAATATGGTACTTAGGTTAGGACTTTGGGGATAGGTATTCAAACAACTCTCCTTAGTTACTATACATTTGAGACATAGTGGTTGGATTTATAGGGAACCAAAATCCTCCACTATTGGACACAATCGAGACCAATTTATTAGTAGGCCCATCCTTTCAAGGTGGTATGTGTTGAGACCGGAACCAAAGGGTTGATTGGGAACCTTTCCCTTTCAAATCCTAAAGAACATTCGGATCATGGATTTTTAGCCAAAAGTGTAGCAAACCTATTGAACATGTTTGAGAATGAGGTAGCCTAGAGACAATTCTATTACGTATCTTACCTAGAGGTGGCTCTCCTAGGTGGGAGGGAACCTAGGGAAGAAATCAGCAAGTTGACCGAAGTTGCCCCCAATAACTTTCTCTATAAGTATCCTATCCACACCTTCACTCACTTACTTGGTGGGATTGATGCCCCTTGTTCGAATTTCTACTTCTTTTTTGGTAGTGGACTTGGGAACCCTCTCTTTGAAAAATATTTTAGAGAGATTTATTTTTCACATAATTTTGTTTATTGTAGTTCTCCTTGTAGAGCTAGTGTGTCTTTTCTTGTTATAGGGTGTTCATTTCATTTTTTTCTTTTTGTCTATATTAGATCACATGGTGCACCCATGCTACGCTTGTTATTTGATTTAGCACCATAATCAGATTTGATATCATTGATTTGAGCATCTCTTTCATTACCCTTACTTTATAATTACATTGTTGGATTAGTGTTCCTAAATCTTGTCTCCATAGCTCCCTCAAGGTACTCTCGTAGACTTCAAGTACATCCCCCTCTATATTAGATCTTAGACCATGGCATTAGTCCATCTTAACATGTGTTAGCCAAACAACCTTTGTCCCCTCTTGATTCCTCATCAGATTCATTGGATTTTGGCTCCTCACAACCCGGATCACCATCCTATCCCTGTCCCTCTATCCACTTTGACAACCCAACATGTAACATGTCTCAGAATATTCCTACTATAGGTGGAGGACCCACTGGTCGAGCTAGCCTTGATCTATCCCTTGGAGGGAATGTAAATGCAAATATTGGGTTCCTCAACCGCCCTACCTACTACAAGCCTACCCATTATGGCTAGTATCAAACTTCCCGACCTAACAAGGCTAACCAATGATCCCATCCTACATGATATTGTTATACCCTTATTTACCACCTTAGAGGCTCATTGGAGATCCCACTTCATTGCCTATATGAGACACTTACCTTTCTATCTTTTTTTGGCCTCATTTTGCCAACTTTTTGTCCACCATCGCCCTATGTATACTTCTAGCGGGATGATGTTTAGTATGCCATCCCTCCCTGTGCTCCATGCATGCTTGCAAGGGGGTGACACCATCACTCACTGCATGTCTTGGTGGGGGATATGGTCCACCTATCCTTGAGTTTTGGGCATCATTTTGAGTGGATCATGTGCATGACTTGGCTCCAATTCACCTAGCATGGAAATTCACACAATAGCTTGAGCCCATCCATCACCTGGAGTCTAGATTAATCCTCCACTCACCTATTTAATGAATCCATTTTATGAGAAAGGGGAGACTCTTGATATGTATTGTTATGCTAGTGAAATCATCATGATTCTCTCAACCATTGTGATCAACCTATTGTATGCAACCTAGGAAGGTCTTGGATCAAGAATATTGAAAGAGATTTGCATCATCAACACAAGGTAATCTATGATGTATGTCTCTTGTTATAACTCAATATAGACATGTGATTTTCCCCCCTCCTATCATGTTGTTCATGGATGATGATTATGGTTATTTGTTATAGATCTGTATAATCCATAACACATATATATTGGATTTGTTATTTCTTGTGTAATATAGATTAGATCTTGTTTATGCTAGCTTAGATCTATGTTTATATGTTTTTTTAATGCACCCTTTATATGTCAAGAGGTTTGTGAGAAAGGTTTTGATGTTTCTTTGGGTGTAGGATGATTGGCTAAGTGGAGCTGGACTTAGAGTAAGGATTATCAGGTCCGCAACAGCTGAGGATTATCTGCACCAAGAACCTCTTTTGTCTAAGGTATGTCACCTTCCTTTCTCTCTCTTCTTACATAATTGCATGAAAGTGGATCTATAGATCTAGTTCTTAGATAGTCATGTCTAGTGGGAAAATCACATTTGGTTTATCCTACCATATGAAAGTAATAAAATTTCAATATAGCTCTTTACTATCAAGTAACCACATCAATATATCTTAACAACAAGCTTAGTATCTAGTAATTTAGGCAAACGAGATATGATATTCTAATAGTTAAAACACTTTTAGACACACAATAAGAATCTTAATATCGTGAAGATAAGGATATTCAAATCATTTATCTATTGTTGAAATTACTTAACCATATTAAAAGACTACTTCATATTCATATGAAAGCTAAGAGAACTATTTATTTTTAATGATATTTTATTAAGAGGGAATGATATAGAGAGAAGAATAAACAAGAATGGTAAGCCAAAGGTAAGCTGCCAGTAAGATGCCAAAGGTAATGTAATGGCAAAATCAAACCTTAATATTATATATTTTGCAAATGATAATAACAATTGAAGTAAAACAAATACAATATATACCACCAACCTTCAATTCATTAGGAAATCAAAAACAACCAAGATTTTGATAGTACTTAAACACATCAACAAGTAAAAATCGTTTCTCATGGCACCATGATAAAATCCATAGTAGTAAATTGCAATTTTCCATTGTCGAGTGACACAGGGCCATGGGCCCTCTTATATTAAACTCTAAAAAAACACAAACTATTAGGCAAAGGGTGTACAATGGGGGCATGGCATATTTATTATGGCTAGGAACTTTCATGACATAATAAAAGGTATAATCCTTGACACTATGGATGAGTGAAGTGATGAGGCAATGGCCACCATGTTAAGATGCATGTGCATATATATTTTTGTAAAGGAGATAGGGTATAATGTGTGGAATATTGTTGGAATACAAAAGGTTTATAAGTGGGAATGGATGGTGGGTCTTTTGAATTTTGCTTAATTAAATAAGTGCTAGCTTTTACTGTTTAATTTAAAGATAATTAAATTGTATTTCAAAAGAGTAAAAGCAGTGTAATATGAATAAATGAATAAGTTATTGGATACTTTATTACTTTCTCATATTTGGTTGTACATTAATATACTCCTTATAAAAAAGGTATTTAGGTACAATTAATATAGTTCTTGAATAACAAAAATATTTAGATAAAATTAGATATTAAAAGTAGCCAACGATTAAATGAATTTGTGCATATACTTTTAACAAAAGTGTTACTTTTATTAGGGTTGGTTTGGATACAATGATAATACAAGCATGTCCTTATCATTGATAGTCACTATGGGGAATTTGAGATGCACATATATAATACCTATATATTATTAAATTAGACCCCAAGCTCTCACTAGTCCAACTTATATTGCACCGAGAGTACTGAGGTGCTTACCTACAGCCAAGTCAATGGAGTAGGTTAAATATCATCGAGCATTCTTCCATTTCCGATAAGTTATTTAAAGAAATCTGACAATGGATAATTACAACTTTGACAATGAAACTTTACAATTTCATAAATTTAAATGTTGCGAATGGATTCAAAGACTGCCCTACATCCATCTGTAGCGTTAAAATCCGATAATGGATAATCCAACAAAATTTGACAATGTATAATTGTAATTTTAACAATAAAATTTTACAATTTCGTAAATTTTAACGATGTTGATGGATTCACTAAGGGGGTCTCTGAATCCAGATGGATTCAGGGACTCCCTTAGTCATTGCAAACTAATTAGGTCTATCATTACGTCAATTACGATAATGACATATCTAGATACGTATAGAAACATGTTATATGTAATTATAAAATCATATATTATATTATATATAGACACTCTTAAATTGTGCGTGACATATAAGGAAATATTTGATAATTAGGACATCTTATATAAATATTAACTTAGATTGTCTAGTCATATTTTTTATCCCATGAGTAAATTAATCATATTTTTTATCCCGTGGCTAAATTAGTCATTTATCTCAGTCATGTATAGTTGTAACCATTTAAAAATGCTCAAATTTGGTAATATTTCACTTTAAAACATGTGGGGACCACCTTTTTTAGTGGTTTAGTCATTTATTTCACATGGTGACCAACTTTTTTGGCCGCCTGGTCATTTATCACCCATTTTTCTACTACTGAACCCTCAAAAAGTTTGGATTTTAAAGAAAAAGATTCAGAGAGAAAATCCTGCAATAATGCTTATTCAAGAAACTAAATGCTCGGAGGAATAGCTCAAAGAAGTAGGAAGGAAAGCCTGGCATGGGTGTGAAGTAGTACGGGTCGATGCAGTTGGGATTGTTGGAGGCCTGGGCATCCTCTAGAACCCTAATAAGATTACCCTAAGCAACTTTCTAGCCACTCCACAATCAATATTTGTTGAATTCCAAGTGATTGGTTTTCCAATAAGAGGAGTTCTCACAAATGTTTATGGACCCAATATTTCCCAGCAGAAGGTGGGGTTTTTTAAACTCTCTGAGAAGGCTCCACCATTGGGTGGTAGATCAACATTGGTTAATTGGAGGATATTTCAATATGATAACCTCCCTATATGAAAAGAAGGGGGGAAGGAGACAGTTGGATCTGGAAAATAATCTTTTTGGTGAATTCATTGAAGAATTGAATCTAGTGGATATCGTTACCGGGAACAACACCTTTACCTGGAATAAAAAGAGAGGTGGGGACCATAATTTTGCCTCTTCTCTCGACTGATTCCTTGTCTCATACTCTATTATGGATCTAGGAAGTGATCTGTCAGCTCTAGTCGTTCCCTCGACTAGTTCATACCATTGGCCTGTCACCTTGCTTTGGAGTGGGTTGGGGTCACAGATTGGGAAACCTTTCTGTTATGAGCAATTATGGCTCAACCACCCGAACTTCAAATCTCAAGTGAAACAATGGTGGAAGTAATTATACCAGGGGGAGGGTCATAGCATGTACTAGTTCCAACAAAAGCTAAAAGCTCTTAAAGTAAAAATTAAGAAGTAAAACAAGGAAGAATTTGGAAGAAATTTAGAACGGAGACTGGAAGAGATCCAAATGCAAGGTATGAGGGAAGGGTTTTCTCTTGAGCTGCGAGAAGAATATTCTCATGCCATTGCTCAACTGATGGAAAATGAAAGGTAGGAGGAAATCTTGTGGTGGCAAAATTCTAGGGTGACCTGGCTCAAGGAAGGTGAAAGAAATTCAAAAACAAATCATCGTTCCACAATCCAGCAACACTACTAGAACAAGATCGTGATGCTAAAAAATGTGGCTGGTGAATGATTGGATACCAAGGAGTACATTGAGGGGAACTCCTACACTTCTTCCAGTATATAATGAAGGATCCTTGTCTGGACAGAAGTGGGGACATTGAAAGAATCACCAAACATATCCCTTCTTTGGTCACTGAGGCTCATAATGAATTACTAATGAAATCGATGTATGTTGGAAAAACAGGATCGCAGAGCAAAAACAATAAACAGAAATTCAAATATAATCACACACACATTACAAGAGAGACACAGATATATCGTGGTTCACCCCAACTTGGGCTACGTCCACACTGAAGTTGCCAGTCCTTATTATTATTCCGTCTAGCGAAGTGAAGGGATACAACCTGCAGCACAACCGCTATACTTCCTCTTCACTGTCTCACGGTCTCTCTTCTTGATCTCACAGATATTTACAATGCATAATACCTAATTCATCAACCCTAGCCGTGTTACAATGTCTTTCTTTTATAAGGGAAATACAATGGGAAAATACCATGGGTTACCCAAAACCATGGGCCCGAAAACTGGTGGCGAAAATAGCCCCAAAAATTTTCCTCGGGGGCGCTGCCAGGATCATAACCAAACCTGGGGTACGGACACGGCTGAATAATAATATCTCTAAATCTAGAGATCAGGCTCCACAACCAACAATCTCCCACTTGGAGACTGATCACAACAACTCCACCGCTGTTGCACTTGCTGGACTTGGACTTGGCAACTTTATCCTCTTCACCTTCATGCTAGAAGGCCAACTGAAACCAAGCAGGAACTCAGTTTATCTCTGGTCACTACCTTTGTGAACATGTCTGCAGGATTCTGGCTAGTGTGTATCTTTTCCAGCTTCAATAGTTCATCTTCCAGAACATAGCGTATGAAATGGTACTTGAGCTATATATGTTCAGTCCTGGAATGGAATGTTGAGTTCTTTGGAAGATGAATGGCACTCTGGCTGTCACTATACAACCTGCTATCCTTTTGCTTCTTACCCAATTCCTCCATAAACCTCTGCAACCAAATCATCTCTTTACTGGCCTCTGTAACAGCAAAATACTCTACTTCTGTTGTTGAAAGTGCAACAACCTTTTACAGTTTTGAAATCCAACTTACTGATGTTCCACCTACAGTAAACACATACCCTGTGGTGCTCCTCCTACTATCCTTATCACCTTCCATATCTGCATCAACATATCCCTGTAGAATAGTGTCTGAACCTCCAAAACATAATGCCTGAGTGGTAGTACCTCTCAAATACCTGAGAATCCACTGTACTGCCTTCCAATGTTCTTTACCTAGATTGTTCATATATATGCTCACAACTCCCACTACTTGTGCAATATCTGGTCTTATGCACACCATGGCATACATCAAGATGCCAACTGTTATTGATAGGGAATCTTGGACATGTAATATGTCTCTTCCTGTGTCTTGGGACACATTTCCATACTTAGATTGAAATGGCTGACCAAAGGTGTACTTACTGGTTTTGCATTCTGCATTCTGAACCTCTCCAACACCTTTTGTATGTACTCACTCTGAGACAATGTCAATTTGCGATTTTTCCTATCTCTCGTTATTCTCGTACCAAGGATTTGCTTTGCAGCACCCAAATCCTTCATCGCAAATGAATTAGCTAGCTTCCTTTTGAGTACATTTATATCCTGCATGTTAGACCCTGTAACAAGCATGTCATCCACATACAATAACAAGATAATATATCTTTCATTTTCTAGCTTCTTGAAATAAACACAGTGGTCAGAATGACATCTACTATAACCTTGTTCTATCATAAACCTGTCAAATTTTAAATATCACTGCCTTGGAGCTTGCTTCAAGCCATACAAACTCTTTTTCAACCTGCATACCAAGTTCTCCTTACCTTTGACCTCATACCCTTGTGGCTGATGCATATATATCTCTTCCTCCAAATCCCCATGGAGAAAGACTATTTTACATCTAACTATTCAAGATGCAAGTCTTCTACCGCCACTAGACTTAAGATAGTCCCAATTGAAGTCATCTTAGCAACAGGAGAAAATATTTCATCAAAATCTATACCTTTCTTCTGTGCAAACCCCTTTACAACAAGTCTGGCCTTGTATCGCTTCTTGCCTCCTTCTTCTTCCTTCAACTTGTAAATCCATTTGTTATGCAATGCTCTTTTACCAGCAGGTAACTAAACCAAATCCCAAGTCTGGTTTCCTACCAATGAGTCCATCTCCTCATTCATGCCTTGCTCCCACTTCTTTCTAGTTTCCACCTGCATTGCTTCTTCATAACATTCTAGTTCACCAGCATCATTCATCAACAAATAATACATTGAAGGAGAGTATCATTCAGGGAATCTACTTAACCTGGTAGATCTTCTTGCAGTTGCAGGAATTTCAGGAACTTGTTATTGTTCTTGATTGTCTAACACCTTTGGAACTTCATTTTCTGTAATTTCATCAAGTACTATGTACTCTGTGTTTTCCTTTTCCTGTTTCTTTCCCTGCAACTGATCTTTATACATGACCTTTTCATTAAATATGACATCTCTACTTCTAATGATTTTGTGATTTTCATAATCCCATAAACGATAACCAAAATCATCAACCCCATATCTAATAAAGGAATATTTCTTGGATTTAGCTTCAAGCTTTGTTCTATTTTCTTTATCAATATGGACAAATGCTTCACAATCAAACATTCTTAGAAATGAGTAGTTTACCTTTTTATCTGTCCATGCCTCCTCTGGAATGCCACCATCCAAAGCACTTGAAGGTCCTATGTTTATTAAATAAATAGCAGTATTTACAGCATCCGCCCAAAACTGTAAGGGCAACCCTACGTGCAGTCTCATACACCTTGCACGCTCCATGATCGTTCTGTTTATCCTTTCTGACGCACCATTTTCTTGTGGTGTTCCTGGGACTGTCTTCTCTCTACGAATCCCATGGTATGAACAGTAACTATCAAACTCCTTGCCGTAGTACTCACCTCCATTATCAGATCTGAGACAGTTCAACATTTTTCCTGTCTCATTCTCAACCAAAGCTTTCCACTTCTTAAAAGTAGCAAACACATCAGATTTATGTCTAATGCAATAAACCCAAGTTTTCTTAGTTGCATCATCAATAAATGTAACATAATAATGAGAGCCACCAAGAGATTGTACCTGAGTCAGTCCCCATACATCTGTATGCACTAGCTCTAACTTTTCATTCTTCTTCTGTTTCCCAACCCTGAGAAATCTGGCTCTCTTTTGTTTTCCATAAACATAGTTCTCACATAATTCCAAACTTACCTGCTTCAAATCTGGAAGCAACTTCCTTGAGTGGAGACTCTGCATCCCCTTCTCATTCATGTGGCCAAGCCTATGATGCCACAATGCTGTATCTATTCCTATGGAAGCTAAAGAGATAGAATGGTCAGTATTATGAGGACATAAATCCAATGCACCTACCCTGTCTCCTTTTGCTATCACCATTGATCCTTCAGTGATCTTCCACCACTTTTCTCCAAATGTAAATAGACAGCCTCCATCTCCCAACTGCCCCGTTGAGATCAGATTTCTTTTCATAGCAGGAATATGCCTAACATCTTTTAATAGTCAGTCAGTTCCATTCTTAACTTTTATCCATACCTTATCCATTCCAACAATTTTACATGGCTCATCATCACCCAATAAAACATGTCCAAAATCGCCTGGAACATAATAATGAAAGTGTTTCCTATGGGGTGTAGCATGACATGAAGCCCCTGAATCTACTACCCAATAATCACTAGTATTATCTAATGCAAGAATCAAAGCATCTTGTAACACATCACCTGCTACATTTGCTTCCTGGGTAGTTTCCTTCTGTGCATCTCCTTTCTTCTTTAGATATCTGCAGTCTTTCTTCAGATGTCCTTTCTTTCCACAGTTCTAGCACTCTATCTTTCCAAGTCTGGACTTGGATCTGCCTGTTTTAGACTTCCCATGATTACCTTGGCTCGTTCCTCTCTCCTTTTGTCTTCCCCTGGTCTCCATGTTCAACGCATTACCTGATGTCTTACCTGTGCTTTTTCTTCGCATTTCCTTGCTAAGAATAACACCAATAACATCATCAAATTTCAAGGTGTTTGAACCAGAGACAGAGTTACTTACAGCCATGACCAAGCTATTCTAGCTTTCTGGCAATGAACACAAGATTAGAAGATCCCTAAACTCATCATCAAAGTTCACACTTACGGAACTTAGTTGATTTGTAACCGTATTAAACTCATTTAAATGATCAGTGACAGATCCACCTTCAGACATCTTCATATTAAATAAACGCTTCCTTAGAAATACCTTGTTGGAGGCCAAGGGTTTTTCATATAGCTTACCCAATGTGCTCATCAAACCCTTTGTTATCATTTCTTTTGAGATATTGAAAGCCACCGACAAAGCCAGGCTCAGCCATATTATTCCCAGAGCCTTTCTGTCAAGAACCTCCCATTCTTCGTCCTTCCTAGCCGCCGGCTACTTTTCTCTTCCTCCCAATAGTAAGAATAGATCCTTCTGGTACAGATAGTCCTCCATTTGCATCTTCCATAACTGGAAGTTTTGGCCATTAAACTTCTCGACCTTAAACTTTCCTTCTTCTTCCATTGCTCCCACTCGAACCAGAAACCCTCGCTTCCTGCGGGTTTATCTTCCAAATAGACCTTGGCTCTGATACCAATTGTTAGAAAAACAAGATCGCAGAGCAATAACAATAAACAGAAATGCAAATATAATCACACACACATTACAAGAGAGACACAGATATATCGTGGTTCACCCCAACTTGGGCTACGTCCACACTGAAGTTGTCAGTCCTTATTATTATTCCGTCCAGCAAAGTGAAGGGATACAACCTATAGCACAACCGTTGCACTTCCTCTTCACTGTCTCACGGTCTCTCTTCTTGATCTCAGAGATCTTTACAATGAATAATACCTAATTCATCAACCCTAGCCGTGTTACAATGTCTTTCTTTTATAAGGGAAATGCAATGGGAAAATACCACGAGTTACCCAAAACCATGGGCCCGAAAACTGATGGCGAAAACAGCCCCAAAAATTTTCCTCGGGCGCGCTGTCGGGATCATAACCAAACCTGGGGTACGGACACGACTGAATAATAATATCTCTGAATCTGGAGATCAGGCTCCACAACCAACAGTGCCGATGGCGGAGGTTGAGGAAGCAATTCAACAAATGGAATATGAGAAGGCTCTGGGGCCTGATGGGTTCACTGTTAATTTCTTTCACCACTTTTGGGATTTGGTCAAAGACGAAGTGTGGAAGATTGTGGAGGACTCTAGGCATTCGCAGGATATCCTCTATGATTTTAATGCCACCCTCATGATGCTTATCCCCAAGGCTGATGGGGCTAACTCTGCAGGTATGTTCAAGCCTATATCTCTTTGTAATGTAATTTACAAGATCATCATGAAGGTAATATCCAACAGGCTTAAACCAACCCTCCCTTCTCTAATCTCCCCAGAGCAGTCTGGCTTTGTGGAAGGAAGGAAAATTAGGGGTGGTATAATCATGGTTCATAAAGTTATCCACTCCTTAAAGTCGGCTAAGATCCCAAGAATGATGCTAAATCTCCATATTTCCAAAACCTATGACAAACTTACCTGGTAGTACACTCAAGAGGTGTTGAAAGCTTTTGGGTTTAGGCAGGAATGGATTTGGTGGTTTATGAGCCTCATCTCTTCGGCCTTCTTCTCTATCCTTGTCAATGGTTCTCCCTCTAGAATTTTTAAACATCTCGGGGCATAAGACAAGGATATCCCTTATCGCCTTTCTTGTTTGTGCTAATGGTTGAAGGGATTGGCAGAGCAATTAAAGTAATAAGGATAAACTAGGCATTAAGGGGATTGAATGTCAGTCACCAGGATGAACGACAGACCCACCAATAATTTTTGGATGAAACAATTTCCATGGGGCATCCTTCAATTCAACAAGCTCGGGCTATCAAGTGTTGCCTAAAGAAGTTTGTGGCAAAGTCAGGCCTAGAGGTGAATGACAGAAAGTCTCAAAAATAATTCTTCAACTCTCCACGGGTTACCAAGCATAATAGTTTTCGTATTTTTGGATTCCAGGAGAGATCCCTTCCATCCAAATATCTCAGCTAGCCTCCCTTTCCAACTTTGTCATTCATTGGGGATCTTGGACGAAATTGCTAGACTAAATAAAGAAGAGATTGGAAAGTTGGATGTTCCATCCTCTGAATTTTGCAAGCAAACTGGTGCTTGTCAAAGCGATTCTTCAGGCCATGCCAATTTATCATTTATCAATGATGGCCACTCCCAAGGAGGTGTTAAAAGAAATATGCAACATCAAATGGAATTTCTTATGGAGTGGGGCTGGTGAGAAGCATAAATGGGCCCTCGTTAGCTGGGAGACGATTTGTGCTCCGAAGAATCGTGTAGGGTGAGGTCTTTGAGACCCAGAAAAAATTAACGAGGTTTTTGGTGCCAAGGTGTGGTGGAGATGGGTTACTCATGAGTATGAACCTTGGGCGAGGTTGTGGCACTACATGTATGCCTCTGGTTGGGATAAGAAGTATCTCCTCCGCTTCGCAAAAAATAGGTCGGGATCCCATATCTGGAAATCAACAAGACTAGGAAGAGGCCTGATTCAAGGCCACAATTTTTGGGAGGTAAGGAATGGACAGTATGCTAACTTTGGGGAGGATTCCTACCAACAATTCCAAAAGATGAAAAGCCTTGTAGATATTCCCAAAGTTCAACGATATTGTGAATCCCAACAGAGAAGGAAAGTCAAGGATTTTTGGGTAGAGAATGTTAGGAACAGGGAATTTCGAAAATGGATTCCACAGGACCAGTGGAGCTAGGTGGGTAGTTGGGAGGAATCTCTTCACATCTGGGAATCCCTTAAGGAAAGGCATATACGATTCCACCAGTGGATGGACAAGCTTCGATGGGGTTATTAATCCAAGGGGGTTTTCTCCATCAAGGAAGCTTATGACATTTGGACGGTCAATAACCGACACCCTAGAGAAACAGTTTGGAAGAAACTTTGGAAGGCCCATATGTGGCCTAAAATCACTACTTTTATATGGTTGCTTATCAAAAGAAGAGTTTTAATAGGAGAAAACATTATGAGGAGAGGAATGAGAGGACCTTTTAGATGTTGTTTGTATGAGTGAGCAGAAGAAAGCATAGACCATCTCTTGGACTCGTGCTCCTATGTTGCGCAACTCTAGGATAGAGAGGCGACTTCCTTTCTAGGCTTCTTGATGTGGTAATTTTGGCGAGAACGAAACCTCATAATGTTTCAAGGGAAATCAATCTTTGAAAATGGGATATGGGCAATCATAAAATTGCGAATGTTGGAGTCCATTAGGATTACTCCGTGGGGGGATGCTGAATGGCATGCCTAGGGAGCTGAAGCTTTAATCCTTCAAGTATGGGGCATCTATGGTCCCCTCCAATGCTTCGAAAATCCAAATCCACAATGCCAAGCGATTTCGAGCCCAAATCGGTGGGTGGTTCCATCACTAGGGTTCTTCAAACTTAATTTTGACTGAGCATCCAAGGGGAACCCTGTTGTGGTTGGTTTTGGTGGTCTTGTCCGAAATCATGAAGGAAACTTTTTAGGTATTTTCATGGGGTATATTGGGCATGATACCAACAATGTTTTCGAATTGGAAGGTATGATTCATGGGTTGCTCATGGTGCAGAGATGAAACTGGTTTCCTTTGGTTGTGGAGGGGGATTCAAAAATTGTCCTGGATATGGCCATTAGAATTCAAAATGGGACATACGGACAGTGGGGAGCATATCATCACCCGTCAAGTGCGACAGGTGGCCAAGGATAGTGACCTTAATAAGGGCATTAAGAGTAATGAATACCAGCCTCTTTGCACGATGGGGGAAAGGTTTTCTGTATGCAGAGTTATGACCACAGGCGGTGGCAGATCATAGGAGTAACTGGGAAATATACGGCGAGTATCATTGTACAGATGAGTGACATCAGAATTTATTTGAACCTCATCATGGCCAATTATGGAAAATTACTATATAACTCTAGGAAAAGTGGCCAACTTTCCCTTCGTTGTCATTTCTTGCTTTGCATGCATGTTGCGTCTTTGGTTTTGGAGTGTGGGTGGCATGCTTGTGCTAGGAGAGTTATGCAGGTTGGGAGTGAAGATTTGGGTGGCGGTGCTTACTGGAAGAGGAAGGATTCCAAGGGGAAGACTCCTGTAGGAGGCCGCAGCATCACTGAGGCACAGAAGCGTGCTTTTATGGAAGCCTACTATTTCAAACTTGGGCTCCCCCTTGACGTCCAGAATGAACTAGAAGCATTAGTTGTCAACCTGTGGGAGGAGTTGGATGGTGAGCAGCTGCAGAAGGAGGCTAAGGTTCTGGAAGATTGGGTCTTTGAACCTGGAAATAATGCGACTAGACTGGGGATTTACGAGCAAACTGTTTCCCTCTACTGGATTATGAAGAACGTGATCGGGCACATACTTTAGGAGTGTCAGTTGAAGGAGGAAGGCGCAAAAGTATCGATCCATAATTAGAATGAGCACCACTTGGAAGCCAGGATAATGCATTTAAATTTTATGCCGTCGCCAAGGAACTAGGGGTCTGATTTCAGGAGCAGCCTGTACAGACAGTTGGGGATTGCATGTTCGCTTCGTCAGGCTTCCAATCAGGATTCCCCTCCGCTCCCTGCGGGGTCTGATATGTGCTTTCTTTGGGTCCTGTTGTTTTCTTCTTATGTTTAAGCGTCATGTAATGGATCGGGGGTTGAATTTTAGTTTCTGTCAGTTCTTTATTTGGTCCAAGGTTTTGATTTTTGGAACAGCCTGCTATGGCCTAATGTATTAGAAAAGTCAATGATGGGTTTTGGTAGTTCCTTTGTCGGGGAGTTCTGTAGTGATATGGGAATTTTGCAGTCCAAGTTCTCAGCACCCATGGTTGGCCTTATGTAATCTGTGATGTGTACTCTCTTTTATATTAATATAAAATAACTGCTTACAAAAAAACAATATCTACATGTATACTTGGCTTAGAGATTCAAGCTTTACCATTCGAATGAAAGCATTCCTCATCCAACAAGAGTACAATAAATCATCGATGGAAAGGTAGCTACAAACGAAGGAATACTCAAAGAAAACATGGTTATCAATGCACCATTCAACCCTAATTGAAAAATAAACACCAATTGAATTGACGATGATTGCTTACCCGTACCAATGGAAACTAGCAAAACACATCAACCTTGAGAACTTGGTTGTCATGGCTTTGAGTAGACTAACCAACTAAGAAATACTAGTCATCAACAACATCTCTGGCATATTTCCACTAAATATAAGTTTTTCTCATAACAAAACTTTGTGTTTAAAATTCTCGATGATTCTAAATTGACCCAAATTTTCTTATTTCTTTGAAGCTCCATAAATTAATGAAAATTTTATCTTCAAAATTTACTTTTAATATATTTTAAATGCCCTTATAAAACTCCTTATCTTACTTTATTTTATTTTATTATTTCAACTCATTTATTTAAATAAAATTCATATTACCCAAAACCTAATAACTCATGGAATATCTCACATCTAACTCATAACTCCACTTTAACCCTTCCATTAATAAAATCAACTTACTCTAATTGCATTTCATAACCCCTTAACCATCTCAAAGACTCAATAAATTCCCCCACATCTAGTTGGTTACTCCACTTTAACTATTCTATTAATAAAAAAGAAGTCTAAACATGTGATGATTTCGTATTTCCAACGAGTTTTTTATTGAAATCTTGTTGTTCTTTTTTTAAAAATTTGAATTTTGTGTTATTCAAAACATGATTCTGAATTTATAAATAGATTCAATGACCTTAAATACCCAAGGACATCCTGATTAAACAAATTTACATTATTTTTTATGAATTTAAAAAATTATTCCCGAATTCTATCAAAATTCTACTAAGAAATATTGTTAAAAAGAGGCAAAATCGTTGCCAATTTAAACTACTCTTTAATAAAATCAACTTACTATAAATGCATTTCATAACCACTTACACATAGAACTCAATGTTTTTTTTCAAAAATGTGTCAATCCTCAACCTTTACTTTTAGGATGGGTCAAATTTGACCACAAAATTATAAATGCATTTCCACTCAACTATAAATGCATTAATAATCAATTAACAAGCTATTTGCACATATAGCTCAATGTTCAACGTTTTCATTTAACACTTCGATCCACAACGTTTACATTTAAGATTTGGTTAATATAATCGAGTTTATATATTTCAAATTTTGCTTATTAAAATAATTCAATTATTACAAATTTATTTCATTCGAAGTTTATATTTATTTCAATTTTATATATTTCAAAACATAATAATTTTATCGATCGAGTAACTCGATATCAGTGTATATATCTAAATTCAATACACTGTTATAAAATGAAAGAATAGATGAATCATCTCATTCCCATCTAAGAAATATATATTTCTTAATAATAATATTTATGAAATTTTATATGAAATTTTAAGTATTTTTTTGGTATGGGATATGGTGTCAACAAATCGTTTTTTATATGGTGTCAACAAATATATGTTGCAATTTTTTAGTTTGATGTAAAACTCTGATTTTAGTATGTGTAAATTGTGATTTTAGATTAATGGTTGTGCTTTAAATCTACTCAAATACTCATAATTACAAGTTGAGCAATGTAATATCTCAGATTCTAATGGATAATAGACAATTTAAGTACTTTGTATCAAATATTAATCTTTATTTTAATGATGACGATGGTTATTAATGTCTAATGGGATCAACATTGATATATCAAACCTTAAAACTGATAAGGAATTACTTTGTTTTCTTCATAATTTTATTTCTATGCTTGAAAATATTTAAGATAAGCATTTCTAGATCATTGTATTTGTGATGAGTTAAAAGCTTGGGAAGGTCGATATTGTAGCAAATATTTTGAAATTGTGCTCTAATTTGGGTGTACATAGGACATTCCATGAGAAAGTGATTTTCATCTTCAACCTTCTTAGTGTCATAAAGATGACAAATTCTTTCATCTTGTGACATTTTTTTAACAAAAATGGATATACTTGATTATATTAAAATGGCCAAGGAAATCTTAAGCAACCCAAAGTTTTTAGCAGTACATTTCAAATACAAATGCCCTGTCTTGAGGATCGGGAACTTCAAAAAGTCCTCATCCATTTACATCCAGGCATAAGTCTAAGAATGCCATAAAGTCTTACAACTATAACTTCTTACATACTATCCTAAAAGCAAAACAAAGTGACAATACATAAACTAACATAAAATATACCAAATGAGACCTTACACTGGTAAGTTGTCTTCCACGTCTTCCAGCAATAGATCACTGGAGCATTTGAATCAATCTAGTGATGTCTATTGCACCATTTCCATGTCCATTGGGTTGGAGTTAGAGAAGTCCCTCGCACTGGAATGGCGTCCATAAACAAGCTCCTAAAGAAGTGACTAATGCAATTCATTGTCCAAGGCTAATTGGGCCAATTTTCCCTCTTGTAGGTCCACCTTACTCTCTAAACAACCACAATGTTATTCCTCCAGCTCCATCTGGCAGTTGAGATGCTCTAGTATCTTCTTAATATTGTCCAATTTCCCCTTGACTCAATGCAACAACTTCCTTACACCCATAATATCCTCCATAGCACATCCTATTTCCACCTCACTACCTTGGTTTTCCTCCATCCTTACCACAACACAGAGAAAAAATAACAATGCCCAGTAATCTTTCCCTATAAGTGTCGCTTCATTCACCTCACTCCTACCACCCAACATCCACCAAATAAACTTCTTATAGGAGCTTTCTCCTAGTGACCAATTGACCCCCTCCTTGAATCAAACACCTAGCCTCCATAGAAGAAACTTGACAACATAATCCAAAGCAAACAATGAAATCTCTGCCAACCTGAGGTAATAACCGAACACCCACGACCGTAGTTCAATTATCTTATTCACACAATAGGAATCAATCTTGAATTCCATAATAGCCAACGAACTTTCCTTGTCAAGCAAGCTATGAAGCGCTCAGGGCACGTAGAGGAATTATGGAATGCTTGTGTGAATTAAATGGAGGAATATATGGTATCGTCTGAGAGATTGGATGGCGTGCCCTCATGCATAAACCCCCAATTTTATCCTTTTTGTATTCCAATAAAAAATAAAATACACCCCCCTTTAATGATGCTTGAGGAGTGATTGTTTAAGCATAAATGTGGCATTTAAAGACTACTAGATCCACCTTACCAGTGGGGGTCGTTGTCCTTCACCAAGATAACCTTTTCAAGTTGAATGGCATCAATGGCAAGTTTATCATTGAGTCTATGATTGTGACTTCGAATATGCCAAAAGGAATACTCATTGATGTTTTGAAAGTTCTAAGCTATTCTATCGAAAATACGATTTTGAATCATATAACATTTATTGAAACGATTGTGAGGAGATCAGATAATGTGAAGGGAATCCCCAAAGATCGTGAACCGAGATATCACCAAAGACAAAATGATATCCGAACCAAGACATAAGGCATAAATCTTAACATAATTGTTGGTTGTGTTTCCCAGATCCCAAGAATACCAAGTTACTTTTTTCTTGTTAGGGTCAAAGAGGACCCGTCCTACACCTACCATCCCTTTTCATCCCATGAAATTTAAGGAATTGTTCAGTCCCTTGTTTCACTATGGAGCTTGTGGGAGTTTTTGTCTTTAGTTTAAGAATGTAGATTTTCTTCTTTACTTTAGCCAAAACATAGAGATACTTTTGATCTTCTAGATTAGGGTTGATCACCTCCTTAGAGTATCTTGATTTTCTCTTATCCTTTAATTATTTATCACACCACAACTTGTCCTTAAATTTATATGTAATAATACTTTTAATATTGTCACTATTATGCAAAGTGACTTCTTCCTCGACTCCTCAATGATTTAGCCAAGACTTCGCATCTTAATGCCAACCTCACTTAAGCCACGGGCGGTTTTGACTAGAGTTTGAAGGAAACTTAGGGAGCCTCTTGTATTGAATGTTTATCTTGTTCTTGTACATTAGGTACATGGTCATAACCTTGTTCTTAATGGGGGAGAGACTTGATTCTGTGAGGAGGATAGGATAAGGTGTATTGCCTTTGATTTTAAGAATTAAATAATTAACAACCAGCACAAAACTATTTATGATATGCATATCAAACCCAACACTAAATGGATACGAACTAGTTTCCATATTCATTGCACCTCATGCTTCATTTAGATTTAATGCATTATTACACTTGAAACATAAAGAATGTCTATGGATCATCCCCATTCTCACCTAGCTCATTTCTCCACAATTAAAAAAAAAAAATTATGAAGTTCTAAGCAAACTTCCAGTATTAACAACTGAACATATATTTACTTAAATTTGGGTATGCTATGCATAGAGGTCACTAATCATGTAGTAAACTTCTCTTGGTTACTGGAATTGGACAATGCACAAAGTTAGAGTTTTGATTGATTGGAAATTTATGTTATGCAACAAATTCCCCAAAGAGCCTGAAAAGAGCATAAGTAAACCAGAAAGAGTAATCCAAACCTTAATAATGAAGAAAAATGATAAATAGCAATCCACTTCGAGGGGGCAACTTCCTTACACAATGTACTAAGTAAACAAGACAAGACAAGTTGAGATGATTCAAATGAAAAGGTCTCCTTTCTATATAATGGAGAAAAAGAGGTACAATTACAACTAATGGACCCAAGAGGACATAACTAACATAATAATACTAATGACAATTACCACTAATAGACCCAAGCCGACATCAACAATATGTAATGAGCCACAATATAGGGGTTAATGTGCCAACATTTAGGGCTTAACATGTCCCTCCCGTTTAGACAAGTGTTGTCCTCAACGCTTGATTAGTTGTGGATTCTTCTATATTAAGGACTCATCTTCCCATGTTGAATCTTCAACTGGTAAGTTCTTCCACTTAATGAGGTACTCAATAATAGCTCAATTTTGTAGTTATTTGGTCCTTGTTTCAGTGATTTGTTCAAGTTCCAATATGAATTTTTCTTCTTCATCAAGCTCCGGCAAAATAGTTTGAATTAGGATCTTGTCTCCTATTACCTTCTTTAAGCAAAAAACATGGAAAGTTGGGTGTATCTTTGAATATGAAGGGAACTCCAATTTGTAATCCATATTACCAACCTTCTGCAACACTTTATAAGGACCATAGTACTTGGGTGCTAATTTATTGTCTTTATTTAGTTACTTGAGGGGCATCTATTTGTAAAGTTGCATCCTTAGAAATACGCAATCCCCTTCTTCAAAACCCCTCTCACTACGATGCTAATCTACTTGTTGTTTCATCCTGTTTTTTGACATAGCCTCCTTCAGTAACTAGAGAACTTCTTGTTGGTGCTCTAAGTGATCTTCCACAACTTGAACTTTATATTTTCCTTTTAAGGGAGATGTGATAGATGGAGGATGGTACCCATAAAGTGCCATAAATGGAGACATTTTTAATGATGTATGGAAGGAATTATGGTACCACCATTATGCCAAAGATAACCATTTCACCCACTGTGTTTGTTTATCGGATGAAAAGCATTGAATATATCCTTCCAAACATTTGTTCACTATCTCAATTTTCCCATCAAATTGAGGGTGATAAGAAGAACTGTGAGCCAAATGGGTACCCAAACAAGAAAATAATTCAGTCCAAAATTTTCCGGTGAAAACTAGACCTCTATCACTTACAATAATCTTCGGGTTTCCATGTAACTTATGAACTGTTTCCATGAAGGCTGCAACAACTGTACTTGCATTAAAAGGGTGAGAGAGTGCACAAAAATGTGCATACTTTGTGAGTCTATCAACAACCACCATAATAACATTCTTCCCTTCTGAATTCGGTAGACCTGTGATAAAATCCATTGAGACATCCTCCCAATGCTGACAGGGTATTTCTAATGGTTGTAAAAGACCTGGGATCTTAACTGTATCAAACTTATTTTGTTGGCAAACCAAACATTTTTCCATGGACCTTTGAACATCAGATTTAAGACCTTCCCAAAAGAATTCCTTCTTGACCCTGTGGTACATTTTTAGGAATCCTTAATGCTTACCTATAGGAGGGGTGTGTAATTCCAAAAGGATATTTTGTTTGAGTTGGGAGTTCTTACATATATATAAGCGATCCTTATACCATAGTGAATCATTTTTCCACACAAAAGTATCTGATACACTAGAATCCTTTTGTAGCCTTTGAATGAGTGTCCACACATTTAGGTCATTCTTCCATTCTCCCCTTGCTACCACTACCCAATCCGATTATATAATCGAAATAGCACAAAGTAATGCCTCAAGATCCTCATCTTTTATGGAGAGTGCATTTGCCAACATATTCTGGTTCCATTTTTTATAGATGATTTCAAAACCATATCCCAAAATCTTGGTTACCCATTTTTATTTCTCTTCTGAAGATAGTCTCTGTTCCAAGAAGTATTTATGACCATCTTGATCTATTTTGACCTTGAAGTGCCTACCTATTAGGTAAGGATGCCATTTCTTAAGTGCATGAAGTATTTCCATCATTGCCTTCTCATAAATGAGTTTCTATAAGTTCTTTCCCTTGATCGATCGACTTTCAAAATCAAGGGTTCATCCTTCTTGCATTAGAATAACATCGATTCCATTTCTTGAGGCATCACATTCCACAATGAAGGTTTTTGTAAAGTCTGGTGAGGTCAAAACATGAGATTTTTACATTGCCTCTTTAAGTTGTTCAAATGCTTGAGTTTCCTCTGGAGTCCACGAAAATGATTCCTTCTTCAATAACGTTATTAGAGGTGTTGTTATTCTTCCATAGTTCCGAACAAACTTGTGGTAGTACCCTGTCAAACCTAAGAATCCTCTAAAATTATTCAAGTTTTTGGGAATCGACCAGTCCATCATGGCTTTCATTTTTTTAAGGTCTACCTGTACACCTTCATGAAATACAATATGACCCAAATACTCTACCTCCTTTACCCCAAGGGAACATTTGGAAGTTTTTGCATATAGTTGTTGCTCGTTTAGTAGTTGTAGAACCCCGTCAACATGTTGAACATATTTTTCCCAAGACTTGCTATAGATTAGTATATCATGAAAAAATACCAACACAAACTTTCTAAAGAAGGGCTTGAAAATGGAATTCATCAAACCTTGAAATGTGGAAGGTGCATTCATAAGGCCAAAAGGCATGACCATAAATTCATAATGACCTTCATGAGTTCTGAATGTTGTTTTTGGGATGTCTATTTCCTTCATTCTTATCTGAGGATACCTTGAACGAAGATCCAACTTTGTGAAGTAAACTGATACATGTAGTTCATCTAACAATTCATCAATGATAGGAAGGGGAAACTTACCTTTAATGGTGATCTTGTTGGGCTCTCTACAATCTGGACACATATGCCATGATCCCTCCTTCTTGTGTACCATTACCATTGGTGCAGAGTAAGAACTTTGGCTAGGCCTAATTATGCCATCCTCTAACATTTCTTCAACCATACGCCCAATTTCACTATTTTGGCCATAGGGGTATCTGTAAGGTCTGATGTTAGGAGGAACACTTCCTATAATTAAGTGAATAACATGATCAAAATCTTGAGTAGATGGAAGACCTTTTGGAATATCTTCAAATACCTTGGAGCTTAGCAATGACCCTTTGGAGATACAGGGGAATAGGAGGCTTAGATGTTTGAACATCTAGTGAGCATAATTGTGCAATTACACCCTGATGTGCCTTTTTCAACAATTTTGGCATACCATTAGAGCTTATCACCTTCCTTATATTCCTTGTGACGCCCCTTAATTCAAATTATTTTCCTTCCCAATAAAATTTCATGAAAAGTTCTTGAAAATTAAAAGTCACTATTCACAATGATTGTAACCATTGAACCCCTAAGACAACATTAACACCACCCATTGGAATGAGCAACCATAGGACTATTCAATATAGATTCCCCCATAGTAAGATTGATATTATGGTATTTCCCTGAGCAATTGATAGTTCCTCCATCTGCAATCATTCCTTGAAACTCTGGTGCTGGATATACAAAGCAATTGAGAACTTTGGCCAATTTACAATGAATGAAATTATGAGTACTACCAAAATCAATTAACATTGTTACCACTTTCTTTTTGATATATCCTTCGATCTTGAGAGTTTGAGGAGTGCTAATTACATCCAATGCATGACAATATATGGGGGGAGTAATCTCTTCAGGAGTAATCTCTTCTATTTCTTCAGCTAGAGATGGTTCATGTTCTTTTACTTCTTCCTCTTCACAATCTATGTAGAATAATTTATTCTCACCACACTTATGTCCCTTACTATACTTGTTGTTAGAATTAAAGAATATACCTTTTGCTCTTATTTCATCCAGTTGTTGAAGTGTTAACCTTTGAGGTGGGTTAGAAGAAGGAACGATATTCTCTCTATATGTGTTTGAGGTGGTTCTTCTGGTAGCCATCGCCATAATTTTAATTTCAACCTTCCTTGCCAAGATGAAAGCCTTCTCTAATGATGTTGGTTCGAAGAGTTGTACCTCATGTTGGATGTTATCCTTCAAGGTTCCAATAAAGAGATCCAATAATTTATCATCTGGTATTCCTTCTACTCTGAGACTCAACTTTTCAAACTGTTGAATGTGCTTGCTTACTGGACCCCTTTGCCTTATATTTATCAATTGGGTAAAGAAGGAATTGCTCTTAACATCATCATGATATGATATCAATTCTTCTATAAAAATGGACCAAGAGATAATGGATTTCCTTTTGCATTCACAAATCCATTGGTACCATACAAACTTCTCAGGTTCTAAATAAAAAGATGCAACAGGTACCTTTTGGAGATTTGGCACTTGGTGTATATCAAAGAATTGCTCCATATGGAATATCCATGTTATAGCGCCATTGCCATCAAAATTCCTCATGTCGATATTTGGGTTGGAGACCATACCTGGTGACTTCCATTACTAAAATTGCAATACCCCTGGTTTTTATTTGGAATGTATTTAACCAAAATTATGTAAATATGCTAGTACAGATTCCTAGTGTGGAGCTCAAGGCAAAGGCCCGACTAGTGAATGGCTAGGCATGTATGATGTATATATTTTATTTGGATTATTTGGTTGGCTTGTCATGCTAACTCGAAATGTATGTAAATATTATGTTGCATAAATACTGGTCAAAGATGGTTGTGTAAAGAGCACTAGAGGGGTTATGATTCCACCAGAGGGGAAGAGGAAAGGGGGTCTATGGGAGACTAAATACTTTGATGCCAAGTGTTAACCTTAGAGTTCATCCAAATTCTACAATGTGAATTTAAGTGAGCCAATTACCTTCATTTGACTATTTTCCAATTATTGAATGCATGTGTGAGATTGGTGGGAAAAGTCACCTCATGCAGTTATTGAAGAAAGGGGCTAACTACACTTTTGTGATAGTTCTGCCAGCTACTAGAAGTCAATCTGTAGTTGTCGGGAGTCCTTCCTTCTATAGTCAGGAGCTATGTTAGTTGTACTTTCACCATTATCTCATATCCTATGGAGTCAACCCTCACTCGATCATTCTTTCATGCAGATCTACAATATGCAGAGCTCTCTATTGATGCTCGGAATGGGCTAAACTCTAGACTATTTGCACCTTTTTTGGCGATTTTCATTGGAATCCAACGATGGGAAATTTTTGAAACTATGATTTGGGTTGCTTGAATTGAAATTTTGGTTGTAGAAATGAATTTAACGACCTCAATTAACCCTGGGGCACCCCTATTATGCAATTCTAACAAGCTAAAAATGTCATTTTAGCAATTTTAGATGAATTTTCGCTGGAAAAATCATCAAATTATTGATGCAAAACGTCTAGAGTTCAGCTTACACCATTGATGCTCAAGACCTTACCAAACTGCGTTTAACCCAGAAATTTGAATTTAGAGACAGAGTTATAGATTATGAAGGAAAAATAGATGGTTGTAGGTGAGTAGAGAGGTTGGGCAAGCTAGGAACACTTACCCATTGAGTTTTGCTACTCATAGATGTTTGAGAAGCCATGGATTAAGTCTATAAGTGGTTCTTCAACAACATATAGCATGTTGGTTTCCTTATATGCACACACTGGAAGCACTAGGCAAGATCAATCGCTATTAACGCTCAAATCTCGCACACATGCGACATTTCTGCAATTTACATGGTAAAGCGTCATCAACATATAGCATGCAACCCACCAACGGCACCCTCATCAGATCCAAGAAGCAGCATGATTCCAAAACACATTCAAAAACGCCCAAAAATAGTCAAAACCACAACCGCGTGGCCACAGAGTCTGTTAATACGCGTTATCGCGCATGTAATTAGAACTACAACCGCACAACCAACGCAGATAATCCTTCAATATCCACGCAACCAACAAAAACGGTGGAATCTCAACCACCAACGACACATTAATGAGTTGTGAAAACTCCACTACCTCCACAAGTTCGAATTTGGCCCCTCACACACTTGGGTTCCTTAAATGGCCTCTTTTGTGTACCTTGGAACGAGATCATAGGATCAAGGAGTTCACAATGGGATCTAGTTATTTCATGGCCACCTCTTGGCGTATAAAAGGAAGCCATGGGATTGCTTACAAAGGGAGAAACTAAGAGCAAGGTTATGCTACTAGAATTGTACTTGAGCTCCCTTATAACTCACCTCTTCCCTCTTGTTTAGCATTTATCAAGCCCCCTTTCCACCTTCCTTCAAGGTGCAAGTGTTCTTCTCATTTTTTCTTCAAGCTACTTAACATCAACTGTGGACTAGATAGACCTCCCTAAGAGGGATTGTTTTCCTCCATTGGAGCTCACATCCCCTAAGTGTTGTATATGCTTGACCATTGGGCAATATAGAAGTGGTTTGACATCTATTGGTTGTTAGAGTTTGCATCCCTACCCCTTTGTTATTTGTTTCATTTTATTTTATTTATTATTTCTTTTTGCTAACAACCACTTGCAGAATCACTTGGAGCACTCACCCACACAACAACGGAACCTAATACTATAGTTGTCATGTCTCCTCCTGTGGATCCAATTCAAGGAAGGGAACATGACACCAAAATCTGGGCTTTTTACAAAACTTAGCCCCATTCATCATGAACAAATTCATGGCATTACAAATAAAATGCATATGTGTGCAGATGCAAGTCAAAGCAAACATGCATAGCGGAATAAAACATCATCCACACACATTTCATATGCATTCAACATATCAATCACAATCATCAAATTAAAACATTTCAAAAGTAAATACACATAGAGATAATACTTATCTTCATTACGAAATTGTCCCAAGCAACTAGCTACGCAGCTGCAACGTTCCACCCATCCATAGGACAATTGTGTTCATCAATCTCTCAACACAATTACCACCCCCAATCTGGGCATGATTTCTACAAGGAATGGGAACCTACATTTGATCACAACAAGATGACCATCACATCTAAGCCAAGCCAGTCCATAGATGGGTTTATCAGGCTGAATCTGAACCCTCTTCATTTATGGATGCTTGCACTCAAGCTCAAGCTAAGACAATGGATACCCATACCCCATACCCCAACATATTATATCTACACACAGCAAGCTCAATGGTTGGGCATGGATAAACAATTTTACAAAGGGATTTGCAAAACAGGGTTCCCATTGGCTCTCCCAATTCGTGGCTCACCCAAAACGAACTGTGGAAAGGGGAACTCGACCACAGGGAGAAAAACCGATTTCTCCCACAGGTTATGAGCATTCCAAATGACCAAAATGACCTCAATGAAACCCCCAAATCGATCTCCCTTCCTTCCAACAACTATGCAAGAGCAACACGCCCTCTTCCCAGTTAGAAAACAAGGAAAAACCATAAAAACGTGGAGGGAAAACGCCCAGGTAGCTCCAAAAACGTGAGAGAGGCAAACTGGTTGATGGATAATGGCTTGGGGAGCAAATTCATGGCTATTTTCTTGCCCAAGAAGCCAAATATGGATTTCCATGAAGGGTGGCTTTCCCATAGTCGAATTTGGACAGCCATACCTCCCCATTCCCCAAGGCATTAACTACCTCAACCTAATCTTGGAAGAATTAAATGATTGGGTACAAAAGTCAACATGGGTAGTTGAGATTTCATGGGTTCTCTCATTGACACTTGGATTGACTTGATTAGCTCCAAGGGTTTGAATATTTCCCTCCCAATTCCTTGTAAAAATCATTCCCCCGTACTCTTGTTGCATTGCATTGCATAGCTAGTTGTGGGTGTTGTTTGGGAAATCTACCCTATAGCGAGGAGAGGGACACTACCAAATTCTGGGGTGACAGGTAAATACATAGATCATATCACATAGGCTTCTACAAAAGGAAAGAGATCAAGGTTCGTGAAGGCATACCTTATTAACAAAGTTTGATCCTAGCTTTCGCTTGCTCCTTCGATCGATCCTCCACTTGATCCTCCGTTCAATGAACCTGCAATACAATAGATACCTTCCTCAGCGTATCTTGATTGATATAACAATGATGAAATTGAAATACAATTTAGACATCAAATACAATCAAGCATTAAACCAAACAAATATACAATCCATTAGACATTTGATTGGGATGGGAAGGGCATTTCAACCTTTATTGTCAAAAGCAAATAATCAGTACAAGTATACCTGATCATTCAGAGTGCTTGTGCAACCGGATCCTGGGCTCCTTCTCTTCACACTAACTTTGGAATTCCTCCAATGTAACAACCCTTAATGCATAGTTTTTCCTCCTATGAGTGAGTCTAGTCTCTCTCTTCTATCCCCCTTGTATTTATGGGACAAGGTAGGCAGTTTGGATAGAGAGGTAGTTTGATTGGGAAGTTGGGGAAGTTGCAAAACCAACTGCAACTAATCCCAATTCGTCAAATTAATATATTTTTTATTACTTTTTAAGATGTGCGCAAGTATTTCACAGTAGAGTAGCGCACCATATGCAACTTCACTGCTTTACAACCAGCGTTTGCATGATTTTTTAAGGTGTGCGCTAGTTTGCTTAAGCAAAGTAGGGCATACTAGTAGGTGTGCGCTACTGTTATGCTTGTAGAGTAGGGCACACTCCAAGAAATGCGCTACTATCATGCCTGTAGGGTAGCGCACATGTCAAAAGGTAGAGTAAAACAGGGTTTTGTCAGTTGCTGAGGGGTAAGCCAAGTCCATGCATCATCTAAGGAAATATTGCTCTTCAATCCATGTTTTCCTTTTGTGTGATTGACAGCTTAATGTGATCACGGATGGAGAAGTGCAGATTTGACCTATAACAGATGCCCCCTAATGTGTGAGGTCAAAGGGAAACGATGGCCAAAATACATTATAATTCCAAGTCAGCGGAGGAGCAAGAAACCACAGAACCAAGTCACAAAAGTACCTGAAATAACGATCAAGGTCAGTGAGCAATTACAATCTTGACATCATATAGATGTGTAGCATGATACCATATGATCTCCGATACATAACTAGGAGATGTATATATAGCATGGCCACTGAAATACAAGCGTGGATCCATGTTAGAATGAGAGATCATAGCCATAATAACAAACTGGATCTATGTCTCATGGAGAGCCAAAATGAGTGAGGCTCAGTCTTGCACAGCTTGGGTGATAACATAATGAGGTAATGCTATCAAAATCCCAAGGTCTTCATCTAAACAACCCAAGGTACAAACCCTAACCATGTGAATAAATGAGTTGAAAGTCGAACATGGGGGGAATCGTTTGATTAACGGTCATTGATGTATACCGTTAACAAACGCGAGGGTTTCCACCAATAATGATAATGGGGCCCAAGGTACCTAGTACGATCCAACAAGTGTGAATAAAAGGAATTGAAGTCGAACACCCGAGGAACCTATCAAATAAGAGACATTGATGTATTCTCATAATTCGACAGCGAGGGAAATTTCCACTGGTGACTGCAATCCCCAAGGTACTAATCGAAACTCTAAACTTCATTCCCAGAGCAAAATGAGTTGATGTCGATGGGAAGAAGTTCGTTGGAAGGGAGGCCTTAAGGCATCCTCCGTCATCCAACACGAGGAACACTCAAAGGTATGAGCTGATGTGAAGTAGGACATGTAACAATACTGACACTAGGATGGCCGACACATGATGTCAAGGTAAACTGCAGAATGGCCGACACGGGCTATATCCTTGAACAGTGAGCACGACACCAAGTGACTTAGGCAGTTTTCAACATGATGGGGAAGTGATATAAGCCTGCAATGTAGAAGACATTAGAAGACCCTCCATATGGTTGGAAGAATAACCAACCGGGGGAGTAAACAACTCGAAGATCAGGTTCACCCTAAGGTCAAAAACTAAACCCAACTGAAATGATAGACTCAAATAGGTGCTGTGTTCAAGGATAGGACTGACTGAACTGCCTTTGAAACTGCAAGATGTGATATACCCTTCTTATCCCTTATTCTTTTTAAATAAAAGAATACCTTTCTTGTTGTTTTAATGAGTCCAAGAAAGAATGAAAACTCAGTAGATCCAACCATGTAAAGTGTTTAATGAGCCCATGGGAGGAAGACTCAGGACCTTCTTCATTGTTTACAGAGTTCGAAGAAGAGATAGAAGAATACTCTATAATACTGATCTTTCAGATTTCAATATCGAGCCGAGATATGTTCTTGCTCGCCGGTGTTTTCAATTTAAAGGAGTCTGAAAAACTTAAACAATAACTGCATACACCTACTCGTGGATTTTAATATCGAGCCCAAGTAGGTTAATGCTCGCCGATGTTTTCCTGTTTATAGAGTCTGAAAAACTTAAACAATCCTCTATTTACCCTCTCGTGGATTTCACATCGAGCTCGAGTAGGTGAATTCTCGCTTGGTGTTTTCATGTTTCGAGAGCCTGAAAACCCTAAAGAAGGTTCCAAAAGGTCCTTTTTCGTAAAGTTAGTCTCCTCCCCCGAAAAAATGTAAAACAATGGAAGAAGAACTCTTCTAGCCATGGATGACTAGAGTATTCCTTTTTCGTAAGTAATCCGCAAAAGTCCGGAAAAGGGTTAAACTTATACTTAAGTAGATGTCGCTTCAAATCCTTTAACGAGTCTGAAATGACAACTATACTCGGCAATCTTGACATATTTAAAGAGTCTAACAAGATCTTAGAGAGAACTCCATAAGAATCTTTTTCATAAAATTTTAACGAGCCCGAAAAAGTAAACTCGTGACCTCCTTACTGTTTTTAACAAGCTCAAAGGAGATATGGAAGAATGCTCGTAACTTCCTTACTGTTTTTAACGAGCTCGAAGTGAAGGTGGAAGAATGCTCGAGGACTCCTTCAAGTAGGGTCGATGCCTAGAATCTCCTCATGAGACCAGGCAATGATGTCACAGAATTCGTTAAAAAGATTGGTATACATAACGATATCTTCTAGATAACAGTCTACTCCAATGAAGATGTTTTCGGTGACCCCAGGTTCAGTGGAAATGTTAATCGGGATGGTTCTCGCTGTACTCGTCCCATTCCCTTCAACAAAAATAGCTTGTGAAGTGGAAGGGACAGAGGACCAATCAACATTCTCACTAGGTCTCAGAAAAAACTCACCTCTCTCAATCAAGTCTAGAACAGGAAGTAGATAGGTCCTGGGGTGTAAATGTTCCCAAGGGTGTCTCAGGCCTATCAGAGCTTCAAAAAATGTTTCGTCAGAAGGCAAAACCATGTCTAAACTATCAGGAGAGAGGGTAGAGTTTGTTGACCGTGCAGGAGCAGAGTCCATATCCGACTTGGTAGAGACCAACGGAGTCGTGATATGTTCTGTTGCAGATTGTTGTGAATCCAAGTGGGTTACTGCTGCAACATATTGAGGCACACTAGGTTCTGGTTCAGTAGGAAGGATCCACGGATCAGTCCTTAAACCGACCGTGAAAGTTTCAGTAGATGTACCTTCATGAGAACACATGAAAAGAATGGGAGAGGTAGGTCAAAAGTGTCTATTAATGACCCATAAAGCCCTGCTCCTAAACTCTCGATTACTGGGGCAGATTGATCAACTAAAGGAACTGTGGATTCCGATGAAGTTTGGTTGCTTCGCCGAGAGAACGAAAGCTGATCGACTGTGACGATCTTTCCTTCGTGGGGGAACATTACAACTCGTAAAACGGCCGATGCAATAGCTCGCATGGCATATGTCCAGCTCCTGCCTAACAACATATTGTAATCAAGCGAAGTGTCCAGAACTTCAATCTCTACAGCAACTATCTTACCAGCCAGTGTGACGTCAAATGATGGCAAGACTCCGTGTGGACGGAAGGTTCTACCATCAAATGCAGTAAGCAGTGTGTTAGAGGGAGCTAACTCGGGAGAGCCCAAGGCTTTCCAGCAAGAAATCGACATTACTCACGTAGACACACCTTCATCTACGACAGCTCGTCCAATGGTCATAGGACCATGAATTACCTCTATCTAAAGAGCAACGTGGTACGGCAACCGGTATTTGATATCAGACATATCAAAACGCGTAGTCATGTTGGATGATTCCATACTTCCAATCGCTGCCAAAAGTGCATTTCGTTGTAATGGACAACTTTGCAAAACTTCTAAGGTGGACATAGCACAGGTGGTCTGGGCTAGATCTTCAACCACACTATAGTTGGCAGCAGCCCGTGCGTTGGGATTGTGTGAAGCCCATTTCAAGACACTTTTCGGGATCTCGGGCAGTGAATCCACAGGTATGTGGAGAGGAGTGGAAGATTCAGGAATATCTTTATCCTTGTTCTGCAAATCCGAGGTATAATTTCTTGCCCACATTTGTAAAAGAGCGTCCGAGTTAACCATATTAATAAAATTTTGATCAACTAAAGCATGGGTGGTGCCCCCAGCATTGGAGGTGCCAGAAGCTGATCCCTGCCCTTTGGGAAATGGATCTTTAAAGACGGCAGGTTTATTTTCTTGAAGTAGCTTCTGGGATTCTTCGGTTAGAGGGCATTGGTGAGTGAGGTGGTCTTGCTTGCAAAGCTTGCAAGGGAACTTGACCTTCTTCTTTTCTTTGTTACCCTCCTCGGCATTTTCTTTGTTTCTGGGATTCTGTTGGTTCCCCTCTCCTTTCTTGCCCTTCTTTTTATTATTGGGATGTCGAGGGCCCTTTTGATTAGTCTGAACCTGCTGTACAGATTCAGAAGTAGAAGGAGAGGTTGTGACGGGAGTCACTTCTGCAGTCGATTGTTTGACCAATAAGGCATGAACCTGCTTAGTCAATGCTTCGAAAGCTATAGAATCAACTGAACCTACAATGCCGTCAGCATGTGGTCCAGGTTTTGGTCTACCTAGATCAATGTTTGATCGCGGTGCATCAAGTATAATCTCATAAAGGAGTCCAGACTGAGCATACACCAAGTCTAGTTGTTGCGTCCTTAAAATGGCTTCTTCTTCCGATGACACCCCAGAAGTAGCTACTTCCTTAGAAACATAAGGAAGGAGTGATTTCAGATACCACTCTAATAAGAATTCTGGGGGGATATTGGCCTTAATGAGCCTCTTCCGTCTTCGCCACTCCTGAATATGATAAGATAAATGGGTGGCTTTGTTTTGTCTAAAGGTAGACAACAGATCTGTCCAGGCATCGTACCGAACATGAAGCTGGAAGTGGTTCAGAAAGACTACAGCAAGATCCCGAAAGTTAAAAAAGGTGGATGCAGGTAACTCAATGTACCATTTGGCTGCAGCACCGGTCAAAGTTCTTTGAAAAAGTCTCACCCTAACGGAATCTTCGTTCAACGAGTTCGAAGAACACCAGAGATGAAAAGTGGTAACATGATCACCAGGATCCTCACCAGTTTTGCCTTCGAATTTTGGAATGTCCGAAGGTAGCTTAGTGGGAACTGGTGGCCACGTGACGTTATGGCACACCGGATCGTTCATTAACTTGGAAAGATCTGGAAAATTCAGAGTTACCAGAAATGGTAAACGAGGTCTATAAGATGGGATTTGATAAGCTGGGGTCATGAAGGGGTAACCTCCCATATTTTGACCCATAAACTGCTAGTTAGGGTTGCCCCCAGCCATTTCCTAGTAGGGGTTGCCCCCAGCCATCTGTTGGTAGGGGTTGCCCCCAGCCATCTACTAGTAAGGGTTGCCCCCAGCCATCTGTTGTTGTGTGAAAGTGTTGTTGAAATTCCCCCACCCAAATGAAAGTGGGTTGGCACCCTATGTGTTTGTCCACTGTGGTTGGGTGTTAGCCCCACCATATTGCTGGTTAAAGATGTTACCCCCTCCTCCAAAAAAAAAAGAAAAAGGGATATTTCCTGCAGGTATATTACTCTGATTCACATTATGACCTGCAAAGGTGTTAAAACCAGGGGAAGTCGAGGTGGACGGCGCAGTCATGGTACTCATGATAGGCATAGTTGTAGAGGGATTCGGCCCAATATTGGGTGTGTACATCCAAGTACTAGGTATATGGTATGACTATTGAGTTGCAGGAGGTGGAATAACATTCACTGTACTACTGGGTCCAAAAGTAGGGGTAGTGACTAAGGCAGATGTCAAAGCTATTAAGCTTGGAATGCCTAACGTACCAGCGTTGAAACTGAAGGACGGAGTTGAAATAGAAGTTGTCTACATCGAACTCGGTGTAATAGTGGAAGAAGGATTCACAATACTTGTATTCATACCCATTGTGGGAGTCTGTGGGACTCCTTATTCGTCTCCTGGGTTAGTCATAATATGCCCAGGTGTGAAAAAATATGCACTATACTCAGGTTGTTGGAAACCTACAAGGATCAGAAGCAGATCATTAGATCCGGTAAGGGGAGGGTTAAAAGGAGTGTTAAACTCACTAGAAGTAATATCCTCAACCTCGACGGTACTAAGAACTTGTCGATCCGGAGTTCTGGGTTGTGGTTCGCCAGGAACCTCTATTTCACTAGTAAGTTCAAAAAGACCACTGGAGTTAGTCCTCCATCGTCGTGGTGGCAGTAGTGGCTCCACAATGGGTGGGGGAAGGTTTTTCAACCTCTGAGACCTACGAAGTTGTTGGTCTTCCACAATTATATGAAAATAACACTAAGTAAAAACCTAGTGGCCACTGAGACTAAGGGGCAAACAACATTCCAAAAAAGAATCCTAAGTAATCAAACCAATCAAACGGATAGCAAATACTCTCGGAAGCAAGTCTGGGATGATTAGGGCCCGGAACAGACTAACAGAGTATCGATGGTCAGTTTCGTGGCGTCCACCGAAGGTCCACTGACTGCAAGCGCTTGAATCACCAAATTGCTTTCCTGGGATTACTATCAGAGGGTTACCTTCCACGCCTGTCCAAGGTGAAGTGGGAATAACCGCCCACTCTACCTGTGTAGAAGCCTAAAGGTATGATACTATGGCTACCATAAATGCGAAATAACCTGGGGGGATAGTCGTCAGCCTAGTCAAAACGCATGGGCAGGGTAGCAAAGCCCGAAATCCGTAAGGATCCCCGTACGCGTATCAACTTTGGTTTATGGTCAAAAGGAAAGCGAGGGGATATCCTCTGCAGTTCGATCTTCCACGGCCTCGTGCTTAGCTATGGTTTAAGTAGAGTTTCCCAAGACTATTTGACAGAGATGGATTTACCTAAATGAAATTCATACTGCGATTGTTGCGTAATGAAGCCAGTTGTGAGCAGTTTAAGGTGATTTAAGCTCGTAACTCTAGCCTAAGCTAGTTGATGTCGTGTATCCCTAAAAAGAAAAATGTTTCTAATTGATGTTATTAAAAATTCTTTTTAAGGCAATTTTTTACTCAACGGGGTAGTGCATTGTGTGGAAATGGTTTGAGAAAGTAAAGTGCAAAAGAAAATAACTTTCAAAGCAACAAAAAAACTCTTTTTCTTTTTTCGTTTATGCTCTTTCCAAAATGAAAACTAAGCAAACCAAAAACAAATTTATTTTTTCTTTTCTTTTCAAATTCAACACAAAGTAAGCTATGCTACTTCGAAATGATTATAAGTCTTACTACTTTAAACTACCAAACTCATTTTTTGCTTTTTCTGATATACTTGCAAGAAAAAGAACTCGAAAATGGAAACAAGTAAGACCTAAAAAGAGCAATGTAATTAAGGAAAAGTAACTCTAAGGTTCACAACAATCAACTCGATGGTTTGACAAAGACTTGTCCTACAAAGATTTTAAGGGAAAAACTTTGGGCTTGGAAGACAAAGTGGAAAGAAAAGAAGGATAAGAGACGCTTTAAAATGGAAAGGCAAACTTCAAAGGTTGCTCCAAAGCATCAAGAACCCTAAAAAGAACTAATCCAAGCAAACGATAGGCAAGCAAACCAAAGATGGACTTACAACCGCAAAGACTCGAATGGAAGCAAACTAAAAGACTTCAACTTACTTGAAACCGAAACTGACAAAGCAATCAGGAAGTGTCTAGACTCGAAAATCTTTTGAAAACACCCTAAGGACTCCAACTTGGGGTCAAACCCTAAATCAAAGGCCAAGACACCGTCAAAGTATGCTTAGAGTTGCCACAAACAACAAATGTTACAAAACAAAGGTTTGTATACCTGCAACAAGCATCTAGGGTATAGGAGTGCAACTACGTCCAACAAGGAACAAAGCATGGTCTTCAAAAAGAGTCACAAACAACAAGACACCTCAAAAGTACTCAGGCAAGCAAAAGATGACCTAAGGGACTTGGGAGAGGCAAACAAGACTCAACAAGGGCATAAAAACCTCAAGGATCAATTAAGAAAGCAAGGCAAGAGACTGGACATCAAACCAAACAAGTGCAAATCAAGACCCTATAGCAAACAGAGAGTTACAGGGGTATGCGCTACTGTGTAGTGCATAAACCAGCGCACACTGGGGGATATGCCCTACTGTACAGTACATAAAGTAGTGCTCATCATCAGGTATGAGCTACTGTGTATAAGGCAGACTAGCGCACATGTCAGAGGAGGTCTGAAACAGGCTCTAAAACTTCCAACTGGGATGAGTCAAGCAAGGGAAAGCAAGTATAAGTGACCTACAGGGCCTCTCAAAGGATAAAAAAGATCAAAAAGTACTGGAAGGAAAGTTAAATGAATCTCCTAGAACAGAAAACAACCGGTCCCCAGTGGAGTCGCCAATCTGTTGTTCGGGAAATCTACCCTATAGCGAGGAGAGGGAGACTACCAACTTTTGGGGTGACAGTTAAATACATAGATCATATCACATAGGCTTCTATAAAAGGGAATAGATCAAGGTTCCTCAAGGCATACCTTATTAACGAAGTTTGATCCTAGCTTTCGCTTGCTCCTTCGATCAATCCTCCACTTGATCCTCTGTTCGATGAACCTGCAATACAATAGATAACTTCCTCAGCATATCTTGATTGATATAACAATGATGAAATTGAAATACAATTTAGACATCAAATACAATCAAGCATTAAACTAAACAAATATACAATCCATTAGACATTTGATTGGGACGGGAAGGGCATTTCAACCTTTATTGTCAAAAGCAAATAATCAGTACAAGTATACCTGATCATTCAGAGTGCTTGTGCAACCGGATCCTGGGCTCCTACTCTTCACACTAACTTTGGAATTCCTCCAGCATAACAACCCTTAATGCATAGTTTCTCCTCCTGTGAGTGAGTCTAGTCTGTCTCTTCTATCCCCCTTGTATTTATGGGACAAGGTAGGCAGTTTGGATCGAGAGGTAGTTTGATTGGGAAGTTGGGGAAGTTGCAAAACCAACTGCAACTAATCCTAATTCGTCAAATTAATATATTTTTGATTACTTTTTAAGTTGTGCGCGAGCATTTCACAGTAGAGTAGTGCACCATATGCAACTTCACTGCTTTACAACCAGCGTTTGCATGATTTTTTAAGGTGTGCGCTAGTTTTCTTAAGCAAAGTAGGGCATACTAGCAGGTGTGCGCTACTGTTATGCTTGTAGAGTAGGGCACACTCCAAGAAATGCGCTATTATCATGCCTGTAGGGTAGTGCACATGTCAAAAGGTAGAGTAAAACAGGATTTTGTCAGTTGCTGAGGGGTAAGCCAAGTCCATGCATCATCTAAGGCAATCTTGCTCTTCAATCCATGTTGTGTTTTCCGTGCTGACCTGCTCTTTCTTTGCTTTATACTTGTTTTTCACAATTTTGCAGCCCCATTGTTGCTCATTAATGAACCAAACCTAATTAACTTGTAGTTACATGCTTCTATAGTAATTAGCTCACTTAGGTTCAAATTAGGGTGTAGAGAGTCCTACTCTCTCGAAACTTACTTAGGTATCCAACCTTGAGGCTTTTAACGAGCCTTATTGTTGTCACTAGTATTCAAGACATCTTGTGTTTTTGTTTACTTGGAATGTTTTAGGATCAAAAGTGTGCACAATCCACTTTTTTTTCACACAAGCAAGGACCTAAAGACTCTTGTCTCCCCATGTATGCTCTTCACCTCGCACTTCTTGTGAGCTTGGTGAATCAGAAAGGGATGACAAGCATGAAATACCTCCATTTCACACTTTTACTTCATTAGCACTTTGTTTTTGCAAACCACCATTAGCATATTTTAGAGTTAAAAGTTAATCTCCATTCATTTACTTTACACTCTTCTAGTTAATTTGCAATAATCAATTTGCTTACTTCACATGTGTTTGCATCACTAGCACACACTAAGGGACCTAAAAGCTCTTTCATTCCAAGTATGCCCTTCACCTCACACTTCTTGTGAGTTTGGTGAATCAGAAAGGAAGGGAAGTGTGAAATACCTCCCTTACACTCATTAAGTGAATCAAGACCCTTAAAATAAACTTTGTAAAATTCCAACCAACTAAAATCCAACTCCACAAGAGGTCACAAAACAACATTTTAGTTAGGTAGGATTGATTGGGCTAGGCATCCATTAATGCACACCAATCTAGTTTCATTAGTGATATTTTGAAACATAGCATTGTTGACTTATAGGGTACTATCAAAATCCTGCTATCAACCAGTGTTAAAATAAAACCCAGATAAGAAGTGTGTTGTGCCCAAGGAGTTCAAATCTGATTTATAGTTTCTCTTACCTCTCCAAAGAGCCACTCAAATTTTTGTGGAGGTGAGGCTATACCCCCTAGTTAGAACCACTAATCCACACTTGACACAAGGTATCTTAGTGGCCAAAATTAGGAAATTTCCACGGATCAACTATGAGTGTAATTGAATCATGAAGTCAGCTATTGCCATTGGGAAGTGTTGCCAACTATTCTTGATTGCTACATTTCCCCCATCACCGGTATAACTGACTCTTTTTATCTTCACTAGTCAATTGGTGTGTGGAATCGTTGATCCCATTGTCACCATCAATTGTGCTCTTGGAAGGCCCAATTACATTTTAGAGGAAGGATGTTAGGTATTTTTAGGAATTTTACACTTTTTTTTTTTAAATACAAGTTCACTAACTCATAATTAAACCTACATGCGAGAACTCTTGCACTAAAACCGACTTTGAACAAATCACTCACTTATTGCACCATATTGCATCTATTGTGGTTGGCATATTTTTGCATTTGTTCAATTGCGTTTAAATCCACCATCGTTCTCATTTGACACTAATATTTCACCATTGAGGAACAAAACAACCCCCTAAGGCAGTCCCAAAGACTGCAAGGCCTATCCCTTCTCTCGAAGGTTGTTTTTACACTTTCTCCCTGTGGTTCACACGGGAGAAAATCTAGCTGAGTCCACTCCCAGGACACATTGATAGGATCATCAAGGAGATGCCACTCCTTGCTCGGTTCATTTTCTCCCCTCAAAGAGAGTGTTAATCCTTTTACCTCATCCACCTCTAGAAGAGGTTCCCCTTCATTTTCTACTTACTGAAAGAATATAGATACCTTTGTCTCCCCTCCTCTTGGAAGACGCCCTCATTTGTCTTCTCCCCTCAGATATCCTTTGGACCACTTTAATCCCTCCTCTCTCATAGGAGGTCACTCATTATTTTCAACATCACCTCAATCACCCCCTTGAGGAAACGACACACAACATGCAATGGAAAGACCAAATCTTAACCTGCCTTTGATGGCTAGCCTAAATCTCCCAGATGTGGATAAACTAATCAATGACCCTATTGTTAACAATCAAATTAACACCCTCAACAAAGTGAAGGAAGAAGCATATTTTTACTATGCTCCCGCAACATGAAGACATAAGACAAGTACATACGAGAACAATCCTATCTTATCTAATCATTAATTCCATAACTGGAAGGATTGAGAAGAGGTAGCCTAAGGAGATAAGGTCTAGTGATTGAACTACTCATTAAAGGTTCAAATCTAAGCTCCACTAGTCAAATAGTGAGAAGAAATGCACAAAAGTGCATTAATTGTACTTAAATATGCTCAAGCTGTGAAAAAAAGCCTTTAAAACATCGAAAGTGGGTTTTTGAGCAAAAATAATAAAAAAACATGAAAAGAGATAATCCCACGTTGAAAAAAGAAACTTGAGAGCCCATTTCCCAATGCTATAAAACAAATGCATTTGGGGCATGGTAGAAGGAGGCAAAAGGAAGAGCAAAGGAATGTGTTGACTCAAACCTAGTCGACAGGTGTTCCCATCACTGTCGACACCAACCCACCGCGATCTCCCTGAGCACCGACCCAAACAGGTTTTACCCTGCCCAGCAACACCTGCAGAGCAGATGAGGTCTCACCCGAGGTGATCAAGGGAGAGTGGATGGAACCATGTTTCCGTCGAATGAAGGAGGATGTGTGTGGCATCTGCTACTTAATCTTATTGCAACATTCAAAGGTAAATCTATGTATTTACTTCGACATTATTGTACTCATAACATCATTTAATGGAAACATTCATTGTTTCAACATATTATAACAATAAACAATTATTGCATCAAAGAAACATTGCATTACCATTGAAAGACAGAAGACACACTATGGTTGCACAAAATAGTTTCATCACATCATATTATTACCGCAAAAACCCAATACAATGCCTCTGCAGATCACAGACTTCAGCAATATCTCTTCATCTCACAAAATCGCATATCAAGACTCTCTCTCTCTCCTTACGCTCCTTTTCGACCTACAACTTCTTGTCTATGTATAGGCTTCCTCCTTTACAATGCTTGTCCACTTACTAACAACGTCCTAACTAACTCTTGGACAAAAGACACAAAATCTAACTGACATGGTCCAAATGACCCAGAAACCCGCCTACTGCGATACAATTTACATCTCATATGGTCCAACAACCCAAAAACCCGCCTAATGCAGTACAACCGACTCAAAAAGTACATAAAACAATTGAGCCTTCTCCCTTCCGCGACTTCGTCTGACGTGTCGCAGCATCGGCGATGCTGCAATTTCTCCTTATCAAACCGCCTGCCAACAAAATGCTGGAGATATTTGGAGGATTGGAAAGCTTGGTTTCTTCATCAAAGGAAAGGGTGGAGAAAGGAAATCTCATGTCAAAAAGGAGGAGGGATGCATCTCAAGCATTGTAAGTATGTATATTCTTCATTGCTAATAATGAAATGATTCAATTGTCCTTCCATTTAAGAGTTTGAGTTTTTCTTATCAAGTTTAGTTTGAATTCTAAATGGCTAAGATGTTAAGGAATTTTAGTTAATTGTTTCATATCTTACATTGGAACTCACCATTTCATAGTAAGATAGCATGTTTAAAGTAGATCTAACACTAACTTGAAAGCTATTATCAAATTGGTGACCTTACTAGTTGATTTTTCTTGAACATTTATGTTTTTTCTTGCAAATTTCTTCATTTTTGTGTTCTAACCTTTCAGATCTACTCCAGATTTGCCTTAAGATCCCATAAAGAACCTATGCTACATGTTTATAGGCTCAAAACCAGCCTAGATCCACTCCTACACTCCCAAAAACTTCAAAGATGAAGCTATATTTTAGCCTCCTTTGATAGAGAGTGCATTGAAGGTTTTTTCTTGAAAATTTCTTCATTTTTGGTGTTCTAAACATTCAGATCTACTCTAAGAATACCTTAAGATCCCTTCAAGAACCTATGATTCAGGTTTATAGGCTCAAAACCGGCCTATATCCACTCCTACACTCTCAAAAACTTCAAAGAATAAGCTAGATTTCAGGCTCCTTTGCTAGAGAGTGCATTGAAGGTTTTTCTTGAGATTTGTGCCCAATTCTTCCCTCTTTCCTCTGTTTTGCTGATTTTTTCTTCTTGTATGGGATTAGGAATCTCTGATATTAGAGTGTAGACCTCATTTTGATCCTCCTTGGCCAAATATTTGGGACATTTTCAAACTTTTGTAAGCTTCAAAGCCTCCATGTTTCAGATTTGCATGAATTATGAACTCGTTTTGAGATCTCTTTGTTTTGGGGCTGTTTGGTGCCTATATTTTTGAATTTGCAGACCTTACTAAGGATTCTTAATATTTTAATATCAGTTTATCACTAACTTTGAAATTTTTTGAAGAGTTTGGGTTAATATCTTTAGATTGGCAATTTTCCTCCCAAAACCACTAAAAATAGCCCAAATTGTCATTTCTTTCCATTTTTTTTAAATTGGTGTTAGACCCACTTGCTTAAAGCCATATTTTGTTGTTAGGTCCCTGATTGGATAATATTGGGACTGATCTTTGAAATAGTTTTGACTCTTTTCATAATTTGCAAATAACAAAAATTAAAAAACAAAAACATGAAGAAGAACCTTGAAAAGACACCTAGTTTTGAATTTTCACTGTTTTAGGGCAGATTTGAGGATTTCTTTTTGCACTTGTAGAACTTCACGAAGCTTTTAAAACTTCTTAGGATCAGTTTACCACTATTTAAGGAAAATTTGGGAGGGTTTGAGCTCCTTATATTTGGAATTTTTTACCAAAACTGGCCCAAATTGACATTTATTTCAAAATTTTCTTAAATTTGTGGTAGATTCATTTGTTTCAAGTTATATGTTGTTGTTGGATCCCTGATTGCATAATATTAGGATTGATATCTAAAAAAAATTGATTCATTTAAGAGTTTGCAAATCACAAAAATTGACGAAATATCAAGATTTGTTCAAAGAAACTTAAGACCCTTTAACTGTTGAATCTCATGCACTTGCTTATTTGAGAAATCACAACAAATATCAGTCATAACATTTGAAAAGATCATTTAAACACATATCACAAATATATTTGCATTGAAAAACAAAAAAATTTGAACATCACACTTTGAGTTATTTTGAAAAACAATTTCCTTCCTAAAGCAAAAACAAGCTTTAATTAGTTAAATTTTGTTTTGGATCTCGAATATTTTCATTATTCTCATGCACAATTAGAGAAAGTTGTAGCTTTAGATCTCAATTTTCTTGTGATAATTTGTGTCTGAGCCACCGTATCCTCTTCACTTGGGCATTTGGGCGATATTGTGAATGAGAAACTGGATCTTAAGTGTAACAGTCTACGATTTGATTTTTCAAGCATCTTATTTTCGAGCCACCGTATCCTATTCACTTGGGCCTTCGTGCGATCTTGTGAATAAGAAAGTGGATCTCAAGTGTAACAGTATAGGATTTTATTTTTCAAGCATTGTTCTTTCGAGCCACCGTATCCTCCTCACTTGGGCCTTCATGCGATCTTGTGAATGAGAAAGTGGATCTCAAGTGTAATAGTTTAGAATTTAATTCATAAGCATTCCAAAGGGCTTTGCGTATCCTCTTTGCTTGCACTCTCGGGTAGCCCTGCAAATGAGAAACATAAATACCCTGTGTAATAGAATTAGATTCATTTTCCATTGAGATATCTATTTGGTTTACATTAATCTTTGAAATCAATTATTATCCATATTTCAGAAGAACTGTGCATAAAAATACAAAATCTACCAAAACATTTTGCATGTTTGAAAGACACACATGAACCTCTAACTTTTCATTAGTTTATAACATTCATCGAATTGAAAGGTAGCATAGTGATCATATTGCATTGTGTGGTTCATATTTTTCGAGTCAAAACACCACCAGTTTCACTTCCACTCCTGAAACTAAGCAAACTACCCTTAAAATTGACGCTTAATCTAAAATTGACCAACATTTAATCTTTATATCACCAACAAGATTAGGTTAGTTCCCTGGATTAGGTTTGGAGATTTAACACTCATGGGCTGCAAAAATTTTGAAACTAGCATTGATTACTAAGAGTTTAAATCCATTAGTATCAAAAAAAACTTGTCGGGAAAGCGCTTCTAACACATGCGTTAAGCACGAGGTCAATCTGGATAAGTAAGGGTGGTTCCCCCCCTCTTACTTGTTTAGTGGGACATGAGCTCATCAAGAAATTCTATGTGAAGTGACAAGTCCTCGTGGTGACATCACTTTTCTAGAGTACCTAGTTATGAGAGTTGTCCTCGACTTACAACTGTTCCACCCAACTGTTGATTGTGAAGTGGTAACCTTAGTTGTTATTCCTAGGATATCACATAGTCTATTGTGAGTGAGGGACACTTGCAGTACTTGTGACGGACTTTGGAACTTTTACTCCTTAGGAGGGTGATTGGTCAAGAACCAACACTTGCACCCCTGGAGATTAAAGTTTATTGTAATTGTTTCTCATACCTTAGTTGTTAGTAATTGTTTGAGGCCTCATATCCCTCAACAACTACTAGTTTCGGAAGGCCCTCTCATCCATTTTTCACTAAGCTTCGGCTCTTTGGAAAAGTAGTTTGCTTGCTTGGATCTATAGGACTTTTTATTGTGTGGAAACTTGTTCTTTTTGTTGAGTCTAGACTGCCTTAGGATTGTTTGATTCTATTTTTTTATTAAGAATATCATTTTAAATACATCCTTTTATCAAAATTCTTAGAAGTGGCTACTCTCCCGATCCGCCAGTCACGGTGGCAGCAAGGTGAGTCACCAGAAATTGAAGGCCCTGTTACATTGCAAAGACAGATACAAAAACCACATCATAGTGACTTGGAAACAAAACTGATTTTAAAATCAATTAATATTACTCGAGAAGAACAACATCAAACAAACCCTGAGAATTCATCTTCACATCATGAATTGAATACAAACATAGTTGATGATATTACTCTAGTTGAAATTGAAACATTGAAAAATCACACAAATGCTCATGTAATTCCACCTTTGATGAGTCTTTCAGAACCAATTGTACTTACTATCCGTGAGTCACTGGGTGATATCAAACCTCTTTTTGAAAGTTTGAATGACATGCAAAATTCAACAAGTGACCCTATGGCTTCATCAGGAGCACAAGGGACTACATCATTGCAACATCAAACAGTTGTTGGAGGTAGCAATACTTCCAATTTGGATTCTACATCAATCACAACGGTTAGTATACCTATTAGTAGCACAAGTTCAACCAGCACTTCAGTGCTAGTTGGTACAGTTTCGGGTTCCAATCCCGGAAGTACATCCACTTCGTCTGCAGGAATCCCTACTGAAGGGTGTGCTTTACCAAACATTGGTTCTCCATATGGTTCGGCTAATCAAGGTCAAACACACAAGGAGTAAACCAAAATCCTCTTGTTATACCTAACAATTGTCCAAATTCTACTTTCGGGGGCAACCCTTCACCATGGAATGGTAATATTCCCAGCGGAAGCAATGAACCATGGAACATTTATGCCAATTGGGGTTATGCTACTCAGATTAGTGGAAATGCCCCGGGGGGTTATCCTCTGACTTATCCTAGCACAATGCCTAGGGGCAATCCACCTATCAACCCCATTCCGTAATGGAGTGGGGAGGTTTCAGGGAGTCTCCAATCTTCTTGGGGCCCACCTCCGTAAGGAGGAAATCAACCTTGGAACGCTTATCTAAACCAAGGAAACAATCAATGGTTTGGTTAGATTCCAAAAAATAACCAATATTTTTGGGGCCTACCTCCGCAAGGGGGCAATCCATCCATCCATCTTGTTCCACCATGGAATGGACAACATTCAGGAAGTAACCAATCTTTTTGGATGCCACCTCTGCAAGGAGGCAGCCAACCTTGGAATTATTTTCAATACCAAGTTCAACCGACATGGTGTGGTTGGGATCTAGGAAGTAACCAATCTTCTTGTGCCCCACCTCCGCAAGGAGGCAATCCACCCATTGGTCATGTTCCAGGAATTACCCAATATTCTTGGGGTCAGTATCCACAAAGGGAAGACCCACCTTGGAATTCTTATCACACCCAAGGACCACATCAATGGAGTGGTCAAGTTCTAGAAAGTAACCAATCTTTTTTGGGCCTAACCCCACAAGGGGGAAATCCAACCATTAACCCCATCCCGGAATGGAGTGGTCAGGTTCTAGGAAGTAACCAATCTTTTTGGAACCAACTTGCAAGACCTGCATTTGATCCAACTAGGACACCACATGACCTCATCCCAATGGCATGATGGATTCCATCAACCAACTTGAACAGATTACCCCACATTTGGGACAAGTTTCTATTCAAAATTTGCAACCCACAGCTAGCCAAGAAATGCAGCAACCTGCTAATCCTTCCAACACTTCTAACATCTTCACAGTCTCATCGATAGACCTTAGAGTAAAGAAGAAGAAATACAAGGGTAAGCAAAGTGCTAATCCTTCCCAGAATTCTAAAATCCTTATAGTCGAGTCCAAATACCTTAGGGAAAAGAAGAAGAAATACAAGAGTAAGCAAAATGATAACTCTAGGAAAAGAGATGCACCAACAATTATTCAATGCGGTGGGCAACAAAAACCCACTATTTTGACACCGGTACCCCCACCAGGGGGCAACCATCCAGCACCCCTGCAAAGGGGCAATGATCCCAATGCCAATGTCTTCATGTGTGATCATGAGGTGAACATCCAAACAAGACTTGATTCTTATAATGTCTCTCATAGTACATCGGATCAATCGGTATCACAACCAAGTGGTTCTCTCTCCATTGAGAAACCAGCCATAGACTTAGTACCACACCCCCCCAAAGGTGTTCTACGTAGAACAAAGCATAATCCTAACATGTGAGCTACTCAAAATGATAATGTTCTTGAGGACCTGGATCAAGTACCGCAGCCATGTCGGCCTTGGAGGTATTGCAATGTCATCCTGCGCAAAGAAAGGAACTACTATCTACAATTGGCGTTGTTGATCCATCCAATGCGACTTCAATCACATCAGACATAAACCATTCAATGGGTAGGATCCCTTCCAAAGTTGATTTTCAGATTAAAGCAATGACTCAATGTAAGAATATTTTTCGAACGATAGTAGATGAAGGGACCTCAGCTTGTGTAATTTCATTTAAATGTTGGCAAGCATTTGGATCACCCCTATCTGCCGTAGAAGTTTCATTCAAGCTACTCAAATAGCTTCGGCAAATTCGGATCAAAATCTTCCCTTGATGGAGGAATATGATTCAGTCACTTGGCCCATTTGGGTTGTGAGATCTCCCAGCTCACATGATTTCTTGGATTACATTTTATCATGGGATGGAGATATCCCTGAAGTTGTGAACATTTGGTTGCACCCACCTAAGGACATCATTTGTGGGGCCACTGGGAGCATAATTGGATTAAATCTACCCAAGTATAGGAGCATGATTTGCATGTTCCTCGATATGATCTAGTATATTTGGAAGCTTGCATATAGGTTTAGGCTATCCCTTTGTGAATATGCATTTGAACCTCTTGCAACCCAAACTTGCCATAGGGTTGAACCTATTGTAAATTGGTGGGTCAGCCCTTCATATATGTATTTTCCACCATTTTGACAGAAGAGCCTACCGAACATGGGAGACCCTAGTGAGCACCTCATTGCCATTTTGGTGCCCATGCTGAGTTATTCTCATAGGCCCAGGATCCCTATTAGTCCCATCATGACTTGGAGTTTGAGACCGCATATTTCTCTTTCATACATTTATGACCATATCCTGAAGGGCTCTCAATTTTTTTTCATTTTACATAAGCATGTGTTAAAATATCCACTTGAACATCCGTGCAAATTGCTTTGTTGCTTATTGCTTATGTTGCGTATTTGCCTTTGCAGTTACTTCTTGTTACAAGATGCCTATAAACCATTGCTTCTGTATATTTGAACCATATGCATGGTCTGTAAGAGTGCAACCAAATGTTCACAACTTCAGGGATATCATGAGATGAAGATATCCTTGTTTGCAATATGGATCTTTTCCTTGTCCTGACCCATGCCCTTGAAATATAGGTGCATGCCCGTGAGACACTCATTTCCTCTAATGTATCATAGCATGCTTTATTCTTTTTTCAAGCTAATAAATGAAAAAGGTTAAAAATTGGAAAACACAAAAAATCCAAAAAAGAGGGAGAATTGAATCATTTCATATTATATCATTGAAGAAAATGGAAACAGTTAGTCCTTGTCGCCCTTGAACACGGCACATAATTTGGTATTCGTCGTCAATACACCATCTACATTTGCCTTAGGAAATTATACCAGTATTTTGAACAAATCTCCACCGATGGGTTATCCTTCCCGTCACCAATGGATCTTTCGTTAATGCATCTGGAATTGGAAGATTTCATTAAGGTCAGTTACTCAAGTCCTATGTTTCCAAGTGTCCATTCTGAGTCGTGTTATGTGTTCAAGGGAAGTTCAAGCTATGTCGTCCATTCCTCAAATATTCCTGCCCAATCAAGTCAACCTTCCTTGTGTCATTATAGAGTGTTGGATCTCACAGTTATACCAAATTATATCAAACTATTGATCTTTGTTTCGTATTGGTTTATGTGGGATGCATTAATTCCCTCCTTCCGATGGATCTATTCCTATCGACAACAAATCATCATCTAGGAAATGGATCAAGAAACCTACGAGTACCTTGGATCTTGCAGTCATCAATGGTAGGTTTCCTCGCAAATGAAAGTGGGTATACATCAATGACCCCTGATTATTTGATTCTACAATTGTTCGACTTCAGATCTTTTTTTCGTATTGGTTTATGTGGGATGCATTAATTCCCTCCTTCCGATGGATCTATTCCTATTGACACCAAATCATCATCTAGGAAATGGATCAAGAAACCTAGGAGTACCTTGGATCTTGCAGTCATCAATGGTAGGTTTCCTCGCAAATGAAAGTGGGTATACATCAATGACCCCTGATTATTTGATTCTACAAGTGTTCAACTTCAGAACATATATTCGTACTTGCTAGTTTGTACTCAGTACCTTAGAGTCCATCATCATTATCGGTGGGTCTCTTCGCATCTGTTAACGGTATACATTAATGACCGGTAATCAGATGGTGTTTTATTATGCTCAACATCAATTCATTTATTCGCATGATATCAACTCGTACTATCGTCAATTTGTATTGAAGACCTTGGAAAAAACAGTTGTATCACTCATCGATGCACTGCCGAAGCTGCGCAAGATTAAACTACCATGTCAGAAGTTCAATGAAGACCTTGTTCTCGCACTCATCAAAGTGCATGTTTACACTTCTGAAAAATTTACTTTTGGCATGGATCCACTGTGTATTGTTCATGGCCATGCTTGTTTACTGTTGAGCATGTGTATGCCCACCTTAGGAAGATATTATATATTTGAGAAATTGCTATGTTTGACTTACAGGTGTTTCCCTAAATCCTGCGCCCATGAGCTTATCCTTTCTTCATCCTTGCTTTGATCAATAAAGAGTATTAGTATGAAGAGTATCAGTATAAAGAGTATCAATTTCCGTAATGTATTCCGGCCCTTAGCTCTGCTTTGGACCTCACACATTAGGGGGAATCTGTTATCAATCAAATTAACACCCTCAACAAAGTGAAGGAAGAAACATATTTTTACTATGCGCCCGCAACATGAAGACATAAGACAAGTACATACGAGAACAATCCTCTCTGATCTAATCACTAATTCCATAACTGGAAGGATTGAGTGAAGAAAGAGGTAGCCTAAGGAGATAAGGTTCAGTGATTGAACTACTCATTAAAGGTTCAAATCTAAGCTCCACCAGTCAAGTAGTGAGAAGAAATGCACAAAAGTGCATTAATTGTACTTAAATATGCTCAAGTTGTGAAAAAAGCCTAAAAAACTATGGAAAGTGGATTTTTAAGCAAAAATAATAATAAAACATTAAAAGAGATAATCCCACATTGAAAAGAGAAACTTGAGAGTCCATTTCCCAATGCTATAAAACAAAGGCATTTGGGGCATGGTAGAAGGAGGCAAAAGGAAGAGCAAAGGAATGCTGGAGAGATTTGGAGGATTGGAAAGCTTGGTCTCTTCATCAAAGGAAAGGGTGGAGAAAGGAAATCTCATGGAAAAGGAGGAGGGATGCATCTCAAGCACTGTAAGTATGTATCTTCTTCATTGTTATTAATGAAATGATTCAATTTTCCTTCCATTTAAGAGTTTGAGTTTTTCTTATCAAGTTTAGTTTGAATTCTAAAATGGCTAAGATGTCAAGGAATTTTAGTTAATTGTTTCATATCTGACATTCGAACTCACCATTTCATAGTAAGATAGCATGTTTAAAGTAGATCTAACACTACCTTAAAAGCTATTATCACCTATTGCACATAATCCAATGTGGCTAGCTATGCTAGATAAACTTCCATTCAACATTTCTAAATTCAAAGGGAAGCAAGGGGATGATCCCGCCAACCATGTCATGTCCTTCCACCTATGGTGTTCCCCCAACAACATAGTGGAGGATTTAGTGAGGCTTCGCCTCTTTCAGTGCACCCTCACCGGAATGACAGACAAATGGTATGTGAACTTACCAAGATCAACCATGCCACCTTTGCAATGTTGGCCACTGCATTTCTCACATACTTCCAACTTTTGATCCACCATGACCTTGGTATTGAAATTCTCACAGAATTTTGAAAAAACACATCTACACACATCGTGGACCATATCCATGAGTGGCGTAGATGCCAGACATTGTGTAAGATCGAAATACAACCACCATTCTTGTTGGATTGGTTCATTAAATCACTCCAACCATCCATTGCAAAACTATGTTGCTACATCTAAGCCAGAAAATGAGGAAGAGGCCATCCTAAAGGCCCAACATTTTGATCTTATCTATGCATAATTCAGATACCTATACACTATCCTTCCTGATGCCCCTAGACATCATTCGTTGGATCCTACCCCTGCGGGTTCGTCCCACTCTGTGGATGGGCTTATTGGTTCCATTTAACACGAAGAAAAGGTTCCTCCTCCTACTTCGGTGCCATTCAATATGGCCCCGCAATACCCACCCATGCCTTACATGATGACACCCCCTGCTCCTGTACCAACTCCTCTAATTGGTTAGTTACAGTATGGACCCTATAGTCCTATTTATATGAATGTTAGCTCGGCAACAACGATCCCTCCACTGTAAATGGCACAAGTCGTTCCTACGTTCACATCTTATGGGGTGCAAAATGCATTTATCCCACCATCGGGGTATAACCCTTACTACTTGTTTCCATTCCCTACTATTCAGACCCCCACACCTCACATGGGGGTCAAACTTGTTCAACCTTCTTTTGCACAACAAGCTCAATAATTTGAGCAGTTGAACACCGCAAATCCTCATCATCCTAAAAATCAAGGAAAGAAGAAGGGGAAGAACAAACAAATCTAGCAGCAGGGGCAAGGGGGAAACCCCTCTCCCAAGCAGAACTAGAACCCGGCTAACCAGAACGCGGGGACAAACAACCCCCCTAGACAAGGGAAGAACGCCAACTTGAGGATCGATTACTCTTGATCCATTTGCATAAAATATACACTCACCATTTCCCCCTTATTCCCAACTGCCAACAGTCGGTGGAAGACAAGAAGAAGACAATGGTAAATCCTCCTTAGGCGCCCAATCCTAACAACCAAAAATCATTGTCTTCCAACAACCCTTCGCTAATCAAGGGGTAGTCACTCAGCAGCAGGAACCTTTCCCCCCGGTGATGGCTCTTTCCAAAACATATACACCCTATATGTTAACCTCTAGACTCAAGCCAAAGGTTATAATAGGCCTTAATCCCTCCAAGTGGAAGATGTCCCTATTCCCTCAGGGTGGCCTTTACAAATATCACGCCCAAGTAAAGAATAGATCCCACTGATACCCAAAGTCCCACTTCGGCACACACCTAATAACCTCCATATGAAATTCGCCCACAATTACAGTATTATGGACGACTTGGCTCAATCACCTGCCACAATGTCCACATTAGAAGTGTTGTAGTCTTGCTTAATGGAAAAAAAGGCACTACTAAATGCTCTTGGCGCAATCGACCCTTCCGATTTGCGCCTCATGACCTGTAATCTCGACAAAGGTGAGCCGCAAATACCCTCCTTAGTTGCATTCCAAGTTCTCATCACGGTAAAAAACATCATGTTACATCGATGTATCATCGATGAAGGCACATCCACTTGCATCTTGTCCTCTAATGTTTGAAAACAATTGGGATCAACTGAGCTAGTCCCCTCATCTATTGCTCTCTGCGCATATGATGGGAGGCCATCCCAGCCTAGAGGATTGTACCAAAATGTCCCCATCGAGCTAGGGGGCAAGATGGTCATGATTGATATCGAAGTATTCGATTCCAAACTCGACTACAACATCCCCTTGGGGTGTATTTTCATGTACACCATGGAGGTCGCCTCCTCCGTCTTCCGTATCATGTTGTTTCCATTAAATGGGAAGCTTGTCACCCTCGACCAACTCAATTACTACAATCCCAACACCACTACCAACCCTGACAATATCCTACCTACTATCGCTGGGAAAAATCAACCCCCCTACATTGATATTTCCCCCGGCATGTACAAGTATTCTAACTTGCTAGGGTGTACTTTGGTCCACCACAAAATATCCCTGCATCCACTGATGGCTACATGTGTACAATTTTCACTGTTGAAAATGTACCCACCTCTCCTCAACACCATCATCAGCACCATCGCTAAGCCATGGCATCGATCAAACATTGAGTCCATTGGTTCCTCCTATTTTTCAAATACCATTCTTTTACCCTCCCACATGAGTACAATGGATTCCGGTTATGGCTCAGTTAACTCTACATGGACTCACTTTGGGTATACTTGTATGGTACCTTACGCCACCATACCCAAAGATGGCTTCTAAACTGGTATCCCATTATGAGTTTGTCCCTATTTTGGTTATTACGCCTTCTAGGCCAGTTATACCATTCGTATCACTAGTCGGACCTACGACATCCGCAACTAAAAAACCACCGATAGTCACTAAAACCACCAATGGGGGCATGAAGCAACCTAAAATCAAATTCCCCCTCCAACCTAACCCACACCCAAATCATCGGAAGTCACTAAGCCTAAGGAGGGGGAGATCAACCAACAATGATTAAAATCCCCAGTAATGACTAATACTCCCACACAGAGAGTCACCCCACCATGTGCTCTTTGCAGGAAACAAGGCCATGCAACCAACCCGTGCCCCACCTTGTTGAAGCTTTGGAATTTTCTCAACATCCCTATCTTGTCTTGATCTCCCTCGATTTCGGGATGCCCTAGTGACCATCCACCTCACTCAACCACTCATTGAGAATCCTTCCCTACAAACCCAGGAAACGACTTCCATCAATGTGTGCATCGGTGACAACACCAGCTGTGCCTCTCTCAGAACTAGCCCCAACGACGGTTCCCATTGTGGAGTCTATGACGCCACAAGAACCCCCACCTATGGATCTTAGGATAACAACACCACATGATGGATGCTCATCCTATGGGCATCATATGCACATGATCCCCTCCAAGGACGTCACAACCATTTTAGAGCAAGTCAACCCTTCTTCGGTACAGACGCCTCTCCGTGCCCGAGTACCACACCTCTATCGATCCCGTGGTGATACTTCTCACTTTTCATTCCAATGTCCCATTTTACACGTCGAACAAGAAACTCACCTCGAACTAATGAGGTTCCAAGATCAATTCACCTTCCTCAGCACAGTCTCTCAAGGCTTATCTACTGAGGAAGTTGTTCCCCCCTATGGGATACCATCGATACCACATCCTCTTTGGTCGGTTTACTAACTAGTGATGATTCATCGTCTTCCGATGAAGACTTGGATCCTTTGCAACCATTTCCAAGTGTTTAGACCACAATAGGAGATCCCCTTCATATGTTGGATACTCACCAAAGAGTATGATACCACCTCAATACCACCCTAAGTTCCAACATTTAAAGGTCCCCACCACAAGGAAGGGTAAAACCATATTTTTCCCTTCACATTGTCTCGTTTACACAACCTAGCATTTTGTATTATTTTTTATCTCTTCGATTGAGAATAAATCTATCTTTTGTTTATGTAGACGACCTTTCAAACAACCATCTATATCGGCTTCACAGACGGCGCAAGTCGATGGTCCAAGAATCTTGCATCAGTTGCTTGGGTTATTTATACCCCTCCCAAGTTCTCTATCACCTCAGAGGTGTTTGTTTGGGGGCACTTACAAACAACCAAGCACAATATGACATTGTCATTGGTCTCTTAAGTGATGCCATCCACCTTGACATACAACATATGCACGTATGCCTAGATTCCCAACTACTAGTTGTCTCAAAGATAAACAATGTGTTTTGTGTTCTCAATCCCCTCCTCTTTCGCAATTTCTTGTGAGTGCACCTTCTCATATGACAATTTGAACCCATTAATTTCACCCATGTCCAAATAAATTCCAATGCGTTCACCGTCTTGGTCGCCAACGAGGTATTGAACTAGCACTTGTCAAGCGTCTACCTAATCTTGCACATCCAAACAAAGCATATATATATATATCATGTGTAAGTACCTATCTCTATGCATTCATACATATCATCCCAACCATACATTATATGGTGATAACCATCCACATCATATGGGTCAGTATATACTATTACACATAAATCATTTCAACATAAAGATAACATCATCATCACAGATACATAAGCACATCATACATGAGAAATATGGAACATGCCACCACAATGGTATATAAATATATATCTCATCAAAAAATACATGTGTCATGTACAAAGAATAGCCCTCTAGGGGCATATACAAAAAGAATCATGAGCCTTATGGGGATACATCATAAACCCGCCTCCCATATTCTCCATCAAATACATATACATCGAAGGGCCCTTAGCCCTACCAAAACAAAAAATATACAACAATCCTGATACTCAAGTTGCTCCGTCGGTAGCTGGATAAGGAGGCCCCAAAATAGGCAACGGTCGCATGGCCTCACCTCTCGTTATCTCTGGATTTGTCCCCCGTGATGGTCCTGGTCCTGGCTGTGGTATTTGCCTAGCCCATTTTCCTCCCTGTTCCTCTCGTGCCACATGACACGCCACTTCCAGCCATCACATCACTTGGCACTGGCTGGGTGAACAGGATACTGGGAGCTGCAAGGTCCACGCCAGCTCCTCATCATCCAACTCAACGATCCCATGCTCATTGATCCCTGTGGTCATCTCGCTAAGTCACCTCTCCAAATAAACCAAGGTGGCTATCAAAGCCTCCCCACCAACCGCTCCCCCAATAGGAGTAGCAACACTAGCTGCACTAGCCCCTCCGACCTCCCTAACAGGTTCTAAAGGTCCCGTACCGCCCTCACGACAATGAGCCCTGTGGATTGGGGGAACTGGACCAACATATGCATCACCAATCAAATAAACATAATCAATACATATATCATAAAGTATGTGCATAATCATAAACAATGTACATAAATAGATATAATGAAAAAAACACGATGCATACTTGAGCCATCCTAGCCATGAACCGGTTGTGGTAACTCTAGATCCTTGGTGAAGTCCATCTCTCCACGGGCATCGCTCCATTGACTCAATGCGTTGAAGCCACACCTCCATAAAATGAGGTGTGTAGTAAGCTTCTACCTCACTGTCGCAAAGGCGAGGCATCAACTCCCCACAGAAATCCATGTGCAACTCTCGAGGGCCCCTGGGAGGAACCACAACCAACAACCTCAAAGTGGGGTACCTCTCCAAGAAATAGGAGCACAAAATGCTCCTATGGAAAAAGCTCCTCCTCATGCCACCCCTGTGAATCTCTCCCAGACGCTCCATCATGCTCTCCCGTAGCATCGAACCCCAAGCCACTTTCTAACCGACTATCACCCTCTCAACCAGCAGTAACTGGTTGCCCGTGATCCTGTGCAGGGAAGACACCCATAGGACCCTCAACACAGCAGTAGCTACCACCTGCACCGATAGACTAATCAAGTGGCTCATCAATGTCTACCCTGAGTCCAGGGAACCTGACTCACCATCATAGTACTGATCATTCAACCCCTGGATCGTACTACCTCCTCCTAAATCCATATGGATTGAATCACGCACCCTGCGGTGGCTCAAGCCAGTCAAAAAATACATGTCCTAAGCCGTAATGCTCAGGTCCTCCACCCCAACATGGAAAACCAACTGCTATTGAGCCCACATCTTGATTAACTCGCGTAACAGATACTTTGTGAACCTTGAGAAAGGGAACCTGAAAAAACTTTAGGATCCCTACATCCGTCAAATTTTGTGTGGCTATGAGGTTACCCCTCACCACATACTCAAAATCCTCGTAGCTACACTCACGCACCTCAACATAAGCCATCTCCACCTACAAGGACACAAGGTCAAACATTAGGATTTGTCTGGAAAACTTACCAAACTAGAAAAAAATCCAAATCACCTACTATGAGCAAGTTTTCGGTTCAAAATGTGCGCTTAGCGCACCCTTGCAGTGCTTAAAGTTGTGCTTCGTGCGACTATGCGCTAGATTCCCACGCAACCTAATCCACGCGGGAAATGATTTCCTTGGCCGTGCTCCAGCGTGATTGACTCAACTTCAGTCACGCAGATGGCCGCGCAGGATTTTTACACTTCGGCCGCTCATCAGCGCGATTATTTCTTAAATAGTCGCATTGATGTCCAACATGAATTTTTCTTAAATAGTCGCGCTGATGTCCAGCGTGGCTGAAGCTCAAAAATCTCGCGCTTTGCATGGCTAACCGGATCTATCTCACGCTATGTCAACACAAGATAATTCCCTTTTCTCACACCATCGTGCGAGAGAATCCAAAATACTCACGCGAGTGCTTTTTTTGGCTAAAAACCAATTGTACAAGCACTGGGTCCCCCTAACCCTAAATCTACCCAGATCGAAATACATAAGATAAAGTTCAAGATTACCTAGCTCTCGTCGCTCGAAAAATGGCTGCACTAATCTCTCGGAATCAACAAAATCACTCTTCGTAATGCGTAAGTCAAAAGGTACAAATGATTTCGAAAAGTGGTCCCCACCCCCATTTAATAGAAACTAAGCCAAACTTCAAACCTTCACCATGGCCAAACAGTAGATCTGTTTAATGAACCGTCCACACCACCATGATTAGCATGTCGAGACCTACATAGTGACACTTCTTTCCCTCCAAACAGGCCAATTTCATCCTACACCTATTTTTACAAGGGCACCACATAGGTGCGCTATATTTTGGTTTTTTGTTTTACATCATCAATACCTTTGCCATATTCTTTACTACACTTGGGTATTTGCGCTGTATGTGCAGGATTACAACCAAGACACAACCTCCTCTTTTTTTTTCATTATAAGAACAAGACTCCACCCCTCAACAATGGGCGCAAAACTTTTGTCACAGATATCATCTCGAAGACTGGCATATAGGCAACACCTTCCCTTTGTTTGCATTACATTTACCAGATATTCCCTTGATATCCATAAGGTCCTCATCCTCGATAGTGATCTGCCATCAATATCACTACTGCGAGTAGCATCCTACCTCCATGGGTGTGTGCACCATTGCATCCTAGTCATTATTTGACACCTATGATGTCGACCCCCCACAAGCCCGAGGAATTTGATAAACCATGAAATTATCAGCCCATAGTCCATCATTTTATAGCTTCGCATTTACTCCCCCTACCATCTATAGTCAATGACATCAAACTCCTTGGCACATTTTATGATCAAGAAACATAGTTGACCACTCATACCTCCATGAGCACCTTACCATCTACAATCTTCTTTGTATTGTTACCTCCGCGAAGACACCAATGCCCCCCCCCCCTCCGCAGCAACCAATTCTATCTAGTTATTCCCGTAGGAACCAACTGCATGGCATTGATTCATGGGACACCCATCTTCGTGTTAGCAAAACAACCTTCACACCATCATGGAAAAGGTTCCCCGACTCACTCAAAACCATGGGAACTCCTTCCATCATCAAATTGATTCCTCGATCTGTTCAAAATCGTGGAAATCCCATCCATCGTCAAATTGGTCCTCTGACACCCCAAAAACCGTGGGGACCCCAGCAATTTTTCTTTATGTACAAATTGTTCCCCAATTTACTCAAAACCATGGGAACACCACTATTCTTTTGGAAGAAACCCTTGCTTGCCTCTGATAGATGTCATTGAGTCACCCTGTCCCCATCATTATGCGTTTTGTCAGTCACCATCACCTTAAGTGTTGTGCCCCTAACAAATCCCTTCATCTATAGTTTGTCTCCCTTCGTTTCACTTTGTTCCTTTATTTTGAAGAATGCTACTAACTGGTACTCCCCCAGGTTGACATTAATCAAAGGAATTCATGAGCTTACCAACCAATATTGTGTCAGGTTTGTCATTCCAACAATTGGTTACAACATGATCTTAGTTCTCAGGATAAGACCCTCGTCTTATCATGTCATTCAACTCTCGTCGACATCACCTCACCACATTCTGAGAGTTGCAGTAGTTGTAGTCGTACCTTGGGGTCCCTTTCAATCGCTATAAGGGATTTCCTCAAACTAAGTAGGGAGAGCCCTAACACTCCATAACTTAGTGATCCCTCCTATTCTCGACGTCAACACATCTATCGCATCAAGGAGAGTTGTACGACTCTAAGGTAGTAATGTTCACATTTATAAATCATGGTAGCAATAGTTCAGTGAGGACTTGCCTTAAGTATAGCCATTGGTATTCCAGTTCCCCACCCATGTGAGCTCATTATGGTTATTTGCAGTACCGCTTCCTCAACACTTGTAACAACATTTTCAGGTTCAATTACTCTTGCATGGATTGAAACCACCTTCATCCATGCTCCAGGAGTATATTGAGTGGGCCCATTGGTCTTCTCTTTTTGTAGCCACTTCGACAGATTTTCACGAGCATGGGTATGCCCACCTCTTTGTATAAAACAACACTCTTGTTTACCACTCCACCAACAACCTTTTCTCTTAGGAAGGTTCTATTTATCCACCTATGTTTCACATGCTTTCAAGAACAACATAGATAACAAAAAATAAACAATGATGCATTATCGGCTCTACAGTTCCCTCTGAATCTCATACATCAGGGGTTATTTGTTAATGCTCAAATCTCACACACATGCGACATTTCTGCAATTTACACAGTAAAGCATCATCAACAGGTAGCATGAAACCCATCAAAGGCATCCTCATCAGATCCAAGAAGCAGCATGAGTCCATAAACATCCAAAAATAGTCAAAACCAAAACCGCGTGGCCACATGTCTACTAATACGAGTTATCGTGCATGTTGTAAAAAATACAACCGCGCGACCAGTGTGAATAATCCTTCGATATACACACAACTAACATAAACGGTGTAATATCAACCACTAGAGGTGCATTAATGACTCATGAAAGCTCTAATTCCTCCACAAGTTAGAATTTGGCCCCTCACACATTTGGGTTCTTTAAATGGCCTCTTTTGTGTACCTTTGAGCTAGATCATAAGATCAAGGAGTTCACAATGGGATCCAGTTATTTCTTGGCGACCTCTTGGCTATAAAAGGAATCCATGGGCATGCTTATAAAGGGAGAAACTAAGAGTAAGGTTATGCTTCTAGAATTGTGCTTGAGCTCCCTTATAGATCACCTCTTCCCTCTTGTTTAGTATTTACCAAGCTCCCTTGCCACCTTCCTTTAAGGGAAAGTGTTCTTCTCATTTGTTCTTCAAGCTACTTAACATCAAGTGTGGACTAGATAGACCTAACTAAGAGGGATTATTTGCCTCCATTGGATCTCACATCCCCCAGGTGTTGTATGTGCTTGACCATTGGGCAATATAAAACTGGTTCGACATTTATTGGTTGTTGGAGTTTGCATCCCTACCCCTTTGTTCTTTGTTTCATTTTATTTTTATTTTATTTTATTTTTTATTTATTTTTGCTAACAACCACTTGCAGGACCACTTAGAGCACTCACCCACACAACAGGGGCACCTAATATTGAAGCCTTGATTCTACCTACTACGCTTTTCCCCTCACCAAGTGGGAAGGATTCACCCTTGAGCAATTGCTTTCACAACAATCACCGATGAGAATCGTGGATCGGTGAAGGGGCTGCCTGAGCACAAAAGGGTGTTGTGTGGGGCAAGTTTTGTTGAAGCCAAGGCTGTGAGGGTTGAGTGAGATCCTTGTAGAGATTTGTATGAGCATTTTCCTAAGCATAGAGAGTAGAAAAAGGTGTGGGATGAGAGAGAGAAGACTATATGTGTTTCCTTTGCCTTAGTGGCCTCATAGCCCAAATTGGGGGTAGCCTCTCAGCAGAAAGAATATATGTTGGATAGAGTGCCTACGGTTGGGTGGAAAATTACACTTACACAACTACTTGCTTGGATTTGTGTTGGATAAAGATAGGTATTATTTTCTATTTCATGTGCAATGTTTTTATTTGATGTATGTGATAATTATGCTCATAAATGCATGCTAGATGTGTGTGGATAGAGTTTAATTCCACTATGTATGTTTATTTATGTTTATGCACTCATATTTTATATGTTATGAAATTTGAAATATGGCTACGGGTGAAATTTGGAAGCCCGTGGTTGGTTAATACTCCCTTCCAATGGTCGGATTGGGTGAAGGGGATGTTACAAGAATCAATTCCTCTTGGAATATTCTTATTAATGGAAGGTTTCTCAAAATAGACGTTATATTTATCTTCCCAAGTACCTTGAAACACATCATCACCTGTAGGGAGATTATACTTCGAATTTTATATGAGCTTAGTAGTATTTTTCATATTTTCCTCCATCTTATTATCCATATTTCCCATCACCATTTCCTCTAAATTAAATAAATCAACCATTTTCACAGACCCTTTAATCATATCTTCCAACTTGGACACTCGAAAAGATAGGTCCTTTCATCGTAGGTCAGGGATGAATCCTCGAGTGGCTTGATTGGAGTGTGATTTTTTCCACTGCCTTTTGGTGGCATTTTGAACAATATAAATAACTATCACAGCTTGGGTTCACCTCAAATAGATCCTTCTATTAAAAGTTATTCAAATTTAAAATGATGTACCTTTTTCAAACCTTGGTTTGAAGATTGATTTGGTAGCCGAACTTTCAACTAAGGTACCCCTGAAATATTGGCCTCTCTGAGTTTGAAATATCAACCTATTGTATCATAATATGTCCTCTTTCCAATGCCACAGGTTTCGTTGAATTTGGATGTGCCAAAAAAAAGTTGTGACAATTTTCCCAACACTTGTTATTTTTGTCCTTTTCAGAAGAACGATATTGTACGACCTACCACATGTCCAATTTTTTAGCACGATTTTGAAATTGCTACCCAAGGTAGTGTTGTCTGTCTTCTTTCTAATGCAATAGGTCTCACTCAATTTAGATCTTGCAATCTCTATATATACTCGTTTTTTCCAGAACACCTGTTTTAGACTAGTTTTTGGACCAATCATAAACCCTAACTTCCACTGGGTATAACTCCAAAGCTGTAATGAGTGAAGATCTGAAACTCGTACCATAGATAGATCATCCTTTCCTCTATCTCCCCTACACATTATCATAGTTTTAAATGTCCTAGAAAAACAGTTATAGCGAAAATGCGAAGATGACTCATTTTGGTAGCGTGCAAGCTCTGATACCAAATGTTCTGCAACAAATTCCCTAAAAGAGCATAAATAGACTAGAAAAAATAATACACGCATTAATAATGAAGAAAATAGATAAATAGAAAGCCTCTTCAAGGGGGAAACCTCGTTACACAATGTAATAAGTACACAAGACAAGATAAGTTGAGATGATTCAAATGAAAAGGTCTCTTCCTATATATACGAGACAAAGAGGTACAATTACAACTAATGGACCTAAGCAGACATAACTAATATAATAATACTAATGACAATTACCACTAATAAACCCAAGCTGACATCAATTATATGTAATGAGCCACAATATAGGGTTTAATGTGCCAATATTTAGGGCTTAACAATTTAATTCATTTTTTGAGTATCTAGGTTGATTCAAAATTGAGCAAAACCCTTAGAGGCATAGTTGCATTATTCATGGAACTTGGATTATGGTGGAACTCAAATCATATCTAAATTTTTATTAAAGTCTTATCATATTTGTAAATAGAAAGATGATAATTTACTATAAGACTGGCTTACTCCTTATACTCACCTGGATGTTAAATATCTCAAAACATTGTAATATCAAAGTTGTATCATTTTCCATTCATATTAATGTTTCATCCTCCCCCTTTTTTAGAATGTGTAGGGGATTGAGACAAGGATGTCCCTTGGCTCCCCTTCTCTTCATTCTGGTTGTGGAGGTACTGAGTAGAGCCATCATACAAGCTTGATCAAGTGGATTAATTTGTGGCATCATAGTTGGTGGGAATGTCCATATCTCTCATCCGCTTTTTGTAGATGACATCCTTTTGTTCACAGATGGATCTAGGAGGGATATTTTCAAGTTATATTTTGGACCTTTTTTCCAAAGCTACAGGGATGACTATAAATGACATAAAATCCACTATGTTATTTATGAATATGGAATAGGAGAATATTGGTTGGATTATCACATGTTTTTCCTTTGAAGTGGTGGACTCACAGGATGGTCTAAAATATTTGGGATTTGTGCTAAAACCTAATAATTATCAAAGGAGTAACTCGGAATGGATGATTGGAAAAATAGAGAAAATACTTCGAATGTGGTGTAATAAGTAGTTGATTCGTGGTGGAAGAATGATCTTATTGAAATCAGCCTTGTAAGCTATCCCAATATATTGGATCTCTTTGGCTTATGTGTCAGATGGTACTTTGGAACAAATTAGAAAATTGTGCTATAATTTTTGTGGAAGGGGAACTTAGTGGATAAGCCCTATTCATGGGTGACCTAGGATAATATTTATTTACCCAAGGAGTTAGGTGGATGGGGTTTGAAACACCCTTCTTGTTTTCCAAAGGCTTTAGTAGCAAAGGGGATTTGGAGAATCTTGAAGGGTGAAGGTCTTTGGGTTAAAGTTGTTTATCAGGAATACATTTACCCCCTCACCTGTGAAGAATCATTTATTTCTATAGACAAATCAGTCAAGAATGTCTCATCTATGTGGACGACTCTTATCTCTTCATTTGATGTGATTGGGGCTTGGTTAGTCTGTAAAGTGGGGAATGGCAGAAAGCTTTGACTTGGACAAGACCCATGGATAGGTATCTCTAGTGTTCATAGGCTTCCTCCACATATGATTGAATCTCTCGAGGACCAAGGTAAGTTGTTTTTATGTCAAATAGGAGATGCTATAAATTCCACCCCTGTGAAACAAGTTTGGTTAAGGGTCGAGGAGTTGGAATTTGATGATGAAGACATACTAACACGGAACAATTACATAAAATGTCTTCATGACTATCACATACACTTGGTGGACATGGAGGATGAATTGGTATGATCCAAGAATGAAATAGGTGGATCTTACAATCCTAGTCTAGGCTATAGAGTTATAAGAGAGGAAGAAGACCTTCCTGAGACTCCTTGGTGGATTCCAGTGATTTGGAAGCTAAAATGTCCACTAAAAGTGAAGTTATTTATGTTGTTGGTCTTATATCAAAAAGTGCTTGTATGGGATGTTATGATAAATAGATTTTGTATTCGACCTGGTTGGTGCCCTCTTTGCAAGGTAAACAATGAAAACATTGAGCACTTATTTATCCATTGCCCATATATTATGAGGATGTGGGATCATGTATCAATGGTGAAATGGATTCATTTCACCTAGAATGGATTGTATTTATAGGATGCACTTCATTCCTAGATTAACAATGAGGATTTTAAAGATCACTTGGCCCTACTAGCCTTACTAACATGGGGAGCATGGTTGGAAAGGAACAAGGCTATTTTAAATGACACATATATAGCCCCAGATATATATGCTTCAAAAATCTTGGTCATTCTTAGTTTATTTCCTCAGGTTGAAGGTCCTCCTAAGTTGAGTAGGGTGGAGGAAGAAGTCATTGACATAACATGTTGTTAGGCTTATTTTGATGGGGCTTCACAGGGTCAACCAACTAGGGGTGGAGCAAGAGACATTATCTACTTTTCAAATCATCACTAGACAAAGTTTTTATTTGGGTTGGGACGAAGTACAAACAATTGTGTTGAAATTATGGCATTAACATTGACTTTGGTGTTGCATGCTCTGTGAATCTTGGTTTGGTTGTTGTGAGCATCGGACCTCCCCTGCTAATCATGATTGGCTCAATCGAGTACAACAAACGTCGATAGGTGCCCTCTGGCGAACACATCCATGCCCCCAACCGATTTCACATGCATTTGAGATTGGTTTAGGGGCTGGTGTGTGTCCATGGGGTCCAGTGATAGCGGACCTCCGCCCAATCCACCTGGGGCCAAAGCAGAAGCCTTCAAGAAACTGATCAATGGTTTTGGGAAAAAGCCGGTGCTCCCCCCCCATCCCCAAGTTTGTTAAGAAACTGGATGAGGTACCGACAATATCCCTCCCTCCGGATCAACCAATGAAAATAGTTGTTTCCTTGGAAAATTGAGCATTCGTGGGACAGTTCTCAGGGCTTTGGATCTCACCATGCACGACGGACAATTGGATTCAAAAAACTTGGAGGCCAATAATCTCTGCCAGCATAATCTGCTACGCAGTAGGTAGAGGCTTCTTCCTGTTTGAATTTATCTCAAAAGACGACAGGGATTTGATCTTCAGAAGTGGCCCATACTTCATGGGACCGCAAGGACTGTATTTAAATTGATGGACACCTAATTTTGATCCTGCCTTAGACGTGCCTAAAGCAATCCTTGTATGGGTTCGATTACCCAGTCTACCGATCCACTGTTGGAACCCTTCGTATCTAAAATTGATAGGGAATGGATTAGGGAAATAAATAGATCAGGAAGATCCCAAGGGTCAGTACTCCTGTGCTCGGATATGCGTGGAAGTGGACTTAGAAGCTGGTCTACCTGAAGCCGTAAAACTCACCGTAGGGGAATGGCATCACTTCCAAAAGTTGGACTACGAACAACTGTCATTTAAATGTAGAAGCTGGCATGAACATGGACACTTCCAAAAGAACTGCCCAAAGGCTCAAGCAATTCAATAAGAAAAAGAGGCAGGGAAAGGATGGTAACTAGCAAAAAGAATGAAGGCAAATCCAAAAAAAATTCTCAAAAAAGATGGCAGCACCCCTAACCCACCCATACCCAAATATGGAAAGGAACAAGAATCTTCAAAGGGAAAACTATCGATAGGGAACAGTTTTGAAGTGCTAGGAATCCAAGAATGAGAGGCCAGTGTTCTAGACGATTCCTCTGAAAAAACATAAAGCATGCAGAGGTAGAAAATCAAGCAAACAAGGAAATAACGTCCTCTCAGGAACAAGGTGATAAAAGAGACAGCCTTAAACCAGAAACAGAGGAAGAAGATACAGAGGAAGAGGAAGGAGAAATAGAAATGTCTCAAAACCCCTTTCAACAAGGTTCTCATGGAAGGAAATCAACAAAGGAGAGAAGAGAAAGGGCCACTTACAAAGAGAAGCTCCAGGGCTCCCAACGAACTTTGGAAAAAATGTTAAACACACGCAGTGCAAGACACCAGGGGCACCCCTCCAAAGGTGCCACTTGATGAGTCAAGTTTTCAGGTATTTGATAACCTTTTTTCCAGCAGCCAAACTCAAGCAATGGTGTTGAAACATACTCATTTGTGGGGGAAAATGTTTTGCTTTAATTATTTAATGAAATTGTTTTATGATTATTCTTGGATGTTAGAATGCGTATCAAATAAACTAATTATATGGAAACCAAGCGTGATTGAGCAGGTTCAAGGTCATTCAAAGATGGACATGTAGAAGACTAAAGGATCACCAAGCTCGGCGCCCTGTTTCCTGATTTATAGAGGACGTACTCCCACTTTCAAGAGGAATCGACATTTACACAACTAGTTAGGATCAACATTAAATCATATAAATATGGGCCTCTCGGGTAGCAAGAGGCCCCTGCTGTTATTTTGAGAAAAACATTGTTTTAACATTTTCTGCCCTATCGATACTACAAAGTACAGACCTCTGTTGTGACATGGATTTTATATTTTAATAAGAGATTGATGATTAATTCCAGCCAATGTTTCTGAGTTTTATTCTCTCCTGAGTACGGGTTGGGGAGGGCCCCTCCAACACGTAGGTCAGGAGATTTCTATTTGCAGGTATTTCTTTCAATTATGCGTTTTACATTGATGAACAGTTCTATTACATATGGGAGCGCTTGAATGATTTATTATTTCTGTAGTAGTTTATAATACATTATGTAGTACAGTATAACAGTTTCAATAGTCCTGTAGGTTCTTTCTTTCAACGCATATTTTAATCAACGATTGCATGTGTATCAGCTTTGCTTTCAATATCATGGTTTATATCTGAGGTTTTTGACTGTTTCTCATCGTGATCAATTTCTTTAGTAGTAGATGGATAGCTTGAAACGATTGCACTTCAATTTTAGTCTTGGGATTAAAATGGTTTAGATCAGAATTCTAGTTTTAGGCATAAAGTAACTACAGACCTTGTTTTCCCCAATATTAGAATATATCTGTTATGGCATTTTCATTTTTAGATTTATTATTTTGCATTAAGTAATTTCATGAGATTATCTCTTTCACTTTCAACATCTTAAGTATTTAAAATAGATTCACCGCTTTTGGTATCTTTATTTCTTAGAACAGATTTACTGCTTTTTGTATCTTTATTTCTTAGAACAGATTTACTGCTTTTTATCTTTATTTCTTAGACAGATTTGCTGCTTTCAGTACTTTAATTCTTTTAAATAGATTTATCGCTTTCCAGTATTTAATTCCGTAGCATAACCAGTTTTACATATTTAGTAGGCAACCTTTAGAACATCGATACCGACATCCAACTGTGACAGAGATTATCCTATAAGAGCACAGATAGTGCATGCATCTCTAAAGTTTGTACGTTCCCCGGGTTGACATTTAAAGTAGGCTCTTGGTATAGCTGCCCTCATTAGGCATCCATATTAGGAGCTCACCACTTTTTGGCGTCGTTGTCGGGGAGGTGCTAAATCTTTTAGGAGACATCACCTAAAAAAAACAAAAAGAAAACAAAAATTACATAAAACAAAAACATAAATATCTGTACCAATGAATGCCTCGTTGGCAAAGGGATAGATTTGGCCGCTTTCTACCTAAGAACCCCATGAGCAACAACGGTAATAACAGTTTTGACCATTCTCAGTTTGAATTGGTACACTCTGAAGACGAAACTGACCACACATACGACCCAAACAGAGAAAACGTCACTACCAGTTCTAGCTCAAACACCTCAATGGCAAACGAAGAGGAGGAACCTAGGGAGCTTTTCACTTTTCCCATTACCATACCTCTCGGAGATGCCAGAATGAAGAACATAAATCCTAATAATCTGCCAAACTTTCATGGTTTGACTTCAGAAGATCCTGACACATTCCTGTTTGAATTTGAGGTAGTTTGCAAATCATTCGATTACACTGTTGATGCACAAAAGCTAAGGCTTTTTCCTTCCACACTAAAAGACCTATCACTTCGATGGTTCATGAGCCTTGAAGGGAATAGTATCTTTAGCTGGGATCAAATGAAACAAGCATTCTTAGAAAAATATAGGGACTACTACAAGGCTAAAGATACTAGGGATGAAATTTTTAGGATGCAACAAGGAGATAGAGAGTCATTAGAAGACTATGCCCAAAGATTTCAACTCAGCTACAAACGAGCCATCCATTGCACATTGGATCCTGAATCACTAAAGCTTGTCCTTCTCAGAGGTGTAAAAGAGGAGAATTTTGAAGTCTTAAATCTCCTTCGAGATGGAGATATATTCCAAAAATCTTTTGACCAGATCCTACAAATCTTCAAAAACTACTCAAGATCTAGGAAAACTAAGAATGGGACGAGGGATACACATACAACCAATGGTGGATCATCATCCTCAACACCAACACTTACAAAAACTGATTTGGGAAACCTGCTCGATGACATGAAAACTGACATACTGCAATCCCTATCCATGCAACTTGATGCTCTTCAAATAAAAAAGAAACGGGATGAAATTAACCAAGCCTTGGCAGTATTTTGTCCTCGTTGTAGAAAGAAGCATGAGAAGGGGCAGTGCACCTTGAACACAATAGAAGTATGTGGTCTTTGCACCGATGACCATTCCACTGATAAATGTCACCTCTTACCCTCATGTAAGGCAGCTATTCAAGACCCAGCAGCTGAAGGAACTGTAGAACAGCTCTGTTTTATAAATCAGAGGAGGAATAATTTTGTTAGGCCATATCAGCAGAGCAATCAAACTTACTATAATCGAGGGAAGCCAAATTGGAACTCTGCACCGACTCCATGGCAAGCACAACCAAATTAAAACCAATGGCAACAAAACCAACAAGCATATCAACCATCCTATAAACAGCCGTATTATCCACCGTCTTATCCTCAATACCCCCCACCTTTTCCATCCACCACAAATTATGCAAACCAGTACCCTCATCCATCAAATTGGAGGGCGCCATTACAACATCCACTTATTATGCCACCCCCACAACCTCAACCACCCCCCAGACCTCCACCTATTCCAGCCCAACCAATTCCAAATCCTAATAATAACAGACCCCCACAATAGCAGCAGGCTTATAACACTAATATCACACAATTCCCAACTTATGTTGTAGACACCATAGAAATAAATGAAATAAACCTACGATCTGAAAAAACATTGCAGAATACATCCCCACACAACATCCAACAACCTGTACCTGAAGCTCAAGAGCACACATCAGAACCCTATGCTCATCATCCTGATGAACCAGAACCTCCCGAGGGCGAAACCCAAACACTTCCACGCAACAAAAATCCCCCATTTCTAGAAAAACTTGTCCGGAATACAAAAGAAGAGGAAGAGAATACAATCTTAAATGAATTCAAACACCTAAACATCCAAATCCCGATTTTACAAGCCATAAGGGATGTGCCCATCTGCAACAAATTCATTAGAGAAAATTGCCTAAATAAGCCAAGAAGGAGGAAGCGTGACCCACCAACTATTAATGTAGTGGGACAATTGGCCGATTTGATGCTAGGTGTCATAATAAATCCTAAATATCTTGATCCTGGTAGTCCTGTAGTAAACATCACCATAAATAACAAGCAAATAAATAAAAGCTTAATAGATTTGGGAGTTGCAATCAATGTCATGACTAAGGAAACCATGTTATACCTCGGACTCCAATCACTGGTCAGGCCAACAACAACGGTACTCCAACTAGCAGACACGTCCACCGTGAAGCCCGAAGGAATGCTAGAAGACATTATGATCAATATCGAGTCCTGGGAATACCCAGCTGATTTTATAATAATCGAAATCAAAAGCAAACTTAGTGGCTATCCAATTATCCTGGGTAGACCTTGGTTAGCAACTGCAGATGCTTACATAGGTTGCCGATCAGGAAATATGACAATCACCAGTGGACATACCAGGAAGAAAATCACAATCTACCCACCAGCAATGAAATCTTCAGAGTTAGAATATCAAAATTGGACTGATGATTACCAGAACACACCAAATCACAACCTTCGACCTATCCTAACAATTGATGCTGCAATATCTTTAAAGGTAGTAGATGAAGATGGCCATATAGATAGATTTATACAAAATATATCTCCTGATAATCATGTTATTCAAGAATTTTTTTCTACAGAAACAGGTGAAAGTTCAAAACAGAACATGGATGACTTATGGACAGAAGTACTACCAGCGCAGATTGAGAAGGTAAAATTCGTGGAAATTCACCCTGGCAAAACAGTCAACATAGATTCCAATTTAGAACTGGAGCAAGAAGAGAAATTGATGAAGATACTAGCACAACAAAGTAAAGCATTTGCATGGACATATGCAGATATGAAAGGAATACATCCTGATATCTGCAAACACTACATTTACATCAAAGAAGGTTCTACTCCCATCAGGCAACCACAAAGAAGGCTGAACCCTGCACTAAAAGACATAGTCAAAGTGGAATTACAAAAGTTATTAGATGCAGGGTTCATCTATCCAATATCTGATAGTGAGTGGGTCTCACCACTAGTCATAGTGACCAAAAAAGGAGGCAAATGGAGAATTTGTGTCGACTACAGGGAGCTGAATAAAGCAACAAAGAAATATCATTTTCCACTTCCATTTATAGACCAAGTGCTAGATACATTATCTGGAAACAAGTACTTTTCATTCTTAGACGGTTTCAGTGGGTACAACCAAATTTTAATACACCCAACTGATCAAGATAAGACGACCTTCACATGCCCATGGGGAACTTACGCCTATAGGGTCCTACCCTTTGGTCTATGTAACGCCCCAGCAACATTTCAAAGAGCCATACTGAGTATTTTCTCCGATTTTCTGAATAACAAAATGGAAGTCTTCATGGATGTTTTTACACCTTATGGACAGAGCTTTGACCAGGCATTGAAAAATCTTGAATTAGTATTAAAGAAATGTATTGAAATGAGCTTGTGCCTAAGCAATGACAAATGCAGGATGTTAATGGAAGAAGGAATTGTTCTAGGACATCATATATCACAGAGAGGTATATAGGTGGATCAAGCCAAAGTATCAGTAATCAGAACACTGCCCCCACCTGTCAAACAAAGAGATGTGAGAAGCTTCCTTGGACAGACAGGGTACTGCAAAAGGTTTATTGAGAATTATAGCAGAATTGCTGCCCCCATGTTTTCACTTCTCACAAAAGACAATGAGTTCATATGGACAAGCAACTGCATGTCAGCCTTTGAAAGTCTTAAACAGAAAACCACCACAGCACCAATACTTCAAGGACCAAACTGGGAAATTCCATTTCACATTCACACCGATGCATCAGATAAAGCCATCGGATCTGTGCTTGGGCAAGAACAAGACAAGAAACCCTATGCCATATACTATATAAGCAAAAATTTGGTTGGGGCAGAACTCAACTACACAGTCACAGAGAAGGAATTTCTGGCAGTCATACATGCAATCAATAAATTCAGGCATTACATTACAGGATACCAAAGTTTTATCCATACTAACCACTTAGCGATCATATATCTTATGAACAAGCCTAATACAAGTGGAAGAATTATTCGATGGATGCTACTTCTACAGGAATTCGACATCACTATAATAGATAAACCAGGCAAGCATATTGTCGTAGCAGACATTTTGTCAAGAGTAACACATGGGAAAGATAATGAATTGGTTCAAGATAACTTCCCTGATGAGCACCTTTTTGCCATATCAATAAAAAGCTCATGGTTTGCTGACATAGCAAACTATTTGGTATCCGGGAAGTTTCCAGAACATTACAGCTATAAAGAAAGGACAAAAGTAATAAGACAAAGTGCCACATATACATGGATAGAGGGCATGCTTTTTAAACAGGAACCAGATCAAGTACTTAGAAGGTGCATTAGGGAAGATGAGGTAGATGACATAATGCATGCCACCCACAATGAACCCTGTGGAGGACACTACGCTGCAAAAAGGACAACCTACAAGATCTTGCAAATAGGGTATTATTGGTCAACACTCCACAGAGATGCTTATGAGTATGTGTCCGATTGTGACGACTGCCAGAGAATGGGAAAACCAACACAAAAACAAGAAATGCCACTACATCCACAAATCTCTTTAGAGGCATTCGATAAGTGGGGATTTGATTTTGTTGGCCCATTCAACCCACAGTCCAATCAGAAGAGCTACATCCTCGTATACACTGATTACCTTACAAAATGGATAGAGGTAGCAGCACTAGCTGCTGCAAATGAAACCAGTGTGGCCAAATTCTTTACTGAGCAGATATTTCACGGATTTGGGGTGCCAAGAGAAGTAGTTTCTGATCAAGGACCACAATTCACATCAAATTTAATTGAAGACTTGATGAAAAGAAACAATGTAAAGCACAGACAGTCATCCTCCTACCACCCTCAAGGAAATGGTCAAGCTGAGGTAACCAACAGAGAATTAGAGAGAATCTTGACAAAAACTGTCCAACTTCACAAAAGGGATTGGGCTGACAGACTTAGTGAAGTAGTCTAGGCTTACAATACTACATGGAAAACAACAACAGGATTCACACCTTATGAACTGGTCTATGGGAAAAAGGTCATGCTACTAATCGAATTTGAAGTAAAAACATTAAGAATTGCAGTCGATCTAAATATGAACCTATCAGACATTCAAAAAGAACGCATGCTACAGCTAAATCAACTGGATGAACACCACCAACAAGCACTTACACATACTGAAATCATCCAATGGCAAAGAAATAAATGGCATGACCAACATTTGAAGGATAAGAAATTCAACGAAGGTGATTGGGCACTACTCTACGACTCCAAATTTCACACATTCAAAGGAAAGCTAACCACTAGATGGCTTGGACCTTACAATATACAGAAAATTTATGACAATGGGGCTGTGAGAATTATTACAATTGATGATGATGAGTTCCCCATGATAGTGAATGGGCATCGCCTAAAACTCTACAAAAAACCATAGTCCAAAGAAGAATTTACACAAGTACTCTACCAGCAACCATTGATGCTGATAGAGCATGCTGCAAATCAGTAAAATTCAACGCATATCATGAAAAATATATATATATATATAAGAGAAAAAAAAACAAAAAAAAGGGTAAAGGAAGTTTACAGGGCATCGACCACAATTCAAGCAAAACAATATACATTCAAGCGAGCCTGCAAAATAAATTCAAGCGAGTTTGCCATCTATTCAAGCGAGCCAGCAAAATAATTCAAGCGAGGGTGCCACCTATTCAAGAGAGCCAACAAAAATTTCCACAACTACGGACACTCTACATTATCATCACAAGAAGCTGCCAACTATTCAAGCGAGCCTGCAAAATAAATTCAAGCGAGGCTGCCATCTGTTCAAGTGAGCCTGCAAAATGATTCAAGCAAGGTTGCCATGTATTCAAGACAGCCAGTCACATACAACCATTACACCATCCAATAAGAAAAAAACATCGCATGACTCGTATCCTCAACAGGGACAACTTTCAAAAGAAGGAAATGCAGCAAATTCAAAATGAAAAGAAACGAAAAAAACAGCTCACACACACAACTACTGACATGCACAAATCTACTACAGAATCCGCCATCCATAAAAATCGCACCAGAGCATCAAAGCAGGTACACATAAATACCAAGGTAATCTCTAACACGATTTTATTTTATGATTAAAGTAAAACATTATCCCACGCTACATGAGATTATCGTCAGCTGAGGACAGCTTCTACTCTCAGTTGGCGGCATGGTGGAATGACCCTAAAAAGTTATGATCGCTACTTAAAATTCAGTCACCTCATCAAATCATGATCGCAACCTTCAGTACAGAGGTCGATCATGAGAAGATAGAGATCAATCATGGAAAATAAGGGATTAAAAGTGGCAGGTATAGGTATGATGGAAAGAACAGGTGCAGAAAGACAGCGAATTAGGGTGCATAATATTCCACAACTGCGCATATAAGTAACCACCCGGAATTCCCGAGAAGCAGCCACCATTTGTATTCCTCGAACCTGTAGGCAGAGCTTGACCAAGTTGAAGGTATAAAATTGCATTCCAAAAACCCTGGTTTTGTTTGATCATAAGAGAGGTTCTCAAAATGACAAAGGGTTTTAAAAAGAGTGAACTAGAGGATCACAGCATCATATACCAGAACATGAGAGTCCTGCAGATCATTCGTAGTGCAAGCTGGATGCCCTTCATCCTGGGTCTGAAAGGACATGATGCAGGGATAGCGCAGAAATTCGCAAGAAATTTCAAACATATTAAAGATGAACAGTACGTCACCCGGGTGAAGGGGTTACATCAAATTGGACGAGGAGACAATTGCCAAATTTACTGGCCTACAGAGGGGTTTGCATTGGAGCAGGGATGACAGGGAGGCAAACCAAGAAGCAAAAACAGCATTCTTTGAGCAAGGAGAGGTCTATGACGAGGACAAAAATGGATTCAAAAGACTCTCCATGCCAGCGCCATGGGAGGACGTAGCTGAAATCGTCCTGAGGTACATCACATGCTCTGGTAGGTTAAGCTATGTTCCCATCTTTCATTTTCGGATCCTAGAACTGATAAGACACAGGACCTGTCATCCCTCAAATAACAACATTAGCATCCCATTTTACCTGCTCCAATCGCTATCGGAAATGAGCAAGAAGGTGGCGAAGGGTAAAGATGATGCCTTGGCCCATCATGGGCTAATCAAGATAATTGTTTGCGAGGAATTGAAGGCGCAGATACCAGAACTTTCATGGGAGGAATTCGTGCTGGTATCCGCAAAAGATGTTCAAAGGATGAGAAGTACACCCACAACTAGCATACCACCTGGAGAAAGGAATGGAGCTACCTCTGTATCAGGGGCGAAAAGGAAGATTGACCTGGACCATGTAGCAGAGACCTTGGTAGAAATAAAAAATTCAAGAGAGCACTCCCCCAGGGCAAAATCAGAAATTCCTGCCAAAAATCAAGAACCCAAGAGGAGGAGTACGAGATTCAACCAAACAGCCCGAATTCCAACAGACAAGGAAAAGAGCAGAGAACCCAGTCCCATTGTTCAAAATGTGTCGGATGGGGACGATGATCAGTGGGTAGATCAAGAAGACCCCACTACATAAGAGGAACAGGATGAAGAAATGTAGGATGGAGGGGAAGAAATGAATAAAGAAGCAGAAGAAATGGATAAGGGAGAAGAGCAGAACTTAGGAGAGCAAGGCAACTTCCAGCGAAATCCTCCAGCACAAGATAACCTCGAGGTCGTCACCCAACTCGCCGAGGCATGAGCAAAATTGGAGAAGCTCAGAAACGAGTTGGCAACATTAAGGATTGGACCAGGAAGCCAGCCCACACCTCCCCCATTCTCAGCCGAGAAAACTCAAATACTGAAGATGCACCATGCGGAGGAGCTACGGCTGGCCGAGAAGAAGCATTTAGCGCTTCAAGAAAAGTTGGTGGAGGCACAAGCCGAATTGGCCAAAAAGGACCAGGAAGTCACCAAATTAAAAGACGTTTTGGCCACTACTGTCGGCATATATGAAAACTCAGGGACCTCAGACTACCGTCGGAAATCTATGCAGTCTATATGCAGGAGAAATGGGGCGAATTCCAGCTCGAGAGGTTGAAGCAGGGACTCCCTATAGAGGTAAGCACCCCCAAGGAGTTTATGGATGCATGTTTGAACTCCACAGAGCTGGAGAAAGACAAATTAAGTGAGTTCTTTTTGCATAACTTCATGGTTTTTGGCTCGCCCAACTGGTCGCCAAACCCATATGTGGGCGATTTCCAGTTGAGGGCATTATGTTCATGGATGAACCACGAAATTGAGCGAGCCCAGGACTACCATATCTATGTTGCACAAAAATGGCAAACCCCATTGATGATCAGACCTGAGCCAACTCACCCTGAGGGAATAATCTATAACCACATGATCCTCACTCAGGACGAGGAACTGATACCCATTCTCCTCGCAAAACAACAGGAGGTCGTGACTCATTTTGTTATTACACTCCGCAGCACGCAGAAGGAAGTTAATGAGTCCATTAAGGAAAGATGGAGTAGGGTGGCAAATGATCTGAAGAGTAGAGAACTCCACTCTCCCCTCAGGCTTAATGATGCTCTTTTCAAAGCCACACTCTACAAAGAATCCCTGGTAAGAAACCAACTCAGATGGATCGGGATGAGACTGAATCCCCCATTCTTTCTTTACCCAGTCATCAAGGAACAAATAAATGAAGAGGAAGAAAGGAGGACATGGACCAGGGAGGATCAGAACTTTGGGTATCACAGGCAGGCAGGGATCTCTAGGGTGGTAGCATGGGACATCGGGGAGGTCATTGACGAATCGAATAATTCACCCAAGGATGGGTGAATCCTTCAAGTGTGGGAGAGAATGATGAGTCAATTTTTCAGGTATTTGATAACCTTTTTTCCAGCAGCCAAACTCAAGCAATGGCGATGAAACATACTCATTTGTGGGGGAAAATGTTTTGCTTTAATTATTTAATGAAATTGTTTTATGATTATTCTTGGATGTTAGAATGCGTATCAAATAAACTAATTATATGGAAACCAAGTGTGATTGAGCAGGTTCAGGGTCATTCAAAGATGCACGTGTAGAAGACTGAAGGATCACCAAGATCGGCGCCCTGTTTCCTGATTTATAGAGGACGCACTCCCACTTTCAAGAGGAATCGGCATTTAGACAACTAGTTAGGATCAACATTAAATCATATAAATATGGGCCTCTCGGGTAGCGAGAGGCCCCTGCTGTTATTTTGAGAAAAACATTATTTTAACATTTTCTGCCCTATCGATATTGCAAAGTACAGACCTCTGTTGTGACATGGATTTTATATTTTAATAAGAGGTTGATGATTAATTCCAGCCAGCGTTTATGAGTTTTATTCTCTCCTGAGTACGGGTTGGGGAGGGCCCCTCCAACACGTAGGTCAGGAGATTTCTATTTGCAGGTATTTCTTTCAATTATGCGTTTTACATTGATGAACAGTTCTATTACATATGGGAGCGCTTGAATGATTTATTATTTTTGTAGTAGTTTATAATACATTATGTAGTACAGCAGAACAATTTCAGCAGTCCTGTAGGTTCTTTCTTTCAACGCATATTTTAATCAACGATTGCATGTGTATTAGCTTTGCTTTCAATATCATGGTTTATATCTGAGGTTTTTCATTGTTTCTCATCGTGATCAATTTCTTTAGTAGTAGATGGATAGCTTGAAATGATTGCACTTCAATTTTAGTCTTGGGATTTAAAATGGTTTAGATCAGAATTCTAGTTTTAGGCATAAAGTAACTACAGACCTTGTTTTCCCCAATCTTAGAATATATCTGTTATGGCATTTTCATTTTTAGATTTATTATTCTGCATTAAGTAATTTCATAAGATTATCTCTTTCACTTTCAACATCTAAAGTATTTAAAATAGATTCACCGCTTTTGGTATCTTTATTTCTTGGAACAGATTTACTGTTTTTTGTATCTTTATTTCTTAGAACAGATTTACTGCTTTTTATCTTTATTTCTTAGAACAGATTTGCTGCTTTCAGTACTTCAATTCTTTTAAATAGATTTATCGCTTTCCAGTATTTAATTTCGTAGCACAACCAGTTTTACATATTTAGTAGGCAACCTTTAGAACATCGATACCGACATCCAACTGTGACAGAGATTATCCTATAAGAGCACAGATAGTGCATGCATATCTAAAGTTTGTACGTTCCTCGGGTTGACATTTAAAGTAGGCTCTTGGTATAGCTGCCCTCATTAGGCATCCATATTAGGAGCTCACCACCACTCCCAACCCAAAAAAGTAAGCAATGAAGGTAGTCTCATGGAACTGTAGGGGGTTGGGAAATAGAACAAAGGAAGAGTCGATGAAAGTACTCCTTCGCTTATCAAGCCCAGACATTCTACTTATCCAGGAGACTAAAATGGAGGAACTAGCCTTCCTCCAAACTAGCGATTTTTTTTGGAAAAATGGACATGGAATTGCGATCAGTGTTAGAGGTGCCTCAGGTGAATTAGGCACTCTATGGGACAAATACAAATTTGAACTTTTGGCCTCTAACATTTGCATTCACTGGATTTACACTAAACTTATCCACAAGGAGTCAGATCTCCATATCTGTCTGTTTAACATTTATGCTCTAAATCTTATCTCTCAAAAAAAAAAAAAAAAAAAAAAAAAGACTGCTGGAACCTCATTCAAGACTATCTTAGAATTCACCAATTGGAGAATATCATCTTAGTTGGAGACCTAAATTTCACTCTGTCACTAGAGGGAAAAAGAGGGGGATCCATAGTAAGAGACCAATTTCAGGAAACGCTGGAAGATCTCATCCACGGATGGGAGCTTGAAGACATTAATCCCTCCAAAGGTAAATTCACTTGGATGAACAAGAGAAAGGGTCCCAGGCATATCGCTGCCAAATTGGACAGATTTCTTATCCACAGCTCCTTCCTCCTTCTCGGATTGGATATCTACTCTAAAATCCTTTCCTTCAACGTTTCTAATCACAAACCTATCCTTTTAGAAGTCTTTAAAAATAAAAATTTGGGGCCAATTCCATTCAAGTTCATCCTGTCTTGGATCTAGAAGGAAGGATTCCAAGAAATTGTTCTCAGAACTTGGACGAGACCAGTTTCAGGATCTGCTTTCTATGTATGGGAAGAAAAGATGAGACGCCTCAAAAAATAAATAAAGAGTTGGGCCAAAAACATAAAACCCCCATCTCATAAGAGGATGGAAGTCCAAATTCAATTGGAAAATAACCAAATTCCGTTAGAAGAAAGTCTGATAACAAGTGAAAATATGGAACAGGAATTGGAACTCCAAAGGAAGTTTCACGCTGCATGCAAAGGAGAAAGACTATTGGAGGCAGAAATCTAGAAGCCTATAACTTCAGGTAGGTGATAAGAACACCAACTACTTTCACAAACAAGCTGAAGCAAGGAAGCAGTACAACTTGGTCAAAGAAATTCATGGCCACGACCAGATCATTAATGAATTTAGCGAAATCAAACATGCTGCTCACATCTACTTCAAAGAGCTGTATTCAGAAAATAGTCAAGATCGGGATGAAAGAAGTAAGAAGATTATTGAATTGGTCCCAACCCTTGTAATGCAGGATATCAATCAAAAACTTACTCCACTCGTAACCAGAAAATAAATCAAGAAAGCGTTGGGAAATATGGAATCGGACAAAGCCCTGGCCCGGATGGCTTTACAACTAGGTTTATAAAATCCTGTTGGCCAATAATAATAAAAGACTTACATAGAATGGTTTTAAAATCTTAAAAATGCCAAAAGATCGGAGGGAGTACTAACTCGACATTCTTAGCTCTGATTCCTAAAGAAAAAGGAGTCACCTCCTTTGATCGCTATCGGCCTATATCACTATGTAATATCGGATATAAGCTCATCACTAAAGTCATCGTCAATCTAGTCAAAGACATACTTCCTGCCATCATTTCTAAGAACCAAGGGGGGTTTATCAATGGAAGAAACATTGCTGATAACATCATTCTTGTCCAAGAAGCGATCCACTCAAGCAATCAACGAAGAGAAAAAGGTATGATTGTTAAATTAGACTTAGCTAATGCATTCGACATAGTCCGCCATGACTTTCTGTTTCAGGTAATGCTCCATTTCGGATTTGCCTCGGAGTTCATCAACTGGGTAAAGGCATGTATTGGCTCCCCTTGGATAGCCCCGTTGATCAATGGGGGAGTTGTTGATTTCTTCCAAGCCACCAGGGGGCTGCGCCAAGGTTGCTTGATGTCACCCTTGTTGTATGCTATTCAAGATTCAGTCCTTAGCTTCCAATTAGAGCACTGTCGAAGCCAAGAAGAGCTACAGGGAATCAAAATAGCATGTGGAGTCAAAGAGATCAACCACGCTCAGTTCGCAGATGACACACTCCTGCTGGGAGGATCCAACAATATAAATGCTAGAAGAATCAAAAGGGAGCTCGATCTCTACAAGGAAGCTTTCGGAAGTCAAATAAATTACAGGAAACACCAGATATATGGGTGGAATTGTACCAATATTGAAATGGTCGGCATCACCAAAATTCTGAAATGGAGGAGAAGGTTCATTGGAACTCTTTTAAATATCCGGGAATCCCCATCTCCAGAGCTAACATAAAATCTGACCAATGGAACCCTCTCCTCGACAAGTTAAAAAAAAAAATCAACAATTGGGGAGCAAAGTGGCTCAACAAAGTTGGGAAGATGGTCCTAATAAAATCAATCCTGATCAGCATTCCAATATTTCAAAGCTCAATTCTACTGGCCCCAATCGGGTTCATCAATAAGATGGAAGCAATCCTAAGAAAATTCATATGGAATGGCGGTAAAAACAGTGAAAACAAACTGCCTTTAGTTAGTTGGGGAAAAGTCACCAAGCCAATATTAGAAGGTGGCCTCCAAATCAGGGATATAAGAGCCCAAAATCTAGCTCTCGAGGCGAAGTTGCTATGGAAATTGGTAACTGGAAAATTAACATGGGGCAAGCATGCTCTTTGGAAGAAATATTACATAGGATCGTGCACAACTTGCCTTGATAATCCTCCAAAGGTAAGGAAAGGATCTTCGGTTTTTAACATCTGTCAAAAAGCTACTTGGTTCTTCCAACCTCTCTTAACCTGGATCCCGGGGAATAGAAAAAATATTCTTATTTGGGAAGACTCTATTCTTGGAGGGACTACGTTGGACTCAATTTTAAACAATTCCATATTCAAAATTCATTACAAATCACTCAATATCACCTCCCTTTGGGATATCTCTTCCTGGAATGAGGATAGCTCTAAATCATGGAAGAATTGGAAACTCCTTGACTTCCCAAACCATCTGATCGATGAAGAGAGTACTATGATCTCCTATCTTCAAGGGAAGACCCTTGTTGCAACTAAGATGAAGGACTCGCAAGGATGGAGATCAACTTTTGTTTTTTACACAACTGTAGAAGGTTACAAGCAAATCAAAGCAATCCCGAATGCCCCCATTAACCCAAAAATCTGGAAAGAAATTTGGAGAGTCAAAAGTCTCCCTAAAGTAGATATATTCATATGGACATTGGCCCACAAAAGCATTCTATCTGGAGAAAATCTCAAAAAAAGGGGATGGGAAGGACCGACGAGATGTCCTTTCTGTTTGTTGTCAGAAGAAACAACCGATCATATATTGAATAACTGTCCCTTTGCAACAGGGGTCTGGAAACATGCCCTGGGCACTTGGTCGACTCAGATCATTCTCCCAGAGATGGCTTCTTCACTATTGAGTGAGTGGGCCTCTTTGTACCCTTGTTCACTGAACAAAAAAGAAAGGACCAAGGCCTGCTAGTCAATTTTCCCAAAATTTATACTCTGGTAACTATGGCTGGAAAGAAATGCCCGTATTTTCATAAACAAGTCTTCCCATGTAGCCCATGTGGCTACGAAATCTCATGCCTTGTTGGGTGAATGTTTAAACTCTCTCCCAATCTAGGAGAATAAATGTAAATTGAATGGGGACGAAGAAGCTTGGATGAATAAATACCTTCCCTCCCCTCATATTATTTCCCCTGCTACTACCAAGCTGGAAAAATGGGAAATAAGGATGGATGAACTAACCTTTAAACTGTGGCAGAAGTCACTGAAGGGGCATACCCTCTTCTTCGATGGAGCTTCCAAAGGGAACCCAGGGTAGGCTGGAGGAGGAGGGGTGTTGCTAGTACCTAACGATGACATGGAAATTAATTACTTTCGGGGACTTGGTGAAGACACCAATAATATTGCAGAATCCTTAGCTCTATGGCAAGAACTATATCAAGCTAAGACAAGGAAAATTAGAGAAATTAATGTCTTTGGCGATTCAATAATGGTGATCCAAACACTCATCAACAAAAAAAGAACCAATAATATGAGACTTAGGCACATTCTAGAGAAAATTAATATTATTATGAAGCTCTTCCATAGAATTGAATTCTTCCATATTCTGCGAAATCTTAATGGAAATGTGAATCTTGCTGCTAATGAAGCAGTCCCTCTGAGCAAGGGGACCCTGAAAATCAATGGGATTATTAATACTTTCACCATCCCATAAGAACTACAACACTTTGAATTGGAACCATCAAGCTGGATTTCGTCTTATCCTGGAAGAGGCCTACTTATTGTTGGACCTCAGGAAAATTAATCAACAAGCAGACAAATTTTCAGTCATGGAAATCTCAAGAGTGAAGGGTCACTATCCCCATTCGATGGATCTTCCCGGCGTCACTCTAGCAACCAGACTATCTTGCTCTTTGTGCAGGCATGACCGCGGACCTTTGATTGCTGGATGCTGAAGTAAATTAAGTTAAAAACCAATATATTCTGATGGATGAGCTTCTTGGTATTATTGTTGTCTCACCTTCTGAGAATAGAGGATGTTAAGCTAACCGAGATTTCAAAATTATGAGTGCTATCCAGGTTAATTTTGAAGCAGATAAGATGCAGTTGCATCTCATGAACCATTTTCAGATTTTGTAGATCATTTGAATTGTTACTCAAGGTTTTAGTTTTGTAGCTGAGCTGAGCTCGATTCTCATGAACTTAGACCTTAATCCCTTGAGGTAGATATGTAACCTTTCTAGTGCCATTGCAACTGTTTTTTTTTCTTTTTTAATCCAAATCATAACTGTTTTTGTAAAAAAAAAACATTGACTTTGATGCTAGCTCTCTCTAAAGGTACTATGAAAATATAGGTTTTTGGTGACTTTAATATTGTAGTGATTGGTTGCGATTGAAAAGGACACTAAAGAATATACACCTACATGAAATCTATGAAGAATTGATACAAATTGCATGGATGCTTCAGTTGATTAGTTTTTAACACATTTATAGACAGAGAAAGACACAGGCAGACCAACTATCTAAGCAAGGACTCCAGGTGGGAGAAGGTAAGTGGCATCAATGGGAACAAATCAATGGCAATATTATGGAGCATGACCCATGACCTTTTCCTGGACTGATAGACTCACTCCATACAGGGGAAAAATAATAACTTTGAAGCTGGACCAATAGCTACAGGAAAATTGAAAATCAGTTTCTTTCAAAAACCAAAATTTGATTAGTGAGTGACTACAATCACAATATTTATGTTTTCACGGCTATTATGAGCTTTTAGGATTGCAGTGAACATATCATGTATCTTTTTGAGGGACTGTAGGACCTACAGTTTCTTATAATTTTGATGATGCAAAATGATAAGGCATTTAATGCCTTTGAACAATGTAATTTATCATAAATAATGAATTGCGATATTTTTTTCGAGGAAAAAATCAAAGTTGTGTATTTTGAAATATTGTAATATCAAAATTTTATATCTTAAAATATATGTATTAAATAAGGGTTCAAATTACTTAAAAGTATCTTATTAATATCCATCTTGACCAATTTATATTGTTAGATATGTGCTAAGTCTTTTTTATTGTAAAAAAAACAATTCTAAAAGCAAACACCTTTTAGAGACACACATATAAGAACCCTAGATACATTGAAATTTTAGTCTCAACTATTTACATGACAACACCCTATCCTAACTACTAAACCACATCCTATCCTAACTTCTAAACCATATTTCATTTTTACATCAAAGACGTTCTTTCATTGAGATTGGGTTTTTGGGTATTGTAGCTAGATTCCTCATCTCTCGATCAAATAGGAATCCGCCACATGTATTTGCACATTTTCGTCTTGAAATATTCATGCATTTTTGTCTTGCGTGTTCAAGTTTTGGTTCGAGGACCTGTAGTGATTGAGAGGTGTTGGGAAGGAGCCAGTATTTATGACTACCGTTGGGCGTCATGTCGGTGCTCGAGGTTCACTAGGGTTTTCCCCATTCCTCTGTATGGTATGTCAGAACTCGAGTGGAGTGGCGATGTGGTATGAAATTGAAACAAGCAACTCGAGTTAGAATTTTCAAAATAGAGGTCGGTTCCCATTTTAATCTTAAAATTGTTAAAGTCGCTAAAATCTATAGGTGAAACGCCAGGGTAGGGTTTTAAATTCATGCTTTGTGGTTCAAGTTCTTACGGTATGTTGAATGCCTAACATAAAATGGAACCACTGCTGACATTGATCTGAGTGGGATTATTGTTGACATTTTTACCTTTTGTGTCGTGTCGTTGCTAAATGCAGCTTACTCAGAGCTGAGAGCCGGAAAACAAATGTATAATCAACATTTGGTTAGTACTAGTATTATTCGTTATCGATTTCTTATTATTTCATGTATGACCTCTCCATAACAATTTTGTCTCTACTTTTTCAAGTCATTTTTCTTCCATTTGCTTTTTCTATTGAAAGTTTTAAAAGCTTATGCTTGCAAGAGAATGGATTTATTATGAGTCGTGGTTTAATAACACTTAACTTTGTAGTCTTCCTCTAGCTACCTGTGGTCAGGTCTATTGCTCAAAGGTTGTTTAGTGACTCCTGATCCTGCTCTTGTTTGTTGTTGTTCATTTTCCCTGCCTAAGGGTTTTATTTTCTCAACATTTACGGCTATCCTTGGTTGTTTCAACTTTCGACTGTCTTAGGGTCAAATTTGGCTAACAATATCAAGGGCTATGAATCAATTTTACAACATCTTACCAGAACCTTTTTTGTAATATTCTATACCCATCTCGAGATTATTAATTTTGTTGGGCTTGCCTTCATCTCGCAAACTGCTTTTGGTTTCTACACAACTACTAAGTGTTCATGTATCTGTTGGGCCGAAGCTTATCTACCAAAACGTGGTAAATGAAAAAGTTTGATTTTTTCCCCTCTCATAGAAAGGATTTAATTCTATTTAGGACGGATGGGTTTCATGTTGAGTTCTATTTAGGCCTATTTGACGTTTTAGCTCGAGATCTTCTAAAGGTGATTGCAAAATCTAAAGTCAGTGGGAAAGTTTCAACAATTTTTAGTTCAACTTTTCTTGCCCTAATACCAAAAACTAATGCTCTGGTTTGCTTTGAGGAATACATACCTATTGCCCTCTGTAACTATATCTATAAAATTATCTCGAAAGTTATATCGACCAAAATAAAGAAAGTATTAAGTGAATATATTTATGGTGAGCGGTTCGATTTTCTTCCAGGTAGACATATTCATGAGGCCATAGGTGTAGCCGGGGAGGGATTACATACGATCAAATGTAAAATGTATAAGGCTGTAGTCTTAAAGCTTGACCTGTCAAAAGCCTATGACATAGTCAATTGGATGTATCTTATAGTGGTTCTCTCTTAGATGGGTTTTGATGTTCCTTTTATTTCTTGGGTGATGGGATGCTTATCTTCAGTTTCTTTATTTATTTTAATAAATGCGTCTGCTTCAAAAATTCCCAAATCGACCTGAGGAATTAGACAAGGCTGTCCTCTTGCACCACTTTTGTTTCTTATCACAACTGAAGGATTTGGCAGGGCAGTGACTGAAGCAAAGAGAATTGGAGAGTTGAAAGGAATTTCCTTCGGTGGTAGTATATCTATAACCCACATTTTATTTGTTGATGATCTACTTTTATTTTTTTATGGTTCTTTACAAGACATTTGGAAAATCAATGAGATCATACAGTTGTTCTGCCTAGCTATGGGGATGATGGTAAACATTGGAAAATCCTCATTGTTGTTATCTGGTATGGATAACCAAGAGATTATTTATATAAGCAGTCTTTTCCCTTACCAAATTTCTCAGCTGGAAGTAGGCCTAAAATTTCCTTGGGCTTATTTTGATGGTGCAGCTTTGGGAGAGACTTAGAACTATGGAGTGGGAGGAATTCTTTTTTTATCGAAGCAACACTGGTTCAAATTCAAAGCTAGACTTGGTCAAGGTACAAACAATTTTGCAGAAGTAAGTGATATCAGACTTTTGTCGTGGCTGGCAATTGAAAAACAGGTAAAGGATATACAAATTTTTGGAGACTCTTAGCTGACACTTAATTGGATAATTGGGGACTATAGACTTCAATCTCTTCATTTGGTATCTCTTCTGGATGAGGTATTAAGACTAAATGACCACCTAGGATTAGTAAGAATTAAGCACGTTTTACGAGAAAGAAATGGAGAAGCTGATATACTTGCAAAAGCTAGTGCTCTTATGGCTGAAGGAATATGGCATATTTCTGAATTTGAAAATTCGACTATAACTGAATATTATCATGATCCAATCTGTGACAGAGATGATCCCATAAGATTTTGAAGACTGTATAATGACATGAATTTTATCATGACATAGGCAGGAGACTTGTATATCTTAATACAAGCTGAATATTTAATCTGATAATTTGTGAGATATAATGTGTGAAGAACCTGCAATGATTAATTAATGAAAACACACGAGATAGCAGAAACAACAGAACTCATAATTCCTTTATTGATCGCAGACCACTTCGAGGAGGCAACCTCCTTTGAGCAAGCTCAATACAAATAACTTCACGGTACCTTCATTGGTCTCAACACAAACTTATATACTAAGTCTAGGTGCCAATACCATGGGTCAATACCATGGGTCAATACCATGTGTCAATACAAACCATGGGTCAATACAAAACTATGGATCAACAATTACTATGGGACGATTTACAAAGCATATGCGTCCAACAACAATAATGCAAACTACAGATCAACAAATACTACGGGACGACTTACAAAGCATATGCGTCCAACAACAATATACTAACAAAGTAAATAGAAGGGTTGATATGGGTTCCTAACATAATGCTTTTTGAAAGTAAAATGATTCTGTGAAAGTTTGTACTCAAAATGACTTATGTTAGTCAAGACTTCTTTATAATCTTGTATGATCCTGAAAAGCTATGAAGCTTTTTGATATGATTGATGAAGGAGCTTTCATAATACCAACACAAGAGCTTTAGCTATTTTTTGATGAAGTTTTTAGATAGTTAAATGATTCTTTGAAGTATGAAGGCTAAGCTCACTGATTGTTAAAGATTTTCTTTGCTAAGTCAAGATATGCTCATGATCTTACATGTTGGCATCTGAAAACTGTGTTCGAAATTAATACCAACACATTATGTCACGAATAATATACGTGGCATGTTAAAGATGAAGACTATTAAAAAGGTAATGAGAAATATCAATGAGAAATTTTAGTGAAAGTGATAAACATTATAAAAGAAGTGTTTGATGTTGTTGTGAAATTTTGAACATAAAAATTGTTTAATATTGTCTGAAAATCTTGAAAGGGTAGAAACTTGAATTGAATAAATTATATGAAATTAATAAATATTAATTTAATCAAAACCTGATTAATAAATTAAAAATTAATGTTTGATGTTATGGGGAAAAAAATTAATTTTTAACTAGTGATAATATATGTAAGATTTAGCATGAGTGTAAACATTGATAATATTGTAAATATTGATAATTTAAAGTATGCCGTGTAGTGATTTTCTTCATAGAAAAAAATAGTAATTTTATTGATACAACAAAATTACATTTTACATATATTTGTTAAATGATGGAATGCCTATAAAAAATAGCTTAGTTGGAACTTCCCTAATTATATAGTCTATTAATATAATATGTATTGATACATATAGAATGAAAAGAAAGCAACAAACAAAAATCACCTAGCAAAATCCCATAAATAATTCCATTACAATAGGTGAAAAGTGGAAGTATCTCTACATTAACATTAAAGTCTAAAATAAGACAATATTGTGCTATATATTTTATAGAAGGAACATATATATAAATATATCACAAGTACTTATCAATTAACAATGAATCATTGAACCAAATCAAAATAAAATTTAGATTATTCATAAGGTGGATGGTTTGGAGGAGAAAGAATAGAATTGTCTAGAGTCAAAATTTAAGCAAAGATAATCAAAATACAAATTTACTTTTCCAAACAACCATGAAAAATTAGAATTGTAATAGAACTCCCTTCATTTGAAAGGACAATTTTAAAATCAAACCAAAAAGTGCAAATGAATTAACATCATATTTCATAAAAACTTTAATTCAACCATACTTAGACCACTTAAAAAAAACCACACAGCAAATTCTTCATGTCATTTTTTTACTACCATTATCATTTCATCACAACTACTACTTGATTTTCTTTTTTTTCCCTTTCAACTATTGCACCTTCTAGAACAATTACTAGTTTTAATGAAATTTTTCTTTCACAATACAAAAATATACTTATTCCTTTAGGAAAAAATCTATTACTTTGATATAAAGGAGGCCAAAGTCGGAAGAAAAGATGTGAAAACGTTCCTTGCCACATTAGTTAAAATGGTGCGTTTTACTCACGTGCCAAGTTAAGTATAAATATTATTAAAAAACTAAAGAAAAACCTAGAAAGTCAGTTTTTTTTTTAATTTTGTTCTTGGTGGGTGCATTATGTGAAAAAGGGGATATATGAGGTGTGCGGAGTTTAAGAAAATCGTATCAGCAGTCTGCATCTTCCTGCTTCACATCAATCTGCTTACATCAATCAATCCCAACAAGAAATTTGGGGAGAAGGGCAGTTCAAATATAGCATGTCCTACTCTCACTGTATAATCTTCGTGTCTGCAGTTTTTGGTAAGATTGGTACTGACTATTTTGTTTATTTTTATTTATTTATTTGACGGTGTTTACTGTTTCGGGTAGGTGATGTAAAGTGGTTAGGCTTGTTGGGCTGTTAAGAAAAATGACAAGCAGATCATGGAAGGCTTGTTTTGAAAACTGTGATGAATTGACTTGATGGGTGTTTTTCAGACTCAAATTCTGTTGAGGATTCAAGCAAATTTTTAATAGTTTTCTCATGTTTTTTGGGCAGATGGCAGATGAACTTTATTTTTCTGAAAGGTTAGTATATTGAAGAAAGAGGAAGTGAGAATTCCAACAGGTTTGACTTGTGGGTTCAGTTATAATTCAGTTCTGGTTTTATCTTAAAGTTTTCTCTTTTCTGGAAATATATTTTTTCTCATATTCATAGAATGGCTGGTTGCTCCTCTTGCACAGTCTCCATTTAGGTCTTTGTGAAGTGTATATATATATATATATACACACATATGTTCAATTGTAGTGGTCCTGAGCCAAAATTATATGCTGGTTTAGTTCATTAAGAGCTATTGTAAGCAAAGCAGAAGCTTCGTATTTTAACACCCACAAATGGAGCAGAGATGAATATATAACAGGATTTCAATGCAAGCACTAGGTTAGATTATCATCTGAGTCCTATTGACCACCTTGGTCTGAGAAGATAGTAGAAGATATAGAAAAAATGAAGTAAAAACCTATGTTATGGTGTCTTGTTAGCTAAAATTCTTGACTCTAAACTTATGCTTCTATTTCTCGATAGTTTTTGAGAACACAAGGAATTAGCGGGTGTTTATGAAGAAGAGGTTCCAGGATGGAGATAGGGGGCAATTCTCTTCCATCAGGACCGGATGGAGTGAAGAGGAAGGTGGCATATTTTTATGATCCAGAGGTGGGGAATTATTACTATGGACAAGGTCATCCGATGAAGCCTCATCGCATAAGAATGACACATGCCCTCCTTGTTCAGTATGGCTTGCATAAAGAAATGCAGATTCTTAAGCCCTACCCTGCGAGAGATAGAGATCTCTGCCGTTTCCATGCAGATGATTATGTAGCATTTTTACGAGCAATAACCCCGGAGACAATACAGGATCAAATGAAGGCGTTGAAACGATTTAATGTCGGGGACGATTGCCCCGTTTTTGATGGCTTGTACCAATACTGCCAAACTTATGCTGGTGGGTCTGTCGGGGGTGCTGTGAAACTTAATCATAAACTCTCAGACATTGCAATTAATTGGGCTGGGGGTCTTCATCACGCTAAAAAATGTGAGGCATCCGGATTTTGCTATGTGAATGACATTGTGCTGGCCATTCTGGAGCTCTTGAAATATCATAAGGTGACTTTCTAAAACTTCCTATAATATAACTTCATTACTTTCTGCAAAATTTTCCATTAAAGAGAAACTTGCTGACAATCTAGTTTTAGATCCACCACCTCTTTTTATGGTAATAACATGCTTTTTGATTTTTTGGTTAGAAAAATTTAGGTTAAAAATTTGCTGAAAGTTCAGTTATAAATATATCAATGTTTCCAATGCATCACAAACTTGCCAAAGAAGGTAGTGGTGGTCGTTCTAAAAGTCCTTAAATTTGGTTAAGGATGCTTTTTAGGCTTTTAGAGAAATAAGATTGCATAAAGTCTTTCTTTTTGAGAAAATTATGCACCTAGATGTGCAGTGAATTTCAGATTTGGGTACTATTCAAAAATGTTTTTGGGGGTCATGTTTAACTCATAGAAATCTAGTTGCACAGTCTACTTATGATAAAGACAGAAATAGCTCCCAAAGAGTTTTCTTTATGCTCTTTTTGTAGCTAGGTTAATGGATACTTCTTATTTCCTTAATCCTGCAAATCAAATTATACTTATATTTGATTCAATACATATATAAGGTTCCTATATTTTTGTTGTTGTTTCAAGCAAATTTTTGATTAATCCCTGCAGCTTTGTTTCTCCTGTCTTTCAATATTAAAAATAAACACTTCTTTTTCTTAATGTTATCGAGATGTACTAAATATTGGGTTTGGGTGAAGCTTGAAACGGACCAGTTGTGCGCATTTCAGTTGATGTATTATCTGCCATGAAGTTTTATCCACCATATAATCTTACATGAATTTAGAATCCCTCAAAGTGCCAAAGCATTTCTGGACCTAAAAGTTTCATTTGTAGTAAGGACACCATAAAGGCACCTTTTTCTTTCTTAAAGTTGGTTGTATTTAAATCTCTGAGTTCTTCTAAAATTTATTTCACTTGATTAAATACTTAAACACTTCCTTCCTAAAGGGATTAATGTACATTTTATGAGGCACGAATGAACCCATCTCTGGTTTTACAAGTCCACAACTATGTTGAACGCAAGCAGAATCACTATATATATGCATAAGCTATATTTAAGGATTATTAGTGTCAGTTTTTTCCTTTTTCAATTTTTAGACACTTCTTTCCTGAGATGTAAATCCAAGACTTCTTTCTTGTTTCATTTTTGGCTATTTCTTCCATGATATGAGTGATCCCATCCTACAGAAATGTTGTTTATGAATAACGTAACAAAAAGGATTGCCATAGGAAATTGCTTAAGCCAAATACAAAACAGGTTTTATCATTTTATGTTGTAACGAACGATTTTGGAAACTGCCTATCCTTCCATTTCCAACAAGGAAGGTGAACCTGCCATATTGTGATCCATTTATTTGAATTCCTCCTTTGAAACAGGTAGCAACATATACTTTGGCAATAAAATGTTGCCCTAATTATATTGCTATGAATCTTTCAATTTACAACTAATCCTTTCCAAACAGAAGTCTAAAATAGCCTGGGAAAACACAATACGATGTAAAATCTGTACAGCCTAGGGATGGTCGTTGAAATGCAAAATGAGAATAAAAAGGTCGCAAAACTACTGCAAACCAACTAGTATATAGCCTTAAATGAACTCAATCCCGTGGGTGCTGTTTTGGTCAGTTTGTGGTTGTGGAAGTGCTGAGAACAATGCAACTATGTTTGTATATGTTCCAAAGTTCTAAGATAACCAGACTACAAGACCACAGTGACAAGGTTAGTGGGTTTTCCTCCACTTACTGAAAAGTGTGAAAATTTCCAAAATTTATGAAATTGATCATACCATTGAGTGTGCACTATAACACTATAAAAGTGACAAAGTTAGAGTTTGATTTCTTTTGAAATTATAAATTTTAATCTCCTGGTCAAAAGTTAAAATGATCAAATCATATTCATTTCATCTTTTTGTACGATCCATCATCCGCTCACTTAAAAATCTATGTTGATGTTGATATGTATAACAACTATAAAACTAAAAAAATGTCTTAATGTTTGTTATTATAGTATTTTTTCAAGGAGACCCTCGTGGAGAAACCCAAGAGATGCTTCCTCACATTTGTGGATGGCATCCATTGTAAACCCGTTGGCATAGACTAGTGCCCCTCACCTAGGGGGATTTGAACCGGGCACATGCTGGACGGAACTAGCCAAATGCCTAGCTACATTGGCAACAACTGGTTAAGCTAACCTCTTGGGCTTGCTTGTTATTATTATATATAGACTATATTTGTAAATTGGAAGTGGGACAGATTGGGTCGTTTCTTAACCCTTCCAATTTTTTGTATAAGGTGAGTCAAAATAAAGAACAAAAAAAGAGAGAATTGGCTTGATCTTGGGCCAACCTTTCTCTGGTTTTTAGTTTGAACTAGTGATGATAATATTAATAAAATCTGTGCTTTGCAATTTGTTTATATCTGACTCATTTGTGTCTGGAACGTTAATCTCTGATTTATGTGATGTTTACTATCAATTATCATTAGGTAGAATGTGTACTGTGGTATATTGCCTCACTGAGTGACCATGTCGCATGTGTGTGTGTTGGTTTTGTTGGCATGCATTAATAAAAGTTTTGAATGGTCTTTCATCAGTGTCCAGATCATTAGTAAACTTTATGTTAACAATGGATGATGTTATTTGTTTCCTTTGGTTTTATTGATAGCATCAGTAGGTGTTTTGATAAACTAGGTTTTGTTTCATTCACAAATATGTTCGTCATCTCTAGGTGGGAATGGAAGGCCCTAATTGTTTTAACTGTGATTTGTATCGTTCTCTGTCCTGAACATTTGCCAATACTCAAGACATGCAATTGTTTGGTTGGATGGTGAAATGGACCACGTTCATATTGTTATTTTGGTCAGTGTATTCCTTTGCACTAATTATGCTTTTATAGCATATGTAGGAGAATTGGGTCATTGGATGGGCTTACCATTTCTATGTTCAACATTAAATGGTGATTCGATCCTTTGAAGATACCTAAATCACAAAATCTGAGAAACAGCAGTTTATTATGCTCTAAGTTTTGTAAGGAAAATCTATTTTTATTTATTTTGTCTTGGGAATGTCAGCTTGTCAAAACATACAAACCACACCAATGTTAGGCTTTTTGGCTGTAAAATTTGGAAACATTTTTTGATTGCTCTACCTATACATATTATCAATTCAACGCTCTTTGCTGTATTTGGGGTGATGTGGCTAGGTTGGCTAGGCAAACCCTTCCCATGCAATGTTCATTGTTAAGTATGTTGTTTTCATTTCTGAGGAAAGTGGTTTACTTCTCTAGGTTTTGGAGTGATTTAACATTGCTATTCGAATGATATTGTACATATGATTCTACACACAATTGTTTCTTTTCTATGATTATGGTAGTCCTGTTTAAACTTTAGCCTCAAGTGTTGAACATATTTTTAATATTTTCTGAAATATAGTACACCAGATTTAAGTAGAGCTTTTTTGGAACTTACAGGGCATTTTATACAATAAAAACGAGCCATATTAAGCAGCCCCCATGAACTAGTAGCCTCTGGAACTTGTAACCCTAGGTACCATGATACATAAATGCTTTGAAGGTTTAATAGACAAGTACATAATTTTTTAACTAAAGTCTAGGACCAAGTGGTCCTCATCGTATATTTCATTAATGCACAAAAGAGGATGTCATAAAGTCATACATCTTCATCCAAAGCAAGGGCATGCTCACTCTCCTTCCCTATGCAAGTGAGGAGAGTGAGCATGTTTGGTTTTAGCATTATTCTAGGAGATGCATTGACACAAGCACTTTGTACTGTCACTGGATGTACCTTTTCAGCCCCTTTCACCTTTTTTATGGTCCTTTGTTGGACATTAAAACAATTATCTTCTCTTATCTATCTATTCTAGCTGCAAATTATACCGCTCGATCATATTTGAACACAGTAGCTTCTCCTAGATAAACAGTGTGTTCCCTTCTTTTAATGTGGAGCAACACTGTTCTCTTCGTTAAAAGAAATTGCCTGTTAATCTAATAGTATCCCATATGGCTCTTCCTGCTCGTCTAATCATCCAGTTCTCTCCTAAGATGACCCCTTTCCACTGAAGGAGGGCAGTGAAGTTATAATAATGAATGATATTCTGCTACAACCCAGTCCTAAAAACTGCAGGCCACCCTGCATCTCCCCAAAAGATGCTTGATACCCTGTTTTCTGGCAGATCAAACAACTGCCATCTGTATAGCCTGTTCATTGGAGTCTACCTTTGAATTCATGACTATTATTGAAGGACATTCATCCAAGGACTGACTTTCAAAGAGGCACGTATTTTCCTGATGCCTTGGAATATCTGACCCACCTGGCCTCAGGATCCCTATCTGTCTATCTTTTGTTTAGTTTCTCTGTCATAGAGAAGTGTGAATGGTTCCTGTTGTACAATTATTTAGCTGTATAGTAAAAAGAGAGCTTTTGATAGGACTGTTATCACAATTTCTGTAGTGGCTCTAAGTGTGTAAATCCTATCCAGGATGGCAGAGACAAATAGTCACCAAGAACGTGATACTTCAAGAACCCTACCCCCCAAATATGTATGGTTGTCACACTGGATAGGTTTCTTCTCTCTGTAGGTTTGCTAGTCCACTCAAGGTGAACCAGAGTAGCCACGGGAGGTGTCCCAAGCCTGGATAGTTAGCCAGACCCCTTTTTAGACTACAGCATACTATTGAAGGTTATGGCAATTGTAAAATGAAGAGTACCCTTAGGGAATGCTTTCTAGATTCATTTAGATGACTAAAGAGCTATAGTTTAAGTGGATTCGCTATGGGTTTAGCTAAGTTGATTCAATGACATCCAATTCAAGGAATGGCTCAATAGGATTTTAACTTAGGAAATCTGGGAAGCTAGTGCTAGGGTTTAATTGATTCCACTTGTTCTTTTGAGAAATTGATCAATTTATTTAATAATTACTATGGACAAGTGATGGAATGAATTTAAATAAAAACCCTAATACAAAAATGCTTGCTATACACCCAAGATCAATCATTCAACACTCAAGAAGGAAGATGTCATGCATGCAAGGTGAAATCGGCCCTATCCCACATGGAGTGAATGGATTTAGTGTCCAGTGCCTAAAATCCGGGGTTCAATGGATATAAAATGAAGTCACCTTGGCTATTGATGTGTCCCGAATGCAAAAATAAAAATACCCAATTGTCAAATCGGCATGTTATTGCAACAATTTTTTAAAAGATTTGATTTTAATTTTATTTGACAAATGGTTTTAGAGGGTTTGTATCAAAATGTTTTGGGTACTTACCTTGATTTGGAGAGATGGATGGAGTTCGTCCTCTTTGCCTAATGACTGTTGATTTCTGGAGTAATAGAGGACAAGTGCTTTGCATGGCTTCAGTGTTGGGAGCATGTAGAGATGTTCGAACTTTACCTTTTCACTTTTTATGTAAAGTGACTTTTATTAATGCAGAAGTGTAACTTTTTAATGCGGAAGTGAAACTTTTTAATGCATAAGTGAAATTAGGGTCTTGGAACCCTAAAAGACACTAAAGGATTATAAAAGAGAGGCAAGGGGTAAAGGTTCGATACACAAGACGTAGAGAGAGTGTAAGAGAATCATTCAGAGATTGATTAAGAGAGAGCAGGGGCGCACTTCAAAGAGTAATGGCGCACTTCTTCAGCTGTAAGGGCAAAGAGAAGCAGAGGCGCACTTCCTTTAGTGAGTGAGGGGGCGCATTACACAGAGAGAGTGTGATATCAACACATTGTCTCATTCAGAGATTGATTGAGAGGGAGTGAATTCGTGAGCAGTCAGAGAGAACAAAAAGAGAGTGCGAACTTCTTCAGCCGTGAGGGCAGAGAGAAGTAGAGGCACACTTCTTGAGTTGTGAGGAGAGAAGAAGCAGGGGTGCACTTCCTTTAGTGAGTGAGAGGGGGCACATTCCATCAGAGATTTCAGAGTAGAGCAGAGCAGAGAAGAGGGCACACTTTTCCCAAGCAGGCAGCTAGGAAACATGTGTGAGCAGGGGCAGACTCTTGTAGAGGAACAGTTGCAGAGTGTGGGTTTGACCTTGAGATTTGGCATGCCTCCCAAGGCATCAAGTTCCTCTATTTGTGAAATACTTGATTGTAATCATTTCTATTCTTCTATGGCACGATTATCAAGAAAGCTCCATTAATGTTGGTTTTCCCAATTGGGTTTCTAGGGTAAAAATTACTGTGTATTGTGTGTGATTGGTTTCTTGTTAAGCTGCGGGTTTTATCAGTTAATGAGCTTATGTATTGCTATTCATGAAATCAGATCTAAGAATTTAATTCTGTGCATGCATCTGGGTTATTTTATTGAAAATAGTAATAAGACTATAAGCTCTAAAGAAAATTTAACATGGTATCAGAGCGTTGTCATTGAAAGGAACCAAGGTAGTTTGCATAGTAATCTACATGTTATTTGATTAAGGGGGGTTTGAATCACAGGTTATCAGATTTACAGGGACATGGCAACAGGTCTAAGATTTGAAGATTGGTTGGGGGGGGAGCCAACTTTAGCGCAAGGAAGGAGAGAATTACTCTGCTATTGGAAGAGCATGAGATATGGGACATTGTCAAAGATCCTGTTACTCCTCCTACAAATCCAACATATTTGGTTGTTTATAACAAGAGAAAGATAAAGGCCAAGAGAATCCTTCTAGATGCTGTGAAGGATCACATGATTTCGCATGTGATCGGAAAGACACATGCCTATGAGATGTGGGCAACATTGACTAAACTTTTCCAGAGTGGCAATGAGAATAGAAAGAAGCTTCATAGTATAAAGATGTCCAAAGATGATCTAACAATATTAGATTTTTGATAGGCGAGCGGAGCTAGGGTTTTGATTGGCGGTCTTCGAAACTGGTTTTGGCGGCCATGGATCCTTCCATGGCCGCCCTCCTCCTCCCCTGAGTCCGCTATCTGTCTGGCCGACTGAAAGGGTTTTTTTCCGCTTTGGATCGAACGGTGGCGCGTTGGCGCGGCGACCCATTGGTAGCGAGCCTCGGCTCTCCAGTGGCGGCGGCGGTAGCATTTCCGCAGAGGGTCGCAGCTCCAGGACGGGGCGTTCTTCGGCAGGGTGACGGCGGCAGATTGGTGGACTATTGAGCTTGGGCTCTAGGATCCCCCGTTACTGACGTCGAACAGGTTGAGGAGGGCGCGCGATGGGGATTCAATGCCCCTGGTATGCTGAAGATTCGTTGATGGCGGCGGCAGATCACGGTGGCTACTGCCTGGGAGTTTCCGTGGGCCGACGACTCATCCGTTTGGCAGGCTTGGGGTTAACTTCTGCAGATGCTAGTCGCACTGCTTTTTATTCGAGGATTCCGGAATCGTTTTCTTGTAACTTCTGCCTTTCATCTTCGGCATTTCTGCTGGTTTTTACTTGTAGAGCCATTTATGGTTGGCCGGATTTAGGTTTTTATCTGAGGTTCCTCAGTATCTGTGTTTTTTCATATTTGTTTGAAGTTGTAAGTTAGCAGTAGTTTTATTGGTACTTCTCAGCAGCATATACACTCTGCCAGAGTGTTGATGAAAGTTGTAAGTTTTATTGGTACTGCTCAGCAGCATATACACTCTGCAAGAGTGATGATGATCCAATGTCATTTTGTACTCGCAAGATGAAATAAAATTACGCTTTTTTTCGGGGAAAAAAAAAAATAAAGATGTCCAAAGATGAGTTTGTTACAACTTATCTCACTAGAGTTACACAAGTTCGAGATGAATTTGCTGCTGTTGGAGAAAAGATTGCAGATGTGGAGATGGTTCGGTCAGCCTTTACAACTTATCTCACTAGAGTTACACAAGTTCGAGATGAACTTGTTGTTGTTGGATAAAAGATTGCAGATGTGGAGATGGTTTGGTCAACCTTGAAAGGCTTTTCCAAACCACGGGACACTTTTGTCCGTTGCATTTTTCCAGAGAGAATCTTTCCAACTGGGATAGATTGTGGGACAATTTCACTCATGAGGAGATGAGAGTTGGATCCAGTCAGTCAAGCCATCAACATGGTGATGAAGAGCAGAACGTTGCTCTTGCGAGCAAAGGTAAGGGTAAAGGGAAGAAAGGCTCCAGAGGTGGATCTATTTCGAAGGGTGAAAAGGAGAAGGATATGAGCAAGGCCTGATACTACGCATGTAATTAGTTTGTCTATTATGCAGGTCAATGTCCAAATAAAAAGAAGGGTAAGGAGGAGGGACAAGTGGCAGCGTCTGCTGAGGTGGATGATTTCACTAAAAAAATTGAGAAAGAATTGTCACTTGTCTCTCTTGTTTCGAGTTGTTGCAGTAATGGACTTGAGGTTGAGGGTGCTAGGATGTGGATAGTTGACAGTGGGTCTTCTCGTCACATGACAGGAATATGGGATGTATTCCTTAGTATTTCGGGGATAGGTCCAGATTGTCACATAGAGACTGAAGTGGACACAGTACATGCAGTGAGAGGAGTTGGACGTGTTAGGTTCCAGCTTGAGTGTGGGGAACTTCTGGAGGTGTCATAGGTGCTCTTTGTTCCAGGGTTGAAAGAAAACAAACTCTCAGTTCCAGCCCTGGAAGATGATGGGTATGTAGTATTGTTCAAGAGTGGACATACATTCATCTATGCATTGGGAGTGGATCCGATTGAAGCAGTATTGCTAGGTGATTGGAGGGACAGGAAGTACGTGGTGCGTGGACATCTTATGTATGGAGGGTTTGGGTGGATATTAGATTTTGTATCAGTGCATGAGACAGAGGGAGAGTGAGATGCTTCGAAGATTGAGCTGGTGTCGTGTCTTCAGTCTTCGATTCAGGGGAGTGGGCGAGAGGCAGCTTCTTCCAGTACTAGCAGGAGGGTCAGTTGATCTAATATGATACCGATGGATGCTTAGAAGCGGGATGAGATATCTTGGATCAAGATGGGCAGGCATAGGTCTTCAGTTTGGAGTCCAAGATTAGTACCAAGGCGAGCTTTAGAGTCAGAGGGAGCTTCTACAACAGGCAACGTGATGTGTCTGGAGAGGGATTTTGGTGGTGGACGTGTTAGAAGGACCTCCCTCACTAAGAGGGAGTGTTGAAATTTGGTAGCTCGGGCTGTCCTTTATGTGATAATGCCTAACATGAAGGGACATTAAAAACGTTCTCTCTAGAAAGGGCTTTTAGAGAGGGTGGGCATTCATATATTGTGTGAGAAACACATGAGAGGAAGATGACTAGACTTCAGGATTTGGTGAAGGGGAAGTTTGTCTTCTTCAGAGATAAGCTTGGGGTAGTGCATAACAATTTCCTCGTTAAGAGGGAGTGTTGATTTTTGGAGTAACAGAGGACAAGTACTTTGCATGGCTTCAGTGTTGGGAGCATGCAGAGATGCCCAAACTTTACCTTTTCACTTTTTATGTAAAAGTGACTTTTATTAATGCGGAAGTGTAATTTATTAATGTGAAAGTGTAACTTTTTAATGTGGAAGTGAAACTTTTAATGCATAAGAGAAATTAGGGTTTTGGAACCCTAAAAGACATCGAAGGATTATAAAATAGAGGAAGTAGGGTAAAGGTTCGATACATAAGACATAAAGAGAGTGTGAGAGTCTCATTCTGAGATTGATTCAGAGAGAACATGGGCGCACTTTAGAGAGTAAGGGTGCGCTTCTTTAGCCATAAGGGTAGAGAGAAGCAGAGGCGCACTTCCTTCAGTGAGTGAGAGGGGGCACATTACACAGAGAGTGCGAGATCAACACATTGTCTCATATGGAGATTGATTGAGAGGGAGCCAATTCTTGAGTAGTCAGAGACAGTAGAAATAGAGGCTCACTTCTTCAGTTGTGAGGACAGAAGAAGCAGGGGCACACTTTCTTCAGTGAGTGAGAGGGAGCGCATTCTATCAGAGATTTCAGAGCAGACCAGAGGGCACACTTTTCCCAAGTAGGCTAGGAAACATGTGTGAGCAGGGGCGCACTCCTACAGAGCAGCAATTGTAGTTGTTGCATAATGTGGGTTTGACCTTGAGTTCTGGCGTGCCTACCAATGTATCAGGTTCCTCTATTTGTGAAATATCTGATTGTAATCATTTCTATTCTTGTCTAGCACAATTATCAAGAAAGCTCCATTAATGTTGGTTTTCCCAATTGGGTTTCTAGGGTAAAGATTACTATGTACTGTGTGTGATTGGTTTCTTGCTCTGTTGTGTGTTTTATTAGTTAATGAGCTTATGTATTGTTGTCCATAAAATCAGATCTAAGAATTTAATTCTGTGCATGCATTTGGGTTATTTTATTGGAAGTAGTAATCAAATTATAAGCTCTAAAGAAAATTTAACAATGACACCAAATAGATCTCGTTTTCTTTCTCAACCAAGTAGCACTTGTAGATCCGGTGAGATCTAACCTGCAAAACGACAAGAAAACTATTAGAGAAGCCTTCACATTAACTAAAAGATGAACTTGTATTTTGCAAATTGAATACTAAGCATAGGAGACAGAGAATATAACAAGAAATAGATAGCAATAGAAAATCAATCTCATTCACAAATGAAACCCCCTGTCAAAAAGCAAGTCACCGTAGGTGCCTAAGTCGCCCCAAGTTGCCCAAAGGCAAATCGCCCTTCTTTTCTCTCCAAGAAAATCACCACGAAAAAATATTCAAGGAGAGAGAGAAGTTTGATCTAGTGGGAGAAGAGCCTCAGTTAGACATTAAATCGATCCATCATTCAAGACACAAGAGAAATGCACCACAAAAATATTTTGATATTATTTCAACGAAGAGCCAAGAGTCCCTTACAAATGAGGGGCTCTTTCTCTTTTATAGCTAAGAGAGGAGCAAAATCCCTAACCAATCCTTATGTGGACGATTGAGATTAAAATATACAATACAATGATCAATGGATGAGATTTAATCTCAATTTTTAATCTTTTTCTAAGATGGAAATGACAAATCTAGGTGAGGGGGGTGAATTACCTCATATGCCCAAAATACAATGATCAAGATACAATATATATACATCAAATAACATCCTAGGGGGATTAATTCTCCCCTAGGTGATCATAATCCACTTCTACATCAGTTGCTAGCTCAAGGTACAAGTCACCACAAGAGAAAGTTGCCCTTCAAGGGAGAAGGACGCCCTCACCATGGGGAGAAACACATGTGACAAGTAATAACATGATAAAGTGCTAAGAAAAGTGACAAAAAGTGTCTACGAGACCATCTTAACATAACTCAAGTCACATTTTACCATTCACCTATCCCAAATCATACATCTCAAACCTTGGTCATCATTTAATTTTTAATTATTCTATTGGAAATAATAATAAACCATGAATCTGCTCAAATCTGGATCTTCCCTTGCTCGAAATGACAATATGACTGCACGAATGGATCCATAGACATCAAAAACCATAGGATCCACTACTCATATGTCCATAACCAATTTGATGTAGTCTTTGTGAAGCAATTTCCAAGTATTTTAAATAAAACAGTCTTAATTATTTTTCGTAAACTTTATAAAAACTGATTAATTAAGCCTATTAGTCCACAACCGATACTTGGTGTTAGAAAATTGTAACGAGGATAGGTCCTTACCCATGTTTTGTATTTTATGATGGGGGGGACAAAGTAATTGTTCCTAGCACATTATAAAGTCTTTTTTATTACTTTATTGTGTATGTGAGAAAAATGGGTCCCTTATTACTTAATGAGTAATTATGAAGAATAATAAAATTAAAAGAGCAATTAATGAAAAGTAATTAAAGTGCATTTATTAACCATCAGATATAACTTATTATAAACGTAAGATGAAGTTGGTTGTGTAAGTTAGGTTTCTCATGAATACAAATATGTGCTTGGGACAAAACAAAAATACAAGGAGAAGAGAGAGAAAATGATTCTAACGTGTGAGAAAAGAGAGATTTAGAACGAAAAGGAGATAGCAGTCAAGATATCAAGACACATGCACAAAAATTGAGGATGTTGAACTCGAAAATTTACCAAGGAAGTGTTGTTCACCTTGTGATGCCTTGGGGTGGACGAGCACTTTAAGAAGTGATCCCTAGTTAATTTTTAATAAAGTGAGAAGTACTTTATTTTTTATAAAGTCACTTTATTAAATTTTTAAGTCATGGTTTATTTTCCTAAGTTCAGTTAAGTGATTATTTTAAGTGAGTGATAAATTAAAAGGTCTTCACATAATTAAATGATACATATGCACTAAATATCATTTAATTATTATTTTAATGAGCATTTATTGAGAACCTTTGATCTAATCTAATCTAATCTTGGCCATTGGATGAAGAGGAGGAAGTTGCCATGAACAAAAAGGGAGGACTTAGGGATTAAAGGGATCATTGTTCACTTTCACCAAAGAGGTTTTGGGAGATTAAGAGAGAAGAGGAGAAAGAAGAGAGAAAGAGAGAAAACCCTTGAAGAATTTGCAGACTGAGTATGAGCACAAATTCCAAGAAGAAGGGCACATTTCCCTAGACAATTCCGTACAACAGAGTAATTCCGTATAGCACAGAAATTGAGGTGATTTCCTATAGCACAGAAATCGAGAAGGCACAGAAGTCAATGTGACTGTTAATAGGCACAGAAATCGAGGAATTCCGTACAATCATTTAATGCAATCTGTACTGCTGTTAGGAAGGTACATAAATCGATGTCCGTACTGCTGCAATTATGCAGACTGTACTGCTGTCAGAGACACAGTTTTCGAGGTCCGTACTGTATTTAATGCTGGCACAGTTTTCGAGGGCCGTACTGCTGAAATAAATGCTGCACATGTGAGGCCGTACTTCTGAATAAAGGGTACAGATTTCTGCTGAGTTTTCTGGCATGCTTTTCGAGATGAAAAGTTGAGATAAGTACTGCTGTTCTGTTTTGTAATTTGTTGAAGGAATAAAATTTTTCTCTCTCTGTCAGGTTTTCCCTTCGGGGTTTTTGCCTGAGCCAAGTTAGCTAAATTTCTGAGTCTTAATATTTTTCATGTGGCTGGTTTAAATTTTCTGAGTAAGAAAAATTAGACTGAAAGTTAATTTTCTGAGTTAATTAAATTGAAAGAATCTCATGTGTTTCAAGCAAAAACCATTTTTTATACGAGAAATATATGCATGTTGGGGTTTGGGCATTAAACTACATGCAGAGAAGTTGGAAAACTTGAAACTGGGTTGGGGTTATAAAACTTTCAGAGGAGACCTGTCATTGTACAGAAACCAAGGATACCGTATTGTACGGAGAGTATAGCAGGCTGTACATAGTGATAAATGCTCAGAACTGCAGGCCATACTGTGCATTGTTTTTGAGAAGTTATTCCTGTAGAGTTTTGCTTCCAGATTTTGAGGACAGTATTTGGCACGAGTTTCAAGGGTTGATTTGCCGTTGCAGAGGACCGTACAACAGTAAATTATTTGGTATTTATTCCTGCTCAGTTATTAATAAATTCAAGTCCGAGTTTGGCACAGTTGCCTAAGTATTTCAGGCTGCCTGTAGCATGATATTACTGCTGTAACTTTTAGAAGTTCTATAATAAAATTTCTCTCTCTAAGGGTTTTTCCCCATCTGGGGTTTTTGCCCTGGTCAACTTGACCAAAAATATGAGTAATATTATTGTTCTTCCAGAGTTGATTGACTGATTTTGACTGCAAGTATTTAATCTTCAGCTATGTCACCGGACACGTCGAAGTAGGGTGAAGTGTCCTGTGGGGATGTGTTGGGCGCGGACACGACCCCCCCACGTGGGGGACACGTGTTTTTTCGTGTCCCGAAATCGGGACACGAAAAAACACGTGTCCCCCAAGTGGGGGGGTCGTGTCCTGCCTTTGTACACTGAACAAGCGCCCTCTCGAATCTGGTAACAGAGAATTGTTCACACAAAAAGTAATAAAAGTCATATTTAAATGCAAAATCGGAAGTTAAACTTGACTAAGCCAGGATGTTAAGCTGTAGCATAGAGCTAAGGGACAGTGATTGTGTCACTTGAGGGCTATCATTCAGAACATAATCGCATCATATGATCATTGGCATAATTAAAAATAGTCTCCATGAAGGCCATCAATCAAAGTGATTCTTTCCTGCTAGAACCAATCACAGGAATAACTTTGAACATGGAAATGATATGTTAGAAGTATTTTTTGAAAGAATTGGTCGACTATGTCCCCTTCAACGCTTAGGGGCTTTAAAGTTAATAAAGGCTGGTGGAAGTTTAGATGACAAATGTGTAATCAATATCAATAATGTGTATTGATTTTAATAATGTGTATTGATTTTAATTTCTATTGAATATTTGCAAATGTTCTACTTTCTAGTTTCTAAAAAAATTTGGGTCTATATGTCTATATTTTTAAATTTTAATATATTTAAAAAAAATATATATATTTATATAAAACGTGTCCTTCGTGTCCTGATTCCAGGGGTCACTGTGTCCCGTGGGGACACTCATATTTTGGGGACACTCGTGTCTCGTGTCCTCGTGTTAGGTGACTTAGGTATTAATTTAAAGCATTAAATCTCAGAAGTATTCAAAATGTTTGTCAAAATGCGTGAATGAATTTCTGACATAAAATTTACATGGTATCAGAGCCAGGTTGCTCTGAGAAGAGCAGTAAGGAAAGAATAGTGATTTCTGAATTATGGCAAATTTTTTGTCAGAACTGTAAAGGGAAAGGCTAATCAGTGTTATTCCTTGAACTGCTGTAGTGTTGGAAAGTTATGGCTACTTCTTCCATCATGTTTGAAGATAGGTTGGAAGGTACTTCCAACAACCTTCAATGGAAGATCAGGATGACAACCATCTTCAAGGAAAACAAGTTTTGGACCCTTGTGAATACGGTGGTTACTCCTCCTACAGATCTTGTTGCTTTGGATCTGCATGAAATCAAAGAAGCTAGAGCACAGAGATTAGTACTGGATGGTGTTAAGGATCCGGTTATTCCCCACTTGGCTGAAAAGAAGACAGCCAATGAGATGTGGGAAGTTTTGAAGAATTTGTACGAGGCTAAAAATGAAAACCGAAAGATGGCGTTGAAGGACAAACTGCACTCGATCAGAATGACCAAGGGTGAGAGTGTAGTCCCTTATCTCACTAAGTTGGCTCAAGTAAGGGATGACCTGACTACTGTCGGTGAGACCATCTCAGACTCGGAAATGGTCAGGATTGCCTTGAAAGGCTTCTCCAAGGAATGGGAAGTCTTTGTTAAGTGCATTGTTGGACGAGAGACACTTCCGAATTGGAATAGGCTTTGGAATGACTTCACCTAGGAGGAAATCAGGGTGAATGGAGAAAAAGGGAGAGAGGAAGTTGACGAGGAAAATGTAGCCCTTCTATCAAAGGGAAAAGGTAAAAGCAAAAAGAGAGTTCTAAATTTGACATTAGTAAGGTTTGTTGTTTTGTGTGCAACGATTATGGCCACTATGCAGCTTAGTGTCCAGACAGGAAGGGGACAAAGCAGAAAGACAAAGAAAAGGAGAAAGAGAAACAAGTTGCAGCTTCTGCGGAAGTTGAAGAATTTAGTAAGAAATTTGAGTAGGAATTTTCTCTGGTCTCCATAGCTTCAAGTGGCGACATCAACAACTTCAAGCTCGGCAGGACCTGGATGGTGGATAGTAGGGCCACAAATCATATGACAGGAACTCTAGATTCATTCCTATTGATAATTGGGATTGGTCCTGGACATGTTGTAAATGGGACTCGTCAGATTAGAGGATTCGACAGTGTAAAATTCCTGCTGGATTTCGGAGATACCTTAGAACTAGAAGGGTATTGTTTGTACCAGGGCTGAGAGACAACCTCCTCTCAGTCTCAGCTTTGGAGGATGTAGGGTATGTATTCACCTTTGACCGTGCCTATGTTTATATCCATGTTGTAGATGAAGATCCCATCAACACGATTCTGATTGGTGAACGGAGAGGCAGAATGTACACAGTGCTCGGACAACCTGTGAGAGGTAAGTCTGGCTAGTTGTCAGACTTAGAGGATGAAGAAAGGATTGAAGGTGCACCGGATTGTCAGTCCTCAGCTTAGACATCTAGTACTAGTAGAATGAAACATAGTTCCACGAGAGCAAGTCAGAGACAGGATTCGGGCACTAAGGGAGTAGCAGATACTGCAGACAACTTGGAGTCCGAAAATGGACCTGGAGGTGGAGATGTCAGAAGGACCTCCCTTGTTAAGAGGGATGGAGAGAGAAGAGTGTATTATTTTACTATTACAAGGGAGTGCTAAAAAATTGTAGCGAGGATAGGTCCTTACCCATGTTTTGTATTTTATCATGGGGGGGCCAAAGTAATTGTTCCTAGCACATTATAGAGTCTTTTTTATTACTTTACTTGGAGGGGTCCAATTGGCCTCCAATGGCAATAAGATGAACATTGATGCATCATAGCGGGATGCTGCTGTTGACTCAACCCATTGACCAAGTCAAACTGAGGTTTGACCAAGTCAAAAAGTCAAACTTTGGTAAAAAATTGACCATAGCTCAAGATAATCAAATGAACATGTCTGAAGCCTACGAGAGGTGTTAGTACCCTTATTGTGACAAATATTGAGAGACAATTGAATGCTAAGTTATGCTATACAATGGTGATCAACTCAAAATGACAACAAGAGCAAGACCATTTCTCAGTGCAACATAAGACATAAGCGACAATTCTACATACATACTCCTACTCACATTAATTACAAATGTAATGCATAGATCAATCCTCAACCTCTTTGGTGAAAGTGGAATAGGTGATGATCATTGCTTTGGTCAAAGTGAAGGTTGAGTTTAGGATAGACTCAATTTACCTTTGGAGAACATGGGATTTCAAGGGCCTCTATGACATTTGTTGGAAAGACGAACACGAGGGAAGCACGATGTCTCACAAATGGATGAAGTCCTTAGAAGGCACCCTTTTGACTCTAGCAAGCCTCCCATTATTTCACAATCTTGCATTTCATATTTCACATTTCATACTTGCTTTGACTTTTCATTTCACACTTTGCATTTTCTTTGGATATTTTATTGAAGCACATTTCATTTGCATTCCTTTAGTTAGATAGTGACCAAAAGGTACCGGCCTTGGATACCCTTTTGGGTCCCAGTTCTGACATGGCCTTAGCTCCGCTGCCAACAAGCTTCCATAGCTTCGACGGAGTTGCCATAGAAATGCCTTTTTTACAAGCAAGTAGGCTGAACATCATACAAACGGTGAGTACCTACCCCCTTGAGCCACTAACTAATTTCAAGGATGGGAGCACTTGTTTCAAGTCACTTCAGGTGACTAGGCCTACCTAACTACACTCAATCCACCTGAGCTACAAGCAGAAAAAGATTGATAGGTCTATAGACTTTGCCACACACTCCAGAGCCGAGACACCAGGGGAAAACATGGAGGCCATCCAATCAAGGAGGTCACAGAGGGGGAGGTCCTCGGGTTCATCAGTCAAGTCCAAGTCAAGGGATTTTGAAAGTAGACGGATGAGACGGATAGGTGGAATAAGGCCAAATACGGAACCAGGAGAGAGGGAACTAATGTATATGTTACATATTCAATTAACCCAAACAAGAGCATGTGTATGAAACTTAACACTAGTGCACCTATATCACTCCAAGTACAAGTCCTACTAAAAACAACCAGAATAAAATATGTGATCACCAATGCACAACAAGATCAATCACAGTCAGTCTAACAATAAAAGTCATAAAACCATCATATACCTCTGCCATATACCTGATCTGAGTTGCAGCCGCAAACTGAAATCCATCTGTACCAACTCTGAATGGCAAGGAAAGATAAGATCTATTCGAATAGAACTGCTCCTGAATACTCACTGAACCAAGGTTTGAAAAGTATGACAAGTGAGATCAATGAAGAGGGCTTAATAATGACCTGGGTGGCCCCTATGCTGCTATGCCCCTGAATAATCCAGCCGCTGAATAATGATATAAATCAATCATCCTCTGATATACTCTGATGCAATACTGCCTCAAGTGTAAGGACTAGGCTCATGACTGCGGTCTGCTCTGCCAAAATGATGAGTAGCTCCCAGCTACGAAGTATGTGATAGCAAGTACCATTTTCAATCCTTCCATATGGGTCCTCTGGGAGGATCCTTTTATAGCCAGGTTTATTTTATTAAAAAGAGTATCAGGTGTGATCTTGTTTCAAGCCATAAAGGTCTGCTTGTCCATTATCCGAAACATGTGTGTATAATTGACTTCTTTTCTAGAAATCCAGCTGCATAGGTCCATGTCACATAAAGCCCCCCTATTGTGGAAACCTTTTTTTGCCAATAATTTTCTGAATAAATAGGGATTAGACCAGTCTTCCTGGAATCTGTCTTATGTGTCCATATTGATGTTATTGTTATGTCACAGCGTATGTGTGGTCCTACAAAATCCTCGAGTACTCCTGATCCTGAAATTTGTACCCTCTTGAGAGAACAGGGTGGATGGACGTGGATGCATATTGATTTTCAAATTTGACTAGTTTATTCCCATCAATATTGTCTCAGTCTGGCTTTTCATTTTCCTTGCAGTATGCATGTAACTGTGGCTTTGGGTTTATGCTTATTTTCTTGTCTGGACTCGAGCGAGTTAGCTCAAATAGGCAGTGACTGGTGCCTGTACACAGTTATCCCAAACTAACATTGACTTGGCTCCTAGAAACGATCAGTGCAGCAGTCTGACAGTAGTTGCTTTTCTCTTCATATATTTGATATTTCTGTGTGTTTCTGCTTGCTTACTTTATAAGTTCATTAATTGAGGGTTCTATTTAATTGATTCAATTTTGTTGTACACTAGCTAATTTCATTTCTCTTGCTTTCTTTCTCTTCCTTGTTTTCTGAACAAATCAGAATTTCTTATCCTTGGTTCTCAATTTTCTAAAAGATGTGTCGGACCAATTTTGTCATGGTCAAATGTTATCTTCTATACCTGTTGTTTTGTATCTATTATAGAGATTCTTGATCTTATAGCCTATTTTTAATGCCTGTTTACTCTTTGTTGGCTCCTAACAAAGATTGCATCATAATATTTCTATTGTTTTGGACCAATTTCTTGCTAGTTGCATACATTTTAAAATTTTAGACACTTGTCAATATGCTATGCTATTGTATCCTTATGCCTTTTTTTGTTGGCAGCGTGTTTTGTATGTTGATATTGACATTCACCATGGTGATGGAGTTGAGGAGGCTTTCTACACAACTGACAGGGTTATGACAGTATCATTTCACAAATTTGGAGACTATTTCCCTGGGACAGGTGACATTAGAGACATTGGGTGTGGGAAAGGGAAGTATTATGCTGTAAATGTCCCTTTGGATGATGGAATTGATGATGACAGTTTTCAATCTCTGTTTAAACCTATTATTAAACAAGTGATGTCGGTTTATGCTCCCGAGGCAGTTGTTCTTCAGTGTGGAGCTGATTCTTTGTCTGGAGACAGGCTAGGCTGCTTTAACCTTTCTGTGAAAGGGCATGCAGAGTGTGTTCGATACATGAGGTCATTCAATGTGCCACTTCTGCTGTTAGGCGGTGGTGGGTACACAGTTCGTAATGTTGCTCGTTGTTGGTGCTATGAGGTATTCATCTTGTCTGAAGTATGAGTGCTTATATTTTTCAAGGATTTAATCTTTGACATTGTGATTTCATGAGGATTTGTTCCCTAATGCACAGACAGGGGTTGCTGTTGGTGTGGAGATTGATGACAAAATGCCTCAACATGAATACTATGAGTACTTTGGACCAGATTACACTGTCCATGTTGCTCCAAGTAATATGGAAAATAAAAACACGAGGCCAATGCTGGATAAAATTAGGTTCGTGAGTCCTGAAGCTCCAAAATTGATTTACCTCTTGAAGAATTGATGGTATACAATATAGGAAATTTTCATTATTTCAATATGTGCTTCTATATATTGAGCTTTTTGGGGCATTCTGCAGAGTAGGACTTAAATTCAATTTTTCTTAAGGTTGTAGTAGTTGCACAGGTCCAAAATACTTGAAAATATTAAGTCGTTGCCATGTGCACCGAGTGCTCAATTCCAAGTGCAGCCTCCAGATACTGATTTCCCTGAGCCGGTACACATATATCTGTATCTTTATTATTTAAAATTTTACTAGCCCGACTAATTTTATATCTTGTTATAATGTACAAACACTGTTTCTCAATTTTTGTAGTTGAGATTTATGTAGGAAGAAGAGGATTATGATGAACGCATTAGAAGTCATAAATGGGATGGAGCAAGTTGTGATTCTGAGTCAGAGAATGATGATTTAAAGCGTCGTAATCATGATGTGGAGGAAGGTGCATTTCCACGGTATGTTTGAACTTTGATAGGCTCTGTGTCAATGCTACATTAGCATTCTATATTTGGATGCTTTAAACAAATTGGCTTGTGGAATTATATTCCTTTTTATACCATTTACAACTACAGAAGGTTGAATATTTCTGTAATCTCATGATTGGGCTACAAGAAGCAATCAGTGGCAACATTTCTAAGCTCTGTTCAACGTTTTCTGGGAAATACTTTAAAATTTTCTCTTGTAATTTCTAGGAAATAAATATGTATTGCTTGAGTAGAAAAGTTCTTTATTCATGCATTTGGTAGGATTACCTACACTGGTAAATTCCTTCAGAAATCAGACACAAGCTCTCTTCTGATTTTCTAACCAAGCATATTCTTTGTATTCATTTAGTCGGTATAGGGCCCTGTTGTTTAATCCCAATGAATATAATGGTTGTGGTTATAAAATATTTTTCATCAATTCTATTCTGCTCATATTCAAATTTCAAATGGATTGCATATGCTGCCTAGTTATAATATACGATTCTGGTCATATGTATGTTTAAAAAGAGCTTATTCCATTGTTATCATTTAAGGGTTTAGTTGAAAATTAGCAATATCTGAACATACTATGATAATCTTTGAACTATTTTTGAAAGACACCATGAACAATCACACCTTGTTCATGCCCATGTGGTCTAGTATGAACAGACAATATACCTGTATTGACCCCTGTAACCTCCCAACCTACAGTTCAAATGTTACAAAGTCCATTAACAAAGTGAAACCCTAGGTGCACTTAGGAAGATTGCCCATTGTCATCTCAGCAACTATTCCACTCACTTTAGGCGGGTTCTTTTCTTCTTTTCTGGCACAAGGGGGGTGGGGGAAACCCCAGGAAAAAAGCATATTTTATTTTTATTTTTAGAATAAGATGGATGGTGGAATTTGCTGAGATGAACAAAGTTCGCTCTAAAGAAATATCCACTTTAAATAAGACAGAGAACATAAATCCATATAGGACAAATATATATATTAAATGTAAAATGATGAGATGATTACAATGCAAAGAGAGGGCTCGTATAAATACAATCCTAAGGGGCACCTTTGATGACTGTTCAAAAGGGTTATGTCCCTTGGTTAATTATTGTTAATTATTATTATTAATATTGTTTTTTAATATTTATATATTTTAGGTTTGTTACATTGCCTACCCCTTAAGAATGCTTTGTCCTCAAAGCATAATTTGGGAAAGACTTCTTTTTAATTCTTATTCTCTTTCGTAATGTCTTCTCAGGTATTTTGTGCTTGTATCTATGACACTTGACGAAACAAGACGATATAACTTTCGAATTCTTGAACTTATGTGTTGCAACTTTTGGGAAGTGATCCAGCCCAAATCTACCTTAATTGGAACTATTTGATGATCGACTATTCGGATAGAACTTCTCATTTTAGGCTTCCATGCAAGTTGTCGATTTTGTCTGTGTTCTTTCTCAATATTGTAGTCGGGTTGTCTGTAAATAGTGTATTGTTTATTTTTCTCTTGATGTTGTTGTTGGTCGTAACGACTCATATGATTTGGATGACGATAAGGCTTCTTAATTTTTTGTGATTGTTCTTTGGAACCATCTTCTTTTGGTGTTTGACTTTGAGCGTCTGATGACTTCTCTATTGGGCGAGTCATCATTTTGTCGATCAATGATCCTTTGCGATCTAACTCTTCATGTAAAGATTTATTATCATGCTTCACCTTTCTAACTTTTTTCTTCCAAGGAAAAAAACTTAATTTCATTAAGTATAATCAAATTACATATTGCATAAAGGCTTCTAGGAGCCCCTTCGAGTAACAACTTTTCAGCTTCATAGATAAAAAATGAAGGTACCTAAGCACCACCAAAAAAAACAAAGACTAAAACTAATAAACCCTATTACAGGGAAGCCTAGAATGGCTAATATACAAATGATAAAACCAACTTGTAAAGAGCTGAAGATAAAGGAAAGAAGCCATAAGTAAAGTCGACTGAAGCAGTAAAAAAATGATATTCCGTAAAACACAACGGGGGTAGAAGAGCCACCAGTTTTTGAACTAAATCCACCGTCCTCTGTAGGAAGCCCAAACAGCCGGTAGGTAATGTCCAATGGCCGCTAAACAGTGTCATGAGTAGCCCTAACACCTCTGCAAATGCTGTTGCCACAGGAAGGAGCCCGCAAAGTTGCTCCAGGAAGGTTCACCGCCATCTGAGCCGCTGTAGGAAGCTTCGAATGGCCACCAAAACAGCGCATGTGAAGCCCTACCGCACCTCGAACACCGCCGCCACTGTTAAGCAAGAGCCCGCAGTAGAAAAACAGGAAGCTTCTAGGTAGCATTGTCGTCACCACAGCGTGCCCTGGCTCTGGTTCGGCTTCCCGCTAACAAATAGACCACCGCCGCCGCCACAGGTAAGCAGGAAGAGCTTGCTACATAATGGGTCGCCGCGCGAAGGCACCGCCACCACTCCAAAACGCCGAGGAAAACCGTTTAAAATCCTCATTAGGCCTTGACAGATAGCTTCTCCGGGGAGAAGAAAGGATGGCGACTATGGAAGCATCCATAGCCGCCGAGATCGGCTCAGTAGGTCGACTCTCAAAACCTAAACCTAGTTGCAGAGCCCAAAATTGTTCGCGTACTTTAGCTTTCTAACTTGTATAAGTAAGTCTTGATTATGTCTTTTTAAGCATAAGAGTTCTTCCTTTTTGACTTGTCGACTTCATTTTGATTGTCTTGATTTTTGTGCTCTCTTTCTTTTAAGCTTTTTATTTGCTCTGGCAATTCCTGATTAGCCTTTTTTAAGGAAGAGCTTTCTTCGTCCTTGCTCGATACTTCTTTTTGAAGATCTCGATTCTCCTCTTCTAAATTTTGATTATGTTGTGCTTTATCCTCCGCCTTCTTGATTTGAAGAAGTAATTTTTGATTATGATCTCTTAGACGAGAGATATTGTCATCTTTTTCTAGTAAACTTTTGTTAGCTTTCTTCTTGAAACCTTCATTTTCCCTTAGTAATTTCTGATTGCGATAATTCTCATTTTTTAATTCTATGATTCCTTATTCTTCTTTTCTAGATAAGAATTTTGTTTCTTTACTATCTCACATAGTATAGATTCACATTGTATAGATTCCATTTTTTTTAATAATGATTTTTTTCCTTGTAATTCGTAAGCACAAAAGGTGTGGTAGTTCCCAAAATGATACAATATAGGGCTTAAGATTCTTCTTTAATAAAATGCTTATTTATATCCCCGAATCTTCGGAATTTTTTTTTTTATAAAGCCCTTTAATATACACCTTTATGAATATACGTTGGAATTGGGATTATAGTAATATCACTTTAATCCTAATACCCTTTCACTTGATAAATGCTCCTTGCATATTTAAATGGTCCACTAATTCAGGTAACTTTCCCACTTAGCTAATATACTAAGCAATGCCATGTTTTGACTCAATCAATTCTTTTTTCAAACCCTTGCTAACTAAAGGTCGCGATGCTCTTTGGAATGGTGGGAACCGTTCGATAGTTTAGGTAGATTTTATTTTTTATTTTAAATTTTTTAACCAAAAGAATCACCCAAGGTTTGATTGCTCTCCTAGCCGATTATCTTTTGGAGTGGGATTGTTGAATGGTGGATTGGTTGGATGTGAAGTGTGAAGAATGGTAGTGGTAAGAAATGGCCACGCATAAGGAGCAACACGCGAGCGTCATGGTGGAGGTGGGCATTTAAGGGAGGAGGCGTTGAAGGATGTGTTTCCGACACGAGGGATGGAGCACGATGGGGGAACAATGGAGGCACAGGTGGGCGGTGGGAGAGAACGTGTAGGTGTTGGAGGAGGGGGGACCCGTAGAGCGTTGCAAGGATGTGTTGGAGGGCGCGGTCGCGAACTTGGAGATTGGTGAGGACAAAGGGAGGGTGAGCTACAGGAAGGAGTGTTGGGAGGCAACAAGGTGGACCGAGTGTGGGAGGTAGGACAGAGATTGGGGGGTGCGTTGGCGGTAGAAGGAGCTAAGTGGATGTTTGAGGGACACGCAGGTAGGCAACAGAGTTGAGGGTGGGCGTGAAAGAGCGCGGGGGTTGGAGTTTAGTGTGAGGGAAACGCAACAACGGAGGGTAGCGATAGAGATGCAGGCGTGTGGTAGTGCGGGCGCAGGGATATGGAAGGCCGGAGCACGGCAATGAAGAGTGCAAGGATGGGCATGCAGGAGCACGGGTCGCAGGTGGAATGACGCCGAAAAAAAAGATGTGGAGAAAACTTTTTTTTTCTTTTTTCCTTTTTTTGTAAAGTTTGGTCAAAAACCTTGGATCAAAGAAACTCTGACCATCGACACCAGACAAAGTCTGATAAAAAGAGTGTGGCCAAGGGCCAGAATCAAAACTCGGCTCTGATACCAAATGAGACGAACAAAGTTCACTCTAAAGAAATATCCATTGTAAATAAGACAAAGAACATAAATCCATATAGGACAAATATATATATGAAATGTAAATTGATGAGATGATTACAATGCAAAGAGAGAGCCCGTATAAATACAAATCTTAAGGGGCACCTTTGATGATTGTTCACAAGGGTTATGTCCCTTGGTTAATTATTGTTAATTATTATTATTAATATTATTATTTAATATTTATATATTTTAGGTTTGTTACATTTGCCAAGACTAGTTCCTATCCAATTCGGCTAAGGAGTTTGGCCAAATTTAGAACAATAGGGTTTGGATATGATTGAGAAGCTCAGAAGACATAATTAAGCTATCATAGGTTTGCCAGAACTAGTCCAATACTGATTTTCAGATTATTGAAGAATAAAGTGAGAGCCCTATTGTTGAAAAAGTACCAAGGAAGTGTTTTTCCACCTTGTGGTGCATAGGGGTGGATAAAACATTAAATGAGGTCCCTAGTCACTTTATTAAAGTGAGAAGCACTTTATAATTATAAAGTCACTTTATAAAGTGAGTTTGAGGTTATAATTATTAATTGACTTTATGAAAAAATTAAAAAGGTGAGTAAAGTTAATGTCTCATTAATTATTTAAGTGAAGCGCATTAAATTATTTAATGAGAATAAGTGAGCATTTAATGAGAGCCATAGATTTCATCAAGTCAAGTTTTGATCCTAGCCATTGGATTAAAAGGAAGTTATTTGCCTCAAACAAAACTAGGGAAAGGAACTCAAACCTAATTCATTTTGTTCACATTCCAAATGATATTTTTGGAAGAGAAGAGGCAAGAGAAGAGAGAGGTCGAACTCAAGAGGAAGAGGAAAAACCCTTGCACAGAAATAGAGAAGATTGAGCAGGGCACAAATTTCAAGGAGATGGCATGAGTTTCTAGACAAAGCCTGGCACATAGATCGAGACATTAATAGCAGTCATATTTTGCACAGAAATCGAGGTGGGGCCATACTGTACTTGGCTGTACTGCTGCACAGAAAACAAGGCACAATTTTGGCACAGTTATTTAGGTAAATTACAGCATTTATTGCTGTTAGCAAGACTGTATAGGACACAAATTTTGAGGCAGAGATGAGCTGTTATAGTGCACAAATTTTGAGAAATATGCAACACAGAATTCGAGACAGGCTCACACATGTGGGCCGTACAGCATGAATTTTGAGGTGCTGATTTTTAGTCAACTAGCAGGCCATACAGTAGACTGTTGCTGAGATACTGACACATTTTTCAAGGCAGAAAAAGGGAGATAAGTACTGCTGTGAATTTTTTTTTGTAAATTTTGAAGAATAAAATTTTCTCTCTCCTGTCAGGTTTTCCCTAAGCCTATTTGGCTAAAATTCTGAGTTTGAATTTTTATGTGTATGGCTGTTATAAATTTTCTGAGTTTGAAAAGTGAGAAGAAATTCTATGTGTTTCAAGAAAAATTATATTTTATGCGTTGAAGCTAATATGCAATCATGGGGTTTGGGCATTAAACTCTATGTGAAAAACTAAACTTGAAACCGGGTTGGGGTTACAAAAATTTTCATGGTATCAGAGCTGAAATAAAAGGCAAAAATAAATCACTCAAAAAAATTTCAGACTTGGGAAAGAAGGGAGAACAGGTTGTTAGTGAAGGAAACAGGTTCTTGGACTGATTGGGGTTATGGCCACTGGGATAAGAATAGAATATAGGTTGGATGGGGCTGTAAATTTTCGCCCATGGATGGCTAGAATAGTATTGATACTGGAAGAGAATGAACTATGGGAGATAGTCAACAGTACCACAGCACATCCGGTTACAGTTCCTACTGATGCTACAAATAAGGCTGCTTTTCTTAAGAAGGTTGTAAAAACGAGAAGGATTATACTTGATGCTGTGAAGGATCATGTAATCTCACACATTATAGGAAAAGATCATGCATTTCAGATGTGGACCGCCTTAACAAATCTTTACCAAAGTTCCAACGAAAATCGGAAAATGGTATTGAGGGAGAAGTTGAAAGGCATTCGCATGAACAAGGGTGAAAGCATGGCTTCATACCTTACTAGAATGACACAGGTTAGAGATGAACTTAGAGCAGTTGGGGAGGTTGTACAAGGCAGTGAGTTGGTGCGGACAACATTGAATGGCGTGACAAAGCCATGGGGTATATTTTGGAGTCTGTAGTTGCTTGTGAGGATATGCTTTCTTGGGATTGTCTTTGGGATGACTTCATTCAGGAGGAGACCCAGAGAGGGTATGTACAGGGTAGTTCGTTTCATAGTAGGGAGGATGAAGAGAATGTGGCATTGGCAGTGAAGGGAAATAAGAAGAAGTTCAAGAAAGGCCCTAAGGGTGGGGCCAAGCAGCAGAGTGGCGAACAAAAGAAAGACATGAGCAAAGTCAAATGCTTTGCTTGCCAGAAGTTTGGACACTATGCTGGATAGTGTCCGAACAAGAAGAAACAACAGATGGCAGTAGTAGTTGACATTGATGGGTGTTACCGGGCAAATTAGCAGGGCTAATTCCCAGTAAGCACAAATAAGAACAGTGACCCAATGTCACCTTGGTCACCGTTCTAACTTCTTCGGAAGTCGAAACCTCCAAGGAGAAGTGTCCTTATGGAATCCTATAAGACACTAGAACAACCAACAAACTATATTCTATGCAATTTCGTAGTTAGACCAGTGCCTAAATGGAGTCAATAATAATTAATCATTTAATGCCATTGAGTACAAAAGATATGATCAAAGTCACCAATTATGTTATGAATCACCAAAGATCAATAATCTACTCAGATCATTCAACGAAGTGTAAAGTCAACCCAAGATCATCACATTCATCATAAGGATCCTAGAGGTTTGATAAACGCTTGCTATCATTCACCAAGGAAATCCAAGGACCATTTACCAAAGCAAATATGTATCAATAGTAGTTAATGCAATGTATCATAAAATAAGATAATAATATAACTTTAGGCTGTGTGTGCTAATGCCAATCTATGTGTATATCTCAGAGAGTTAATGATTACAAGCAACCAACCAATTGAGACCCACTGTTTAGTATGTTATCAAGTTAAAGAACTTATGTAGTATACATATCAGCATTTAAGAGTTTCCAATGAAAGCCAAATCCATCAACAAGACCAAAGAAATATGCTGATATCAAATGTTAACTTAATCAACCAAAGAAGAAAATAAAAAGAAGGGTTCCAGATCTGCCCAAAGAAGGTGCTTTCACCATATGTGATGGCCACTTGTAAAACAGAGATGAAAACTACCTCTAACAAACTAAACACTAACTCAGTTCTGTTATATGAAGAGATCATTGACCATAGAAATATAAGAGTAGTTAAGTATAGATCATTTGCCAATATATATCTAATTTCAAACTACTCTCAAAGCTAATAATTAAAGACCAATGAAGGATATGCAAAGGTGTATCATCAATCAGATCTAAATGTCAGTGTAATGTATCCAAGGGCATGCAAAGTCATTTACATCAGAACCTTCTTTGTATTCAATAGACAAGCCAACATTACCCAATAAAATACTGACTGTAAAATCCACTTTCAAAAGGATAAAATTCAGACTTATGTAACAGCAGTACAGAATGAGTAAATGATAAATACCAACACCAATGTTAAATGCATCAATTAGTTGGTCATTTCCATATCTGTGTATATAGCAAAAAAGAAGTATGGCAGAAATGTAATCTTGTAGGAAGCATAAAGATGTCAAATTGCAAATAGACTAACTCAGAAATCAAACCAGACCTTAATTAATATGATAACCTTTGATTTTCTGTTTATGTTTGTGCAGGAGTAAGGGCAAAGAAGAATGCACGGGGTCTGCAATTTGTATTGCAGACCTGTGTTAGGGTAGAAGAATGGGGCTCGGATGGGAGTGAAGATGGAGAGAAGGGCAGACAAAAGAGAGTAAAGGGGAGAAGGTAGGAAGAGGAAGGGAAGGAAATAAAGGAAGGCCGAAGGGGAGAAGAGATGGTGAGCTGGGAAGGAGCAGCAGCAGAGGAAGCAGGTCTGGAGCAGGTTCACACTGTGGGAGAACAGGAGCAGGTTGCAGCAGGTGGCCAGCGAGGGTGAATTTTGGGAGGCCGAGCGTGTAAGCTTAGAGAAGAGAGGGAAGCAAGCAGGATGGTGAAGAGGGCGAAGGAGAGAGAAGCCTGCCAAGGAAGTCGCTGGTGCAGTTTAGTCTCTGCAGTTTCTGCAGTTAGGGTTTTATGCAGTCAGAAAAACTCGGATTTTGGGTTTAGTTTAGGCTTTTAGTTTAGTTTTTAGGCTTTTTTAACATGCAATTAAACAACTAACTCCCAAAATTCAAATAATTTAGGCCAACGAATATAAAAACTAGGTTAACAATAATATTTACAACGTATACAACTCAGAAACTTAGGTTTTAATGAGTAGATGAACAATTAGGGTTTGAAAAATTAAATCAACCTAACCTAGGGTTTCATGAAAAAACTCTCCCTTGAGATGGTACTTGCCTAGTTTGGCAAGCCAAAATCTTGCCCAACAACCCCTAGGGTTGGTTGTGAGAAGTTTGGCCAAGACAAACCAAGGGGACCTAAAGCTCAAGCCTCTTGCTAGGGCAACCAAAATACTGAAATTTCACTAGCCTGGGCAAAAATGCAGCATTACAACCACCATTCAAACCTTAAACAAGCATGGTTTCAACATTTTTACAAAAAGACATCAAGAGAGAAAGACTTAGATACCTCTTTGTGCATGTGTCAAGCAAACAACTCTTAGCAATCACCCAAACAAGATGCAAGAAGAAATATGCACCAATGATAAATCCCAAAATAAGCTCATACATTCATCCTCAAGGAAGTGCTTCTCCTCAAAAGCCCAAGGAGGCCGAAAATCAGAAAAATAGATCTTATCCCATCAATTGTTATCTAAAAATGAAGTGAGGAGATCTTATTTATATGATCTCACACACTTTTCACAAAATAAGGTAAATTTAACATTAAAAATAACTTAAAATTAGAATTAAAATAATCTAAAAATAATCGAAAAATGGCCTATTGTAGGCTACCTAAGGTATTTTACCCCCTAGGTGCTAAAATATGCTAAACGAGGCCAAATTTGACGAAACAAAAGGCCAGAATGTACAAGGGGAGGTTGTCATGCCCCAACTAACCCCAACAGTGATGAAAACCCTCAACGCCCCCCCCTTTTTAGCAAGCAAACAGTCTGCAGGAGGATGACGTAATCCTTTGAAGGAGGCCCTAGAGAAAGGGCGCTACTGAACTGGAGGATCTAGAGGGTGCGGGATGTGCTCCGGAAGATGAGAGTGGGTCTAAGTGTTGGAACAACTGCCGCTAGAGTGCTGAAACGAGGTCGGGGTCATGTGACCCAATGACCCACCCCTGGAAGCTCCAGACACCAACCTCAGGGTTTCAAACCCTTTCATGAGGCAGTCGACGATGCCATTAAGCCATAGTACTTCTAGAAGAGAAGCCAGAGGGACTGGCCATGCCCCTACCTCAAAATGAGCTGGCTAAACACCCCTCCTAGTTAGGAAAAAGACACCCTCTCCCTGGGGCACCTCTATAGGCGTGCTGGTGCTGTTACCATCGTAACAATGGGTTTGCTACACGATTTGAGGGAGAGTTTTCTCTCTATGTTGGTTGTATAGAGAGAGCATCTATCACTAGTAGTGATGTGGAGGATCAGACACAATATTCCTTATTGGTTGGTCATTCGTTGAGTGCTTCCACCACTCCTTCCACTTGGTATATTGACAGTGGGGCTTCGAGGCATATGACAAGTGTTTGAGACATGTTCACCGAGATGACTGAGACTGGCTTGAGCTTGGAGGTAGTGTTGGGTGATGATACTATTGTGAGAGCAGTTGGGCGTGGGGCTATCAACTTTCAGAGGGAGTCCATGTAGCCCATGACATTGAGGGATGTCTTATACGTCCTCGGGTTGAAGAAGAACCTTGTTTTAGTTTCAACTATTGAGGACAGGGGCTTTGGAGTGTATGTCCTAGATGGGAAAGTGTATGTTTTTCCCAGAGCAGTAGGACCATCTGCTTCATATGCCATTGGAGTTAGATGTGAGAAATTGTACAAGCTTCTCTTCCATCCTCATCATCCATTGGCTGACACTAGAAGTAGCAGTGAGTTGTGGCACAGGAGGATGGCCCACCTTCATCATTCAACTTTGAGATTGTTGAGAGAGATGGCTAAAGGTTTACGACAATTCAACACAGAGCAGAGTGGTGTGTGCAGAGGGTGTGCTTTGGGAAAGTACACCAAGATTGCTTTTCCGAGCAGTGATAGCAGATCAGGAGGAGTACTGTTTTTGATACATTTTGATTTATGTGGACCCATGTCTTGTGCTTCATTTGCAGGTTTTGAGTACTATATAAGTTTAATTGATGATTACTCCAGGAAGACCTGGATCTACTTCTTGAAAAACAAGAAGTCTGAGGAAGTCTTGAAGAGGTTCCAAGAGTTCAAAGCTCTTGTGGAGAACCAAAACCCTAAGTTGTCATTTTTATGGGGGCACCACTTCCAACATGCACATATACTGGAAGATGATGATCATTCATTGCTTCTATGTGCTGAGCTTGTGCTCATTGAATTTTAGACTAGGATCCCACATAAAATTTGTGTGAAGCCACGCTAACAACTGTCACTGTGAGTTACTTTAGCCTACCTTGTGTTAAATTTTGGTTAGAGTTAGGGTTTGATGCAGAAGAATAAAAATCAATGTACTTTAATGCAAAAATTACTTTTAACAAACTAATACTGAAACAAAATAGTACAGCAGTAAATAGTACTGAAACATAATTTTCATCTTTAACACTACCAATTGGTCACCGTGTTAAAGTAATCTTCAGTAACATGTAATCACTAACAGTAGTATAACTAACACAGTGTTTATGAACAGTAACACAAATAAAGAAGACAAGTTTAGGATACTTACCTAGAGTGTGGGACCTTTCCTGTTTTATACTCATATTTGTTTTTACTTTCAAAATGAGCTGAGCCTCTCAGAGGCCAATCAATACTAGGAACTAGCTGACCCTACTAGGGGGTAAGTACAAACCAGAGAGAGAGATGAGAGGGTTGTAGTCAATCAAGGACAGCCGAAGACAGTCAAAATTCAGCACAATAGAAATGAACCATAAGCAAAAGTAAATCCTCAAGCAAGTGGCACAAAGGATCTGATCACAGTTAAACTTTAGTTCATAGATCAGACCCTAGGTAGATCTCAGCACAAAGAACAGGTCTCAATAATATAGATCTTGTCAGAGGCAAGTCTCAGCTGTATATCTGATCACATACAGGTCTAGAAACCCATGATCTCCATAGGTGTACACACAATAGGATATATCAAATCCTAGGGCCTTATGGCCTTCGCAACTAAGTAGCTAGCAGGCAGATTGTGGACCAGAATAGAGCTTATGGCTGAGTTTATAGTCATGGCCTCACAACAATCAGGAATATAGCAGATCGGACGTCATCAACAGCAGAACGAATCTCAAACAATACTACAGTAGGCAGATTGGGTTCCAAACAGACCACAAACAACAGACTGGGTATTAGTCAATCCACAAAAGAGCAAATTGGGCCTCTTATTATGTAGATCAAACCCAATCAAATCCAAGTAAGTAGATCAGGCTTCAAATAAACCTTAGCAAACAGAATGGGACTCAATCAGACCCCAGTTAAACAGATTGGAACCCTTAAACAACAGATCGATTTACATTGAGGCATATCAGACTTGGTAACAGCAGATCGAACCCTTGTTAGGCCTTAGAAAGCAGATCGGATTCCATCATCAACATATCAGACCTCAATAAGACTTCAATAACCAAGCCTATAGCAAATAGGGTCTCATGGATTAGTAGGGGGCTGCATATAACCTTGACGTCAGCCCTAACCAGCAGATCTGGGATGAGTGGTGTGTTTCAACTAGTGGGTGGCCTCAACACAAGTATGCAAGCAGCAGTATGAACACATAAATCTTTGACGTCAAGCAGCAGAACCAATGGATCTGAGATATGGTGATGTGATGATTACAAATGAGGAGTAAGGGATACCAATAAATAGGCTTTAGATAATTCTAGAAAGATTAATAAAATAAATCTTTGAATTAGTTAGGGTTCCACTGAATGAGGAGGGTACCAAATAAGTTAAGACATCACATCAAATATATTTGGTGGGTGCCAACACATAAACATAAAAGATATAAAAGGTAGCTTAGGTGGGTGCTAGGATAAAGTTACCATTAGGTGTGGGTACAAGGACCAACAAGATGGTACAAGTCAAGCGAATCCTGTTCAAGTTCCCGCAGCCACTGATGCAGCAGCATTGGCAGTCTTCAATAAGAAGGACATCAAGGCGAAGAGGATCATCCTTGATGCGGTAAAGGATCATGTGATCCCACACTTGACCTCCAAGACACAAGCATATTTAATGTGGGATGCCTTAACCAAGCTGTACCAAAGATTGAATGAAAATCGAAAGATGGTACTGAGAGAGAAGCTAAAAAGCATACGGATGGCAGAATCTAAGAATGTGACTACTTACCTTACTCGGATCATCCAGGTGAGAGATGTGCTTGCTGCAGTTGGGGTGGTTGTGCAGGGCAGTGACCTAGTGAGGATGCCATTGAATGGAGCATCCAAGCAGTGGGTTGTCTTCGTGGAGGCGGTTGTTGCATGAGAGAACATGCCTTCCTGGGATCGTCTCTGGGATGACTTTGTGCAAGAGGAGACCCAGAGAGGATTTGTGCAGGGGAGCTCTTCAAATAGTAAGGAGGACGAGGAGAACGCTGCCTTATTAGCTAAAAGCAAGAAGTCCAAAAAGGGCCCTATGGGAGGGGCTAAGCAGTAGAGGGGTGAGCAGAAGAAGGACCTGAGCAGAGTCAGGTGCTATGCATGCAATGATTTTGGCCCTTATGCTGGCCATTGTCCTAAGAAGTGGGGCAAGCAGGAGAAGGAGGATTAGGTTGCAGCTACAACATAGATTGAGAGGTACGCTGCACCGTTCAAGAAAGAGTTCTCTCTTGCCACTGTTTTTCAAGTTGCGGTAGTACCGGACCAGTTGATGCTGCAAAGTGGATTGTGGAGAGTTCCTATTGCAGTCACATGACTGGGAGGTGAGACGCCTTCCTCACTTTTGAGACTATTCCAGAGCAGCTCGTACAAGACAAAGATGGGACAGTGCATGCAGTCAGAGGATTGGGACGAGTACGGTTCCAACTTGAGTTTGGAGAGATTCTGGAGATTTAAGGAGTACGCTATGTTTCAGGGCTGCAGGACAATAGGCTTTCAATTCCAGCATTGGAGGGAGCAGGATATGTAGTATTGTTCAAGAGTGAACATATCTTCATTTATGCTTTGGGATTGGATCCGGTTGACCCTGTGTTGTTAGGTCATCAGAGAGATGGAGAGTATGTAGTGCATGGTCAGCCTACAGCAGGAGGATCTTAGTGGATAACAGATCCTGAGTCCGAGATAGACGGTGAGCGAGATGCTTCGGGGATTGATGTGGCACTGAGTAGTCAGTTTGTAGTTCAGAGGAGAGAGTGAGATGCTCCAGAGATTATTGTGGTATCGAGTAGTCCGTATACTATTCAGAGGAGTCAGCGAGAGGCTACTTCCTCCAGTGCTGGCAAGAGGGTCAGTTGGTATGACTTGTCATCGATGGATGAGCGAGATGAAATTTCTCGACATGAGGCATCAGTGCAGGATGCAGGACAACTTCCAGAGACAGGGGAAGCATCTACTACTGACAGTGTGAGACTGGAGTGTGGTTTTGGTAGAGGATATGCCAGAAGGTCTTCCCACGCGAAGCGGAAGCACTGAACCTTGCAACTCAAGATGATGTCTAACATGAAGGGACACTTGATTTGACCTTTCTAGAGCAGAGTTTGTGTGAGAAGCACAAGCAAACTTCAATATTGTGCGAGAAGCACATGAGCAGTTTACCAACTTTGGTGGGGAAGCAATTTATCTTCTTTAGGAATGAGTTGGTTGTCAGGGAGAACACCTTCCTTGGTAAGGGGGAGTGTTGAAATTTGTACCTAGGAAGTGTTCCCCTAGCTATAGTTTGCCTAAGTAATTAATGAGGGAAAATGTGACATGCCCCTTGTATTAATTGCTTGAGATGAGCAGACTTTTGATTTATTTAAGTGGTAGGTGAATAAAATTAATTTATGGAGAGAACTATGAGCATTTATTCTCATCCATTGATCTAATCCAATGTGGGCCCTTGGATTAGATGACCGTTCAGCTACCCTTGAGAGGCAAACCAAAAGACAAGGAAATTGAATTAAAAGGACATTCCCTCCTCCATTTGCACACATCCAAGAGAGTTGGAGCAAGTTAGAATTGCTTGAGAAAATCTAGAGAAGTCGAATTCATGATAGAGAGAGAGGAGCTGGCTGAGATAGATGGCACGAGTTCCAAGGCACAGGTACAGCAGTGACATCAGGACCATACCACAGCTAAGAGAGGCACACAATTTGAGGAAGCAAGCATACATACCGAGAAGAGGATTGGCACAGAATCCGAGGTGCTTGGAACAAATTTCAAGACAACAGATTCAGGCATTTATTGCAGCGATTCTGTACAGGCTGAGGACATCCGTACATCATGATTTTCAAGGCTGTGAGTCACGAGTGGCACAAAAATCGTGGACTGGGACTGTTGGTTCAGTGGCTCGAATTTCTATGCACCAGACGGTGTAGCAGGCACAGAGTTCGAGAAGAATTGTGATCTGTTCCGTAGAGCCTGAGATGTGAATTTCCAGCACGAAATTCTAGGCTGTAAAGACACTGTTTTCAAGACATTTTCTGAGCTTGGTGGTAGAGATAAGTTGAATTTTTTATTGCTGTCATTTTTTCTGCTGTACAAATTATTTTTGCAGAAGAAAATAATAAAATCCCTCCTCTCACAGGTTTTCCCCAAGTTGGGGTTTTGCCTGGGCCATTTTGGCTAAAATATTTATGTCTGAAATATTATGGGATGAATGTGTTTTCTGCTCAGAATTTTATGGTAGAACCTTTTATTGTGCTTTAAGTTCAGATGGTTCATGAGTTAAAATCTTATTTGCAGCTAATTGAATGAGATTTAAATATTGAACTGAGATTATCTGTGCATTAGCTTAAAGTCTGTTTAAGAGGTGAAATTTCTACAATGTAGAGGTCTGCTAGCATTACCACCTAGATTTCATGTGAAGCACTCAAATCATTTTTTTGTATTAGGTTTCCCTCATTGCAGCCAATCTTTTGCAAAGTGTAATTTCTCACTATAAGATGAGGAAGAGAAACGAGATGATTCTTTGACCCTTTAAAAAAAAATGTAAAAGTTACTTGCAAAAGTTATGTACAATCTCTGGTGGTAATAGAAATTTCCTCAGGCTCATGTATAGGTCTGCTAGCACGGCCACCTGGATTTCATGTGAAGCACTCAAATCATTTTTTTGTTAGGTTTTCTTTATTGCAACCAATCCTTTGCAAAGTGTAAATTCTCACTATAAGATGAGGAAGAGAAACAAGATGATTCTTGGATCCCTTAAAGTAAAATGCATCCTTGTTGATTTTTAAATATCTAACCATTGGTCCGAGTGAAAATTTGTTGTCATTAATGAAAGGAAAACCAACCATTGCTATTTTTTAAATATCCACCTAGTGGCCCTAGTTGACATTTATCATTATAAATCAATTTTGGGATAGCTATAGTTGTTCCATTTCAGAATTCATTAAGATGCCCTGCAACCAACATATCTCCAGTCCATGTCAAATTGTCAATGAATAATATGCCTTGCCACATCAAGGCTTACCATCCTTAAACAGTATGCCCTGTTACATTAAAGCTTACCAAAAATGAACAATATGCCCTGTTACATTAAGGCTTACCAGTAACAAGGTCTAACTTAGTCGCTCATACCTCTACTAACCTGGCTGGTTTGTTATGATCTGCAACAAGGTAAGTATGCCTACAACTATGGTGCACAAGTTTATGAAATGCAGGAACATGATGAATCTGGGAGTGGGTGTCTGGGTGTCTGAAAGTGATGGAAGCTCCCCCAAATTTCCAGGGTATAACAGGTTGTCAATTTCAAAAAGTCCAAAAAGTAAAAAAAATACTTCGGAATTTTAAAAATAAATTTAAGCATAATATATACATTATTCATTATTCCATAAACAATAAATTACTATAAATTCATTTATTTAATTATAAAGGTAGTGAAGTCTAAAATGGCAAATTTCCCAAAATAATACTGTAGTCCTGAGAATATAGCTTGTATTGGCAAAACCCTTGGTGTGATTGCTTTCTTCAAAAACCCTGTTGCTCGCTTCAAATCGCCGCTGAAATATTCAAAACATCTGATGCAGCTATTTCCACAGCTTCAAGAATCAATACAACTGCTATGGATGCTCCACATGTAGCCAGTGACACTTGACTGCTTGCTGGTTCTTCTCTTTGTTCAACTCACATTCAGTGCTCCTCTTGCCTCCCAGATGCAATCGCTATGAATAACAATCGGAGATGTTTCTAGGCACAAAATTAGTGCTTCATGTATTTTTTAGGTTCCTGGATTGTTTCATATTACTTTTTAAGAATGTCACGCCAAGCTGGCCCTTTCTGGGCCCACACTTGGATGACTGGGCACTGAAACAAGCCTTTTACAGGTCCATTTCAGCTCCTAAAATGGGGCCTAGGCTGCATGGGGTTGTCTTGGTGTCCCAGGCCTGTTGGAGAGTGTGGATGCTCCTTTATAGGTCAGAAACATCCAGACATCCAATTTCTTTTCGCCAAGTGTCTAGACACTCCTTGACAAAAGGGAACGTCTTGGTAATGCTTGCAAAATGGCCCTTAATCTGGCTGAGAATGTGAGGAACATGTTAACATTTTCATCAGATCCCTGATGTTTAGACTCCATTCTGAAGTTTCCTGGAATGGGGGAACCCTTGGGACATGTTTACCTCCCGTGTTACATAAGCCTACAATCATCATTGTATTGAAATTAGTAATTGTCTTGATTCCCTTTGATGACAAAGGTAATTTATTTGGTAAATGAGTGTTTTTGAACATTGCGTCTTTGGTGATTGTGATAGACTGCATGTTTGGTCTTTGAAACTTAAGATATGGCCGGATAATTATTAGAAGGAAGGGATACCTAAGGTGTGACATGTATGACTACTGGTAATAATAATGCTGTGCGATTAATAAACAGCAAGAAATAGTTATCTTGAGATCAAACCCAGTAATGCTGGGTGATCAGTAAACTAATTATCTTGAGTTCAATTTAACAAAAACAATATTTCTATTAGGTATCTTCTATAAGGAGCTAATCAGCTCTTGGAAGGGATAGAGAAGGGGAGTGTTTTATTGTGCATGATGTAGGTTTGAAGATGAGAAATAACATTTTATTTAAAAAATTAAAGTAATAAGAAAGTTTTCTTTAAATGGTTCTTTGTCTAGGCATGGCATGTCTCAAGGTTCATAGTGGATGGTTTTACAGAACATATACACTCAAATATAATGGATTTTCTTTCTAATGTATGGTCAATAACTATGGACTTGGAGAAATGCCACTTGAAGATAACTATTCTATGCAATTATATGGTATTTAATTGAATTTTACTCCGTGCTGGTCTGTCATAGTCCCCTTTCCTGGGCTGCCTTTGTGATGGCATGCTTGTTTTGCTATTTCTAAAATTTCATTGGTTTCATCAGTATGCTTTAAGAATTGTAATTTCGGATAGCAAAGATGGTTGAAGTGACACACATTTAGTTCCTTGGCCCACATATTTTCTTTTTCTCAATTTCCACTCATTGTTTTGGGCCAGCTTCTAGGATTTTATCTTAGGAGTTCCTCCGAGGGTCTCAGTAGCCTTTATGGTTTTACTTTTAGTAGTGTAACAAGATACATTTGCATGTAGAGATTGATAGGTCATAGATAGATATACACAACCAGCATGAGAAAAACATGTGGTATAAAATTCAACTTATATATAAGTTAGTCACATCAAACTTAGCCTAGTGGTTACCCTGTTGGCTCTAAGCCTAGCTTGTAATCCATAGGCGACAACCTCTCCAAATAAATAACAAGAGGCAATAAGGGGAAAATAGCAACAACAAATATATTAGAACTGAGGCATTGGGTAAGTGAGCCCTAAGTAATGCGTACTCCTTTCAAGCTAATATTATGAGGATGCAGGATGATTTCAGACCTAGCAATTTGTTGTTATAGCACATCTTATGAACTTAATTATCTGAACCGCAGCTGAAATTTGGATGTTAGAAGTCTTTATGGTACCAAATATTTGGTTGTTTAAAATTTTTCCAGCAACCAAATTGAATCGAAAGGGGAATAAATCCTAAATAACTGAAATGAGAAAGGCGATCATTGTTTGTCTGGGAATTTAAAAAAATAAAAATCCTAAAAACCTCCTATCTGTCCATTTCTTGAAACTTTTCTCAGTCATTTCCATGTATAGGATGGGTTTCACTTTCCATACAGGAAACACTGACCCCAAGATTCATTTAGGGTATCAAAGATAATTGAAAGGAAATAAATAAATAAGAAAGACAAACAGACAAAACCAGTGGTTGTGATCTCCTTTGTTTTTTTTATCATGCGTTCTTTGAATAGTATGTTGCCCATGGCTGAAAATTAAAAATGACAGACTTCTGTTATGGGAACAGTTTTAGGAATTTTTTTTTCTTAGATGGTTAAGGAGTGTTGAACATGCTCAATTTTAAAACTTTCACCATAGCAGAAACATTTGTAGACCTTTCAGCCTTGGGGGTTTTGAAGGTCTGTAACGATTCACACGGACTATTTAATGCAAATATGATAGTCAATGGCAATGCCATCACAAAATCTGCTGTTTCTCTAAAATGACTAGCCACTGTGACTGGGCAGACACTAGGTCCATCTATCGCCACTAAACCTACCCTATATAATATATAGTCTTGCCAGAACTGGATAAGGTTGCCCATGCTAGGAAAGTCTACATGAAAATTTAGCTTTCTCAATGGCGATCTAAAGGTTGGCTCATGGGATTTTAGTATTTTATATGCAAACACTAAATTTCCTTTTTGACTTGTTGACAAGGTGACACTCTTTGATGGCTTGGAACAATACAGAGAAAGTTCATTCATTCTTATCATTTCTGATATAAGTACTAGAATCTCTATGGCTAGGTTGTCCTTACTAATGAGATTGATGCTTTTAAGGATAATTTTGCAAGATCTTGTATAATAAAAGGTATGTTTCATAAGATAAGATGAGATAATTTTGTTAATTTAATAGGAAAATGAAGATTGTTTTTACTGTTCAAGAAACAGTTTTCTTTAAAATGGTTTGCAAGTTAAACATGTTATCAACTTATCTAATATATTGATGTCTCTGGGAACTGCTTATCTATACTTTTTTGCAGGCATAATCTGGCAAATGATACTCACAACACCAGGATTAAACTAGAAGGTGTTGGTACAGAAGGTCTTGATATGGTATGGTTATTCTTTTGTCATCTGCCACAATTAGTATTAGATAAATAGATTTTTCTAGAGAATCATTTGGTTTCTTGTATTGAAATGTTTGAAATTACTTTCTGGTGTAGTTTTGTAATTTGATTTGTCACTGGACATACATCAGCCATTTTTTGATATTATCCCAGTGATTCTATCCCTTCTCCCCTTCACCTTTCTCTCTGTTCCTTTAGGGAGGTGTGAAGAGGAGCTTGCATAGAGTGAAGAGATTCTTAAATAATTGCCAACACAGACAATGAATTTATTTGTAAATTCATTGGCATATATTCGTTGATTGTATTGTCATTTCATGGCATATGTAGTATTTAAATTGGAAACTTGTTTTGTTATTCAGTACTCTGCAAGACCATGTGGCATGTTTTCATGGTTTTAATGGCTAGACTGAGTTGGCTGATCTCTGATCGCATTTTTGACATAGGCTGCTGAAACAGAGTCAAAAATTAATGACGAGCCCTTTGAAGCCATGGACTATGAAAGTGGAGAGGAGGATTTACAGCGTGATCATTTTGCTTCTCCAATAAATGCTTCTCAAGCAAGTGATCCCCATATTTTGACAGGAGTTCAAACTCAGTTGCAACCAACAGATACTATAAAGACCATAGAGCAAGGTGACAATGCTCCAGGAATATTACCACCGTCAATTCCAACTGTAAGCACCAGCACTCACCCAACTTCGATTAGCTGGACATCGTCTTTGAACTCCATGTCGTCAGCAAGGCAGGTTTCCATTTCAGGACCAAATCCTCTTCCAGGGCCAAATGCATCTGGTCTACAATTTCCAGTTCCAACTTCTAATTCACCTGTAAGGCAAGGTGCGTCTTATTCTATAACTGTACAGGCCCCAGACAAGCAAGGATTGCAAAATCATATTAAGGGACCTCAAAATACACCAGGGAATTCTTGAAAATTCTATATCCTTTTGCAATTTAAAACACAGTTTTCCCTGTATAATTATCATCTAATGTTATCCCCTTGTTCACAATGTGCTTGACATCAGTTTAGAAGCTAATTATACAGAGAATGCTAATTGGTGATTTACTTTATTCTACTGTACTGTGTTTGAAGATACTCAAAATTTACTAAAACAAATGGAATATTGACAACCTAGGAACATTATATCATATGTTGCTTTTCTTAGACTATAACACAGGCAACTTTAACGGGTGGCATTTGTCGAATAAGATCTATGGGGTCAATCTTGGAATAACCTAGAGTTCCGGCTTTTCTTGTCAAGGAAACTCAACTTATAATTACATTTCATGGTGACACTAACCATTCCCTTGTAAACCTGGAGTTTCTCAGATTGACGGGTGTAGAACAAATAAATTCTGTGATTTTGTTGGAAATTAGAGCTTCCACTTTTAAGTGCATCTGATGAACTCTCATCAGTGTTCCTGGTCACAAATGCAATAGTTCGTCTCGGAAAAATACCCATATAAATATGGGGTTATGGATCATCATCAGTCCGATATGTGAACTTCACCATCCCTCTTACATATGAAGTTAACTTCATGTTTCATTCTTCAATGTGCACTTCCTTTTCTTCTCTCATACTTACATTTACATTACCTTCATTTCTCATCCTTCCATGTCCATTCACTCTATGTTTGTTCTCTTGTTTTGCTTATATATACATTTTGGTTAATCTTCCATGAAATTAGTGCTTTTGGGTTGTGCTGCCAGAAATTAGGGTCTAATTTCATTTCGTTTTTTGTTCATTTCTTTGCATCTTGGCGTAATCGATGAGTATTAGAATTAATGAAATAGAAATTGGAAAACAATTTACTTCCCTCCATCAGATTGTAACCCATGAGAGTGAAGCCTTCTTTGTTTTTGAGAATGCCTTTTGTTTAAACTGAGGGCCAGAATCTTCTGTTTGTGTAACTATTGGGCACAGCGTCTTTTCCTGTACTATTAGGCACAACCTCCATATGTATACAACTGGTACAACAACAGTGCAAACATGATCTTTTTAATTGCTTTAACCCAACCCTTTATCAGGTGGGGCATGGTTGCCGAGATTCAAATTTCTGTTACTGCAATGGTAAGTTAGGTATTCCATTATGTATCCAACACTTCCACTGACATATCTGGTGTAAATTTCCTTAAAATCCAATCTTGAGTTAAAGTATGCCAGCTTATTTTGATTAAACCCAATTACTACTTTTAACCACAAATGGATTTCTTCACAATGCAGCGGAAAATAAAACACTGAGAGAAATATAACATCAATCACATCAATAGAGACACAAATCTTTTTGGGTATAAACCCCCAGAAAAACCCAAGATGGGAAAACCGGTGCAGCAGTCTGAGAAGATATTTTATTATGAAGATATAGAGCAAGTACAATCCAGAAAATCGATTTACCCAACCTGGCAAAACAAACCTCTGCGGATCATTGAGAAACACCCCACAAATCTGTATGGCCCTCTGCGCAGCTGTACGGAATCCATACGGTCTCTGTGTCAGCAGTACTGATGGATCCGTACGGCCCTCACACGTGCGGACTGCTGTATGGCTGCTGTACGACCGAGCTGGTACGGCCTCTACAAATCAGTGCGGCCTCCTTCCCTGCGAATCCGTATGGCCCTCTTCTCTGCCTGATCTCTCTGTTGATCCTCTGGATGAATGCTCCTCTGTCTTCTCTGCAAACTTCTTTCTCAAACTTCTCTTTCTCACTCTCCGGCTGAAAGCTATGAGTAAGAAATCTCTCTGTATGTCTGTGTGTCCTCTCCACCAAATCAATCCTCCTTTTAACTCAATGGCCAAGCGAAAACCTTAACATCTCACTATGGATCAATGGATGAGATCCTCCGGTGAGATCAATGGCCAATTACAATATGAGATTAGCCACTACTTAAATTATTTTCACTTGAACTTTATAAAAGTGACTCCATTAAGTCAATTAATAATTAGATCACTTAATGCACTTTTCCTAAGTCTAAACTTTGGAAAATTACTTTAATACATTTGGCTTCCTGTTTTATGTCTTCTAGCATGCAAGGACACATGCAATGATAGAAGACCTTCCTTGTTCCCACTTTCTAACATCTAGGAATCATATTGGGAAGTCCTCCAATGATCCATTTTTGTTACCCTGTGTTCTAGGGTTTGGATTGTGCTTTTTTTTGGATAAAATGGGTAGCCATACCCTTGTGCTCCCGTGTCTACTTCCACTAGTGAGAGTTTGGAACTTTCCTCTAGTATTCTACCCTATGTTCTGAGGATTTCCACCTTTCAAATCCCCCTGTTTTCTGCAGTATTTCTTGGAGGATTGGATCTTACCATAAATCCTTTAAGTGATAATATCCAGATTTGCTTCAACAAATGGCCTGAATGATTATGCTTTTTTTTTTTCGACGGATCCAGGCTAGGCGCTCAACCCAAATTGGGGGAACCACCTATCGGCTGCCTGAATGATTATGCTAGGGGGTGGAATGCTTTTTTAGGTGCCTTTTTTTTCTTAGAGATATGACCCTATTGTGAAAGCCCATCTTGCAAGGGAGACTCCAAAGCGATATGGTTTTACTTTCTACTATGAGAGTTTGGGAGTTTCATCTTGTATTTTGTCAATGAAAATAAACTAGAACATTAAATTTCAAAACCCTAGATAGGGTTGAGATGCAAATACACACAATAACACAATATAAGTTCGAGAGGTCTTATTTGTTCGAAATTCAAAAAAACTAATAGTAACCTAAAAGCCTATATTTTAGCCCAATTCATTAAAGTGACTTTATTACAAGGGTAAGCCCTTATACTATGACATCCACTCTTAAGGCTTACATCATTGAAAACAAAACTTACTGAAATTAGACACATACTAATTGAAACAAAATATTATAAGTAAACATAACCAAACATTCTTCAAAATCTTTTTCTCTGAAAACAGTTCTTGAACCAGGTAGAACCCCATCAAGTTGCATCATCACCCTTGTAGAATTGTAGTTCTCCAGTAAAGTTCCCAAGTTTCGGAATTCTACCTCTCCAAACCCTCGAATTATGAATCTCCCAAATTATTGTATAACCATTCAAAGTGTGAGCCTCTTAAAATGCAAAAAAATGCCATTTTCTTCATTAAGGTCATCACCAGTGTGCATCCGATGGATCTTAAATAATGGCTACAATAGGAACATGTGGTTTGTCCTTGAGCTTTCCATTGAGAACATCATTGACATGAAATCTATAGTTCCAAGCTTCGTGATCCATTTTTTTGCAATGGCTTTCTATCACCCCTTTGTTTTTCACTGACCTGCTATGATTGTTTCATTGCTTCTAGAGTGTAATGCAGTCAGGTGAGGATCATCTTCTCTGTCATCTAGTTCTCTTTTCTTCAACTAAGATAACAACAATCATTTCTTCTAGAGTTTGTGAAGACATTTGACTAAGAGTAAAAATCGCGTTTATATAGTTAGAAGATAGTTTTAAAAAATGGCTTTGGGTGTCCTATTCCTCCTTCGTAGCTTTGACTTTAATTCACTCTCTTATCAGAGATCTTAGATTGCTTATAGGTCTAGACATAGTGATAACATACAACTTGAATTTGAATAACTATAGCTTGAGAGAGAACTTTTTATTCATTGGTTTTGCTCCAAGTAGTTTATTCAAATTATCCATAATTTCCAATTATACTTGATGCAACTTAGAATCTCAGAGAGCAAGGCCAATCTCTTCTTTTCCTTTCTAGTGATTTATTTGGATTTGTAGGCAATTGCTTATTCCATTTTTACTATTCTCCACCCCTAGAGGTTTTTGTTCATCAATTACATTTGGATTTTCACTTTCCAAGTATTTTGAAAAAACATAAATGAATAAAATATCTCATAAATGATGTACGATAGGTCGACAATCACTGTATGGAGGACAATGGTTGTAAACTGGATGACGATTGTATGGGTACCGTAGATGGATAGATTGTAAGATGTTGACTGTACATGATGTGGTACAATGACGTACAGTTTGACGACTATACAACTTTATCACATCAATGACTCTTGCTTGATATGATGATGTAGCCTTCTTAGTTGTTGAATTCTCCCTTTGGCGGCTTAGATTCGTAGATCAACAATCACTAATAGACAACTCGTGTAGAGTTCTAAATGACAATGGTTTGACACATCATCAACTCTAATATGTCTTACAACCCATGGACTAATGCAAACAAAGGAAAATGTCGATTTCAATGTAGGCGATTTCTTTGGCTAGGTTAATAACAAACCTGTGATAATAATACTATACCACAAAAATAAACTAGACCACTAAATTATGAAGCCCTAGGTAGGGTTGAGACTTAGATACACACAATAACATGGCATTATATTAAGAAACACTTCACACAACTACAATTAAATTCACCCACAACTACAATTAAATTCACCCCTCTTATATAGAGTTCAAGAAGTCTTGATCATCCAAAATCTTAATTAACTAATAATAACTTGAAAGGCCATCTTTAGTCACTAAGGTGATTTAAAAAAATAAAATTTTCCAAGTTACAATGCCCAAGGAAAACCCCAAATTCCTCCCCTCATTTCGAGGATGGTACTAGGAGAAACCCTAGATTCTTCAGAGCACAAGGTCAAGTCAACAACATGGCTCAAAGTTGTAAAACAATATTCTCATTATGAGATTTGTAGGCGATTGCATAGTCTGTAATCCCTTTTACTATTCTCCACCCCTAAATATTTTTGTTCATCAAATACATCTAGATTTTCACTTTCTAGGCATTTTGAAAAAACATAAAGGAATAAAATATCTCAGAAATTATGTACGATAGGTCGACAATCACTGTATGGAGGACAATGGTTGTAAAATGGACAACGGTTGTACAAGTACCATAGATGGATAGACTGTAAGATGCTGATTGTACATGCTGTGGTACAACAATGCATAGTTTGATGACTATACAATTTTATCACATCAATGACTCTTGCTTGATACGATGATGTATCCTCCTTAGTTCTTGAATTCTCCATTTGGCAGCTTAGATTTGCAGATTGACAATCACTAATCGACAAATCGCAGAGTACTAAATGACAATGGCTCTTCTTCCTTTGACAATGGTTTGGCACATCAACTCTATTATGTCTTACAACCCATGGACTCATGCAAACAAGAAAAAAATGTCGATTTCAATCTAGGCGATTTCCTTGGCTAGGTTAATAACAAACCTGTGCAAATACCATGCCACAAAAATAAACCATAACACTAAATTATGAAACCCTAGATCTGATCGAGACTTAGATACACATAATAACATGATATTATATTATGAAAGCACTTCACAATTACTACGAGATTCACCTCTTATATAGAGTTCAAGATGTCTTATTCATCCAAAACCTTAAATAACTAATAATAACTTGAAAGCCCATCTTTAGTCACTAAGGTGATTTTTTTTTAAAATTTATTTTCCAAGTTACAATGCCCATGGAAAACCCCAAATACTTCCCCTCATTTCGAGGATGGTACTAGCTGAAACCCTAAATTCTTCAGGAGACCAGGTCATGTCAACAATAAGGCTCGAAATCAATTAAAACGATATTCTCATTATGAGCTCAACATGCCACTCACAAGAATAGACTTTAGGTGGGGGCTTAGGAGGATAACATCATCCCACAACCAATCGGACTATACTTGATTGATGAGTCATTAAGGTGACTTTATTACAAAGGTAAACTTTATATTTTAATATATGCTGCCCTAAGTTGCAAAGACTTCCACCTCTCAAAACGCCTTGGTTTCTCCCAGTTTTTGCTAGAGGATTATATCTTACCATAAAACTTTTCATGATAATATTTAGTTTTCCTTCAACAAATGATCCGAATGATTATATCAAGGGTGGAATGCCTTTCTATAAAACCTTAAATGATTTTGCTATAGAGATGACTAGTAACATAAACAATGTAAAAAGCCAACTTGCAAGATAGACTCGAAAGTTATATGGTTTTGCTTTGAAGTCATCTCACTTGTGTTCATATTTGAATTTGGTGACATAGAATTTCATGGAAAATTGCCCATGCAGAAAATTTGACGAAATTCACCATAAGCTTTTCTTGTGTGAATATATTGAATATATTGAGATGTTTGTTTATAACTTATACTTTAAAATCCCAACTTGCAAGATAGATTCCAAAGCGATATGGTTTTGCTTTTAAGTCACAATGTTTATTTTTGTCTTTGAATTCAGTGACAGAAATTCAGGAAAAGTGCCAAAGCAGAAAATTTGATTAAGTTAACCAAGAACTTTACCATGTGTGAACATATCAAAATGTTTTATTTATCATCTAATGTGCAAGCGCTTGCGCAAATTGTATGAGACGCTGGTGTAATCTTGATCTTTGTATATAATGTTTTGTGAAAGAATATGACATAACAAAGTTCTGGTTAAAGGAGGTAAGAGTCCTGAAATATTTAAATCCAATGAATTTAAATTGTAAGTCCAAAGTCAGGTAACTTAGTGAATTTAGTCTATCAGTCATAAAAATTTGCACTTGGCAAACTGGTGATTGGTTTTGATAAAAAGATTGTAAAATTTTCAATTTAAATACTAAAAAGTTGCGTTAAGGGTTGTATTATCGAGTCAGGATTTCAAGCCAATAGATTAAATCTTTATAATGTGTTTTGAATTTTGAATTTTTATTTTTCCAAAAAATATTGAAGGTTCCAATTTTAAAAAGAAGAAATATTTTTTTAATAAAAAATGGAAAAAAATGATTTTGAATAAAATATTTTTGAACTTTCATAATTATTAAAAATTTTAAATTTAAGAATTTTTATTTGTAAGAGCGACATTATATTATATAAGAAAGAAAAGTACATCACAGAGTTTGAGGGCCATGACAGAGGCACTCTGATAGCTTATACCTTATACCTTGAACTGTCAAAAGAGATTGATAACTATACATTTTACAAAAAGAAGGCCTCTAAGCCTGAATACAAAACTGATGGCCTTTTATATATTCCACCGTTGAGGGAGGACCAGTAGCAAAACTTAAACTTAGATAGAACAAACATACAAATTGAGACATAACAGACATAAAACTAAGTATTTTGACACCCCAAATCCTGAATAGGAGCTCCATCCTACATAATAATGGTATCTCGGTTGACAATAACCATTCGAGGCGAGCCTGAGCCATGACCAAAGAGGATAGAGAGAATAATAGAGATTTTCTTGTCCATTAATTCTAGTTTGAAGGAAACATCTTCCATGTGATGATGATGTTCAAAATGCATATCACACAGGGCTTGAACCAAAGGCGAATTGTCATAAGATTTCAAGTGCACAACCTCAGAGCAATGAGTACATAAGGGCTTACCCGGATTCAACGAAGGAGGTGGCAAATTGGACTGAAGTGGACGTGGCGGTGAGTGAACCCCAAAGCCAAGCGAATTTCCCATATCATCGAACCATTCCACCAGATAGGACCATTCACTCTCCTTTTGGTCAGCCTGAGACGTTTCTTCGTCCGCCAAAAGATCCATGTTCCCCGACAAAGATCGCTCGCTTGAAACACCAGACATGGGAGGTGAATCCTGAGCTATCCAAGCTTGAGGACAACCACCGCGCCCAAGATGAGAGCGTCCCCTGAGCCTGAGGATAGGCATGCTCCAGAACTAGGGCCAAGAAAACCCAACGTCCTTCAAATCCGTGGTTAACCCAACAATGCTATCGGGAGGTCGACCATGGTGCCCGCAAGAAATAGGCTCTCCTAGCCATAATTGCCCTGTCAAATTCATAGCAAAAGTACACCAGAAACCAGGTAACAAGATCCATAACAGGTAAAAAATCACTTCCACCCCATGCGGAATTAAGGCCATCCGCCGCGAACCAATGCAGAATCGTAAGGAAGGACACCACATTAAATGTCCAGACTAGGTGATGCGACTAAGTGTAGGCATATTCATAAGGTTGCACATTAAACTAGCGATAGACCATATTAAATACACTCACCCTCCCATCCTGGCTAATCTCCACATGGAGTTCATCACCCTTTGTTTGTCACCCCATCCGGAGATTAAATTTAAGAATTTAGCTTAACAAATTTAAAAACAATTATAGGATTTTTAATAAATTCTAAAATTTAAGATGTATATAAAATAGTTGTATACAAAGACAACTTATAATATAATTGTAAAAGAGTAAATATAGAATGTGTATATGTCAATCTTTTAACTATTACAGTTAAAATTGCAACTCTTTTCATATGAAACATTGACTTTGAAAAATCCTCTCCACTCCAATCTTCAACTATATTGTTTACTCAATTTTGCACAATTGATACTATTTCCTGTCATCTTATTGGGTTAGATATATTTAGACTTTGTTTTTAATTTTTTGTTTTTAATTTTAGAGGATGTCAATGCAATACAAAATAAAAAACATGAATTCTATTGTTAGAAATCATAGGTATGATGTAATTCTTTTTATTGGAATTATTGATCTTAAAGAATCCTCTATGCTCCAATTTTCAATTACGTTGTTCATGCATTGCATAAAAATCATAGTTTTTCCTGTCATCTTATTGGGTTAGATATATTTAGACTTTGTTTTTAATTTTAGAGGATGTCAATGCAATACAAAATAAAAAACATGAATTCTATTGTTAGAAATCATAGGTATGATGTAATTCTTTTTATTGGAATTATTGATCTTAAAGAATCCTCTATGCTCCAATTTTCAATTACGTTGTTCATGCATTGCATAAAAATCATAGTTATCATGTAACTTTTTTCATCGAAAATATTGATCTTAAAAATCCTCTCCACTCCAATTTTCAACTACATTGTTTAGGCATTGCATATGCCTAACACAATTGATTCTACTACCTATCATCGGGTTAGATATACAAACTCCAAGGTTGTTAGGCGCTCTTATGCCTTATTTAAAATGGTAGTTTCAACCTCATGAAACCAACAAGCCAAAGTTAATGCATGGGTGGTTTCGATGGTCTTATTTTAGACCATGGTTATATTTGTTACCAAGGAGATAGTGCCCTTACCCTTAGAGCTAACACACAAGTCTCTAGTCATGAGGAGGCCATTCGACGAAGTCATTTGCCATGGGAGCCATTGGGGCTAGGGCCAAGGAACAAAGGCCGAGATTCAAAGGAGGCCAAGCCCATGACATGGAGAAGGGATCGATAACTTTGGTAAAAGTTTCAATTTTACCAATATGCCCTTTTGAAATAATGTGCTCAATAATTCCCTTTTAACATGGGTATTTGATGGAACCCATTTAAAGTGTTTTGTTTGTATGGGTTTTATATTATAGTTTTTATTAGAACTATGAAAAGCCCAAATTACATTGCTATGGGCTTTGTTTATTATAGTTCATTTTTAAAACTATTAATGTTACCCATTATATTGTATTGATGCCATATATGTTGGCAAACAATGGAATTTTGGGAGAATGGTCCGTGCACTTTGTAAAGTGGATTTGAGACCATAGAAGTCTTCCACTTAGTGTTTATATTCAACATTGTGAATTGCCCATGTGTATATATTTTATAGTGATTGGGAGACCTTAGATGTCTATCACTTGTGCACTTCTATTAGGACTTGAAGAAGAATGTTGCCATGTTGTTATGGGTTTGTAGTCATATTTGTGAGAGGCACTATGCTTATGCCTAAGGCCTATTTGGCAAATTTGCAAACTTGTTCCCGAGTCTTATAAACTCTATGGGACAAATAGGCAAGTATGAACTTGCAGTGATCTTGCAGATGTATGATCACATGATTATCAACTACAACATGCACATGGATGCAATTGTTGGTCTTTGCCATTCTCGATCCAAAGTACAAAAGTGAAGGATCCGAAGGAGAGTGTGGCCTTTCAGAGACAGTGGTTGTGTAACGGAAGCAACTACAGGTTGCATATGGATACAAGTGTTGGCCTTTGACATTCTTGGTCCGAAGAACAAAGGTGAAATATCTTCAAGAGAATGTGGTCTTACAAAGACACTTGTTATGCAATCCAAATAGTGAGCAGTTGGCTTCTTGCAGGTGAAATCCATGTATGATGTAATCAACTTTCATGCATTTTATTCATCATATTAATGGATTGGTTCTCGGTTGAAGCGGGCCCAGAGATGTAGCCATAAGAGTCTGGTGAATTCCGTTATCACATGGGTGTTCATTTATGCGCTTGAGTTTCTATTGCATTTTCATATCGTTGATTTTGTTTAAAGATGCACAATAATAATTGCTCATGTTCACATGCATATAATTGCCAGTAAAAGGTCCATCGTGGAAGTTCTCGTAGAAATCTCGGATTAGAAACTACGACCTAGGGGTATCTAAGCTGTCAAAATCACTCGGGGATCGCACCTTGCCTAGGCCACACCAACACTTAACATGGATGGATTTTTTGGTTGTTTCCTCTCACCATCATCGAGTTTTGGACCCTAGGCCGCCTAACAAATGAAACCCTTAGAATACCAACTGCGCTAGTGGGACTTGACTGGTACCAAAGCCTTTTGAATTATTATGTCTCTAATTATTTTAATTAAGAGTCCCTTTTTTTCCAACTAATCTAGAGTTTTCAAATTAATGACGTGGTCTTGGCAATGTTACTTGTGCAAATTTTAATAATCCATTAAAAAGAGAGATTTCCTCTTAGATTGCAAATGAGCTTTCCCATGCTTAAAATATTGGTCAACATTGTAATGTTCAATATTTAAGTTTACTTCCATTAAAAGAGAGATTTCCTCTTATATTCCAAATGAGTTTCCCTATGCTTAAAATATTGGTTAATATTGTACTATTCAATATTGACGTTTAATTTAAAAAATAATGCCAATATATGATAAGTTTAAGACATAAAATGTTAGATTAATATGTACATATTAGAAAAATATTAGATCACATCTTATTATCATTATATAATTACATATTACATTATTTTAGGAATTTTTATGGATTTTTTTCTAGGTAAATTATCTCGGGGCAAACCCCTGGGCACTTTCCCTCATTTAGGATGTTAACCAAGGTAAACCCTAGATTCTTCAGGGCACGATGCTCATTTCGAGGATGGTACCCATGGTAAACCTTAGATTCTTTAGGTTACAAGGCCAAGTCAACAATAGAGATTGAAGCCATTACAACACTATACTCATTATGAGCTCAACATGTCACTTATGGGAATAGAACCTAGGTGGGGAAGATAACACTCCATCTCACAACCAATCAGGCTAGACCCAATTGACAAGAATATTTATTGATGCAAGGTTAAACATTTTATTTGATCTATGGCAGTTAGGAATCCCAACAATGCATTGGTTCATGCTCATTTTGACTAATGCTTATTGTCCTAAGGATTTATGTATTCCTAGGTTTGAACCTAGGTGTTTGTATGGAAACACCATGTTTCAATTGTTAGTCCATGATCCAACGAACAATGTTTTACTAATGTTAATTAAGGCAATTTACTATTTGTGTACTAAATGTTTTAAAATTCTCAATTACTATAAAATATGGATCATTATCTGTGAGCCTTTAAATATAAAAAGATGGTTGTTAATGCAAGTCAACATTAACGCTTGCATGAGGGGAAAACATATTATTAATCACCAAATATGTGGCATGCTCATTTAAAATCCAAATCACTAATAAAAAATCATAATTAAAATCACTAATATATATTTCATGCAATGGTAGGTATTAGTTCTATGGAAGGTAGATCATCATTGCTTAGCAAGATAAATAGATAGTTCAAAATTCATAATTAAAATCACTAATATATAGATCATGCAATGGTAGGTATTAGTTCTATGGAAGGTAGATCATCATTGCCATTATTGGGAAACCCTTCCCACCACTTGATTGGTGTCTTGAGCTTGGAAATAATAATTAGCCATCCATTATTTTCATTTTGTTTCTCCTTTGGGGATTTCTTAGCTTTCAAAATTTCGAGTGTTGACAAGGATACCTTGTCGTTTGATGGCTTAAGGAAGCATTGCAAGGCTAAATATGTCAATACTTATGATGCTGCTTCTTGACTCTATTTGTTCCACAACAAGGTAAATGTGCACCCATATGAGATTGTTAGGATCAGTAGGGAGTCACAAACTCTACTAAGGGATATTGACTCATTGTGCAAGGGGATCAACCCATTTTTCTAGGAGTTAGAGGAGATGAAGTATGTACAACTCAACCTTTTGGACTTGCCTAATGATCTCTAGAGATAAGTTAACACAAATTTACACTAATTAATTCTCTATAAGATTCTAATGGCTATCTTATCACTTCTTACCCAACAAATTCCTAAATGATGCCTCTCTTCTCTACTTTGCATTGTTGTTCAATATCTACCCCCCTAATGATGGGTGGAGTGTCCACTCGAAACGTCAATATGTTTTGATTTTTAACACAATTTACTTTAGAAACTCACCATGAATTTCCACTCTATCAACCCATGAGAAAAATTTAACATAGGATTACAAAGAAAAAGAAGAGTTTACAAGAAAAATATAAATCATTAGATTACATGTCTTTAAGTTCCCCAAAATGCATACTTAAAGGGAATGGGGCTAAGGGAGAGGTGAGTGCAAGAGGTTAAAATTGATTGCCACACTAGTCAAGGAAATAAGCAAAACCATAATAGATGTTTAAGATACTCAAGCCTATCATAGAAAGGGATCTTGAGATAAGGGATATGTATACAGATAAAGCGGTTGGTCAGCAAAGAGCCTTCCTAAAATGGGAGTCCATGTGAAGAAGGTTTTGGGTTCACATATTGTTTTTTATATACTCCTTAGCCAAAATCAAGGTGGTTTGAATTAATATTAGGGTCCAAAACTTGTTTAGATCAGTATTGAATCTACTTCATGCCATCGACATGATTATTATTGTGAAAGGTGTTAAAAAATTTCCACTTTTGATATTTCAACCAAAAAGAAAGTGGTACAACTCCTTACTTAAAGAAGTGAGAAGCAAGTATCAACTCTTTAATATGATCAACATTGTTGGGCATAAATATACCCTTTAAATTGGGCCAATGGACATAATCCATAGGGTTAGCATCAAAATTGGCCAAGATGGTTGTGATCCATCACTTGTAAAGTACTAGAGGAATGAACCATGGAGTTTCAACTAGAGGCTTGCTATAAGCAACAATCCTAGTGACCACCGAAGAGAGTGTTAGTTAAATGATAAGATCAAGCAAAAAGTGCCCCCCTTTGATATTAGAAAGGGCGCAATATCCCATGTCCTCAAAATGCAATAGGAAATAAATACGCCTTTGATTACTACTTTGGCTAGGGTGATTATGGGGTCTTACAAACTTATTCATGACTATGCCTTCTTGCCATAGGGTTCCCTTTCTTGATACAATTCTTAACCAAAAAATTCCAATATTCCTAGCTAGGCTCCAATTACCTTGGTGGAATCCATGTATCCCTTAAATTTATCCCATAGGAAATGCCTAAGAGATTTCTCCAACCTTTTATAAGCACTAAGAGATTGATCCCAACATGAAGAATAATAGACATGATTGGCTACCAATTTTCTAAAGATCTACAAATGTACCACAAAGGACACATTATTAATTACCATCTATCAACTCTTTGGATAAACATATCTTGAATCTCTTTAAGGGGAGCTTGGAATGCAAAAGGAATTTCTAGAAATTTATATAGTTGGTCTTGTTAAATCCAAGACCAACCTCTATTCAATAGCTAGTCTACATTATCCTTCACCCTTTGTGTGAAGCATTCTCTTTTGGTCCTTTAGACTCTAGAGCCTAAGGTTAAATATGTCTAGGAAATCCACAATGTTGTCCATTGATTTAGCTCAGTGCTTCTAAAATGTAAAAAATTGTGTTTAAAATTTTATATCCAGCCTTAGGAAAGGGGTGCCTAAAATGAGACCCTACTTGAATATATATATATATATATATATATATATATATAAGAGCATCAACACATCACATATAAGGATGGCACTAGTGCACAACCTTGTCTAATGGATTAAAAATGCTCATTTCTTCAGATTTTGATCTATTGATGGGGAGATGGGATGATGAATGAATAAGTGGTATCTTCACAATATTGATGAAATAAGGTTTTTGTTGATACTCATATTGATTATAGAAAAAAACATTGAAATAACACCCTTTTAAATGCTCGGGGTCAGTGGAGATACTAAAAAAATATCAATTTTCTTCAACAATTTACAACTGCAAATGAGATAGCCCATCAAAAGAATAATTCACAAACATGTTGAGAGTCTAGAGATGTTCTGATGATTGGAAGGGGAATTCAGGAGGCCACTTAGAACATGGATGTATCTTTGACAGAGGTATATGATAACTATAGCTTCAAGTGTTGAGGCAGTGCATTCCCTCTTTCTTGAATATTTGCACATGTCTATAACCCATCTAGACATGGGATCTAAGAGAAATAAACTCATCAACATTATTGATTGGGGTCTCAAGGTTCTACCATGAAAAAAAATTGTGCCTTTGTCAACAATTATTAAGAATATGGAGGTGGAGGTGATTTCTCATAATGTGTACATTAAATGCATATAGAATGGGATAAAATTGATATATAAAATTAGAGGTGTATTAAAACAAACTCACAACAGTTCAATTTTTGAGGAAATAAAAGCTCTCTCTTTGGATCTATTAATGGAAATTTCTCCAAATGAGGCTTAGGGAAAAAGATATTTATTTCGGGGCTAATAATGAAAAAAATTGGCAAGGTGAAGTTTAGGGAAGGGAGAGAATTTTCTTTTTATTTTATGGGAAGGATAATAATGACACAAATGATGAAAAGGATGGGTAACATCTAAATGAAAAAAATGATGTAATTTGACCAACGAGACAACACGGGGAGATGAAAATTTTTCCCAAGGGTGACATGAGAGGAAAATGATAACACATATGGAAAAGTTGAATATAGTTGTGAAGAGGACTTCAAGAGTGACTCTATGGTTGATATAGAATGGGGTAATAACATAGTTCAGGGTGTTCGCCTCTGACCTCATGTTTTGACGCTTTAGAATCATGTCGATGTTGTGGAATCACCTTCTTGCCAACAAACGACAAATGGAAAATACATGGGGATGTGTGAAGACTTGATAATAGTTGGTCAATGTGATGTGTAGATGACAATGTATTCATGAAGTGGGTACATGTGGTCATATTCATCCCTAAAAAGGGTAAGGATTGAATCGAGTAGAGATAGTGTTCCATGATGGGTGAAGTAGAGGGATAAGAAGAAGAGATGGGAAAACCAATAACAGAAAGCAACGACAGTGCAACATACCCAAGCTGATTGCTAGGAACCACTTGATAGTTTCACTCCCTCCACGTCACATCCTCTCCCATATATCATGGCTAACCATAATCATGTTATAGATATTAACAACTAAACAAACTGAAGAGAGAGCTTAGTGGCGCATAGTTTTGAAGAGAAATCAAATTCCAGAGAGACTAATTTGGAAACCACATAAAACAAAACACTAAAAGAAATTGGATGCAATTAAGGAGCTTCAAATAGCGAAAATAAAAACACATAGCCTAAGGTGATAAAAAAAAAACTAAATGCAAATCAAGAAAACACATTGACTTAGGATTAGACAATGAAATCCTAAAACCCCACGGCTATGAAGGATAAAAATCTAATCATTTTGGGTTCCATTTATGATAGAGGAAAGTAGTGGTTACGTCATGACAATTATAATTTAGGTCATGATGATTTCCATAGATTTTTCTTTGAGTGCTGAAAATTAAGACAAGCTTGATTACGAAATACCAAAAAGGAGTGTTAGACTTGATTGAAAAGGGGAGAAAGCACCATAAACTCACCAAATTAGGGATAGTAAAAACACAATATTTTAACTTGTGATTTCCAAATGAAATCTTCAAGAACCAACTTAGGAATTTTGTTGTTCCATACACTCTTAACAAACTCTAGAGGACTACTTACTACGTGCTTGTTTGTCATGAAACTGTTCTTTTTAATGTTCACATTATAACAAAAGGGAATCTCAACTGGATGGTTTCCTACACAATTCCTGACCTCCTCATAAAAAATGACACATCCCTCTGAGAGAGACTTAGGATAATTGTTTAAATAGAGTGCGATTTAGCTTGGGATAAGGAATCATTCTCAAACATAGTATGATTGTTCAATTTAGGGACCACTATGATATAAACCTTTCTATTAGGTCAACAAGCATTGTCATAGTCATCATAACTCAATTGAGAGATTCCCTTAAAAGAATAAGGTTTGGACTTGAGGTGGGATTATGGAAAACCGAATTCTCATCCCCAATCCAGGAGAACTGAACATCTTTTTCATTTGGCTCATGAGATGATGGAACCATTTTGGCTATGAGAATCTCATTAAAATTATTAGCCACAATGTCACCCAATCCTAAATATTCATGGCTAAAAGGAGTAGGACAACCAATTTCAAGATTGTTTTCAACCATTCCTCACAAGGATTAGTTTCTTCCCTTTGATGTTCATTCACAAAGAAATTATCTAAATTAATCTTATCGTTAAATGAGACATCGCCTTGCATATTGTAGGCCCCATCCTCAATCAAGACCTCACCTTGCGGATAAGAAGAGGAAGGTATATTAGGACAAGGAGGGATAACATACTCTTGAGGAATAGGAATGTGAGAGGTCATCCATAAATTGGCTTCAAAGATAGTATCGTTGAAAGGGAAAATCTCATGAATATCTTGCATAGGAGGGGAAAGCAATTGAGGGGTTCAATATTATTCATGATTTCATGGAGGAGGAAGTTGGGAGATATGGATAACCATTAGAAGAGAATTTGCTGAGCATATCCTCCCACTACTTCCTATATTGATCAAGCTTGGCTAATCTCTTGGATTCCAAGGGTTCCTGGTAGGTATTAGGATGACAACATTTGTTACAAAATTTACATCAAGGAAAATTAGGCTTTGAATTGTCAAAAACAATCAAATACAGTTTTGAAAACGTCAAATAATTGCTCCCAAAATTGGATAGAGTAATCCAGTGGGTAATTAAACCATTTGGTATCCTTTTCCCAAAGTGTAGAAGGAAAAATATTGATAATTAGAGAAGGATCATAAATTTTATGGGCAAGACAATATTCAACGAAGCTTTTGATATGATCATTAGGGATTTCATGACGTAGACCTGTGAATTGTGGAAGGTCAACGACCAAACACCAGGTTCCCGAGATATAATCCAAAACACATGGATTGCTGATAGGTATAAATGTAGGCCACTAGACATTAGTCATGATTGGACAATATACAACAATAAGAGATACGATGAAGCTAACTTATAAGGGGTCAGATTAGCAAGAATTTAAAATATAGTTAGGAAATTTGTTCCCAGTGGATTCACCATTGTATGTTGATGCCCATATTGGTTCTAGAAAAACATTGAAAGAACACCCTTTTATATGCTTGGGGCAAGTGGAGATACTAAAATAATATCAATTTTCTTCAACGATTCAAAACTGCAAACGGAATACCCCATCAAAAGAATAATTCACAAACATGTTGAGAGTCTAGAAATGTTCTATTGATCGGAAGGGGCTTTCAAGAGGCCACTCAGAACGCAAATATCTTTTTAACAAAGGTATAGGATAACTGTAGCTTCAAATGCTAAGGCAGTGCATTCCCTCTTTCTTGAATATTTGCACATGTCTATAACCTATCTTGACAAGGGATCTAAGAGAAATCAACTCCTCATCATTACTAATTGGGGTCTCAAGGTTATACCATGTAAAACAAATGGTGTCTTTGTTAATAATTATTAAGAAGAGGTGGAGGCTATTTCTCATAAGGTGTACATTAAATGTATTTAGAATGGGCTGCCATTGAGACATAAAATTAGAGGTATATTAAAAAAAACTCATAATGGTTCAATTTTTGAGGAAATAAAATCTCTCTCTTTTGACTCTATTAATGGAAATTTCTCCAAATGAGGCTTAGGGAAAAAGAAAGTTATCTTATTTTATTTTGGAGCTAATAATAAAAAAATTGGCAAGGTGAGGTTTAGGGGAGGGAGAGAAATTTATTTTTCTTTTTAGGAAAGGATAATGGGGGTGGAAATGATGAAAAGGACGAGTAACTCCTAAACCAAAAAAAATGGCGTAACTTGACCGACGAGACACACATGGGGAGATGATGAAATTTTCCAAAAGAAGCACGAGAGGAAAATGAAAAAGCATATGGAAAAGTTGAATATGGGCATGAAGAGGACTTTGAGTATGACCATGTAATTTCCCAAAAGAGGTGCGAGAGCCAAATGGAAACGCATATGGAAAAGTTGAATATAGGTGTGAAGAGGACTTTGAGCATGACCATATGGCTGAGACGGAATGGGGTGATGACATAGTTAAGGGTGTTCACCTCTGACCTCATGTTTCATTGCTTCATAATCATGTCGATATTATGGAGTCAACAAGATGAACTCAAGGATATGTAAAATGTCCAATATAAAGGACCATTCTACTCTTTCATATGCTTTCTCAAAGTATAGCTTGATAAATAACTTATTAAGACACAAGAATACAGATTAATGCATGCATTAAAACTATAATATTGTCCAAAATAAAGTTCCCTTTGATGAATCTAGTAGTCATAGAGCCAATAATCATTGGAAAAACATCCCTTTGACCACGATGGTTAACACTTTGGCTATAATTTTATAAGAAGCATTCTATAATGTGACAAGTCTCAGTTCAACTCAAGATCTCCATTTTTATGAATAGATTTAGTTACTCCTTTATTTAGAATGTTTGCTAATGATTGTGTCTTAATGACCTCTTTATATTTTGGGCCCAAAATAATATCAAATGGCGTTACATAATTCGTTTGGGAATCCATCTAAGTTTAGGTGATTTGTCACATAAAAATTCCAAGAGAGATACAAATAACTTATCCATTGTCAACCATTGATCACATCACATCATTTTCATGCCATACAACTTACAATAGATTGCCAACATAGGTTTGCATGAACACCCTCCATTATTCTCTCATTTCCTAATAATGGGATACCATCTTATAGTGCGCTACAAAATCTCTCTATATTATCCCACTCAATGAACCTACCCTCTTAAATGTTCATTGCATACTTTTTCCCATTACTTCTTAATAGGATAAGGCATTGAACACATCCTTTGTCAAACTATTCGTAGGCTTAAGCCAATGAATTTTGGCTCCCTTGGAACTTGTTTTATACACAATTTTAATATGGAGTTTGGAACTTGATTATGTGGGTCAATAGGTTGTCACACTTGTACTTTCAACAATGAAGTTTCAAAATAAGGAAAAACCATGAAGCAAGCATGTAACAAAGCTTGACATTCAAATATCACAATAGACAACCATGAAAACAAGTAAAACCCATCAAATGTCATATTGAAAAAGAAATAAGAGAATTTCAATAACATCCACAAATAAATAATGCATAAGAATATTGAGGTAAGTTAGGTTGTCAGTCCAATGAAACAATACAAGAAAAAGACCCTTTAGTGAAGGTTATAGTGGAGGTTTCTAGTGTTACAAGATTTGTCAAATTTTTCAAAAAACCTTTGCTACAACCTCCGCCAATGGTACCAGATATTTTAGTGGAGGTTTTTACAGAAATTTATTATAACTTAAAAAAAGTCGGTTGCTAGAGGCTTTAGTGGCCGTTTTTTTTATCGATGTGCTTATTGTTCAACAAACACATCGATGCTAACAAACACAAAACACATCGACGCTTTAAAAAGCAATATATGCATCGGTGCATACCAAAATTTGAAAGCATTATATGCATCGGTGCGTACCAAAATTTGAAAGAATTATATGCACCGGTGCGTACCAAAATTTGAAAGCATTATATGTCCTATGCTTGATAATACATATAGCATCGGTGCACACCAAAAGTTTAAATAGAACTGGTGCTTTATAACAATATATGCACCAATGCTTTATACTAAAGGTAGCTTTGGTGTTTACAAACTATTAATGCACTGATGCTTATTAACTATTACAAAGCACTGATGCGATAAGTGAAGGAAAACACACCAGTAAACTTGACTGTAGCTATATTTTTAAACTTTAATGGTGTGGTAAATATATAGTAGTGCACTGGGGCATAATAATAAAAAAACACTAGGGTATGCAACGACTATTCTGTTGCATCAGGTCTCTATTATTTTAAGCGCATCGGTGCTACATGCGTCAAACGCACTGGTGCGATTGAAACGATTAGAAGCACCAGTGATTATTTTACATGACATCGCACTAGAATATCTATATTTCATTTTTATTTTGTTTAATTCCATTATTCATCGAAAATTGAAATAGTTTTTACAGTAATATTCATTTGAATTTTAATTATTGTGTTTGGATTAATTTATTATATCATAATTTTTTACATATATTGTAATATTTAATCATCCATATATTTAATTAGCGATGTAACATTTCACAATGACAATGGAGGATGCAATAGAATACAAAACTTTATTTTATTATATATATCAATAAGAGACCTTTTGTCATACAAAATAGGACAACATAAAGTCCACAATAATCAAAATGTCAACATGCATGTAATTGTTACACTTATTGGTAACTCATTGTCTTTCAATTGGGACACTATGCCCAATACATTATACAAAATGTCTGATTTTCATAAAAAATTATTTCAAAAGATACAACAACTTGCATTAACATCCAAAATATATGGATCCTCATTCTTTGCTGGAACTTTTGTCACTGATCAAGCCACTTGCATGACTTGGTTTATTTGGTTGAATGCTTTGTTGATTTCCTTGATTGTTCTCCTCATCTTCAACTTCCATTTACAAACATAAAAATAAATTGTATTGAATGTATATATATCACTGGGAATAATGAAAATTAAAATAGATAATATACAAAGATGTAAATTGAAAAGTGATGTACCATAGAAAAAATTGAGTCCCGAATAATACACATTGTTTCAAAATCAAATCTCATGCCTTTTCTCAACAACTCTTCTGTTGACTCCACTCCATACTTTGTTTCCTACAAGTTTTATAGCCCATAACCAAACATAGATTTAATATTAAATATTATTGTTGTTCCATTAATTATATAATGAGAGAAGTAAAAAAATATAGATACTTACAAATTCCACAATTAATTTTTGATATGCCAATATATACTCACAACCCTTAACCCAATGTTGATCAATTTTTTTGATGGCTCTTCTTTGTATGTTAACTCTTGTTTGAAGACATCCAATGATGGTCAATGTAAAAATATTTAAAATATAAAGATCACAACCAATATGAAATTTTAAGCCGTTATAAGAAAATCACAACTACTCACAAACTTTACTATCAACCCTTTTTTTCCTTGTCATTCCGTCTTATGTGTCGAATGGGATCCATTTTCTTTTCTTTTTTGCAACAAAACAATTGAAAATTAATATTTAATGCTAAATTAATTAATTAGATGCACATAATAGAAAAATTCAATGATTTCATACATTTGAAGCACATTGCTGTTGAGATGGCTCCTCCTGCGATGCAATTATGTCCATTTCCTTGACCATCTTCCTGTACACTTTTTTGGACATCCATACTAACATATTTAGAAGATCACCATGTTCATCCTTTGGGATTTTCATAATCTTCCTGAAAATATAAAATGACATTAAACTATTTTTATACTAATATGAAAAATAAATAAGCAAAATCAATTTTAATAAACAATGCTTTGTAGTTGTAGATACATATTCTATAAATACATGTTTAGGAATATTACTTTTTGAATGATTCTTTTTGTTGTTGTTGTATTTGTTGTTATTGCAAGTCTGATAGGTCTCATTGACCATTGCTCTGGAAATGCCTCCTATAGTTTAAATATAATCTTATTCTTGGAAATATTGGATTGATTTCTGTATTGTAATTGGAAAGTACATCTATACGTTTTTCGCACTATATACCTCATAGGTTTTATATTTTATGTTAATTATTATTTATAGTTAACTTTTAATTTATAATTGTATTTATATTATTACCATTATTTTTATTTCAATCTGTTTGATGATTAGATTTAATCATTAGTTAAACAAATGATATTAGTGAATAGGAATGAGATAATGTCACATTATGGTGCCATAATTAATTATTATGCCTAGACTTCATAATTAATTAAAATATTTAATAAATATTAAATATCTTAATTAATTATTACTAAGTCATATTAATTAATTATAAGTTAATGTGGATAATAAATAATTGGGAGTCTTTAAAAGGTTATTAAATAAATGAGAGTTTTTAAGGTTAATTAATATAAGAAAGAATCAAGCCCCTAGGGTGTAGACCAGTTGGCAACCGTGTGCATGTTAAGGCGTACGGGATGTTAAGAATGTCGCTGGTTCAAACCTCGTTGTAGCCTTGAGGGTGCGCTATGGGGCAGGCGTACTCTCCTGGAGGTTATAGTGGTAGTGGTCAGAATCGACCTCGTGTCACGCGAGTACGAAACCGGCCAGTTTTTTTTTTATAACAAAAACGGTTAAGAAGCTTTTATAAAAGGAAAAAAAAGAGAAACAAAGGTTACAAAGTTACGAAGATAGGATGATCCCAAGAGAGGACTACGTCCATGACTCCTTGTTCATCTTCAGCCAGTCTATACTTATCTTGATACTCTCCTATTCTATGGAGACTGAGTCTCCTTTACAAACTACCCAAGAAGGATTTCTGAGCTACATCTACTACTAGCAAGACCAAAATTGTTGCTGTCCTACTTCTTACATACAAATCTCGATGCAATCCAACAATTAACGATTTGAAGTTTGCTGGCTTCTTGTTTTTCTTGGAGAGATTGAATTTTCTTTTGGCTTCAAAGTGGGTGAAGCTCCTTTTTTTCTTTTTTTCCAACTTTGGTCCAATCTGAAGGCTTGACATAAGCTTCGAGAATTGGCATTGCATTTTCGGGTGCATCTTGTGGAGCTGGAGTATTCGGGTCCATCTGTTGGATCGCACTATCCGGTGAAGCTGCAGGTGGATTCTTATCTATGGCGATGATCCTTTGTTCTTCTAGAGTTTCCTCTTTTTTAGTTGGAGGAGATGGTGCCTCTTCGGATAGATCTTCATTTCTACTTACTAGTATAATGCTCGGAGTTTGATCCAACCCACCAGGTAGATTTGCGATGATTTTTTTGGATTTGGGGATCTGAGAGGCTTTTGGACAATCTTTGACAAGATTTCCAGTTGCAAAGTAAGATCTGCATCTGAACATCACATTTTCATAATATATATTTTGCACCCACACATAATCTTTACTGGTCAAATGGATCTCAGCAGGAAAGCCATGGCTGAAATCCATTTCCACACAAATGCAAGCAAAGGTAGTTTTTATGTAATCCTTTGTTTCTGGACTTTGATCGTAGAAGTAGCCCAACGCATTGCCAATAGCTTCAAGCGAGGTAGAGTTCCAGAGATGCAAGGAAAAATTTGGAAGCCGAACCCAAACTGGAGCAGATGAGATTTGGTCAGTAGTTGGGTCAAAAAGAGGGCTCCAGGGTTTCATAAAGAGCCCTGCACTTCCCCAAAACCATAGACCTGAATCTAGAATGATCTTTTTTTCTTTAGGAGAATCAAAATCCACAACAAAAAAACCCCGCGCAAAGGGGTAAATAGAAATTTCCTCAGAAATAAGGGGCTTCCATACCTCATAAATCCACTTATGGAGATCAACCAGGCGAGGCCAGAACCCATTGAAGCGACAAACCAAATATGACTATGCAAAATTCCTTGCTTCCACTAAAGATTCAACTACCATCGCAATGGAGGGCGTTGGTATTTATTGAACAATCAAGGGTGGCTAGCCGTCGACAACCTTTCCCCCTTTGAAGAGTGAAACCAGGATCGAAGGAACTCCCCCGATTGGAGACGAGCGAGTGACGAAGAGGTAGCTGGCCGCCATTCTCCTGCGTGGACCAGGATTCGATGGCCAGCGGAGGGTTGCCTCACGGGCACGCAGCCGACTTCAGAACCCAAGTGCAGAGGCGGCGAAGGCTCGAGCCGGCTCCAACCATCTTCAAAACCCTAGCGTAGAACGAATCCAAGTACGAAACCAGCCAGTTGCCGAGCTCTCTAGTAAAAAAAAATAAAAATATAAGAAAAAATCAAATTAATTAGAGTTTATGGATCGATTGTAAATTTTCAAATAGGAACAAATTATTAATTACTAAATTTTATGGTCAAGAACCTAAGGGGGTTAAAGAATTTTAGGTTATTGAGTATTCTTAGAAGAAGAGGTTTGCTTGTTTATTTTTAGGGAATGGAGGATAGATTTCTAGGAGTCAATAAGTTTAATTCCCTCATCCCTATTAAGGAAATCTTGATTAATGTTCATCTCGATTTTCTCCCTAACCTTTTGTTTTACCATGTTATCCTCTCTAGCTATGATTTTGGCTTCTTCCAAGAAAATATGGTGATGGGTCAAGTGTGAGAGCTCATATAGCGCCGAATGTTTGTGGCTATCGTGTCTTATGTCAACACTATGTTCCTTGAATCTTGTGTTCATGGATCTCCCCATTTCCCCTATGTACATTTTCCCAAATATGTTGTCAAAAACTTACCCGACAATAACACATAAGAGATACGGTAAGAGTGTGCGCTGGTCATCAGAAGGGAAAAGTCACCGAAACTAAACATTTCCAGAGCCGAGTTGGCTTCTCTACACAACCTAAGGAAGAATAAATAGATTAAAATCGTGAGGGACGATAAGAGAAACACTACTGTATTATTAGCCTCGGATGACTACACTAAGAAAATGCTTGAGCACTTGGATTGTGGAAGCTATTAGAGGCTTTATAAGGACTTGAGTGAAAAAATATACAAGTGTGTAACAAAGGGATTAAGAATTCCAATTTGGATGAAGAAACAAAAAGGAAATTATACCCTAGATAAGGAACAACCCCACGGATCTACGAGTTATTAAAGGTGCACAAAAATGGAGTACCCTTACGCCCAATAGTTAACACCATAGGATCTCCCACTTACAAGCCAAATAGATACTTAGCTAACTTGCTCAAAACTATGGTAGGTAAAACAAGCTCATATGGGAAGGATTCCTCATCCTGGATTAATGAGATCCAGGAGGAGAAACTTGACAAGGACGACCTATTAGTTAGCTTTGACATAGTTTTCTTATACACAAAAATATCGGTCTTTGAGGCTATCGACGACATTAAGAATCTCATCAATGAAGACACCGTGAAACTTGTTGAATTATGCCTTAGGTCAACATTCTTCACATTCTAAATTTTTTTCTACGAACAAATCGAGGGCATGGCTATGGGATTGCCCCTCTCACCAATTGTGGAAAACCTGTACATGGAGAATTTTGAGAGACGAGTTGTTGATTCATTTCCTTTGAAACCCAAGAGATGGAAACAATATGTGGATGGCACGGATGTTGTGTGGCCCCATTGGAGAATCAACCTGGACAAGTTTCTCAATCATCTCAATAGCCAAAATGACGACATTAGGTTCACAACGAAGATTGAAAACAATAATAATTTTCCCTTCTTCATGTTTTGGTTTCAAAGAAGGAAGATGGTTCATTATCACATCAAGTATTTAGGAAGAAGAATCATATAGAGAGGTATCTGCACGCAAACTCACATCATTTCCCTCCGCAGAAAAAAAAAAAAGGTGGTGTAATTAGTACCTTAGTAACTAAGGCCTTTAGAATCTCAGATAAGGATCACATTAAGCAAGAGATCGAGCACCTAACCAATGTGTTTGAATGGAATGTGTATAATAACAATAAGTTCAAGAAGTAGTCATGACAATCGAGATAAAATGAAGAACAATAAGGATAAGAAAGAAGATAGAAAAGAGGAATGGAGGATATGTCTACCTTATATCAAAGCGACCACAAACAAATTATCTAGAACACTACGATGATACATCTTCAAGGTATTTTTCACACCTTCCAACTCAGTCCGAAGAATGGTGGACTCGTTAAAAGATCCAATTGAACTCAGTGCTTGGAAGGGTGTCTACTCTATCCCCTGTTCATGCGGGAAAATGTACATAGGAAAAACGAGGAGATCCATAAACACAAGATTCAAGGAACATAGAGCCAACATAAGACATGATAGACACAAAAATTTGGCACTAGCTGAGCACTCACACTTGACCTATCACCATATTTGCTTGGAAGAAGCCAAAATCATAGCTAGAGAGGATAACCTAGAAAAATGAAAGGTTAGGGAAAAAATCGAGATTAACATTAACCAATATTTCCTTAATAGGGACGAGGGAATTAGAATTCGTGACTCCTGGAAACCTATCCTTCATTCCCTAAAAATAAACAAGCAAACCTCTTCTTCCAATAATACTCAATAACCTAAAATTCTTTAACCCCGTTAGGTTCTTGACGATAAAATTTAGTAATTAATAATTTGTTCCTATTTAAAAACTTACAATTGATCTATAAACTCTAATTGATTCGATTCTTTTTTATATTAATTAACCTTAAAAACTCCCATTTATTTAATAACCTTTTAAAGGCTCCCAATTATTTATTATCCACATTAACTTATAATTAATTAATATGACTTAGTAATAATTAATTACGATATTTAATATTTATTAAATATTCTAATTAATTATGAAGTCTATACCACCACCACCCATCCCACCATCACCTGTACCATAGACTAGAGCCATACCGAGAAAAACTGAGTGCCCTGGAGTCTTGGCAAAGAGAATTCTTGGTCGGCTTGTGCTGGATCCCTAGAAGGGAATTGGGGTAACAAACTTGAGGGACTGTTAACTCAGAGAAGGGATCCCAAAGGATTGTTAACTTAGAGAAGGGAGCCCAATTCCTTGGGCTGTGTAGGATGATGGGGAAGGACTGCTAGCAGATTGGGATAGTTGTAGCTAGAGAACTTGGTACCCTCTCGTGTTTTAATAGTCCCAGGTCGGGAGTGGCCTATCAAAGAAAGATGTGGCTTGACAGATCCTACGGTTGGGAGGAACATCCTTGGTTTGCAATTAGTCGATTATATTTCCAGTTAAGTATCCACCTGTGTATAAAATGTGTTGTGTTTATCTTTGTTATGTGTTTAACGCAATTAATATTATATGATGATTTAATTGCACATAATTATTGGCATTATGTTACTTCATTCATGTAGAAATTGCTTGCAATAACTATGTATATGCATATATAAATTATGAGTGATCATTTAAGCATTTAATTCCATTGTAATTATTTAATTTAAACAATGGAAAAATGAAATGGAATAACATAGGTATTTTTAGTTAATATTTTGGGTGTTCCACGACCCCAATGGCATCGTGAGGAGATTGGGTTTGTGATTGTTAGTTTTTCAGAATTTACTTCAATCTGATCTACGATATTAACTAAGAGAACAACATGTACAACATATCTACAACATATCAATCATGGACACAATAATGCAAGCACAGAAGAGACACAGAGTTTACTTGGGGAAAACCATAAAGGTGAAAAACCCCAATAACTTCCTCAGAGATAGATAGAGCAATGATACAACCCAAGCATAAGAGATAGACATCTCCTAGCAGAAGCTTCTCCTCCTCCACAAGAGCGCCACTCTCCCGAGCGTGTGAGAGAGAATAGAATGATGAAATAGAGTGCCTCCCGCACTCTATTTATACTTGACTTGACTTGCCTAATAACCTTTACTAGGTCGGCCTCAACTTAACCACATAACATAATGCTGACTGGGCTGACACCCAATAGGGTGGTCTAATAACCCTTTGACCCACATGGCCGACCCCCAATAGGGTGGTCTAATAACCCTTTGACCCACATGGTCGACCCCCAATAGGGTGGTCTAATAATCCTTCGACCCACATGAATTATACAGGGCCGACCCCAACAAGGTGGTCTAATAACCCATCAAGTATAAGTTACGACACTTACAATATAAATGACGACACTTCCGTATAGAGGAATAATACCATCTCTATAGGAGTACAATATACATATATGAAATACATGGGTGAAATACATTCCGAAGTTACATATACATCAACACTCCCTCTTAACTAGGAAGGTATTTCTTGACATAGGTCTTCTAGCACAAGTCTTCTTCTCTAGATCATCGTCACTGGATAATCGTCATCGAGTCATCGTCATTGCTGTTGCTATCTCAATCAATCTCTGAATCTACTCGTCATAGGAAGTTCTACAGAGCCAGTCCTTTTTCATACTGGATGTAGGCCCACCACCTGCAGGTCTTCATCAGCACTGGCCATACTGTGGAATCCTCAGGACTTATTACGTGAGTCAACAAAACCTCGAAAGAGCATCCCAGGACTGATTACGAGCACATAGCTCAACCTATCGAATATCCTAGGATCTTTTACATGCCACTGCACAATCTGTCCACGACCATAGAGTACCAACCTGATACTCACCATACATCAACCTGATGTACATCATCACATGATCATCCTGATCATCATCATCTCTGCGAGCAAGCCATCAAGTAGGTACACCTCAGGACTGATTACACTGCCTCTGCAAAACCTGCAAGATCTCTCAGGATTGATTACAATGCCTCTGCAAAACCTATAAGAGCATCTCAAGACTGATCATATGCCTCTACAAAACCTGTGTACCATACTGTCACATCAATGTCTTCAGATCATCACATAGTCCACGGAGCACAACCCAGTTGCACACACATAACACTTATACTCACCATGGGAGGACTAACCTACCACCATGTGAAAGGCTCACAACACTTACATCAATGACCATGGGAGGACTAACTTGCCACCATGTCAGAATGGCCCCAACACTTACATCAACGACCATGGGAGGACTAACCTGCCACCATGTCGGAACGACCCCAACACTTACATCAATGACCATGGGAGGAATAACCTGCCACCATGTCGGAACGACCCCAACACTTACATCAAATACCATGGGAGGACTAACCTGCCACCATGTCGGAACGGCCCCAACACTTACATCAACGACCATGGGAGGACTAACCTGCCACCATGTCAGAACGACCCCAACACTTACATCAACGACCATGGGAGGACTAACCTGCCACCATGTCGGAACAGCTCATGTGTATCTGTGTCTCCAGACTCATCACTTCCCATTGGAAGGAATCTCGATATGAAGTACACCAAGTCTCCCTTTGAAGTATTCAAACTTCACTTTGGCAAGTGGCTTGGTCAACACATCGGCTATCTGCTTGTCTGTCGCAACATACAGGATCTTCATTGCTCCTCTCCGCACCATATCTTGGATATAGTGGAACTTGATCTCAATGTGCTTCGACTTGTCATGGAACAATGGGTCCTCCGACAACTTCACACAACTCTGGTTGTCGCAATATATACAAGTAGCACTCAACTGAAGATCAAAGAAATTAGATAGTAGCTTCCTAAGCCATACTGCCTCACAACTAGCTGAACAAGCTACGACATACTCTGCTTCAGCTGTACTTAGTGCCACACAGGACTGCTTCCTGCTAAACCAAGAGATCACACCTGAACCCATACTGAAGCAACACCCTGAAGTGCTCTTCCGATCAATGGCACTGCCTGCCCAATCTGAATCAACATAACCCTACAGATTAAAATTTTGATTCTCATCATACTTGAGCCCATAATCAACTGTACCCTTCAGGTACCTCAGAATATGCTTTATATCAGCCAGGTGAACACTCCTCGGATCCGTCAGGAACTGGCTCAATGTGTTCACCGCAAAGAAAATATCTGGTCTCATGTTCATCAGGTACATCAAGGACCCAATCATATGATGATACATAGTGATATCAATCGGCTCAGATGAAGCATCACACATAAGCTTCAGCTTTGATGCCATAGGTGTGGCCATGGCCTTGTAGTCCATCATCTCGAACCTCTTTAGGATCTCTACTACATACTTCCCTTGTCCAAGGAAGATTCCATCTGCACTCTACCACACGTCCCTACCTAGGAAATAGTGCATCATCCACAAGTTCTTCATCTCAAACTCGGCAGCAAGCTTCCACTGCATGTCGAAAATCAATCTATCTTCACCTGTAATAAATAGGTCATCCATATCCAAAAGTAGTATCACTGGATTTCCTTCCTCAACCTTGTAGTAAAGGTTGGAATCCGCTTTACTCTTGGTAAATCCCAAACTAGATAGAAAGCTGTATATCCTACCATACCAAGTTCTGCACATATATCTCTCCCTGTCATGTGTCTCAGAACTAAGTGGCTGCTCCACATACACTTCTTCTTCAACTACACCATTCAAGAAAGCTATCTTGAAATCCATCTGGTGTATCTTCCGTTTCATCACTGCAGCCAGAGCAAGTATGGATCTAATGGAAGTGTATCTAGCTACAAGAGAAAAAGTATCTATGCTACCACCTGCAGCATGCTTGATCTTGTAGATCCTCTTGGAAGTCACTATAGAATCCCCTTCAGGTCTTGGGACTGCATCACAAACATCTTCATGATCGATTGGTACTCTTCGATCATGGCATTCTTCGCAGATCTTGGGAACTTCAATATCTTCAATATTTTCAATAGATAAATTTGTTGCTGAACAAATGTTGTAGTCCTTCTTTTGTAGGTGATGGTATACGATATTTCCTACACAACAAGTTAAATTGCATGATTAGAAAACATCTCATAGTTTTCAGAACAAATTCTTACACATAAAGAAATATGTCATACAGTCATGCAATTATCTTAGCCAATGCTTCGATACAACATTTATCCATATCCCGTAACTTTCTAGATGCCTTCCAATCTCTACCAGAACATTGTTAAGAGTGTGCACAACTCCCAACATGTCAACAAAGAGGTTTCATTCTAGATAAGTAGCAATGGAATGTTGTACAGTGTCATAGGCCACTTACCCATGTATATTAGTAGTATACTGTTCATCATTGCAACTATTCTAATATGCATAATACACCACCTAATTCTAGGAACATGAGTATATACATTATTGAATATGCAAGAAATGATAATTCAAATACTTATCTTTGTTTGTTTGTTGGGTTGACTCCCTCTCAGTCTTTGCTTCTTTTCTGCAACTCCATTCTGATGTGGATTGTGAGAAGTGGTCAACTCCCTCTGAATATCTGCATCCTTGTAGAAACTACTGAAGTGTGCTCCTTCTTGATCTTTGCTTCCTTGCAGGAACAACTGGAGTGTGCTCCCTCTTGATCTTTGCTTCCTTGCAAGAACAACTGGAGTGTGCTCCCTCTTGTTCTTTGCTTCCTGGATTACCTGTCCTTGAACTTATATCCATCACTATGCATGCTTATTAGTATCATCATTGTGTTATCCTCGAGGTCTCATACATAATAACACATTCATTAGTATAATCTTAATACTATCAAAACACAATAATCTTAAACATGTATAGTCATGATCATTTTAAATACAGATAATAAACATTAGTATTCAAGGTTTCAGGGAAGTCTTCTTTTACTCATGCATATTCTTATTTGATCATAGGACTCTTCTGGTTAGTTAAATCATCAATCAAGATAAGAGACATAAAATGCATAAACCCTTGATTACTTACATTTCTAACTTTATGAATAAACATAACCAATCATACCAAGTATACTTATATAAGGGATCCTAACACAAGGTAGGATTCTAACTTGATATAGGAAAAACATACCTGGATTGGTATGTTAGATAGTTATGTCTAACATACCCACATGATGTCTTCTTGTTCTCTTCAATGACTTGTGCTAGTAACCTGCATATGTCATAGGTTAACCATTATAGAACCAAGTTATACATACCTCGCAAATAGATCTTCTAAGTGATTCTTGACAATGGATGAATCTTTGTCCTCATGTCAACTTGATCATATGTTCTTGAACTAGAACATGATTTGTCTTTCTTGGTGTACCTTTCATGTTAGCAGACAACATAAACCTCGTACAACACCATAATGCATTAGTACAATCATAAGTGTCAAAACCCTAATCAATGAATATCTTCTATCATGCAATCATAATTTTATTAAGGTGATACAACAAGTTTAAATTTAATCAAGATTGTACTAAACGTAATAACATGAAGACAAACATACCATAAACTTAATCATGAACAAATCTTGAAACATTCCTGGATGAGTCATACCTGTCGAGATTGCTTGTAATCTTCTTATGTAAGGCCTTAGCCTCATCTCCCTCTGAAACAGGAACTTCTTCACTTATGCATGTGACCAACCCAATCCACTTGATTTGTAGGAACTGGATCTGGAGCTGGATTAGGGTTTGTCAGAGAAACCCTAAAAATTCAAACTTTCAAAAGGATAGAAATATGTGCCTTGATGAGCTGATCAAGCTGGTATACTCATAATTTGAAAACTGCAAAGTTTCACCCCTCAAATTTTCCTTTGAAACTTATGGATTCACTAAACATGACCCCGAACTAGGGTTTGATAAACCCCACCCTTTTGACCAATCAAAAGGTTTGATCCAAATCTCTAAGCTTCTATTTTTCTGAGGAGCTTCCAGCCGTGGTCACAAATTTCATAAATTTCCATTTTTGCAGAAGCCCTAATTTTCCACTTTTCCGATCAAAGTCCTGAACTAGGGTCTGATCAAGCCCGACCTTCTGCCCAACCAAAAATTCTGATCTTGGTCTCTAAATTTTTATTTTTATGAGTATCATTCATCTGTAGTCTCCAATTACAAAAATTCCAACTTTCTCCGAAACCCTAAATTCCGGAAGCCATGAATGAAGGTGCTAAAAAATAATTATGTTTTGACAGAAATATGTACCTGATTGTTTTTGGTTTAACTTTGAAATTTTCAATACACAGGGTCTGAAAAAATTTCATGTGATAGCCCGGCCTGTCATCTTTCTAACCCCACAGGTCTGACCTCAAATGGATTCTCTAAGAGAGATTTATGCCAAGTGTCGCAACGTCACCTGTTTATGGGATAAAACAAGAGAGTGAATTTGTACGATGTGCCACGTGTCACTGGTTCAGTTTCGGCCTCTGAAAAAGTTACCTAAGAAATTACAGTCCGTGAAATACCTGTCACATTTTATGAAATTTCATTTGGAGCTTCCTAGCCCAAGTTATAATCTTTTTTCCAAGGCCACCTGTTTATGACTGAGATCTGGAAGAGGCAGAAGCCCTATATTGTACAAATCATAAATCAAAAAGTACAATGAATTAGAGGTTTTCCTTTGGACACAAGGTACATGGGGATCTTAGATTTTCCCTGTACGATTTTCAGACCCTGAAACCTCGCCGAAATTTATTTATAGTGAAAGTGCTACGATGACTTGTTTTTGCTATATCAAGCCCTAGTTTTGCGATTGCAACAAGTGTCATACATGCCATACCATGCCTTCTTTCAGGATAGCTCTGATACTATGTTAGTTTTTCAGAATTTACTTCAATCTGATCTAGGATATTAACTGAGAGAACATGTACATCATATCTACAACATATCAATCATGGACACAATAATGCAAGCACACAAGAGACACAGAGTTTACTTGGGGAAAACCATAAAGGTGAAAAACCCCAATAACTTCCTCAGAGATAGATAGAGCAGTGATACAACCCAAGCATAAGAGATAGAAATCTCCTAGTAGTAGATTCTCCTCCTCCACAAGTGCGCCACTCTCCCGAGAGTGTGAGAGAGAATAGAATGATGAAATAGAGTGCCTCCCGCACTCTATTTATACTTGACTTGACTTGCCTAATAACCTTTATTAATTCGGCCTTAATTTAACCACATAACATAATGCTGACTGGGTTGACACCCAATAGGGTGGTCTAATAACCCTTTGACCCACATGGCCGACCCCCAATAGGCTGGTCTAATAACCCTTCGACCCACATGAATTATACAGAACCGACCCCAACAAGGTGGTCTAATAACCCATCAAGTATAAGTTACGACACTTACAATATAAATGACGACACTTCCGTATAGAGGAATAATACCATCTCTATAGGAGTACAATATACATATATGAAATACATGGGTGAAATACATTCCGAAGTTACATATACATCAACAGTGACATATATAATAATAATACCAAATTAAAAAAAAAACACTTAAACAAAACTTAAAAAACAAAAATAAAAAAACCTGATAAACATATAAAGATAAAAATAAAAAATGCATAAGTGTGATCCTGGGAATCACCCCTTTCCTCCCACACCCCTTTTCTCTACCTAATTTGACGCCCCTTCTCATTCCCCCCTACTCCCCAACTCCTTATACCTTCCCTCCTCCCTTGTGACACCTTCCATATCCACCACCCACACCCACGAGTGATGAGTTTACAAACCCATCGTTCTTAGGGGAGGTTTGATGAATCTACATTGGGTTGTAATTGAGGGTGTAGTCCCTCCCACACCTCTCCTCCCCCACATTACCCTTCTTAGCCATTGGCCCCACGTAGGAGTGACAAGCTATGTGTCTCCCTTTTGGATCCCTCCATAGTTGTCTCCCTTTTCCCAATAGCTATGGGGTTTTGTGCAGGGGTGATGACTATGGAGGGGACTGCGAGGGAGGGGGTTGTCCTTCTTGTTTCCATACTTTCCTGTGATCCCGCCATAGTTGTTGGAAATTATAGGAGCGATGGGATGCAATTATGGAGGGGAGTAACCCTACCACCACTCTCCTACCCCATGGCATGCCTGCAACCCACTCCCTAGTCATTGGCACCCACCTAGGAGCAGTGGTTTGTAGGGGTTATCCCTCCGTCATGACCTCTTCATAGTCGCTAGCCCCTGCCAAGGAGTGAAAAAATGTAACCCATTACTCCTAGGTGGGGCTCAACAACTATTTAGGGGGTCATGGGGGATGGGGTAGTGGGTGGGGCAGGCAAGGAGGAATTATTATCCTCAACCTTTTTATTATTTATTATTTATTATTTTTAAAATTTTATCAACTTTTGAAATGTTATTAAAGTTTTTGTTTATTTATTTTTCTAAAATTTGTGAAGTATTCGCTTGATGTTTGTTTTTTAAATGTGTTATTGTTTTTATAATTATGTTTTTAAATATATATATATATATATATATATTATTTTAATTATTTTACATCTTTTCTATTTATTTAAAAAAATAAACTTATCTATTTTTTAAAAATATTTTAGATTGATTTTTATTTTATGTTATTTACTTTTTATGATTGTTCTTGTAACAATGCCGATTTTTAAGCTAGGGCCTTAATTTTAAAGTTGAAACAATTGGAGGGAATCCTCCTCCATTATCCTTCAAATTTTTAACCAAGAAACTACATCTCTTATCCATTATCTTTTTCAACTTGATTGACTTTTACAATCCTCTCATAAAGCCTCATTATTGCATCCCTCAACCCATAAGAAACTCCAATATCTCCTAACCTTTTCTAGAATTTGAGGAATCATGTCAAAAACTTTTGGGAAGTGTTATTAACATGTTAGTGTGTTAATCTCTCACAAATATATTTTATGTTCTATTAAAATAAGGTGCAATTTATTTGTTTCCAGAACAATTGTTGAAAAAAGAAAAGACAAGGTTGACAAATGGAGTTGTGCAACCAATAAATTTCTTTATGTCACGTGAATACATTTAAGTGCAGAAACTGTTTGTTAATAACTATGATTCCATTTTCATTTGGAACTTTAGTACTTTCTAAATAAATTGGAATTTACTTGTTGAATTGACATGGATCCTTAAGTGCTTTGGCAATTTGGGATTTGTTCATCATATTCTAGTTTGAGAAAAAAAACATAAGAGTTAATGAACCAATAGGTTTCAATACATTTTAGTGTAGAAATTGTTGTTCATGACAAAATTTTACGAGGTCACTTTTCATTCAAAATGTTTAATTTTTTAATATTCTACCAAATCAAGATTTCAATGTACATATCCACCTCAATAGAGAATAATATATACATGAAACAAGGTGGCTGATAAGCAAGGCATAAGAATGGTTGCAAAGAAGATTTTGGTGATTATAAAGCAGAGAGAACACCATAAATGGTCAACTGTAGGGTTTGAACCCACAACCTTCATATTTGTGATGTATCCAAACCGGAATCCGGGCACAACAAATAAAACTCATCCAAAGTAGATAAGATCTGATACCACTGTGATGTACCAAACTATGGATTCGACACACTAACTCAAAACTTGGGGAATACAAGGGCTACACTAGCTAAAGAATCCTTTGCATAACGTACTGGGACTATTTATGTTTCGAAATCTTATACTACTGAATTCTACTCCAAGGATACTTGGGCACACCAGCATATGCAAACTAGATCCTTTAAACCAAGGATTTCAAGGGAACTAGGCTCATTAGCTCAATGAGACATGCAAGACACAAAGATTTGACTTCCGGGAAGGTAGGAGGCTGTGGAATTCAGGGGAGGATTATGGAACATGTATCTGGTCTCTGTTATGACATGGTATGCTGTAGGAATGTCTACAGAAAACTGCAGAGGTGTATTGGGACAATTGGGCCTTTGGAAGTGAGATTTCCCAATTTGGGACTACGCAGTTTCCTTGTTTTCAACTTGACTCAAACACTAGTAAAGGATCCCAAATATTCAATATAAATGTGGGGTCTTGAAAAATTTTCTGTCTACTTTCTGAATATGGCTTCAAAATTTGAAATAGATGAACATAAGACACTTTTTTTTTTCGAATTACAAAAACTGGTCAAAATTTGGTACACATTGAGCATAGGTAAATACAAGTTTGCACAAGAGATAAAAAATTGCAGAACCATATCCGAAGCTTTATTATGGAGATTTTTCAAAGAGTCAAATAATATCATAGATGGATTTGTATATCCCAGGTGGCCCAATGGATCTTCTACAACATAGGATGCTTCACAATACTACCAAAAGACATAGAAATGCAATGACATAAAAATTGTGGAATATGATTTTCCAACACCACTACACATATGATAGTTACTACTATAAAATGTCTACATAAAATCTCTATGAATGAATCTGGGTGGTCCACTCCTCAATCAAAGTACATAGGGGCACATCTCCCTACTGTTTGCAAGGGGCACATCTCCCAAGCACCGAAATTTTCTCAAGCAAACTCTCAATACAATATAATACAAATATTGACCAAAATCATGAAGTACACTTGCTTCTATTTATATATATTCATAGAAATCACAAAACCTCTTGCAAATACCATGGGACCCAAAAGACAATGCACAAAAACTATGGGGAGTAACATAACCCTTGATTTCTTCCACATTGGCCACATTCAATGTTTCATTTGGCCACTTCCTCATGCAATTCGCCCTCCAAAACTTCTTGGACCATTTCCTAACCAACATTGACCATTTCCACAAACCAAGGCACCCTCCTAACCACTTTTGACCACTTCTCTCCCTTCAAATTTGAATCTAGTCCAACCTTCATTATTGATCTCCACTAGCTTCCCCTATTTTAAGGAAACGCTTGCATTAGTTGCTTGGCATCATTAATTTCCCACTTGAGCATCCCTTTGAATAGATTAACATTTAATACACCTCCCTTATTCATCATTTGGCCCAATCCACCAAGTGGTGGTCATAAATGCTCTAGAAGTGGTGTAATTTGCTTAATACCACATTTCCCCTTTTTAAGGAACCCAACCGATTTGCTAGTTGGAAATATTTAATATTTTACTACTTTTTCAAATTTTCCAACCAATCTTATCCACATCTAACCAATGCGCCCATTTGACACAAATTACTCATTAAATGCCCAATTACTTTCATAATTACCTCTTTGACTTAATTAAGTGGGCAATATTCTTCACTGAATTAATTCCCGCATTGGCTATTTTTGCTTACAAACTCAAATTAGGGGCTCTCATGTGGCCAAATTATCCCATAATAATTATTATTGATAACCTTAGGATAGTCTTCCTTAGGAAATTTAATTATTTTAGCCACCATATTAATTTTTCCTAGGTGACCATGGCTAGTTTTCCTTAGGCCAAATTTGGGGACATGACAGTCCTCCTCTCCTAGATTTGTTTGTCCTCAAGCAATGCAGAAACCATAGGGAAAATAAATCACATCATCAATGCCTCTATCCTTAGTGATGAAACAAATCACCACCGTGTGAACCACACATAATTCTGCCATGGGTCATACATCATACATCAACATTGGAAGTGTCACATGATCCAAAGAATGTGCCTGCAAACCACTGACATGGAGACTCTCCATCATACACCAACAAGGAAAAAAAATCACCCATAATCCTCAAATAAGGATTATCATGAACATGGGGAATGTGCCAATGTTGCATCTCTAAAATATCCCCACTACACATTAAGAATCATCCTCTCCAAGCATATCTCCATCTGCACCACCATCTGACCATGCACTCAGTGTGGAGACTAAGTACAAATACTAGGATCCCAAATGATCCTAAAAAATACAAGGTATAGAATATATCCTCCTATGAAATATGGAAGACTTGCATAAGGAGTCTCATGGAAGCATTGTGAATACCCTGCAAAAATGTCATAAGTCCTTACATGAAATTATTTTCCATGTAGGAAAACACCACCAAATGTTGCAGATATGAACTCATGAAAAGAGGATTGCTTCATTAAGCCAATGACCCCGACAATGATCCAAGTGAGATGAATATAATGCATGAAGACACCAGGGTCCCACTGCTGGTGCACTCTCCTAGTGCACAATGTCATCATAAGCAAATCAATCAAGTATGGGATGCCATGATCCTAATTATTGTGCACTCTATCAATGAGAAGTCTAGAGGCAGTGATGTATATTTACTGATTGGTGATGAGGTTTGGGTCAATCAAGTAGTGGAGTTTAAAGGGAATATTGTGGTGGGTAAGTTCAATGGAAGGAGGAACTCCATGGTGTCTTTGAGCAACTAGTGCAAAAGGAGTGATTGCCATTATTGGACTATGGTTTTGTGATTCATTTTTTAGTTTTTGTGTGGATGGATTTTATTTTTTGATACAAGGAGGATGCTTAAAATATTTTATAGGGCTATTGGTTTTGGGAGTGAAGTCTCTTGGAATTGAAACCCTGAAATCCTCTTCTTAATTCTTGAGAGGGGTTGGAGACTAGCTTCCTTGTGTGGATCAAACTTCCTAATTTTCCTTTGGATTTATAGTTGGAAATATGTTTACAATCCATTAGAGGAGCTGTAGGAAAATTCATTGTGGCTGATGAAATTGAAAAATAAAGCACTACCCACTCAGTGGTGAATATCTTGGTTGAAGTAAACATGTAGCAAGGTATTTTTGAGAACCTAAATTTGGCATTAGGGACTGGTCTTATTTACAAGTTATAGACTATGAAAATATCTCGTTTCATTGTGCTCGGTGTCACAGAGTAGGGAATGTAGTGAGTGACCATGAACTCATTTTTTAGAGACATTTTGGATTGGGGAAAGAGTCTATCTCTAGGGAGGTAAGCAAAATAACAAGTCATAACCATCAACAAGACATGTCCCCAATCGAGCCTTTGGTGGTAGGTGAAATTTTGACAAGGGAAAACCATGGTTTACAACTAGATGGAGGGGTTGAGAAGAATAAGGAAGTAATTATCATAGACTTTCCCATACCTCTCATTTTAGACACCTAGGTTCAAGCATTGGAACTGCGAGGACAATTTTTTCAGTAAACTAAATCTGTTAGCATCTTAATGTGATATATCAGAGTTCATATGGTCCAAACCTTCGATATATACAAAATATTTGGGTAATATTTTTATGTCGTCCCTTCCTAGTCCCGGTGAAAATTTGGATCGAAGAGAATCTTTTGTTGCAGATCTCAATCATGAATCGAGGACAAAACATGGGGATCCAATGGAGGGGACTTTTGTCAATGATTCTTTCACCATGGGTCTGTCATGTGAGTTGGATCCCTTCCCATTGTAGTTTATGATTCAAACTGAGGTATCCGCATTTGATACCCTCTCATCCTTTAGTGGGAGGAATCCATATATGTTGAGGTCAATGTCATTCTCGCAATGATCTAGAGTGATTGGGGGGGATGGGTCTCGATGTCATTAAGGAGTATGGGGATGTGAATGTAGGCCAAAAGTCTACATTTAAACATGTGCAAGAAAATTCCATGCAATATATTAATCAATGTAGGAAACATGTCAATTCTAGCGTCCTTGGAGCAGGCATTGCCCCCAAGGTAGTTTCTCATGAAGATTATGTCAACAAACTTGTGATGCCTAGGAGGGAATTCCAAGATATTATCCTTGAAATGTATGGTATATTTAGAACTTCTGGATATGGTGCTGATTCAGGATATAATGGGCTTGAGTGAGGCTCTTGACCCAGATCTAAATATTTTTTTCAGGAATGAGAATTTCATGGGTTGGATTCTTTAGGGTTTTCTAGGTGGGTTTTCATTGGATTAACCTCCAATTTTAAGTTAATTAATGCATTTTTTGTGATATTAGGGATTTTTACTAAGGTACATATAAAGCGACTAAATCTTTCAATGTTCATCCTCAACTTGTATGGTCCCTACGACAGTAAGGAAGATTTATGGAATAATATTTGCTCTTTGAATTGCTTGTGGATGGATAATCTTAGTATAGTAGGTGAACTTAATTTGACTATTAGTAGAGAGGAGATACAAGTACCATCTATTGGATAGGGTAGGATTGCTAATTGTTTTTGAACAAATTTAAAATGGTAGGGTGGGTGGACATTGAGATGATTCAACTCTTCCCTACCAAGAAAAAAATCATGCTGGCCAAAATGGGGTTGCTAAAAGACTTGTTTGGTTCCTTTCTTACGATGTTGTTGTCTTTTGTGTAGAACATTATCAATCTTAGGTGGGGAAACTCTATTGCTCAAACCATTACCCTATCTTCCTAGATTTGCGGAAAATATCCTAAAATTTGAGGGCTCCATTCAAATACAATCCACACTGGAAAGAGGAGGAAGAGTTTCATGGTTTGGTAAAAGAATTAGAGTCTGGTTGAGACCCAGTTGGAGACTTCGACTTGTGTTCAGTTCGTGGGTGTCGAGGTGACTCTTAAAGGAAAAGGTTTCCCATTGGTCCAGGGAACATCATAGAAACAAAGGTTCGCTTCTTAATAAAATTGAACAGGATCTGGAGGATATTTTCTCTCAACAAGAAATGGGCCTTCTCCCACCCGAATCATTGGAAAGGTCACGTACATTGGAGAAAAAGTAAGAAAAAATATCTTCTAGTCAATTAATTGGAATGGAGGTTAAACGTTCAGGCTATTTGGATTGAAGTGGGTGATAAAAACATTAAATTTTTCCAAAGTTTTTCAAACCATATACTAAACTGAAATACTATTTGGGGGATATGTGACATATGTGGCATCAATATATGAGGATTTATTGAGCTAGAAAGTTTGGGAGTGAATAAATTCTAAGAAATATTTAAAGAACTAGACCATGTAAATATGAAGGAAATCCTTAAAATGGCGGGGACTCTTCTTGAAACTCATTGAAGAAGAGTGGAATTCCTCTCCTTTTAATCCAATCTCTTGAAAGGGGGTTCAGTACATTATTAGTTCCTTCAAAAATTCCAAAATCCCTATCCTAGATCAGATGGGTTTGTGAGACAATCTAAAGGTATTGATGAGTCTATTTTTTGAAGTCTTTGTAATGATTTTTGAGATGATTCAATAAGAGTCCCATTTTTGAACAATTGGGAGTCTGAACTCTTTTTTTCTCTTTCATGAATGTGCTTGGAATCTAAGATTGTACTTTCAATTTTTACCGAAATAGAATCTATGATTTTTTTCTTAGGAGAAAAAGTTTCCCATAGAGTGTAGCATCGATTTTTAGACAATCACACTCCTTGGCTAGCTTCACTCTCAATTGATAACAAGTAACATAGGATTTATAGTTTTCCATCCTAAAATTCTATAAAACGTTCAACACATATTACTGCAAAAGAGATCAATTACTAAGTACATCATCAAGCGGAAGAGATTTCCAAATAGAAGAGGCAAGGTGGGAAGCTAAGTTCTTCATGCAAAAATATCCATATTTAATCAAGTGTTGAGGACAATACTTGTTTGAAGGGGAGGGGCATGTTAACTCCCTATATTGTGACTCTTTTATAATATTAGTATTGTCTTTATTGGCCAGCTAGGACTTTAATTGTAATTGTATGGTTGACTACAATTGTAATTGTACCCTTTGACTCCTATATATATATACCACGGATACCTAGTTTTAGGATCATCTTATATTTTCTTGGCATATGAAACATAGTATAAGGAGGTTCCCCCCTCTAAGAGGTTTCGTATCCATATCTTTATTTCATTCTCAAGGAATTGGGTTACTCTTTCTTTCTACTTTTATGCTATTTGGGGAAATTGGTGCTTAATATATGGAGGAACCCAAATGAACCAGTAAGATACTGTTTTTACGGGAAAACCCAATGTAAGTAACGTAAGTGGTCTATAAATGGATCAATAGTAATGTAAAAATGTATTGTATGGTAGATGATAGATTACAATTGGTAGCCACCATTATATATGGTGTGGGAAGCCATGAATGAAGGGACACGTCCTTTAACCTAGTATTACATATCAATAGTTAATATTTAATGTATTATTATTGTTGTTACAATGCCTTCCCCTTAAGGGAAGCTTTGTTCTCAAAGCTGTATTAACAACAATATCTGATTTCCTTTGAATTGTTGTCTCGGGATCCTTTCCTTTTTGTATTTGCAACATTCGATGAAATGAGACGATATGAGTTACAGATTCCCAAGGAGAATTGTCGCATCGTATCTGCTGTGGTCCATCCCAGATCTATTTTTATCGGAGCTCTGAGATCATTTTGTGGGACGGGTCATTTCAATTGTTGCTTAGTATGTCGATATTTTTGCTTGTCAACATAATTCTTCCGTGAATGCTTGTTTTGACCCTGTCGTTGGTCAAAATGAGGATTATAATTAGGATGTTTGTAAGGCGTATGTGTTGTTTGTTTTTCTTTCTTTTGAACTGCGGCGAGGACTAACTTCACTTCCTCGATTTGATTTTTGGATGCATCTTCCAGGATTTGCGCTTCTTGGTTCTCCAGTAGATTGTTATGATTCTAAATATTTTCAATTCTTTCATCTTGCGAATTTTTGTCAATTTATAACTTGTTGATTTGATTCTCTAGTTCCTGATTATGATTCTTTAGACACTGGTTTTCTTCCTTCTTTTCCAGTGTTCTTCCTTCGAGGTCTTCACCGATGTGTTCCCTCTTGCTATTGTTTTTCAATTTTTTAATCTTTGTAATCAGTATTTTGTTATGATTTTGTAGTCGAAAAATCTCTTTGGTATTGCTTGATAACACCTTGTTGACTTTTGTCAGTTCCAAATTATGTGTTTTCTTACTGTCGTCATACTGCTGCTGGAGTTTTTCTTTTTGCTGTTGATGATGACGTAACTTTGTTTCTTGATTTTATAACTTTCTCTGGACATGCTCCAACTCACTATCTTTGTCCATGATGAGTTTGTTTAAAAGATTTATTTGTTCTTCTAACTCTTCATATCATCCATCGGTTGATTCTTCGTCTGTAGTTTGCGATAAGGGAACTATCACTAAGAAATCATGTAGCGTTATTTTCTTCTTCTCATGGAAGAAGGTGATGCACTTCTTTTTTGCATTGACGGAGAATGTTCCTAGTGTTTCCAACCAGTTATAACCCAACATTATGTCGATGAGATGGTCGTCTATAGCTGCGACAGTAAATTGAGCTGCAAAATGATAATCATCGATTTGTAATGGTACTTATATTTGATCTTCGTTTGACTCATTCTTCATTGATTATTGAACTTGTACTTGATTTGCGACATCAATGTTTATAAAATTTTCCTTATTGGATGGACAAATAGCGATGGCAATTGGACTTTTATCAAATATCCCATTAACTTTCAGCATGGCTATCGGCACTTTTGTCGGAACGTTGAGAAATCTTTTCTCTGCTTTAATAAAATCTACCTCTTCCATTTTGACCTTCTTCATTTTTTTTCTTTTCCCTTTTTGTATGAAATAATAATTGTATTTAATACAGTTATTAAATAATAATAATAATTATTTATAATAATAATATTATTATGATTGTTTTGGCTGGGAGGAAAAATAGGGGTTTTAAAAATTGATTTATAATAATAATTATTATATATAATAACAATATTATTATAAAAAATTGAATTGGATAAATTATAATAATAAATATTATTATTATAAATTTATATATCTAAGGTGGTGAAGAATAGAATTTTAATAAAACTAGAATGGTTTTATAAAACTAGAATGGTTTTATAAGACTATGTTCTTGTTTTTTTTTTTAAACTTTTCTTACTTTCCCTTCTTTTTTATTTTTTATTTTTTTCTACTTTCCTTTATTTTACTCCTTGCTTCATTTTACTTCTCTTTTACGTCTTCCTTTTTTGTTGTTTTTACTTTTTCTTTTCTTTATTTGTTTCTTTTCTTTTTACTTCTTTACTTCTTTGTTTCTTTTCTTCTCCTTCTTCTTCTCTTTTTTTTTACTGTTTTCAAAAATAAAAAAATAAAAAATCTCAATTACTTAGGGAAACCCTAGTTTTTAATGGAAAAATTCCAAGATTCAGAGAATCTCTGAGATGATGGCTAATAGCGGATCGGCAACGAAAGCTCTGATACCACTGAAGCAGTAAAATACTATTTTTACAGGAAAAGCCAATGTAAGTAACGTAAGTGGTCCATAAATGGATCAATAGTAATGTAAAAATGTATTGTGTGGTAGATGATAGATTACAATTGGTAGCCGCCATTATATATGGTGTGTGCAGCCATGAATGAAGGGACACGTCCCTTAACCTAGTATTACATATCAATAGTTAATATTTAATGTATTATTATTGTTGTTACACCAAACTCATGTGATGAAGGTGTCAATAGACAATTATCATTTATAATTTTTATTTGTTGTTTATTATAAATATATTATGAATATCTATCTCCCCCCCTCCCTCGGCAATTTTATTGCAAACAGTTGCGTTATTTGCATTTATATCTAACTTGATGTGGAATTAAAGTCTTGGTATTTAATTAGAATCAATACATAAGTAGATTTATATGTTTCGTGTGACCAATAGGATTTGAGTAAGGTTGGTTGTTCCAGTTTGTGTGCAAGTCATGAGAGAAAATATTCGAACATTGAAAATCATGCTTGGGTATACAAGCAAGGGATTTTTACAGGAAAAGCATAAAAATAAGGTCCTTATTTATCCTCTCTTCTTAGGTAGTTATATCTAATAGCTCATTTATTCTAGAATTTTTTCTTTAATATTCTCCCTTCTTTGTCAATGGTCCACCCTAAACCATTAGGGATGATTTCCTCTAATAGAATGGGTGGCTCCAGTAATCCTATCCTTGGAAAGAGAATTCAATGATGAATCTATTGGTATCAAGTTATCCGGATAATGAGGAATATTTGAAGGGTTTTGACCTCTTGGAAAACATGCAAATATGGTAGAACCATAAACCATCAAGTAAGGTTTTAAAAATTCTCAATTCAGAGTTTAAAAATCCTCAATTAATATTTTTTACAAATCTCAACTGAGAGGTTTAAAACTATTTCTTAGTGTTTTTTTGCAAGTTGCAAACCATCATTTCATTTTTTACTAAACCCCTGATTGAGTGCATTTTTGACCCAACCTTGAATCGAGGTTTTGTTCTATGATTAATCAAGGGGTTGTGCAACTCAATCCATTTTCCAAAAATGTGACTTATATCCATAGCTTGTCCCCCAATGTAATATCTTGATTTTGACCCTATTCCATTAAAATTGTAAATGATGTAAAAATCGTTATTAAATCATGGTGAGTAGCTCAAGGCCAAGGCCCCACCATCGATTTAGCATTTTATGTATTGGAAATTAAAAATCGATGCATATGGTTCTCGTGCTAGCCATGCACAATAGAAATTAAGACATCATGTAAATATGAATTTTAATGAAGTACCCACAACTAGATATGCAATGCAACAAGAGATAGGGGCATGATTTTACAAGGAATAGGGAGGAAAAATATTCAAACTCTTGAGCGAATGGTGTTAAGCCAAATGTCAATGAATGAACCCATAAACCCTCAACTACCCATTTTGACTTATGCACCCAATCATTTAATTCTTCCAAGAGTTGGTTGAGGTAGTTAATGCCTTGGGAATGGGGGGGTATGGCAGCCAATTTCGTGTATGGGCAAGCCATCAATATGGGAAATCGTATTTTTTCTTCTTGGGAAAGAAAACACCGACGTAATTGTGCCCAATCCATTATTCACGCATGGTCTTTGCTCCCTCATGTAGTCTGAGCTAGCTGGGGCTTTATCCTTCACGTTTTACATCATTTTCCATCGCTGGGAATTCGTTTTTGTGTTGTAGATTGGTTGGGAGGAGGAGAGTGACGATTTGGGGGTTTATAGAGGTCGTCTTTGCCCCTGGAATGCCCATAAATGTTTTCTGAAATCAAATTTTCTCTCCTAGGGTTGATTTCCCCATCTAACATTTCATTTTTTTGGTTGCCCATGATTTTTGAAACTCATGGAAACCCCATCTTTGGCATCCCAATGTCAAAACGTTTTTCTTCATGCCCAACACTTGTGTTTTGCTGTTGTGTGCACCCCTGTTTTGGTTTGAACTTGTGAGTAAGAAATTAGGAGTGGAAGAGAACCATAATTGGCTTGATAAAACTAGTGAAAATAGTAACCTCACAGAAAGATCAAAAGGGATGGCTACTCTTCTATGCACACCTTGAAGAGTACTAGAATGGAAGGTATGGCCTGAGGGACTGTGTAGCAATGAAGGGAATACTTCCTTGTGATGGGTGTGTAGGTATTGTGGGTACCAAGCTAGATAGATCTTGTAGAGGTATCCATAGCTCTGCAGTGGAGCTCACTAGCTTAGCAATTCATTCCCTTCCATTGCCTTAACAACCTGATAAACCCAACTGTGGATTAGCTTGGATGATTTTGGTGTATATTTGGCCACGTGTGAGTCTGTTGTTCCCTTTTTCCTTGTAGAAATCATGCCCAGCTTGGGGGCGGCAGTTGTATTGAGATATTGAGGAGCACAACTGGCCTATGGTTGGGTGGAACATTGTAGTTGCATAGCCAATTTCTCGGGATTACTTTGTTTCAAGATAAGTACTCTCTTGTATTAATTATTTAATGTCTTTATTTGATGACTATCATGAAAATGTTGAATGCATGCTAGATATTCAGTTGAATTTACTTCCTTTGTGTTTCTTACAATTATACATCTGCATGTCTATTTATTTTCAATGAATTTTGTTAATGATAATTGGGCTAGATGCCTAGTTCTAGCTTCATGTTCTCTCCATCTCACTAGATCGGTGAGATGTGACGTGACGCCCAAATTTGGTGAAACAATCATGAGAGGTGATAAAAATGGAAGTCCAATAATTTTGAAATGTTGGATAGCTTTTTTTTAATAGAAACAGGGGAAAGATATATATAGATAAAGGCTGTGCACAACCATTCATTACAAAAACATAAGCCAGTACTCTGCATCTGATATTGGAAAATTGCAAAGATTAATAGAGTTTTTATCATTGATTTCTTTGCTTCCTGACTTCCTATAGATTCTGTTCATACTGTTGGGATAAACCCTTACAAATTGTTTACATAATATTAGACAAAAAAACATTCAGAGTAAGAGCAACTAAGAGAACCTGTAGAATGGAGGATATTCCAAAAAGGGTGAAGAGAGTGTCATTAACTGAAGTTCTGCTGTTGAACTGAGGCCGCATCCATCATCTCCTGGTTTACAGTTGGGGCTTCCTGCACAATGCTGCAATGAGTTTTGCAGGCAAAAATTGAGGTATCTGCTTTGATACTATCCACTTTTTCCATCGGCTCAATGATATTTCGGTCCATGTCTTCCATGTGTGACTCTAGGCAAGAGAGCCGGGAGTGAATGTACCTGTCTTCCATGGCCAATTCCTCAATTTGGTTCACAGTGGTGCAAACAGATGAATACGTCTTGGACAGGTAGGTTTTAATTTCCGAACAAAGCTGGCTTAACGTGGCTATGGCATGTTTGACCCCTTCCATGCTGCGAGCAGATGAGGGAGAACCGACTTCAAACAGCACGAGAGCAGGTTCCTGGGCGGTGATGCAGAGTTGTTGCAGAGCCGGAGCAAGGGCAGGGTGGGTAAGACTCTCCATCCTGTGAGCTATGAAGCCAACGGACGCTTGGAGCCTTAAATGCTCAAGCGTGAGACCTAAACGAGCCATGTGGAGGGCGCGTGGGTGGAAGCGTGGTAGCCAATCCAAGGCATGCCGAGAGCGAATTCTCAAATGGTGGAGAGGGCCACCTTTTAAATAGTTTCTCCAAGTTTGAAAACCCATAAGCAAATGGTTCATTAGGGTATAAAACTATGTTTTAAAACATTGTTAAGAGAGGCTTGCCCCTTTTTCATTGTAACACCAACATTTTCCAATTTGTCCACGATAGGATTGAGGTCTCTTAGCACATGGAAAAAGAGAGTATCAATTGGGAGTTCGAGACTCTTAATTCTTTTCTGAAATCTCTGACTTTTAGCACTTTTGTGGGAATTACCATTGCGCATAGCTTGGATTACATGCCTGGAATCCCCGAATACCTGCAAATGTTCCATGTTGAAGGTGACAGCAATTTCAAGAGAGTGATACAGGGCCAACCATTCAGCTTGATTATTGGTGCTGATACCCAGTCCCCAAGAGAAGTCTGCAACTTTATTTCCTCTGGGATAAAAAATTATCCCCCCCGCACCTGCCACCCCCGGAAATGTTGAATAGCTTGCGGAAAGTTGCAAAGTTTTAAAAATTGACTAATGAATATTGCGGATCTAAAGTAAAAAAAATTGTGGATTTGATGTAGAAAGTTATTCATTTGGATTGCATTGGTTACTAGTGCGTTTCATCTATGTCAATACGACACCAAAGAATAAAAAAAAATACATTGCATTTCTCATGACTATGTGCATTGGTGTGTCCAATAAATTGAAATGAATTGAGAAAAATACTAAGTGCATTTTATTGCATGAATTGGTGCACTAGTTGATATCTAGGAAAGCCACTGGCTTGATTGCATTTATGCAATTTTACAAGGCTACTAATTTAGACAAGATCATTGGTTATGCATGTAGCATTATGTCTTGGCCCATTGAATATGATATCCAAATCCAATACAAAAGGTATCCAAACACTCCATCATATGGAACCATCATGGTTTCTCCTTGAGATTTGGTAGGAAGGAATCATATAATAAATGTAATGTCCCCAATTTAGTCAATTTTCGAAACATGGACTAGTGAAGCCCCAAATTGTCCCAAATGATCCCAAATATTTTTGAATGTTGTATGAAGTGGATTGAGGTGTATTTGGACACACTAAAACAGATATTATATGCTTGGACACTTTCTAAATACTTCACAAACTTGCATTTACAATTAGAGAATGAAAGACATAATTACTAGAAAAATCGATGTTGAAATCTGCAAGGGTAGATGGCTCCAAAAGACTCCTAAGGATTTCAAATTGGGACTGAGAGTGTTTGAAATGTATTGAAACATATAAAAGGAATCTTATATATGCTTGGACACTCTCAAAATACTTATGCAACATTCATTTAAGTTCAGGAGAAAATAGGGAAAATTACTAGTAATTTCGAGGTTCAAACCCTCAAGGGTAGATGACATAAATGGCTTCCCAAATGCAGTACGAACCTCACAAATTTCATAATAGAGAGATGGAATAGTTATAGGACTTCAATGGTCACCCAAATGCATTGTTAATCAGTTCCTAAAGGCTGCTTCAAATACCATAAATCATAGGTTTGTAGACATGTCTTCACATACGGGGAAAAGCTAGGAAACTCCACCACTTGTTATGAATTTCGAGATTTATGTTCCAAAGAATTATAAATTGTGTATGTAAATTATTCAGGACATCAATGGCTATCCATACATCAACAACATCACATATATTGATTGATACAAATCGAAATAAAGCAACTCCATGCTCTCACAACAAGATATAGGGAAAATGGTACCATTTATTCATTGTTTGGTATTTTTACATAGTTTCACTTGGTATTTCGACCTGAGGAAATTCTGAGCATCAAATAGAGAGTAAATATACCATATAAAAAATAAATGGTGTATATTGGACTCTTCCAAAGATATCAACATCTCACCATGTGTGCCCTTCCTCTAAGAGCCAAAATATGAAGAGAAATGTGAGAGAGAGATGGGAACAAGTTGAAGAAGAGAAAATCACGAGCCGACCTGTAGCTTGGTGTAAGTCAGGTCGGTTGGAACCTCTTGCTTAACAATAACACACAACCACACACAGGGTTCTCACAATGACTAGATGTGAACTGAATGCCAGGAGCTGGCTTCTATTACTTGAATCAATTACAATGTTACAAATGGTAAATGCAAAGTAAACAAACAAGTCGGCCTGATCCGATTACAATATACAGAAGTAAAACTCTGTCTTTAGTGTGTTTCTCAACTATGTGTGATCCTCCAATCCTCTAGTGAGGGACATTTCAATCCCTTCCTCTGTTCCTTCACAATACTGTTCTACTCTCCTCTACTGCTATTCCCAAGGTCCACTATGAATTGATTCCTCGAGACATCCTTCCTCTATCCACCAAATTCTCCTCGATCCTGCAGACCTGCAGTTGTCAGCGCCCCTAGCCATGCTGCACAACCTCCACCTATGGTGACACCTGGTCTGGTTCCAACCACCTTCTTAACTACCTTTAAATTCCTCAACAATCATGAACGGTTGTTAAGTATGTCGCCTTGACTTCTGCACTTCCTGACTCTGCTACAGTTGTTGGCCCCATCTCTTGTCTCAACCATGCTGCGCTCTTTCATCCCTTGACCTTACTTGTCGATTTTACTTTGTCTCTATGGATTCCATTCTGCCCTGTCCTCCACGCTTGGCCCTTGCCGCAATCTGTTAGTGTCGCTGTTTGACAACTTGTCGACCTACGACCTCTTTCACTGCATTCCTGTCGATGTCGACCTCATACCTTGTTGACTCTAAAAATTTCACTTCTGTCGATTGCAGTTCGATAGCTTCTGCTCGACTTCCTGGCTTCGACTGTCAGTTTACTTCGCACCAGTGGTCATCGACACTCCCCATGTTCAGCCTCCCTTTGTCAATCAACTTTGACTGTTCTTCCTAGGCCCCGATGCTCCTGCATTAGACTCCCCAGGTGAAAAAGAACCTGACTGCTCCGTTAGTCTCATGCATTCTTCTTCTTAAATCCATGTCACCTCCTTCAATTCATCACCCCTCCATCGGACTAAATATTCTTTCTTTCGCGAAATTCGCATGCATCCGACTTCACGTTCCTCCAATACTTTAGTGATTTCCTCCTTGCCATGTCGACCTGGAATTTGCACTGTCCAGTCGATATTCGACGCTTTTGCATTATTGTTTGTTGAACCTTCTTCATACTTGTACATATTTGAGACATTGAATGTAGGAGATATGTTCAATTCTTTCGGCAGCTCCAACACATAAGAATTGTTTGAAATATTCTTCAAGACATGGTCCATTACTCTTTAGCTTCATCTTGTTATACGTCCTATCGGGAACCTCTCTTACCTCAAGTGCGCATAGAATAAGTATCCCTCGTTGAACGACTGCAGCCTCTTCTTCCTGTCGTACCTCAACTTGTATGCCACATTGCTCCTTTCAATGCGCTTGCATACATAGTCATGTACTTCCTTCATATGCTTTGCAAATGATTCTGCATTTGCACTATTTTTTATCTCTGTCAGTATCTTGACCAAATCCACCACTCCATGTGGGATTCGACCTTGAACAATCTGGAATGGGCTCATACCTATTGAACGATTCACATAGTTGTTATATGCGAATTTTGCTTGCGCCAACACGTTCTCCCACTGCTTGGGTCTGTTAGATGTCAAACATCTCATAAGTTTTCCCAAACTTCTGTTACCACCTCAGTATGTCCATAAGTCTGCAGATGGTATGTCGAGCTAAACTGCAACTTCGTGTCCATTTTCTTCCACAGGGTTCTCCAGAAATGACCCATAAACTTGGTATCTTTTTGCGACGTTATACTCTTCGACAACCCATGCAATCTAACTACCTCCTTGAAGAATAGTACAACAATTCTTGCGACGTCACTTGTCTTCCGACACGGAATAAAGTGTGGCATCTTCGAAAATCTGTCGACTAAAACAAAGATTGAGTCATTACCTTGCTTCGTCTTCGGCAATCCTAGCACAAAATCCTTGCTCAGGTTCTCCCTTGGGGTGTTTGGAACTAGTAATGGTGCATACAACCCCGTATTCTCACTTCTTCGTTTTTCCAACTTGAAAACTCGACAATGTCGTACCCACTTTTCGACATCTGTTGTCATTCCCGGCCAATAATACTTTTCTTTAACCAACACCTTGGTATTGTCGATGCCAAAATGACCTGCTAATCCACCACTATGCAGTTCTTGGATTAGGTTCTCTCTTACGGATCCTCTGGGAATACACAACTGTCGTCCCCTGAATAAGTATCCATCTTGGATAAAATAATCCAAGTATGGAGTTCTGTCTACATTCCATGGTTCACGAGTTTTCTCCCATGCTTTCGCAAAATACTCGTCGGTCTCATACTCTGTCATCACCGACTCTATTCTCATTTCTTGAACTGTCGTCATGTTAGAAAATGCAACTCTTTGACTCAACACGTCGGAAACCTTATTCGACTTGCTCGAATTATGTCGCAACATGAAGGTATATCCTTGCAAGAATTCGACCCACTTCATGTGCCACTAGTTCAACTTTGACTAAGTATTCAAGTACCTCAGTGCTTGGTGATCTGTATACAACACAAACTCTTTGGGAAGCAAATAATGCTTCCACTTCTTCAATGCTTGCACGATAGCATAGAAATCCTGGCTGTAGATCGAATATTTCCGCTTCGCTTCATCCAAATTCTCACTGAAGAATGCAATTGGTCAGCCCTCCCGTTTCAACACTGCGCCAATTTCCATTCCACTAGCGTCGTAATCGACTTGGAATTTTTTTTCGAAATCTGAGAGCTCCAACACTGGGATCTCCGTCACCTTCTGCTTCAACTTGTCGAAGGCTTTCTGGGCAACTTCCTTCCACTTGAACTCCCCTTTCTTCATGCACTCTATCAACGGTGCACATATCTGACTGAATCCTTTGATGAACTTCCTGTAAAAACTGACAAATCCATGGAAAATACACACTCCTGTCATGCTTGTCGGTTCTGGCCACTCAAATATAGCCTTCACCTTTTCTGGGTCCATAACCAACCCTTTACCCGATATTACGAATCCCAAGTACACTAGTTCTTCCTTCATGAAGAAACATTTCTGTAGGTTCACCATCAACTTCTCTTCCTACAGCTTCCACAATACTTGTCGAATGTGCTCCAAGTGTTCAATCTTGGTTTGACTAAATATCAATATGTCGTTGAGGTACACTACGACGAACTTTCCCAAGAATGGTTTCAGTACTTCATTCATCAACCTCATGATCATACTGGGTGCATTACTCAATCCGAATGGCATGACTAACCACTCATACAGTCCTTCCTTCGTCTTGAAGGCTGTCTTCCATTCATCGCCCTCTCTGACCTTGATCTGGTGATAACCACTTTTTAGGTCGATTTTGGTGAAGTATCGCGCTCCACTAAAAAAATCCATTAAGTCATCCATCCCGGGAAATGGAAATCTATAGTTGATCATGATATTATTGATAGCTCTAGAGTCTGTACAAATCCTCCATTCTCCACCCTTTTTTGGCGCTAATACTACTGGTACCATGCACGGGCTCAGAATTTCCCTGATCAATCCTCTGTCCAACAACTCCTGGACTTGTCGATTGAGTTCCTGACCCTCTGTCGGAGTCATAATATGTGGTGCCTTGTTTGGAAAACTTGATCCTGGAATCAAGTCGATCTGATGGGATATGCTTCTCGTTGGTGGCAATACCCTCAGTGCCTTGTCAACTATTATGCTCTCAAACACGTCAAGCATCTCTTTGACTTCATCCATAAATCTCTCCATTGTCAACCTTTCAACACATGGTCCATTCAGAATGATGGTGAAACATCCCGACTGTTTCTCTTCCTCTGTAAGGAATTCCTTTGCTGAACACATCAACACTTGCTTCTCCCAATAGTTGCTTTCACCCTGATTGCAGTTGGCTTGGTCCTCCTGCTTCGGCTTCAACGTCCTCTGTGTGCCATTTTTCCACACTGTGATTGTGTTGGCTCGACCATCATAGATCATCTTCCGATAATATTTCCATGGTATCCCTAACAATAGATGACAAGCGTCCATTGGGATTACGTCACACAACACACTGTCTTCAAGCTTTCCAACCTTAAAGTTGATCATGCACTGTCTAGTTACCTTCACATGATGTCCTTTCTGTAACCAGGATATCTTGTATGGGTTTGGGTGTTCTCAATCCTGTATAACGTACTTCAAACCGTTCACATACCTCGTGACAACTTCTTCTCCTTCGTCGGTTTGACCGGATCTTATTGATAGTCTATATAACTCTTCTGTGTATTCCTTCACGGTCATCTCTTTCTGTCTAAAGTTTTGCAACTTCCTGAACAAAGAAATCACATAGTCACTAGGCAGGAACTTCCCCTTCAACTTGGAAACCATTCTGTCCCAAGAATTGATCTTTTCCTTGCCTTTCTTGACTCTTTCAGCCTGTACATTGTCCCACCACAAGGAGGCATGACCCTTCAACCTCAGACATGCATTATTTCTCCATTTCTCTGAACCAATCTATCAAGTCTTCTAGATGTAGAATTGCTAAGTAGGTACGAACATCCATCTTTTTCTGACCTCTCATCTCCGTAAGAAAATTGATGAGTTTATCTTCTAGTTCGTCTTTCACTGCTTCTCGAGATTCCACTTCCTCAACTTCCTTGTCGTTGTGTTCAAGTGCGTCGGGAATGCATCCATGTCTCTGGATTTCTTTGACCGCTGTGACCTCATTGGTCAAACTTCTCATTGTTCACATACACTTGTCGAACGTTTCACGATCAACGATAATCGTTGTGCCTCTTGCTCTTTGTCCTCAGACATTTACACCTCGTTGTGCCATTTAAACCACAGCTGAAATATTCACTCGTCAAATCGCAACCGAACTTAACAACTCATGCACTACCCTACCCAACCGTAGCTGGAGTCGTTCACGTACTCATAGGATCTTCTGGCTCTCCAGATTCAATTGCTCAACCAGATTCTGCTCCGAGCTCTGACACCAATTGGCGCAAGTACTGTTGGGCGGGGCCCAAGTTGGAATATATGCACAAGTGCTGAAAAGTGCGCATTGTGCAATGTGACAAGGTATGGGGGTAGTTTTGGGAATTGCGCGCGCATCGGCAATGACTAAGGCAGGATTGCGCAATACGCTGATGCCCAGAACCCACGCAGGAGCTATTTTTGGTAAGAAATATAAGTAAAGGTCAGACGAGGACATGACCTATTTTGAGTAAGGAACAGGTTGAAGAAGAAGAAATCGACCTGTCAAGAAGAGTGGCGGCAAGTAGTTGAGAAGCTAGGCCACTACGTCGATAGTGACAGGTAGGCTAAAGATGCAAAAAGGGATAGGCCACGATGCAGTTGTAACCATTTTGATAACTGCAGCTGTTAGAAGAGCGTGTGAGCCACGAGTGGCCCAGCTGGAAGGCTTGGAGCAGGCGGAGCAAGCTGTCGACGACGATAGTCAGGATGGTAGTTAGCCATGCCAAGTTTTGTAAACCTAAGAGTTTTTTCCTATGAATTGGAAAGACGTGACCTACGGGCATGATCTATAAATAAGGAATGATTTTGTAAGGGAAGGGTTGGTCATTGTTGAACATTGTTAGAATCTTTAATCTTGAAAGCTATTGTAAAGGCTCTGCAGCTATGTGCGCAGAGACCTATCTGAGAGAAAAGAGAGTCTGCAGCTGAGTGCGTAGACTAAGAATTGTTGTACCCTTCCCAAAATACCAATATAACAACAGTTCTTGTGGACGTAGCCTCCATCCGGGGGGTGAATTACGTTAAATCCTGTGTAGTGTGATTGTTTTGTGTTTTTCTACTGTTCATTTGCTTATTATGGATTCTTAATGCCACAATTATCTGTTATGTGTTTGCTTTTATATGTATTCGCCACAAGAATGATGGGAATAATACGTTAAGTAATACATGGGTGGACGAATGTTAAGTATTCAGCACTTCTAAGTCTCTGAATGCATGAATCTGTTGGATAATCACATAGTTAAGCACTGGATTTGAGCATAGCGTTGGAGCGCGCAATATTGTGTGTTTCATTCATTTACATACACCATAAAGATAATAACCTAAGTGTTGTTGAATGGATAAAGATAGTTAAGTAAGGTTGATTCGAATTGATCAAGTCGTGAAGTGGACGCGCGGTCTAGTTGATGCGCTGACCCATTGTGAGTTGCTGCGAGGTAAGCTGTTGATAGCTTACCGTCAGAACGCTGGAAGTATCCCATACTGTGTAGTCCTTGGATGCGCTGGTTTCGCAAGCGCCTCAGCTTGCCGAAGTATTCGATGCGAAGTAGAAGACTTCGCGCAGCCTTTTGTTCGCAGCAAGAATCCTTTACCACGCTGCCCATTAGTCTCTTTGGAAATCGCATCACTTGGTTGTGGAAACCTGATTCCGCAACCACCCCCTAATCTTTGCCTTGGGTGATACCACAGGATGTTAGCAGTTTGTTTCCGAAAGGGCCGGTGAATAGGGGTATTGTTGGTTTCTTGAACCACGAAGTACCTGGGTCTACATTGGAAACCTCTAGATCAGTTACCTGCGCCAACAAATGGTTCCGTTTCCGCGCTAAGACTCAGTGATGCAATAGTGTGTTTGGAAAGTAATGTGCGATGAAGAATATCAGTTCCCATTGGGTTCAAACAATTGGCATCTTGAAAAGAAAGAGATCTAGGACTAGTGTGATAAGACTGAAAGAGATTTTGCAAAGAGAGAGAACAAACATCCGCGCCTATCTGACATAGAGTGGTTGAACAGATATTTGTGGAAAGATATTCACGAGATTTTCTGGGCTTCGTTTGGAAACGAGCTGCATGAGTGGATCTCGTGACTCACAGAGAGGAAAAACTGTTTTCAGGGAGGAGTACCTACAGAGTGGACTCCAGAGCTCACTACGCAGCTCAAAGCAATAGACAACCCACTGTCCCGAGAAGTCAACTTCTGGGTTGATAGCATACTTAAAGGATTTGTAACAGAATTTACTGTAGACACGTTGAAATCCTACAGCCAAGCTGAAGCATACTTTTTGGAAGGATTCAGAGGTAAGCACCTAAACAATCTTAGTCTATACGTTAAAATTCTTTTAGCTGAGAAAGGCATTTTAAGAATGCAGTGATATTTTTGAATATGTCATGGTAGAAAGTATATATAGTGGCTCTGACGAAGAAACCCATAATCTGAGAAGTGGAGAGAGATATAAGTTTAATAAAGAAAAGAATCCCAGAGGACCTGGACTCCGCGTGAATACCGAAATCCCATGGGACCTTACCAATCAGACCGCACCATCATCAGCCACAATCCAGCCTATTCCACCTCAGAACTTTTCGGTTGCAAATACCGCTCCTCCCCTATCTCAGAACCCGTCCATTGCGAGTGTCGCGCAACCCACTCCACAGAACGTCAATACTGGTACCACCGTAGGAGCGGGTGCCCAGACCATTCTGACTCATACCATTCCAGTTCAGAACACCCAGTCTTAGACTATTCCGCAGAGTAGTATGCCTAGCACTATTCCGAGTACCACATTCACTTTTTCTGCTCGGAACCCCGCGCATAATCATAGCAATACTCAGGGTGCTACACAACAAAGAAGGAGAATGACAGATAATGGTATAAAACTGTCGATATTCAACGGAACGGGTCTAGAAGACCTTGATCAGCATTGGTTTCTATGTGAATCCGTATGTAGTGTAAATCAAGTTCAGGATATTGCTGTGAAGCGAGTGCAACTCATCACCACTTTCAGAGACAGAGCCTTGCATTGGTTTATGAAATATTCTCAGGCACAGCCGAGAACCCTAGCATAAATTAAGGCCGCGCTCTTAGCAGAGTTTAAGAAACCGAAATCCGAGTCGCAGTGCATAACAGAGTTAAAAGAGATCAAGCAGAAACCTACCGAAACGGTTTGATAATTTGACCAAAAATTTAAGACATTGTTGGACCAAGTGAGATTTGTTATAGCTCCGCAACAACAACAGGAATGGTTCATTGCTGCGTTGTTGCCTCACATCAGACAACCATTGATGCAGCAGAAGGTTGCATCGTAGGCATAGGCCTTAGAGATCACGATGAAACTAGAGGCTTCGCCGATCGGTGAGACTAGCTATGGAATGTCTCAGATCCAAAACCAGTTGACCACCTTGACATTAGAATTGCAAGGTATGAAGAATGGAAAGGAAAAAAGATATGAACAGAGCCACGAGGTCTGGTGTATAGTATGTAAGGGAGAATCCCACACCCGAGAACATTGCCCCTTATTTCAAGATTATCTAAATAGTGGTGCACCGAATCCAATGAATCAGAGCTAGGCGCCATGGTGTGAAATTTGTAGAACCAGAGGACACTGACCTGAGGACTGTTATCTAATACAGAAATACGTAAAAACACCTAAAAACTTCTATTGCAATTTATGTAAGTCAGTTGGACATGATGAATCCAACTGCCGCGCATATGAGCTCATGAATGAAAGAAAGTGAGATATGGAAGCGATGCGAGGTGCTGGAATGTACCGTGTCCAAGAAGAAAATCAGCCAAACAAGAGAATGCTCAGTATGATCAGGGTGGATATAGAGGCCGTGGTGGTGGATACCACGGGAGAGGAAGAAATGTCGGCCTAGACCAAGGAAGAGGACAAGGCCAGGTAATCTGTTATAACTATGGCTAGCCAGGTCATGTATCTAGAGATTGTACAAACCCATGCACTACGTGCAATTATTGTAAATCATTTGATCATGCTATTGAAGACTACACCGTGCTAGAGGTAGAAATGCAGAAACAAAGAAGGACAGAACTGCCGAACCCCAATATTCAGTTGATCGCAGTAGAGACAAGAACTGCGGATCCGAGCATAAACGTGGTAATGAGCAATGGCATTGATACAAGAAGAGATAGAGGCGCAGAAGCTTCGACTTCTTGAATGTTTGAGACTAAGCAGACTCCTGGTGAACCAATATGGATTAGAAAAGCTACCGGAAAAGCACCTGGTTTGAACTTACCGAAAAATAAGGAAGTATTCAAAGAAGCACGGGACATGTTCAAAACACCGCCACCTACTTCACCAAGAATATCGTTGCGTAGTGAAGTACCGCAGATAAAATATATGCCACTGGCATATGATAAGATGTGCACTGCAACAGACACAAGCACTTCTATTGCGCAGTTCCTACATAGCTGCATGATGTTATTGAAGAGCGCAGATGCTCTTGTGGAATTCAAAAAACTATTGAGTCAGTACGAGCCATGCAGTAAGAAGGGGGTTGCCTATGGTGCAGTTCATAACATTAGGAGTCCCAGAAGAACAGGAAGGGATATGAGGTTCACTGCACAGATTGGGGACTATGAAATGGATGAGATCATTCTTAATCTTGGATCTGAAGTAAATGTCTTGACCAAGCAGACATGGCAGCAGATGGGCAGACCAAAGTTATAGTGGTCACCTATACAGTTAAGAATGGCTAATCAAGGGATAGTTATACCTTTGGGGAGGTTACCCAACACCATTGTTGAGATTGACGAAGTGCGAAGCTATGCAGATTTTGAAGTGATTGAAATCATGGATGATAGCCATCCTTATCCAGCACTGCTGGGTATCGATTGGGCAATGACTAACTCTACCATTATAAATTTTAAGACCGTGAAAATGATATTTGAAGGCAATGATATAAGGGTCATCGCACCATTGGACCCCTCGCAGGGTGAATGATATGTTGAACTGATTCAGGAGGAATCCAGAGCCTAAGACTTAGCCCGTATTTACAAAATGACAATGAATGCTGTTGATTATACTCATCCAACTGTGGATGGAACGTTGAGTTGGCGCTGTGATAGCTCTTGCATCTCAGACTCTGATGCAGGACTGGAAAATTGGCAAAGCAGATTACATGAAGTATCTTCCAAGAGATGTGCGCAGATCACGAAGTCACTCCGCTGGATTGGAAAAAAGTTAACTCCAATCCCTACCTATGATGGTTTATCTAATGTTTATTCCTTTATGAAAGAATATACTGCAGTAGTTGCAGATGAATAATGAGTATTAGCATTAGATATGGCACTGCACGAGACACCTTCCAGATGGTGGGCTGCGCATAAGAAGACACTGACAACATGAGATCAGTGCAGAATTAAGATGCAAATCAGGTTTATTGAGAAGGTTACACTACCTTTTGAAACATATAATGGACAGATGGATCCAAGGTCATATTGAAGCCTATTTACAAACTTGGGTAGAAAGGCCACAGATAGAAAGGGTGTGTCTGTTTGTGCATACGCTGAAAGAACCGATTCCAAAGAAGTGGTACCTAGACACGGAGTTGCGCAGGGGCACAATGGATTGGTCTTCCCTAATCGTGAGTTTCCAGACAGATTTCAGTTTCGAAGGCGAACATCCGAGTATCAATGACGCGTTGCAAGTTATTAAGGAAAGAATATTTAGGCCAGACTGCACATAGAGAAACATGACATTAGAAGAATTCTTTGGAGCAGACAGCGTACTTGTGGTCCTACAACCAGAATGGAAGGAGCAGCTAGAGCATGCTCTTGATTGTTATAACCTCAATGAAGAATCCGTGGATAAAGCAGATAGTGATGAGGAGGACCCACGCAACATAAAGATACCTGAATCAGAGGGAGCGCATGAGGTAGAAGGACCTCCACTAGAAATTCCATATATGAGTGGACATGTGAAAACAAGAAAAGGGAACATTGGCACCAGCGAAGAGCCAAAGTTTGCAGCTATCGGAGACTATTGGGATGAAGCCACAGTCGAGGAGGTCACAGGCATACTACAGGAATATTGAGAATTATTCCCGACCAAGTTCACATAGATGAAAGGTATTCTGGGAGACTTAGGAGTGATGAAAATTGCTCTTAATCCTGTCGCGAAGCCTGTGAAGCAAAGGCCATATAGACTGAACCCACGCTACAAAGAACTATTTAAGGAAGAACTCGATAAGATGCTCGATGCATGGATCATTGATTCAGTTGAAAAATATGAGTGGATGAGCTTGATGGTTATCCAGGATAAGAAAACAAAGGGTGAGATCAGGATCTGTGTGGATCTCAGAAAGCTGAATGATGCTTCGATGCATGACCCATTTCCTACCCCTTTCACAGATGAAGTGCTTGATAATGTTGGAGGGAATGAGGCGTATTCTTTTACTGATGGATTCTATGGATACCATCAGATCAAGATTGATCCAACAGATAGGCACAAGACTACTTTTGTTACAGAATGGGGGTCGTTCCAGTACACAGTGATGCCTTTTGGTTTGAAGAACGCACCTGCCATATTTTCTAGAGCGGTAGTCACAGGATTTAAAGATTTCATACATAAGTTTTTAGAAGTTTATTTTAATGATTGGACTATTTTCAGTTGACTGAAGAACCATGCTACGAACCTCAGGATGATGCTGGAAAAATGCAGACAATATTAAATTTCATTAAATTTGAAGAAATGTATTTTCTGTGTTCCTTATGGAATTTTGTTGGGCCACATTGTGTGCAAACAGGGCTTGATGGTGGATCGTGCAAAGATCGTAGTCATTGTAAACTTGCCAACACCAAATTCAGTGAAGCAGCTGTGCACTACATTAGGACATACTGGTTACTACATAAAATTTATAAAGGGTTATGCGCAGATAACCGTAGCTATGGAGAAACTGTTAAAGAAAGATGTGCCGTTCATCTGGAATGCATAATGTGAACAAGGGTTTGATACATTAAAAGAAAAGATGGTCACTGCGCCGATCCTAGTTTTTCCAGACTGGGAGAAGCCATTTCACGTCCATGTTGATGCTTCATGTATAGCATTGGGCGTTGTTCTTGATCACCCAAGAGAGGGTGATATTGATCATCCCATTGCATTTTCCAGTAGAAAGCTATCATCTGCTAAGAAGAATTATACCACTACTGAAAGAGAAGGACTTGCGATGGTATATGCGCTGTAGAAGTTCATGCATTACTTTCTTGGTGCGCACTTCTCTATGTTCACTGACCATTCTGCTTTGAAATACTTGGTCAATAAGGCAGTGTTAGGGGGGCGAACATGCAGATGGTTACTACTCTTTTAGGAGTTTGACTTTGAAATTGTTGTTAATCTAGGTAGGTTGAATTTAGGACCTGATCATCTGTCAAGGATTGAGTCTGGAGAGGAACCTACAAACCTGGAAGATAATCTGCCTGTTGCGCAGTTATTTTCTATACAGGTTGTCGATGATTATTATAAGGACATTATTGACTTTTTAACTACAGGGTTGGCACCTGAACAGTTCAATACCTAGCAGAAGAAGCAACTGGTAGTGTGAGCCGCATACTTCACCATTATTGCGGGCCATCTATACAAGTTGGGACCCGATGAAGTACTGCGCAGATGTGTATTAGAGCATGAGAAACCATTCATATCGGCTGATGCACATTCAGGAGTCGCAGGAGGTCACTACACAGGGAGAGCTACTGTGCAGAAGATATTGCACACGGGTCTATGGTGGCCTTCTATCCATAAAGATTCGAAGGAAGATTGCCAGAGTTGCAATGTATTTCAAAGAACAGGAAGGCCGTCGCGCAGGGATGAAATGCCATTAAATCCACAGTTGACATTGCACGCATTCAAGAAATGGGCCATTGATTTTGTGGGACCCATAAACCCACCAGGGAAGAGGACTGGTGCGAGGTATATCATTACTGCTACTGATTACCTCACCAAATGGGCAAAAGAAGAACCAGTGAAATATTGTAGTGCAACTACAACCACGGAGTTCATTTTTGAAAATATCCTTACATGATTTAGATGCCCAAAAATTTTGATGAGTGATCAAAGCACTCATTTTCTGAACAAAACCATCGAAGCTTTGACTGAAGAGTTCCACGTTCATCATCAACACAGTACACCTTATCATCCACAGGAAAATGGAACTGTTGAGGCATTCAATAAAGTACTGGAGAATGCACTAACCAAAATATGCAATGTGAATAGGGATGATTGGGATCTGCGCATTCCATCTGTTTTGTGGGCATACAGGACTACCTACAAGAAGTTGACATGCCATACACCCTTCAGATTGGATTACGGGCAAGAATAAATAATGCCAATGGAATATATCGTTCCTAGTTTGATAATAGCTATGTTTACAGGCATGACAGACCGTGCAACGCTAGAAGAAAGGCTCCTACACTTGGTTGGGTTGGAGGAAGATCACTTCATCACAGGATTCCACCAACAAGCACAGAAAGAGTGTGAAAAAGCATGGCATGATTGCCACATCAAGAACAAGTCTTTCCAGGTAGGTGATCTAGTCCTCCTGTATGATAGCAAATTCATGAAATTTCCTGGAAAGTTTAAGATGCATTAGCTTGGCCCGTATATTGTAATGCATGTTACTAACAGTGGTGCAATCTAGTTAGCTACCTTAGCCGAAGATACCTTTCAAATTTTGATAGATGGAAGCAGACTAAATCTTTACCGCGATAGTCCTGTTTCGCAGAATCCTGAATGATCAAAAGAAGGGGAATTTTCTAAGTGCCAAGTACAGTTCAAATTGGGCATTAGAAGATTGTGAAGAGTCTGTACATGAAGTTTGATGAAAAAGACATATGTACCGCGCAACAATGATAAAGCTGCACGTGAAAAAAAAGAAAAAAACAGAGCAGCTGCATAGCACAAGTCAAAATACGAATCACGCAGACAAGGCAGAGCCACAACCACACATAGGAGAAAGCAGGATGCACATCTGGAAGTGACACTCGTACGAGACTACCAGCACATCATGACGGAAACCATTACTGTTGCAATCGTTGGCTAGTTAGCGGGCCATTAACCAATTCGGATGCTCTAGCAAACTTCAATATTTAAGGTAGGTGTGACCATTTGGAGCACCATAAAGACCGAAGTGACTAAGATAGTACCGGAATCCGGCTGACAGGATGAGCAATTAACGCTGACCTGATGGAGTTGACACTCTGGCCTACCTCGCAACCTTTTGGAATTTAAGGAAACAGAGTTGGCATGATTACGAGGATCGAGTGGTAGGGCCGAGATCGTAGGCATGAGCTGGACAATGAATGTAGCATTAAGTTCCTCAACAATCGCTGAAGGCCACGTTGAAGAACACTGAGGCTATAAATAGGCCTCACTCAGCCACTAATTTACTTTACGAAGTATTTTCCATTGCTTGTTGGAGCTATGAGAGAGCCAAGCGAAGTGAGCAGTGTATGAGTGAGCAGGTCGACTTGTAGCAAGTGCTCAGGTTATTTAAGCAATCAAGGATTCGAGGAGCTATGACGACAATAAAGGGAGCTTCTTCCAGAAGCTCAGCAAGGTAGGATGCAGGGGTAAATAAGGGGAAGACTCTAGTTTTAGAGTAGGGAGGGTCAGAAGCACCAACGAAGCAGAAGTCGATCACAGTCGATAACCAACCCATTTACCTAGTTCCAGACTATATCCCCCCACGAAAAGACGACGCCATGCCAGTGCATTTGGAGAAAAATGTTGTCTATGAAATCCCGATCCCAACCTTTTCTACTCGGGCGAGGGTTGTGGAAAACCTACTGGGCAGTGTGTTGGGATGTAAATTGGATGACCATGAATTACTAGAGAACACATTGGCAAAGCCAAAGAACTATCCGCAGTTTTGACTTGACGGATACATCAACCAGACAGTGGATGCCCAGACTGGTGTCGAAAGCCTGCAGGTCCAAGATTGGATAAAGGTTGTCCAACCATCAAGGTTGTTGAATCTATTACAAATTCCACATTTTACTAAGAGTATCGAGTTTTCGACGGTGGTGCGCGTGTTACTGACTTGCGTACACGAAGGATTATTATGGTTGGATAAGCGCATCGACATCAGTATAGACACGATACATCATATCACAAACCTGAACAAGAGACGCGAGGACCCGACCGAGCTAATGGTAAAGAAGGCATAGGATAGAGCTTTGTCCGTTGAAGTTGCGAAGGAATTCGGTGTGGTTCGGAAGGGGCGTGGATTCTCGACCAACGATATCAATGACCGTGCTACAAAATTTACTATCCAATTGCTCACAGGAAAGCTACTGTGCAAGTGTCGGCCGCTTGAGGTACTCGCGATCGCGATCAAGCTAGCCTTCAATACATTGCGCAAAAAACCTTATAATTGGTGCCAGTATCTACTCAATGAGTTTCTAGCAGACGTTGAGGATATGCAGTATAATGGAACAACATTCCATTTCAGTTGGATGCTAATATTGATATCCTTTGTAGGATGGAAAGAGGCAGATGGGTATCAAGGTGTCCCAACCTTAACCAGATAGGGTCGTGGAATGCACTTCGCTAACCTATGGGTGAGCCCGAAGGCATCCAGACAATGTCAGGCAAATGAGTTCTTTTACATTTACTATCACCAGTTGCGTGATGTGATTCTTTCAACGCCGCGAATCGCAAAACCACTGACCGACACATATACATGCATCATGAGGTTTATGGTGAAGAGGCATCGTCATACATTCAGCCAAGGGATGAAGCAGAGGAGGAATTGTGGTATCCAGGGTTTTATCGACTGGATCAAGAGACAATCGAGGCGATGATGGAGAGATGGGATGCGGGCTGGAAAGTTCCCACATCACTGGATGTTGAATCTGATTATGAACAAAACGTAGAACCCATCTCAGAGAAAATTGAAGTAAAAGACATAGATGAGGAAAACACAGAGGAAGAAAAGGAAGAAACAGAAGAGGACAAGGGAGAAAAGAAGGGGGGGCTACCTAGAGGTACTCCCATTGTTGAGGACAAAGATGATGCACAGAGTGAACCTATAGATTCAGCAGGAGGAAAAAGGAAGGCCACTGGAAGCCCCACAGAACCGAAAGGCCAATGCAAAAAGAGGAAGGCTGAGAGGCCCGAGTTCGGCCCGCAGCTACACCCGGACGATTGCAAGGTAATCGCAACCAAGGTACAGGAAGCATGGGAAGAGACCCACATGGAGAAGGAATCCAAACAGTAACAATTATAGATAAGCCTAATCCAAGCTATGGAAACAATCAAAACAATCGTAGCACAGATGGGTTTGGGTCTGCATAATTCAGACTCCGAGGGGACTTCAGGTGGAACAAGCGCACTGAGGAGATCGCCTCTTATTGCAAGTAAGTATCCACGTGTGCTACACCTCGAGCCAGGCTACCTCATCTACCCAAATGAAGCGATTAAGGAAGTAGTGAAAATCACGCCACATCTTGACCTTAACATTGGGTCTTTGCCACTAGAAGACTTGAACGAATTTCACATAAAGATTGGCGAAGAGATTCACGAGAGAGGCCATGCCTCATATGATCAGAGCACAAATTTAACTAAATATATCAATCAGCTGAAGCAAGAATCAACTCGCAATAAGAAAGAATTGAGCAAAGACAGGGAAAAAGGCCGTAAGATGAAAGAGATAGTTTCAACGGTCTGCACAAAGATCGAGGAATGTGTAGAAGAAGACAATGTAGATGATACAATAAAGAAGATTGGGGACAAGGTAGAAACCCTCACATCAGATATGATACAAATGGAGACTTCCTACAAAGGGAAGATTGCAGAGCTGGAGGCTAGGCACCCAGTTATACCACCAGATCAGTGCGCAGCTCCAGCTGAGGAAGTACAGGAAACCATGGATAGAATTTCGTCGAAAGTGACAAAGTGCCAAGTTTTACTTGAAGGAGTAAATACATCATTGACAGGTTTGAATGAGGATCCCACGCTTCAAAATATAAAAGGGGATCTACAGCGGACACAACAACAGGTAGAAGCTGCAAATGCAAAGTTAAAAATTGCACCGGCCAGGGAGAAAATACAGAAGTACAACGAAATCAAGGACCTACAGAAAGAGCTGGTTGCGCTTAGAGAGAAAGAGGCTGCCACATCTGCCAGGTTGCAGTCCATTGAAGAAGAAGGCCTCGAGCTGATGCAACAATTCAATGAGAAGTTTGTAGAACTTCAGGCGATGGAAGGCACCATGAAAGAGCAGGTGGCCAAAGAAAATGTCTCGCAGGCAACTCTGGAGACGCTTCGAGGATTTGAGCAAAAGGCTAAGGACATGGTTGTAGAGTTAGCAATTATTCTGCAAAATTTTACTTCAAAGATAGGTACACCGGAAGATGCGGCACCATCGTCCGCAAATGGAAGTTGCTCGGGACGATCCATAGGTGAGTGTTAGGGGCTTGCCAGTTTAATTTACACCATTGGTCATCGACACTCCTCCTGGTCGGCCTCCCTCTGTCGATGAAATTTGACTATTCTGCCTAGGCCCCGATGCTCCTGCATCATAGCTTCAACATGCAACCAAGGAATCCATTGTAGCTCCAAATGAAAGGTTGGAATGGCCTCTCCAATTTCCAATTAGGATGGGAATCTTTCACCCTCAAAATTGGTACTAAGGAAAGTAGAGTAAACACTCCACTAGCATTGAAAAGCTATGCTCTCCAGTTTGCAAAATGAGAAATGATCAAAAGATGATTTCCTTCTTTTTCTTGTCTTTTATAAACTTATCAAGTCCTCCATGGTTCGAATTCCTTCCAAAAGCCTCATGCCAACTCAAGTTGGGAAGAGATTCCAATGTGTGCCACTCTTCCAACTATTTCTAGTCTCCATCTTCCCTCCAATCGAATGTGGAAGCTTATTGGCTGCCATAAATCCCTTGTGCACCCTCTTGGAGGCTATTTTTAGCTTTGACATGTCATATATGTCATATGTCAGAAATCAGGTCTGAAATTTGTCATAAGTGTCATAGAATCTTCATCATTGTTGTCATAGGAGTTAGGGAATCTAACTTCAAGTGTCACCATTCTTCTAAGATGCCTCTTCCTCTTCCATGGGAGTTTCTCTTCCACTCCAATTTGACCTTACATTATTCATGCCATGAATAATAACTCTTCAACTCCCCCAAGTATGTTACCCTTCATTTTGAACTCGAATTGGTGAGAGAATAATGCCAAGTGCAGTGGGGAATCTTGCCACATGTGGGTCCAAAAACCTCTTATGTGCCCTTATGATCCAATGCCACCTTATTTTATTTTTATTATTATTTGTTTGACCTATTTAATGTGAATTTGTAATTCTAAGGTAATTTTAGGTCTTGTAGCTCCCTTATTCCAACTTTTAATGCTTCCACCCCCAACCTAGGGAACTAGTAATTTTCCTCCATGATAGTTCATTTGGGTGGGTATATTACAAACTTTGAATTGGGAATTTCTCTTAATGTGACCCACCTTGTCCATTTGGATCTAATTTTACATTATTACTAACTTGGACATCATTCTTAGCAATTATTTTACCCTTAGCATCAATTTGACAAACTATCATGAGTATGGCCAAGGGGCTTAGGCCATTGTGACCCAATGAAAAATTTGGGGACATGACAAATCCTCCTCTCCCAATATTGCTTGTCCTCAATAAATTTCAACACATGTATGTTGAAGAACCTACTTTCTTTCCAAAACTTTGCTTCCCAAAACTTTTCTTCTAAAACTTTGAGTAGTGGCACTCATGCACTACAATTGTGTGTTTCCAAAAGCAAGGAGATGTGGGTTTTCTTTTTCATTTTGATATCCCCTATAACATCACCTCTAAACACCAAAATATTAATTAAATCCATCAAATGTTTTTTTCACAATTACTCTGTAACTCTTTCATATTTTGGAAACCCTTTTTGATACCACTATGTAATTCTTTGAAGTTGCCACTGAGTTTTCCAACTTTGAGTCTTCAAGATCCCATGAAAAGTTTAGAGAGGAACCACCATGCTTATTGTTGCACTACTTTGATTAAAATCACCTTATTAAGTGGGAACTCAATCTCCCATACTACTTGTTTCCCCCAAAAAAATTGAAACCAATGAGACTAAAAATTATTCCAGGGTCCCATTGCTTGTATTTCTCTCCAACAATTAAGAGTGCTCTCCAACCCATACCATCATGAAAGAGAATTCTTGGATCCCATTTCCTTGTATGCATTCTTCCAAACATCATAAGTACAAAATATAGATCATCAAAGTACATAACAACATAATAAAAATGTACATCAAGGAGGTGCCTTATCAAAGAGTCATGAAAGTGCTTGTACCTCCAAGTAAGTAGACCACCATTTTCCAAGTGCATACAAGCATCAAGTGACCAATCAAATCTGCTATAATGACATAGGTGAGGATCCCATGCCCTATAATTCTTCTCCAAAAGGATGCATGATGCATAAAAATAATCATCCATGTGTTCTTTCATCCGAGAAGTGAATGAAGAACCTCCACTCAAATCTGAGCCAATTAGGGAGAAAAGAAAACAATGAGCCTTCAAGGGGCTCACATAAGTACCATTTATGCATCCATGGATATCTGTATCATAAAGAAATAACAAAGGATTTTTCTACCAATAAAATATTTCTCCAATCATATATCTCTTCACCCAAGTAGTTGATGACGTTCCTCCAACACCAATTGAACTAAGCAAGGAGCAAGGAAAATAATGAGTCTTCAAGTGACTCAAGTGAACATCAGAAGTGAATCCATGTAGATATGTATCATCATAAGGAAAAAAAAGATGTTGTTGCAAATGTAAATAATAAGGTGCTCTAGTCATGTCATCATCAAAATGAGAGATAGGAGTTTCATACCCCTCATGTGGGACCATTAGAAAGAAACCTTTCACCCAATTTTCATCCCGATTTGATGTGGTTGAAAAAGAAGTAGGGGGTGAAGAATTATGAACCAACCTTAAATCTTTTCAATTCTTACCCATCGAAATCTTTAATTCATCTTCTCCATAATTGGCTGGTCCAACTATTGTGAGATCATGTGCCTCCTCTAAGGCTTTGCAACTCTCTCCACGAGGCAACTCATAATCCCTCTGAACAAAGACAAGTGCTTGTCTTCCTTCTTGTTTGAGTGTAGCATCTTCAAACACTTGCATATCAACATGTACCTCATGTTCCACCTTCACATGAGGTTCCTCCTTTGTAACATAAATTCTTTCATCCATTGAATGATTGTCTGATATGTAGGAGGGTGTAAAGGACATTTTCAACTTCTCTCGAAGTTGCTCAATATGCACCATAGATTTTTGGAGTGTATTTTGGGTGGATTCCAACTCATTTGAGATCTTGTGATTCTCTTCTACATCCTTCAAGGTTATTCCATGATACAAAACAACAAGCTCAATTAAATAATCTCTATCAGAAAACAAATTCAAAAAATTACCTTTGGTGTCCAACATTTCCTTCTGGATTTTCTCCATGTCTTCAAGGGAAGATTTCTCCTCCACACACCAACAAAATTTCAAAACCAATGTATGTGTATCATGGAGAGTTTTCAAGGCCTATTGAATCTTCTTTTCATCCATATTCAATGTCCCTTCAAGAAAATGAGGCTCTTGCAAATGAACTTCCTCATCTTCTTCCTTCTTGCTTGGAAAAACTTCATGAAGCTCAAGTGGTGATGGGGAATTTGATCTTGGTTATTCTTTAATTGCTACAAGGTATATTCATTGTCATGCTTAATGGAAGTTTGGCTTGCAGTAAAAATTTCAAAAGTGATCTCTATGTCACCAACATAAAGGTGTGAGCACCCATCAGTAGGTACTCCTTCATAGTTCAAGCATCCATCAATAGATTCTCTTTGATTCATGTCCAAGGTAGAATGTGTCTCTAAATGATCTTCAATATTTTCAATAGAGTCTTTTTCATGCTCATGTGATGCATATTCATATTTTTCAGAGTCACTTGGGAGTGACTTCCGATCCTCTTCATGTAATGCTTCTTCTACTTCACCGCCTTCAGAACGAGGTGGATCACGGGTCTCCTCATTTCTCTCCTTAAACCAAGCTGATGCATCTTGCCCTTTGGTTTCCATAGGATCAAGATCTTTGGAGCCTCTTTTTGAAGAACACCCAAAAATTATCTTCAAATAGAAAACACATGCATTCCATGAAGCTTCATATATTTCACTGCTCTTTTCACAAGTAGGCTGATTTTTAATCCTTTCATGCTCCCCCAAAAACTGATCTTTGATTGTGGAACATATATCTTCTCCATACACATGGATATGCAAATAACTATCATTTATTATTCCAAATGTGATCTGATGGGATATACTTGTAGAAGGTACCTCCTAGACATTATCTTCCTCATATTGTCTGCAATACTCCTCATATTGCTCATCATAGTCATCATCATACTGCTCATAGAAATCATTTTCCTTTGAGGCATAGAAAGAATACTCCTCCCCATACTGCTCATAGAAATCATTTTCCTTTGAGGCATAGAAAGAATACGCCTCCCCATACTGCTCATAATCTAAATTTGAATAAGACATGGATGAAAATTATTCTTCAATGTATTATATTAATGAACAAGTGCAAGGACCATGCTTTGATACCACTGTAATGTCCCCAATTTGAAATTTTTCCCAATTTAGTCAATTTTCAAAACTTGGACTAGTGAAGCCCCAAACTGTCCCAAATGATCCCAAATATTTTCGAATGATGTATGGAGTGGATTGAGGTGTATTTGGACACACTAAAGAAGATATTAAATTCTTGGAAACTTTCTAAATACTTCAACAACTTTCATTTACAATTAGAGAATGAAAGGCATAATTACTAGGAAAATCGATGTTGAACCCCCAAGGGTAGATGGCTCCAAAAGACTCCTAAGGATTTCGAATTGGGAATGAGAGTTTTTGAAAGGTATTGAGACATAGAAAATGAATCTTATGTATGCTTGGACACTCTCAAAATACTTCTGCAACATTCATTTAAGTTCAAGAGAAAATAGAGAAATTTACTAGTAATTTCGAGGTTCAAACTCCCAAGGGTAGATGACATAAATATTCCCAAATGCAGTACGAAACTCCCAAATTTAAGAAAAAAGACATGGAATAGTTATAGGAATTCAATGGTCACCCAAATGCATCATTAATCAGTTTCTAAATGCTGATGCAACTCCCATAAATCAGAGGTTTGTAGACATGTCTTCACATAGGGGGGAAAGCTAGGAAACTCCACCATTTGTTATGAATTTTGAGATTTATGTTCCAAAGAATTATACAACGTGTATGAAACTTATTCAGGACATTAATGTATATCCATAAATAAAAAATATCACATAGATTGACTGATACAAATTGAAATAAAGCAACTTCAAGCTCTCACAATAAGATATAGGGAAAATGGCACCAGTTATGCATTGTTTGGTATTTTTACATAGTTTCACTTGGTATTTCGACCTGAGGATATTATGAGAATAAAATATAGAGTAAATATATCATATTAAAAATAAATTGTGTATCTTGGACTCTCCCAAAGATATCAACATCTCACCATGTGTGCCCTTCCTCCAATAGCCAAAATATGAAGAGAAATGTGAGAGAGATGGGAACAAGTTGAAGAAGAGAAGATCATGAACTTCCCTGTAGATTCAACCTGAAACAAAGGACTCCATTGTAGCTCCAAATGAAAGGTCGGAATGGACTATCCAATTTCCAATTAGGATGGGAATCTTTCACCCTCGAAATTGGTACTAAGGCAAGTAGAGTAAACACTCCACTAGCATTGACAAGCTATGCTCTCCAATTTGCAAAATGAGAAATGATCAAAAGATGATTTCCTTCTTTGTTATTTTCTTTTATAAAATTCTCAAGTACTCCATGGTTCGAATTCCTTCCAAAATCCTCATGCCAACTCAAGTTTGGAAGAGATTCCAATTTGTGCCACTTGTCCAACTATTCCTAGTCTCCATCTTCCCTCCATTCGAATGGGGAATATTTTTGGCTGCCATAACTCCCTTGTGCGCCCTCTTGGAGGCTATTTTTATTCCTGACATGTCATATATGTCATATGTCTGAAATAAGGTCTGAAATTTGTCATAAGTGTCATAGAATTTTCATCATTGTTGCCATAGGAGTTAGGGAATCTAGCTCCAAGTGTCACCATTCTTCTAAGATGCCTCTTCATCTTCCATGGAAGTTTCTCTTCCACTCCAATTTGACCTTACATGATCATGCCATGAATAATACCTCTTCAACTCCCCCAAGTATGTTACCCTTCATCTTGAACTCAAATTGGTGAGAGAATAATGCCAAGTGTAGTGGGGAATCTTGCCACATGTGGGTCCCACAACCTCTTATGTTCCCTCATGATCCAATGCCACCTTATTTTATTTTTATTATTATTTGTTTGGCCTATTTAATGTGAATTTGTAAGTCTAAGGTAATTTTGGGTCTTGTAGCTCCCTTATTCCAACTTTTAATGCTTCCACCCCCAACCTAGGGAACTAGTAATTTTCCTCCATGATAGTTCATTTGGGTGGGTATATTACAAACTTTGAATTGGGAATTTCTCTTAATGTGACCCACCTTGTCCATTTGGATCTAATTTTACATTATTACTAACTTGGACATCATTCTTAGCAATTATTTGACCCTTAGCATCAATTTGACAAACTATCATGAGTATGGCCAAGGGGCTTAGGCCATTGCGACCCAATGAAAAATTTGGGGACATGAGAAGAAATGTGCATTCACCAACTACCCAACCTTTGGCTTTAGGAAGTGAGAACCATGAATTATCTCTCAGTTGACATTAGAGAAAAGAAGATAGACATTGGCCTCCTCAACCCAAACATATATGTCTAACACTTTATAGCCAAGTATTTTATATTTTATTGAAATAGGCCCACATGTTCGTATTTTATTCTATTAATGGAAAAACAAGCCAATGCATTAGTAAATAAGATATACACACTATAGATGTATATAACATTGAACCTTGAAACTTTAAGCATTGCTAGAATGAAGTTCATTCCACTAAGGTTATATGCTTTCTAAATTCAATCTTGATGATTAAAGCATCCAAGCAATATGATCGAGCCCATTCCATGACTTCACATACATTGATTACATTATCAAGGATATATCATTGCCAAATAAGTGGTGTTTACTCTAGATGAATGATTTTGGGAAGAATATTCTTAACGCACAAGGCTGAAGCTTTGGCCAATATTTTATAGCACATGTTAAATAAGGCAATGGGCCTCTAGTTGGTGATTGGTTTAGGGTCCTCATTCTTGAGAATTAATTTTTTGAGCCCCTGTTTAATTTTGAGACTTAGGATATTGTCTCAAGAGATTCATAATAACATGTAATGTTTTTGGCTTGACAAAATTTCATGTGGCCTTATAAAATTCATAAGGGATTCCATCAAAGCCTAGGGCCTTATGATGTTTTATTCTATGAAGGGATGTTAAAATCTCATCCAGAGATAGATCTAGTTCATATAAACTTCTTTGCTCCTAATTTATTCTATGAAGGGATGTTAAAATCTCATCCAGAGATAGAGTTAGTTCATATAACTTTCCTTTGCTCCTAAAAAAATAGGGATAGGAAACTATATAGACACTTTGGAGTGGAATCCCTCTTATCATAAGACAAACCCGCATTCTAGAAGTCCTTTCTACAATGCTCCACAAATCATTTCTCAATACCATCCTCACTAGTAAGACAATGCAAAGTAGTCATCAATGCAAACATATTCTCACTGTATTCCTTAGTAACCAAGGATTTAAATAAGTTTTCGTTTGGTTTAATTCCAATATCAATTTAGTGAATCTAAGCTCTCAATTAAGCATCTCAGGTCTAGCAGGTTTCATAAATTTGGAGATGATGGCATAATATACGTATGTGAGCTTGATTTTCCTCATCATGGAGGACCTACTACAAGTCTCATAGTTCAACCCAAACCACTTTAGTGTATATCCACACTGGATCTTGTTGATTTATCACACATACCCCCTTAGAAAAGCAATAGTTCTAAAGATAGTATTTTCCCACTAATCTAGCTAACCTTTGGAATGCAATTTTTTAAATTAATTTTTGCATTCCACTAACTAAATTTGAATCAAATTTTATACCTCTTTGTATTCCCAACAATTTTATTTTTATTTTTTATGTTAATGTAATGTCAAAAAAATAAATATACCCTTCTAAAAAGTAAACTTCCATGTGTATCCTTATTATTTTTGCTACATTTTTGGTTATGTAAATTTTAAGATACATATTTTTCTTTCTAGCACATTTTGACTAAGGAAAAACAAAATGTATAAGTTTTAGAAAAAATATAATTAAACATTATGAAAATGAAAACACAAAAATATCATAAATATAGGATTCAATGATGAATCTTGTGATGCCAAGTCTTCTGCCTAATATAAAATATTTGAAGGTTTTTTTGACTCGGAAGTTTCATCTATTTGAAAAATATGTAAAGAAGGTTGACTTAAAAAACCTTAGTAGAGCTTAAAACCTCAACCAATGATTTAAAATGTTTGATCAAAAGGGTTTATATATTCTCAATAAAAAAATTAAATTCTTCATTGAGGGGTTTTAAACTATTTCTTAGTGTTTTTTTTGGTGAGTTACAAACCTTATATTGAGGGTTTATTTATCCTTAAATCAATTGTATGTATTGATCAAACCCTTGATCGAGGATCCACTCTAAGCTTAGTTGAGGGGTTCTATAGTGTAATCAACATTTGTAGCTTAATCCCCAATTTTGGCCAAAGAAACCCTAAAAGGTGTTATAAATGGAAGTCTGCATACTTGTAAATGCTAAATAGCTAGATGAATGTTGCATAACTAAAAAAAAATTGATGAATATTACATATCTAAAGTAGAAATTTGTGGATTTGAAGTAGAAAATTGCGAATATGAAGAATGGCTCTTTGAAATGCTCAGATTTAAAGAAGGAAGTTGTAGATTTGAAGTAAAATGTAGATTGCAAACCAAGCATCAAGGGTTCCGATGAACAATCATTGACTTTAATTCTGTGAAATAATTTTAACAATATGCCAAGATCATATACAGAAAGCCAAATATAACACATGCCTCAAGTCAAATCCAAAGATAGAACACCAACGAGTCAAATACACAAAGAAAATGAGACCAAAGTTTATAATGGTAAAACCTTTATAGTATGTAAATGAAACATTCACTATGAAAACATATCTCAATTAGCTCTAAAATAACACATGCCTCTCTCTGATATATTAATTCTAAAACACTCCAAAATAAAAATAAAATATTAATTAATTGTTGTCTCCCTTGGATCTTTTTAATCTTGGGACTCTATTTTAAGTGAGTTCATTTTCCCTTTTCACTATGTATTCAATGTACACCCCCACCTAGATATATTTGACATTTTTTGAAATATGTAACATATGAAGATATCAGAGAATCTATTAAAAGAACTTACATAAAAATGAAAATGATATCGACATGAGTAGCTTGTCCATTCCACATGAATTCTTTTATAAAATTGACATCTCTAGCCTAGGTAGCGTTCTCATAGAAGCAACTCCTCTAAGAATAATGAGCAATCAATAAAAGACACATTGCACATTTATACTGTCGTGCAGGAGGGCCATCTAACATTCTTCACAAATGCTTAATGGTCAAAGGTTAAAGTCTACTAATTCTAATTTTAAACTTGTGCAAAGAAAAATGTTTTGCCATTTTTCATGATAGAAGAATAAAGAGTAAAGGAGAGACTTAGAATAAGTGTGGAAATCTTCAGACATGTTTAATGGTTAAAGCTCATGTAAATTTAATTTTAATCATTTTCAAATAAGGTTAAAATGGTTAAAGTTGATGAGAATTTAATTTTAATCATTTTATGGAAGAATAAACAATAAAGAAATTTTTTAGAATAAGAGGTAGGTATTGGTTATATTTATCCTTGTTATAAAACAAAGTAACGAATAACAATCATAACAAATTGGAAACTTAAAAATGGTGATGTGTTCTTTTTCAAATAAAGAAGCATAAAGAGTAAAGACAAATGTTAGAATAAGAAGTGGGTAATGATCATATCTATTCTTTCTCTAAAGCAAAATAAGGAATAACCATCATAAAAAATGTTTTTTTTCAAATAAAGAGTAAATGAAAATGTTAGCATAAGAGGTGTGTAATGATCATATTTATCTTTTTTTATACCTGCCCAGGTTATATAGTGATCACTTGGTCAACAATGTTTTTGACTTTATAACTTTAAACTAAATTTTTCACCAGTTTTTCAAAGTTTACAACATTTTGTTTATTAATTTGATTTTTTGAAATGAATAATATTTTTTTAAATTTTTAAAATTTCATATTACTTTTTTATGATTGGTTAAAATCATTGAAATGACTATTTTCCCCTGATATGCAATATAATTGCCATAAAACAAATTAATTTAAAATATAATAAATTATAAAAATAAGTTACAATGCCATCTGGCTCTTTGAAGACTGGGTGCATTTATTGTGAAACTTTTTCGGATGTTACGTGCAATGATTATATTTTCCTTGATTACTGCACACTTCAATGGTTACGAATGTACTTATTTGCCAAGATATAATTTCTGTTTGGACCCTATAACTCAATAGATCGTTGCATCTGGGCTCCTGCTTACATTCACTGTCGTCTCAGGGTACAAACTAAACTGCTTTTCTTCTATCTTTTTAAAAAGAGTGTGATGGACCTTTTGAACTCTGCGTAGATCCACTCATGGACATTTCCGAAATTTATAAACAATCGTATCGATCTGTCTCTGTATGGATCCGCATCAAGGCGTTTCTATTTGTTAAATTTGTGGCATTTGAATTTTCAGATCTGGCATTTATTGATTTCAAAGCATATAGCAATCTGAATCTCAATCCTGGCGTTTGATTTCGTCTTGGATTGGCGGACCAGTTTCTTACTCTGAAATATTTTCGATTCATCTAATTTGGGAACCAATGCTGTGGCGTCTTTCTTACCTTAAACGTTGGGCGTTGATAAATTTCGAATGAATTATATTCCTTGAGATCTCTGCGTTTCTCAATTCTGCGACGGACTGAGTTCATCCTCAATCTCTGCGTGTCCTTTAAAAACTTGACTTGACATCCCAAAAATTCAAAATCGTTTCGAGTTTAGCTTTTTCCTTTTAAAAGAATATTACAGTATGGACTCCAGGTTATTCTTATTTTAGCGTTTCCACTTCAAGAGAATTTATGGTATGAATTTAGACGGGTCCCTCATTTCCAAGACCCGTTCTTATTTGGTCTTTTCCAGAATTGTAATTTGTAATTTAACTAGAGTTATTGGGCATTTTCCCCAAATTTACAATTGAAAATTGATTACTATTATTATTATTATGCCTGCAACAGTGTTCACTTTCAATCTAATCTGAGTTATTATAACAGTCCTCTTAATGTTTCAGATTTGTTTTTATTGCTGTCGACTGGGATCTATATCTTTTTAGCATTCCTGTTGGAATTTTCGGATCTTAATCGGATTTCAATTTTGTGTATAAAAGTAAATTATTCAGATTTTGTTGTATCCTATCAATTTTTCCTGCATTTGTTTTATCAGAATCAATTAGGGTATGAGCCGATCCACTTTGGAAATTGGAACTCTGTTATTGAATTCACTCCATTACTGTTGAGAATCAAATTTTATTCGTCTACCTTGTCTACATCCTCCATTATGGATTGTCCCTTCAGTTAACCGACCCACTGAATTACTGGCACCACGTGTTAGTCCGAATGCAGTTTTCCCGTACTAGTTGCGGTGATAAAGTAAAATAATTGATACTGTAAACCAATTTAATTACCTTGATTACCAAGTCGTAATGGTAGTGAGATATTTCATTGTATTATAAACTCGGTTAATAATTGTTGTTGCCAGGTCGTCGTGTCAGATTATCTATTTTAGGATTTGAAATCTAATACCTTATTCATTTTTAAATGTAAAATTAGGTAAGTTTTAATTTATTTATAAATAATCATTTCATTTTCAAATGCAATAAAAGAGGTAAGTTTTAGTTTACTCAAAAAATTAATTATTTCATTTTCAAATACAATGAATAGGAAGATACCCAATAAGCATCTTGAATATTGAAACTTTTTTTTTCTTATTTTATAATTGATAATTATTTTTCAACTTAATCTTCTCATTAATAAATAACTTCCCACTAAAAATGATTTTATTAAAAATTCCTTTATTAAAATTGTATATTAAATGGTCATTAAGATTTTTTCAACTTTATTTTGCCAACTAATAAAAAAATCACAAAAATTAAATATAATTAAACAAGACTTAATGTATGCTTTTGTTATACAATACACTATTACACTTTTGTAATGAAATTTTCATTTATAATATCTAAAAAAAATTAATGAAATTTACTAATTATTGTAATATTATTTTATTTTATATATAACTACTATATTAAAATATCTCTAAACTAGTACATTAAAACATTTAAAAAAAACAGGAGGCAGGTATAAGCAGTTTTGCTGCTAATTTTACTTGTTTTTATAAAGTAAAGTAACGAATAAACATCATAAAAAATTAGAAATGCAAAAATGGTGACGTGTTCTTTGTGTAGAGCATAAAGTTAGAAGATAGTTATTGTCATTGATCAAACTTGAAGTTTTAAAAATAATTTTATATTTATATTTCATTTAAAAAAATGCAAATTAGTTTTCATAAGCATTTCGTTTTGTAATGAGCAATTACTCAAAGACGTTACCCGAGAGTAGAAAGTAAAATAAAGGTTTATAAGAATTTTCAAACAAATATGTAGTGAGTAATGTAACCTTTATTTTATGTTATTTATGACAAAGTATGAATAAGAAAAATGAGATGATGTATTGTGTCTTTAATTTAACTATCGAAATTAAGATTTTAAAAAAATATATTTTTAAATTGAAATTAAATTTTAAATTTTTTTATATACTTTTAAATTTTTAATAATTTTCAATTCATTCAAATTTAAAATAAAAGTTTATAATTTTTTTCTTTAAAATCCTGGAAAATTAAGGGGTTAACTAATGGTTACATTTTTTGCACTGAGTGAAACGAGGTGCTCGACATCTCAGTATGGGAGAGATCCTCTAACGTGATATAATGTTATAACGTTAGTAACAAAATAATTAAAAAAATTCATGTCGTCTCATAAAATAAAAAATTATGGAAAATATTTAAAAAAAAAATCCATGTTGGTTCATAAAATAAAATATTATGAAAAGCAATTAAAAAATAGATGTTCGTTTATAAAACCAGCATAGATCCATCTTAAACCCGTATCTATCAAGCACCGAGAGGGATCTAATTTCTTGAGGTGTATTTCTTTTTTAAATTTAAACTCAACAAATTTAATCTCTCTTGATTGATCCGGGTTTAAGTTTTAATTTTTTATTTTATAAACAAACATCTATTTTTTAATTACTTTTCATAATATTTTATTTTATGAGAGACATGGATTTTTTTTAAATACTTTCCACAATTTTACTTTCTTTTTTACATTTTAATTAATGGCCAACAATACATTTTACTTTTTTTATTTTTCATTACATTTTACTTTTTAACTTTTCATTAAGTACTTTCCATTACATTTTACTTTTTTTTTACATTTTAATTAATGGCCGACAATAATAAAGACAAACGTTTATAGCCTAGGATTTAATTCAAACGAAAATACACCCCATGTATTATATAGTCTAGGATTTAATTCAAACGAAAATACACGTCCTTTTATTAATCGCCGACATAATATTAAATTTTTATTATTATTATGTTAAAGACAAACTTTATTTATTATGGCCGACTATAAGGACAAACATGGACAAACACGACAAACATGGACAAATGTTACAGGATCTCCCCCATACTGGGTTGTAGAGCACCTCGTTTCACTCGGTGCAATAAAAACTTAAAACTTAAACCTGGATTTATCAATCAAGAAAGATCAAATTTCTTGAGTTTAAATTTAAAAAAAGAAATACACCTCAAGAAATTGGATATCTCTCGGTGCTTGATAGATACGAGTTTAAGATGGATCTATGCTGGTCTTATTAATAGTAACAAACCAATAAAAACAAGAATAAATCAGAAATCCAATAATAACAATAAGAAAATGATGGTGGTGGTGGTATTTGTTTAATTTAAAGTATTTTTATTTATTTCATCTATCAAAACTAATTATTTAAAGGTAATTTTGTACTGACAAGGCATTCATTATTAACAAGAGTCATTAAGTGGTAGAGTGTTTGCATTTTTTTTTGTCTAGGTAGACATAACAGTAGTGAGGATAAAATAATAGTGACCACTAAGGAGAAGAACAACACAAGATTGCAATAATTAAAAGGGAAAATTGTGCAAGCATGCAAAGATACCTATTGTGCTTGAACAACACGAATAAAAATAGATAATGGAAACATTACTTGGTAAGTAGCAAAGTATGGCACTGATCCACACCATCAAACAAAATTCATCTGCTTACCACTTAGACTTTGTTAACAACAAGACATTGTCAATGAAAATTGAAGAACATGAATATCCATCTCATGAGTGAACAATAATGTGTAGTCACTATAGCCTCTATGCCATAATCATAAAACCATTAATAATCCCTCCCAACCCCCCTCCAAAAAAAAAACTGAAAGTACAAGAAACTTCTTAAATCTAGAATAGAGGAAAGAAGTTAAGCTCACATGCAATTAACCGATATAAATTCCAATGAAGGGATTAACAGGACCCCTATATCAATCTATGTGCTCCACGAGGAAAATAGAACCAAATTGCTAATCATTAGGAGTGACATTATAAGAAGCATAGTTTTTCCATGTTGGTGGTGAACTTGAAGGATGGGCTCTATCCATGAAGGTAAATGATAGTCTACCAAATATGACCCCAACTCTACAACATGTGGTGCCACCTTGTCCTAGAGATTTTATCAAAACTCCTCAATCTCTCATGAGCTACCCATTTTAGTGATGAGAACCAAATTGAAGTACCAATGATCATAATTTGTACCACTGATCATTGATGGAAAATCAAATTCTTCTTTTTTTGGCACAACACCCTAAACGATTAAGTGCAACTATAATTCAAAACCCATATCATGAAATGTAAAACTGCACTAAATTTAGCAAATGCAATGAAACTTGTGGATATTTTGTATTGAATAGGGACAATACCCACCCTATACTTGGAAATGTGCTAGAAATGGGCTCTAAGATATCAAAATGCTTAAGGAGCAGATTACATCATTTTCCATTATTAATGGGGAGTTCATTCCCAGGATCTTAGAAATTGTCTATTTAATAAGACTAAGTAATGAATGAAACAAAATGAGTAAAATGACATATGGAAGCATATATCATTGTATCACATTGTGTGTGTGCAATTTACATTTGGTATCAAGGTTTGTCAATTCAAAAGGCATTGAGAATTCTCCAACACTACAACAATTTTAGAATCTATGGAGATTATCCATATGTGCTATGACTAATTTGCATTTAACAATTGGTCTCTTTAGATTCAAGCCTTCAACAACTTCCAAGTTTAAAACTAGGCTATGTTTTTATTAGGTAAATGGAAAATAAGGGGCCCTAGATTAACTATAGAAAAAATCCCATGAACAATTAAAACACGGGTGCATAGAACTAGTCCATATATCCATTGTAGTGAGATAGATGTATATTGGTTAGGAGTGAAGTCTCTCTATGGAAATAAAAATGGGAACCTAGAAAGAGAACAACATTTCACAAGGTTATTTCTCAATATCAAGACTCATATTGCTTTTAAAGGGAACATTGCCAAAGAAATAATGGCAATGTCCCAAGTAAAGAAATGATATTGCCATAATTTCATTAACAAGGGCATACATTGATGTGCATACTCTCACATTTTATGATACTCAATCTACAATTGTTTTGTTTGAAATCTATTCTAGCTAGTCACAAATATAGTGACCAACTTAATGACCAAGAATTCTAAGTACCCAATAGGATTCTTTAGGACCAAGAATTCTAAGTACCCAATAGGATTCTTTAGGACCAACTTGATGAAATTGAAATAACCATCTCATATTAACACTCTAACTCCAAAAATTAAACTTTCCATTTTCAAAGACATAAATTGGTAGTGCATAATGATGAATAGACAAATTGTGCCAATGGGCCAAGCAAAAGTGTCACCAACAATTGTTACACAAGTTTCAAAAGATCTTTTTGTTTTAGCTCTAAAATATTGCAGTAAACATACTTAGCATTTTTGTTCATACAAACTTGAAAAAATAATTCTTCCATATATATAACATTCGAAAATGAATGTAATGACCATAGACAAAATATTGCCTCAACACAATTTCAAAGATTGAACTATTCATATTTTGAGCGAAAAAGTATCATGTACTCAATACATGTTTGCAATAACCATGTTGCCAAATACACACCAGGTTCTTGTTAGAGGTCTTTATGTCACTTAGCATATGACAATTTTTTTATTTACTAAATTAGAAGAAATATCATGATTATCAAATTATATGTTAGTGGCTTGCGCTTAACATTCAATACTTAGAATAATTCAAAGTGGTTAAGAATTCATGGATTGCCATTAATGAGCAGTTGGTTGTATTGCATCTATAAATAAGATGTAATGGCTATGCAAGAGGTATGGCGAGATGTAATGAAGTGTGATTTTTGGTATAGCGAATCATGGTTGTAAACATTGTTTATGAGTGTTGATTAATAGATGAGTGGTAAAGCTCACTAGTTTGTTGGTTTTACCCCAGGAGAGACATTTCCAAGGTAATTTTTATGTATTGTGTTGATGTTTTGTGTACCATTTCTTAATGTCTAGTTGTGTTTAACTGTATGAATCAATTTGTGAGCTCAATATAATCAGTATTAAAACCAATAATTTGTATCAAATATATATTTGGCCTCAAGGGGATGCCATTGTTGTTGATGGTTTGGATTGGTCCTAGATTTGGTGAATACCTGTTTCAGTGGCAGTTTCCAGAAACATTGATTCATAGTTAGAATGGGTAACAATTCAAGGATAGAAATTGAAACTTTTAATGGACATAATTGTGAGCTTTGGAACCTTAAAATGGACGATCTCCTTGTAGATTAAGAGCAATGGGTTGCTATCAGCCATGGTACAAATTTGACAGGTATGTCGATAGAATATTGGAAGAACGTTGACAAGAAAGCAGGGAGTACAATCCAAATTTGTTTAGAAGATTCTATATTGTTGAATGTCTCAAGAGAAGACAATGCAAATAAGCTATGGGAAAAGTTAGGGAACTTGTACTAGTCAAAATATGCGGTTAAAAAGTTGTTTCTCTGGAAGAAGTTATATCTTATGAGGATGAATGAAAGTGACTTGGTTACAAAGAACCTGAACGCGTTCAACGTTGTGGTAAGAAAGATGTTGTTCGTAGATATTAATATTATTGAGGAGGAGAAATGTATTAATCTGTTGTGTTCTTTTCCAAATTCCTAGGAAAGCTTGGTCGTGGTTATTGGAAGCAGTAATAGCACATTAAAGATCGATGATGTGGTCACATTTATGTTGTCAGAAGGGATGAGATGAAAGAATGCAGAAGGTTCAACCCACGACACTTTGATGGTAAGAGTTCAATCGATAGACAGGGGAAAAAGAAAAAACTCTGGTAGAAGATCAAAGTCAAGGGGTAGATATAAGACCATATCCAATGGTCTAGCAACGAAAAAATGCTAGTGATGCGATAAAGTAGGGAATTATAGATGAAATTGGAAGTCGACAGAAGTCAAGAAAAAAAAGGGTCGGAGGAAGATCAGTTGGTTGATGGTAATCCTATGCAAGAAGAGAAAGGTGATGTGTATTTGGCCTCCACAAGTAAGTAGTCAGATTGTGACTCTTGGATGATCGACTTCGGTGCGTCATGTCATATTTTACCTCGCAGAGAATGGTTCTATGAATATGAGAAGTTCGATGGTGGTGATGTTCTCTTTTGGGATGATTCACCAACTAGGATAGTCATATGAGGTAAAGTCCAATTGAGATTGAAATATTGAAGAATAGGAACACTTCTAGGAGTGTTGCATATCCCTAGTTTGGCTCGAAACTTGATCTTAGTTAGTAATATGCAGAATGCAAGATTCCAACCTGTATTTGATAAATATATGTACAAGATGGTGTGCGGAGTGATGGTACTGATGAGAGGAGTTCGGACTGGAACCCTGTACAAGCTATTGGGAAGAACAAACACCAATGAATGTGATAATGTAGTCTATTTAGAGTCTGATAACATATCTTCTTGTCTAACTGACTTGACTATGTTGTGGCATCATAGGATGGGACATATATGTTAGAAAGGTCTTCGTGCTATGCACAGTAAAGGTATGGTTGAAGGTCTCCTTGAGGTCTAAATAATTTGAATTATGTGAACATTGTATTTATGGTAAACAGAGTCATGTAAGTTTCTCATTTGGTGCTACTAGGGCTAAGGAAATATTGGAGTTAGTACATAATGATGTATTTGGACCAATGTCCTTCACTAAGAGGATCACAATATTATGTCTCTTTCATAGATGATTTATCTAGAATGACATTGTGGTATTTTCCAAGGAAGAAATTTGAGGTATTTGAGAAGTTCCAAGAGTTCAAGGCTCTTGTAGAGAATTAGACTGGTAAAAAGATCAAGGTTCTAAGAATTGATAATGGTGGATAATTTTGTGGGAAGGAATTCGAACAATTATATAGGAAACATTGTATATCTAGACAAAACACAACTCCATACATGCCTCAACATAATGGAGTTGATGAAAGACTGAATAGAATGATGCAAGAAAAAGTGAGGAGCATGCTCAGTGGTGTAGGTTGTTGGTGTACGCTGACACTTAAGCTCACATCAGTGAGTAAATTCGGTTGGTGTACTGCTCACCAACATCTCTTAAATTCTGAGCTCTCCCGCCTATTTTATGTAGTTGTATTTTATGTTTATATACCACATACTTTAATAGAACAAATGGTCTTTTTCTTTTGACATAGAGAACTCTGTTTTCCTCTTTGTGTTTTTCTAATGACTGTGTGTTTGTATGGATATCAATATAATTTGATTCTGCTGTGCTTTATTAAATCTACATGATATCAGAGGTACAGGGCGTTAGCTTCCTCCATCCTCATTGGATGCAGTGGCTTCTGGGCATTTCTGCAGGGCATCCAGGTTTTCTTTTTCCATTTTGCTCTGCTCTATGCTCTAGAGTCTAAACTACTGTTTGAAGCTATCACCAGTCACCTTTTAATCATTTTCTTTGGCATCTTCTTTACTTACAATGGCAGATGAGTTTCCAATCCCTGTTTTAACTCCTCACAACTATTTTTCTTGGAAGTCAACAATGGTTGTTCTATTAAGGAGTAAAGGTCTGTACAGGGTAACCACTGGAACATAAAAAGAACCCACACAAAATGTTGAAAAGCCTAAATGGCATAATCGCTGTGATGAAGCCTTAGGCTTGATCTGTCTTTCTCTTTCACTTGAACTACTGTTTCATTTGGAAGGCATAGACACTCCCCATGAAGCATGGGATCAACTTGAACAATTGTTTGGTAAAACAACTGCCATTCGTGGTCATCAACTGGAAAATGAACTGATTAGTCTCAATCCTAATAATTTTGATACCATTCAAGACTTCATTTCCAAGTTCAAATCTCTTAGGATTCAATTGAAGGATTGCAGTATTGAGAAAAAGGATGAACAACTCATTTATGTAGTGCTCTCTAAGTTAGGAGAATCATACTCAGTGTTTGTTTCCACATTTTATTCAACTAGGGATGCCTTGGGTCCAAACTTTGTAATGCCTACCTTTGATGCTTTTGCTGAAAGACTCACTTGTGAGCAGGATAAGCTCATTCAAATGGGATCTCTTAGCTCTATAGATTCTATGTCTCATGCATTAATAGCTAGCTCACCTCCCAATGCAAGGATGCCACATAAAAAGGCATCTAAAGGGAAACAAACACACAACTCAAAATCAAGTAATTCTTCAAATTCCTCTACAAAGCCAGATTTTAAAGGGAAGAAAAATTCTCTTAAATGTACATTCTGTGGAAAGGAAGGTCATTCAGAATCTCACTATTTTAAGAAACTAGCTGTCCTGTCTTCAGAAATGAAGAAACACAATATAAATGTTAGCTTATCTTCCCCTAGCAACGATATAGGGAATGCCGAAGCCCTCTCTGCTATAGCAGGTTTCTCTTTTTGTGAACCTGAATGGATATTTGATTATGGAGCAACCCATCACATGGCTGGTCATAAGAATCTATTTTCTTCCATTAAATCATGCAAAACTGAGCATATTTTTATAGGCAACTCTTCACCTTTGGCTGTGAAAGGGAAAGACTTTGTTGAGATGACAGATGGCATGATTAATAATGTTTTGCATGTTCCTAATCTTTCAGCCAACTTGCTCTCAATTTATCAGATTACACATTCTGGAGCAGGGAAGACAATATTATTTACCCCTGACTTTGTAATTGTTCGTGAAATTGAGGACCCTTCACAAGTTGTTGCCATAGGGAAAGTGGATCATCATGCACGCTTATATTTGTTTTCTCATTTTGAGCGAACATCTTCTAGCAGTGCATTGCTTTCTCACTCAAATGAATTAAGTAGATTATGGCATGAGCGATTTGGCCACTTGAACTATCGCTATCTTCAACAGCTCAGTAAGCAAAACATGGTCACTGATCTTCCACCTATCTCCTTTTCTGAAGGTATTTGTACAGGCTGTATCCTTGGAAATCATCCTCAAGATAGTTTTGATAAGGGAAAATCTTGGAGAGCTTCTGAAGTTCTTCAACTTATTCACAGTGATATTTCAGGCCCTTTTCCTGGATTGTCTTTTCAAAGGGAACGCTACTTGCTTACATTAATTGATGACTATTCTAGATGAACATGGGTCTATTTTTTGAAAAAAAAAATGAATCTTTTGACACTTTTCTTGTGTTCAAAGCCTTGGCTGAAAAACAATCTGGAAAGTCTATCAAATGCTTGTGGACAGATAATGGTGGGGGATATGTCAATAATAGGTTTAGGGACTATTGTGCCACTGAAGGTATTCAGCTACAACATACAGTGACCTACTGTCCACAGCAAAATGATATTGATGAAAGGAAAAACTGTACCTTGAAAGAGATGGAAAATTGTATGATTCATGCAAGAGGTCTTGACCCATAGTTTTGGGCTGAAGCGATAAATTGTGCAAACTATGTTCAAAATCACACTCCTCATAAGGCTATTCAAGGGGTGACACCAGAAGAAGTTTGGATTGGACAAAAACCCTCTGTTGGGTATCTTAGAGTCTTTGGGTGCAATGCTTGGGCGCACATTCCAAAAGACAAACGCAGGGCAATGGACTTGCAAAGTAAGCCTTGCATATTTGTTGGCTACCCAGAAGATGTTAAAGGGTGTAGATTATTGCATCCCGACAGACATGAATTTATCATTAGCGGGAGTGTTCGATTTGATGAGCATCCTCCTCAACATTTTGTATCTTCAAATGATGATCCTTCCTTTGAGTTAACTGCCCCTGCTCATGATAGTGAGCTTGAAGAAAAACCAGCAAGCTCACGTCCTCCACTTCTTGATTGGGGTCAAATAAAAATGAGGTCCTCGCTTCAAAGGACTCTTCGTGTATTTATGGCTTGTGCTTCAAATCCAAAAGACTTTCATGAGCCCCATGGTGTTAAAGAATGGGATGCTGCTATGGAAGAAGAGCATAATTCCTTGCTGAAAAATGACACTTGGAAATTGGTCACTCTTCCAAAGGAAGAAAATTAGTTAAATGCAAGTGGGTATATCGAACCAAGCATGTAGCTGATGGTTCTATAGAAAAATATAAGGCTCGATTGGTCGCTAAAGGGTTTTCCTAGGTTGAGGGACTTGACTATTCTTAAACCTTTGCACTCGTGGCTAAAATGAATTCTATTCGCCTTGTTCTTTCTATTGCTGCATCTCATAAGTGGACTGTAAACCAAATGGATTTCAAATGTGCATTCCTTCATGGCGATTTGCAAGAAGAAATATACATGGATCAACCTCATGGATTTATCCAGGACTCCTCACTTGTGTGCAGGCTCAAAAAATCATTATATGGTCTCAAACAAGCCCCTAGGGTGTGGTATGAGAAGATGGATTCTTTCCTTCTCTCTTTAGGATTTTCTCACTGCCTTTCTGACTCAAATGTGTATATTTTGTAGCAAGATGGTGAGCTTCTCCTCCTTGTTCTTTATGTGGATGATCTCATTCTTACTGGGAGTTCATCTACCTTGATTGATCAAGTGAAGTTTTCTCTTCGACAATAGTTTGACATGGAATATTTAGGGCTGCTTCACTACTTTTTGGGACTGCAGGTCTCTCAGCCTAAGTATGCATTGGATCTCTTGAGCAGATTTCACATGTTAGATTGCAAATCTGCACCCACGCCATATTTGTCTGGAGTCAAGTTATCCGCAAAGTGCAATACTCCTTTGGTGGATGCTACTTTGTATCAGCAACTTGTTGGCAACCTACTGTATTTGACTCACACACGTCCAGATATCTCATATGTAGTTGGGTTGGTTTCTTGGTTCATGCAGGAACCACATGAGATCCTTTGGAAAGCTGCAAAGCATATTCTTCGGTAAATTAGGGGGACACACACATATGGCATTAAGTATTCATCCCATGGCAATGCAGATTTAGTGGGTTACACAAACTGTGATTGGGTTGGTGATCCTGATGACCGTAGATCGACATCTGGCTTTGTCTTTCACCTTGGTTCTGGCCCTGTTGTTTGGTTCAGTAAGAAGCAAGCTTCCATCACCCTTTCTTCTACAAAAGTAGAGTACCGAGGTGCTGTTAATGCTGCCACAATGTCTATTTGGATTCGGCAGATTTTATCATAGTTTAGTTTTCAGCAGGTGCAGCCTACTGTAATTTGGTGCGATAATCAAAGTGCTATTCATATTTCCAAGGAACCAGTAGAGAATCAACGCACCAAGCATATAGAGGTCCACATGCATTACATCCGACAGCTGATTCGTGAACATACTATTGATTTGCAATATTGTAGAACTGACTTGCAGGTTGCTGATATATTCATCAAACCTTTGGCATATACGAAATATGTTCAGCTTCGTGCCTTGGGGTGAAGGACATTATCCTTGGTGGGGGGTAGTCTCAGTTCTCCTTCATATTTCCATCTATGTTTGATCCTTTTGTACATGAGTACCTTAGCAGGCAGTGTAGCCGGGACTCATCTTTTGTCTACCTCTGTGTACTCCCTACCTTTTGCTTAAGGGGGGGTGTTGGTGTACATTGACACTTAACCTCACATCAGTGAGTAAATTCGGTTGGTGTACTGCTCACCAACATCTCTTAAATGCTGAACTCTCTCGCCTATTTTGTGTAGTTGTATTTTATGTTTATATACCACATAATTTAATAGAACGAATGGTCTTTTTCTTTTGACATAAAGAACTCTATTTTCCTCTTTGTGTTTTTCTAATGACTATGTGTTTGTATGGAGATCAAGCTGATTTGATCCCGCTGTGCTTTCTTTAAATCTACATAGGTGTCATACAAGAATTCTGGGTAGTAGTATTCGACACGACATGTTATCTAGTGAATAGGTTGTCGTCGATAACTCTAGTCGAAAAAAATCCATATGAGGCATGGGATGGTAAAAACCCCTCTCTTACACATCTCAGAGTCTTTGGGTGTGATTCCTTTATGCATCTCCCAAGGGAGAAAATAAGTAAATTCAATAGCAAGTCAAAGAAATGCATTTTCGCCGGTACAAGAATGGAGTGAAAGGATATAAGCCATGGAATCGAAACACAAGGAAGGTAGTTTATAGCAGAGATGTAATATTTAGGGAAGTTAGAGGTATTTCCACGGATGAAGAGGATAAAATAGAAAAGGAACCAAAAAGGAAAGGGTTTTAAATGAATGACGAAAGTATGGATTTAGGTGAGCCGACTGAATCCAATGAAGAGGTTGAACACTAGAATCCAGTTGTCAGGAGGCATGGTTGAACAAGACAACATCCAAAAAGGTATAGTCCACTCAAATTTTTCTTTGCTTTTGTGTTATCCTACATAAAACAGGATCCTAGTTCGGTAAAGGAAGCGATTGACTTGTCAAAAAATATAATCTAGAAAATGGCTATGGTAGAAGAAATAGAGTCCTTGATGAAGAATGAAACATGGGATGTAGTCACGTTACCAAATGGAAGGAAACCTATCAGTAGTAAGTGGGTGCTCAAGAAAAAGTTTGAATGTAACAGGCCGATTTGAGAAGTACAAGGCTTTACTGGGAGCGAAAAGATATTCCCAAGTCGAGGGAGTCGACTTTAGTGAAATTTTCTCTCATGTTGCTAAATTAACTTCCATAAGGGTACTAATGTCTTTAGCTGTAACATTTGATATTTAAATAGAATAGATGGATGTAAAGAGATCATTTATTTATGGTGATCTTGAAGAATAAATTTATATGAAGCATCCTGGAGGTTTTATAGTGCAAGGAGAAAAGGCGCTGGTCTACAAACTCAAGAAGTCTCTGTACAATTAAAAAAAATCTCCTAGGATGTGGTATTGGAAGTTTGATATCTATATCTAGTAGCTAGGGTTTGTGAGAAGTTGGGTTGATCATTGTTTATAAAGAAAGAAAGTTAGTCGTTATTTCATATATGTAGTCTTGTATGTTGACAACATGTTGTTGGTCATAAATAACATGGATTCGATAAAGGCGGTGAAACTGCAAATGTCCTCCAAATTCAACATGAAGGATCTTGGTGTAGCAAATTTCATTATTTGAATGGAAATAAAGAGAGATCAAGTAGGTAGAGGGAATTGGTTAAGTATGAGAAAATATGTTGAGACAATTCTAAAATGTTTCAACATACAATAGTGCAGACCAATGAAGGTCGCTAATCCCATGGGAGTTAAAGTATTTGTTGAATAATGTCCTAAGAGAGAAGAGGAAATATAGTACATGCCACATATGCCCTATGCTAGTGTTCTATGTAGTCTAATGTATTCTATCGTAAGTACTCGACCGGATATTTCCCATGTAGTGGGAGTATTGAGAAGGTACATAACACTTGATTGTAGTTAAGAGAGTATTCAGGTACCTGCATGGTATGATAGCTTTTGTAATCTGTTATGAATGGGAACCTAAGAACACCAAGGAAATCAATGCACATGGATTTTTTTAATCCAGCTGGGCTGGATATATCAACCACGAGATGGTCGACTAGTGGATATGTGTTCAAGTTATTCAGCTGAGCAGTTGGTTGGATGAGTAGGAGGCATTCGATCATTGTGATGTCGACTATTGAGGCTAAGTACATGGAAGCTACTCATGCATATAAGGAGTTTTTTTGGATACATAGATTTTGTTCAATGTTTTTGTTTGGTCACATGTTGTTAGGTTGGATTGTGACAGCCATAGTGCAATCTTCCTAGCAAAAAACCCAATAGATCATTCAAATACAAAGCATATTGAAGTATGGTGCCATTTTGTGAGGAAAATGATGGTGAACTAGAAAGTATTGCTAGGAAATGTAGACACTATGAAGAATGCTGTAGAATCATTGACCAAGTCGGTGAGTAACGAGAATTTTCCCTGGTGTAGGGAAAGTTGAAACAATGGGCTTGTCATCAGCTTAAGTGAACTGAAGTTTTGAATCTCTTTTTTATGAAAAGAAGAAAAAAAGTGGTAGAATGTTTGAAATGTTATATTCTTTGCATGTAAATCAACAAGAAAAGTCGATAGTCAACATGCATAAGTCGAATGGAGTTGGAGGTCGGAAGACTACAAAATTTTGGTCGATTGGCCAACCAGAATAATTGTTTGGTCAAAGGAAAACAACTGGTTGACATGAAGTCAATGGAATGACTAGAATCTCAATGGGAGGTCGACCAAGGTTGACCCAATCAATTCAATTGTAATAAAATAATTGAAATTGGTTAAGAAGTTATGGATTTCCATAAACAGGTAGTTGGTTGTATTGCATCTATAAATAAGATGTAATGGCTATGCAAGAGGTATGGAAGGATGTAATAAAGTGTGATTTGTGGTCTAGCAAATCATAGTTGTAAACACTATCATGAGTGTTGATTAATAGATGAATGGTAAAGCTCACTAGTTTTCCCCTAGGAGAGGGGTTTCCAACGTAATTTCTATGTATTATGTTGATGTGTTGTGTGTCATTGCTTAATGTCTAAATGTGTTTAACTATATGAATCAATTTGCAAGTTCAATGTAATCTGTATTAAAACCAACACTTTGTTTGAATCTATGTGTGGGTATCTTTGGCTTGCATAAAGTTCAAGGCCAATTGAGTCTATGTCTCGTGAATAAAGAAATTGGTATCAAAGGGGATGCACACTTTGACTGTAAAGAACTAGGCCGTCTAAACACAAAAATAAGGGGAATGTTTAATAAAGTGAGGACTAATGCTTCTATCATTGGAAGCACTAGAGAATAAATAAAAATGAAAAATTTAATCAACACCCTACGTTTTTGCACTTGTGCATTTTTAATTTACAAGAGTGTCATTCAAGGATGCATCTTGTTTGAAAGAATTGGTGTATATTGTTTAGATATAATACACAATTAAGTTTTTTCAAAATTTTAATAAAAAAATCTATATATTATAATAATAAAGAATTAAACATTTTATAGTGCACATTTATAAAGATATCATATTGTCAATGGTTCTGTCTCTATGTGCAATGTAGGATGCCAATGTTTAACTAAATGCAATGGTTTTGTTTTTAACATTTTTAATAAAAAATGTACTTTTAAAATAAATGTATATGTAAATTTTTTCTTTGTTTTGCAGCTTGCTAGTTTATGCCAATGTTTCAGTGGTTTTCATCTCCAGCTGGTTTTCCATAAGCTGGAAATTACTTAAGAAAATTCTCAGACAATCAAACACGCTGAAAAATCACTTTTAACAGGCAAAAAATAATTTTAACATGCACACCATTAAAAAATCAGACTCAGAATTTTCGGCCAATAGCCTTAGAAAAACCCCCACGAGGAAAACCAGTCAGAGAGAGAGAGAGAGTTTATTATTTCTTCAACAAATATCTCAATACAAAATATTACAGTAAAAAATGTACTTATCTCGACCACTCAAAGTCACCTAGAAATCTGCCTTGATTTCTGTGCCAATCTGCAGCTCGAAAACTGAACCAAACCACCTCGATTTCTGTGCCACTGATTGTCTTGATTTATGTGCTAAAACAACACCTTGAAAACTGTGCTAAGAACCTCGAAATCAATGCAGCAAGACTGTCTCGATTTCTGTGCAGAAAGGTACAGTCCGTATGGACTCTAGAAATTTGTGCCTGTCACCTTGAAGTGCGTGTAACAAATTTTTGCCTTGAAACCTGTGTCTTTTTCTCAAGAAATGTACCCAGTTGATCCCTCGTAAACCGTGTTGTACGAAAAACAGTAAATACTGCCTGTATGGACCTCGAGAATCGTGCTAGATGCCTCGGTAAATGTGCCCATAAAAATTGATGTACAGATTTATCTCCCTACCTTGGAATTCGTGTTGTGCATTTAATGCTCAGCTAGTTGTCTCAAAAATCGTGCCAGCTGAAAAATGCCTCCCTCGATTTCTGTGCCTCTCTCCTTTTTGCTCTCTCTAGCTCTTTTCTTCACTTGAATCTCTCAAAAGTGAAAATGTAATTGCCTCCCCCATGCTTTTTGATCAAACCTTAGGGTTTCCTAAATCCAATTTATGAGATAGATTTAGATCAACGATGGAAATTAAATGCTCCATTGATTTCTCATAAATATTAATTTCCCTCACCCACTTAAATTTATCAAAAAGTGACTTTGAGTTTATAAAGTCTCATTAAATGCTTTTATTAAGTCATTTAATGTGAGGGTCACCTTTCCCCCCCTTCTAAGTGACTTTAGGCAAAAGTCACTTGGGGAACACTTCCCTAGGTACAAAACTAACACTCCCTCTTACTGAGGAAGGTGTTCTGCACCACTCCCAACTTGTCTATGAGGAAGACAAACTCCCCCCTCCCCAAAGACTTCGGCAAGATATCTGCTACCTACTCATCAGTGGAAATATACTGCAACTCAACTGCTCCTCTCTGGACGTAGTCACGAATGAAATGGGACATGATCTCAATGTGCTTTGACCTGTCATGGAACACTGGATTCTCAAAGAGCTGAATGCAACTTTGATTGTCGCAATAGATCACCGTAGGTCTAAGCTCCTGATCAAATAAATCTACCAACAACTTGCGAAGCCACAGTGCCTCACAAGTAGCTTGACTGGCTACCATATACTCAACCTCGGCAGAACTCAATGCAACAAACTTCTGTTTTTGACTGAACCATGACACTGCTGCCGAGCCCAAACTGAAACAACAACAAGAAGTGCTCTTTCGATCCCTCACACAACCTGCCCAGTCTGAATCTGTGAGCCCAACCAAACTAACTCCACTCGAACCCGTGTAGTCCAACCCATAGTCCACTGTACCTGCTAGGTATCTCAGCACATGTTTTGTGGCAGTCCAATGTACACTCCTAGGCTCCACCATGAACTGGCTAAGAGTGTTCACCGCAAAACACAAGTCTGGTTTGGTGTTGACCAGATACATCAATGATCCAATGAGCTGACGATAAAGTGTAGGATCCACCAACTTACCCTTTGAAGCATGAAGTTGCTTCCAGTTGGTGATCATAGGTGTAGACATCGACCTGCAGTCCTCCATCCAAAATCTCCTCAGAATATCAACCGCATACTTCACCTGTCCTAGGAAAATATGTCTAGGCTCCTACCAAACCTCCATCCCCATATAATAATGCATCAACCAAATGTCAGTCATCTCGTACTCCGTAGAAAGGTCTCTCTTGCAATGTGTAAGGAGACGCTCATCACCTGTGATAAATAAGTCATCAACTTATAACAAAAGAATGAGAGGATCTCCACCAACCACTATGTAGTATAGGTTGGGATCAGCCTCACTCTTCTGAAAACCCATCGATGTCAAGTATGCATCGATCCTGGAGTACCAAGCTCTAGGAGCTTGCTTCAGTCCATACAAGGCTTTCCTCACCCTGCACACATGAGAATCCTTCCCATGAATCTCAAATCCCTGTGGATTCTCTAAGTAAACTTCCTCCTGCAGAAGACCATTGAGAAATGCAGTCTTCACATCCATCTGGTGGATCTTTCAACCCATCTCTGCTGCTATAGAAATCACTGCCCTGATGGAAGAATAACGAGCAAACGACGCAAAGGTCTCATCATAGTCAACTCCCTCTATCTGTGAGAACCCTCGAGCCACAAACTGAGCCTTGTACTTCTCCACACTGCCATCCGCATCATGCTTTATCTTGTAAAGCCACTTGGAAGTCACAACTGACTTCCCCTCTGGTCTCATCACTATCTCCCAAACATCATTCTTCATGATGATGGAATGGTACTCTTGCATCATGAAATCTCTCCATACTTGATGCTGAGAAGCCTCCTCAAATGCGGAAGGCTCAGAATCACGAAGACTCGCAACTAGAGCCATACCCAACTTGTCTGGCATTACTACTGTCCTGATCTCCTCCTGGGGTCTACAAAATGCCTCTGCCTCCTCCAAGGTCTCATGAATCCATTTAGGCTTCCTCTTCCTTGAAGGTTCATCATGAATTGCTCTCTCCTCATCTGAAGAGCTACCAGAAGCAGAAGGGCCAACACCCCAAGGACCAGTGACTGATGAACCAGTCCCTGAAGAACCTGTAACCTGAGAACCAAAACCTGATCCTGTACCTGTCCTTGAACCTGTTCCTAAACCTGTCCCCGAAGTACCTGTCAACTGAACCACTGAACCTGTAGAACCAGACACCCCAGAAACCTGTGGAACTGAGATCTGAACTGAAGAAGCCTGTGCCAACTGAGGTGTGGGATCTGGTGGCTCCCCCTGCTCTAACTCTCTGGACTTCTTGAAGGCTCTCTCCTCATCAAACTTCACCTCCCGCCTCACTACAAATCTCCTCTGGCTAGAAAGATAAAGTCGATAAGCCTTCGAAGTCTCACCATATCCCACAAAGATGCCTCTCTTTGTTGTGGGGTCAGACTTTTTCCTCTTCTTAGAAGGGACATGAGAGTAAGTCAAACAGCCAAATATCCGAAAGTGGCCAACCTCAGGATTCTTGCCTGAAAACATCTCCTCAGGAGTCTTCCTCCCCAAGGCACGATGGGGACTCCTGTTCTACAGATAAACTGCAGTACTACATGCCTCTACCCATAGAAAGAACGGTAAACTTTGATCATGAATCATTGCTTTCGCTGCTCTTATAATCGACCTGTTCTTCCTCTCTGCAACTCCATTCTGCTCAGGAGTGTAAGGAACTGTCAGTTGTCTCTTGATTCCCTCTTGAATTCAAAATCCATCGAACTCCTTGGAGGTATACTCACCCCCATTGTCTGATCTCAACACTCGAATATTCCTTCCAGTTTGTTTCTCCACAAGGGCTTTGAACCCTTGGAAGGTACTCAACACTAGTGGTGACTTCTTGCTCCTCTAGAAGTAGATCCAGGTCTTTCGAGAGTAGTCATCAATGAAGAAGATATAGTACTTAAACCTAGTCAACAAAACTGATGACATAGGACCACATATGTCATTATGAATCAGATCTAGTACTCCTGCTGCTCTGCTGTCACTGCTTGGAAAAGTAGTCTTGGTGTACTTTCCCAAAGCACACCCCTTACAAACATCACTATGCTCTGTAGTAAACTTTGGAAATCCTATAACCATGCTCCTCATCAATCTCAGAGCTGGGTGGTGTAAACGGTCCATCCTCCGATGCCATAACTCACATAGCTCACTGCTGCTGCTGTGTGCCAAAGCGTGTTGCGGCTGAAACAAGAGCTTGTACAGCTTTCCACTCCTAACTCCAATATCTATGGAGGTTGATAATCCTGTGGTTTTGGGTAATACCTGCACTCTCCCATCTGAGAAACAAACTCCAAGACCCCTATCCTCTATGGTGGAAACTGACACAAGGTTCTTCTTCAGCCTAGGGAAAAATAACACATCTGTCAATGTCATAGGAATCATCGGCTCCCTCTGAAAGGTAATGATCCCACGACCAACCGCTCTGATAATGGTATTGTCACCTAGTACAACCTCTACATCTGTACCTGTATCTGATAGCTCGGAGAACATCTCGCAAGCACCTGTCATGTGGCTCGAGGCTCTGCTGTCAATATTCCAGGTACCTATGGTGGATGCACTCATCTAATGTCCAGTTAGTAAGGAATATTCTCTCTCCATATCAACATCCGTGATGGTGGCTAAGGAAGCTGTTTCTCTCTCAATATTTCCAGCACATAGAGAGAACTCTCTCTGAAATCTATCTCCAAAATCATCGACCTCTGCTGAAGCTGCAGTCTACTGTCTCTTCTTCTTCTTGCTTGGACACTGTGAAGCATAGTGCCCAAACGTCTGACAACAATAACACTTGATTTTATTCAATTCCTTCTTCTACCCATTCTTCCCACTCTGCTGATGCTGCTTGGCCCCACCCTTCTTGGGACCCTTCTTCTTCTTCTTTCCCTTTGCTGTCAAAGCCACGTTCTCCTCATCATCTCTAACCTGAGAAGAGCTGGCATGTACGAGACCTCTCCTGGTCTCGTCCTACACAAAGTCATCCCACATAGTCTCCCAAGAAGGCATGTTCTCTCTACCCACTATAGCCTGTACAAATGCATCCCAGGACTTGAAAGCCCCATTCGGTGCTTTCTGCACAAGCTCAGTAGCAGTCACCACCTCCCCAACTACTACTAACTCATCTCTAACAATAGATATCCTGGTAAGGTATGAAGTCACCCTCTCTCCTCTAGTCATCTTTACATTCTTGAGTTTCTCCTTGAGAACCATCTTCTGGTTCTCATTGGAACTCTCGTATAAACTAGTTAAGGCACTCCACATCTCATGTGCCTTCTTCTTACCTGAAATGTGAGGGATGATATGGTCTTTAACTGCATCAAGAATTATTCTTCTAGCCTTACAGTCCTTCTTGTTGAAGGTTGATAATGCTGCTGCATATGTAGCAATGGAAATATGAACAGGGTTTGCTATAGTATTTCTAACCACCTCCACCCACAGTTCATTCTCCTCTAAAATCAGCAAAATCCTAGCCTTCCATGGCACAAAATTCCCTGTCCCATCTATCCTATCCTCCAACCTAAGTCCTGTAGCCATCTTTCAGCCAACCCAACAAAGTGTTGTTCACTTAACAGAAGAAAATACTGAAAAATCTGAGTTCTAGAATTTTTTGTGTGTCTGCAAAATATTACTGTTTTCTACCCCCAAGCTCTGATACCATGTAAATTTTTCTGTGTTTTGCAGCTTGCTGGTTTATGTCAATGTTTCAGTGGTTTTCATCCCCAGCCAGTTTTGCATACGCCAGAAATTACTTAAGAAAATTATCAGACAATTAAACACGCTGAAAAATCACTTTTAACAGGCAAAAAATAATTTTAACATGCACACCATTAAAAAATCAGACTCAGAATTTTCGGTCAATAGCCTTGGAAAAACCCCCACATGGAAAACCAGTCAGAGAGAGAGAGTTTATTATTTCTTCAGCAAATATCTTAGTACAAAATATTGCAGTAAAAAATGTACTTATGTCGACCACCCAAAGTCACCCAGAAATTTTCCTTGATTTCTGTGCCAAGCTGCAGCTCGAAAACTGAACCAAAGCACCTCGATTTCTGTGCCACCGATTGTATTGATTTATGTGCTAAAACAACACCTCGAAAATTGTGCCAAGAACCTTGAAATCAGTGCAGCAAGACAGTCTTGATTTCTGTGCAAAAAGGTACAGTCCGTACGGACTCTAGAAATTTGTGCCTGTCACCTGGAAGTGTGTGCAACAAATTTCTATCTTGAAACCTGTGTCTTTTTCTCGGGAAATGTGCCCAGTTGAACCCTTGTAAACCGTGTTGTACGGACAACAGTAAATACTACCTGTACGGACCTCGAGAATCATGCTGGATTCCTCGATATTTGTGCTAAGTGTTGCCTCGGTAAATGTGCCTAGAAAAACTGTTGTACATATTTATCTCCCTGCCTTGGAATCTGTGTTGTGCATTTAATGCTCAGCTAGTTGTCTCGAAAATCGTGCCAGCTGAAAATGCCTCCCTCGATTTCTGTGCCTCTCTCCTTTTTGCTCTCTCTAGATCTTTTCTTCACTTGAATCTCTCAAAAGTGAAAATGTAATTGCCTCTCTCATGCTTTTTGATCAAACCCTAGGGTTTCCTAAATCCAATGGATGAGATAGATTTAGATCAACGGTGAAAATTAAATGCTCCATTTATTTCTCATAAATATTAATTTCCCTCACCCACTTAAATTTATCAAAAAGTGACTTTGAGTTTATAAAGTCTCATTAAATGCTTTTACTAAGTCATTTAATGTGAGGGTCACCTTTTTCCCCTTCTAAGTGACTTTAAGCAAAAGTCACTTAGGAAACACTTCCCTAAGTACAAAACTAACAATATAATAAATGCAATGATTTTGTTTTTGACATTTTTAATAAAAAATGTATTTTATAACTAAATGTATAAACCATCCATGGTGTACTTAACATATAATGTGCACTAGGGATAAATACGTAATTGAAAATGCATTTATCTATGTGCAATGTAGGATGCCATGTTTCACTTAATGCAATGGTTTTGTTTTTAACATTTTTAATAAAATATGTACTTTATAATTAAATGTATAGATCATCAATGGTGTGCTGAACATATAATGTGTTAGGATATTCCTATACTCCATCCTAGTCCTAGCAACATTTCCATTATTTGCATTTTCAGTCATACATGCAAAATTAGGGTTTGCATGCATTTGGCATGCATCCCAGTCATCACTCCCAGCACCTAGTTCTCAGCAAACTAGCCCCCGGAGCTTCTTTCATATCATTTCTAGCCCTCCCAGTGACTAATGTGCCCTCCTTTGCTCCACTGCATGACAAGGGCGTCTTCTTCACCTACCAGTCCTGTTATCTTCAGTTTACACTCAGTTACACTCAGTTACACTCAGTTACACTTAGTTACACTTAGTTACACTGATTTACACCTACCAAACTCATTTTGACTAATGGTTGACAGTTACTTGAGCATTGATGACTCCACTGATGATGATGAAGACTTCCAGTTGTGCTCCAATGATCATGATGACACCTAGTTGTGCTCCAATGACACTCTATTGATCTTATGATCACTCTGAGAGGCTAATTCGAATTGCCACCTTAGGCATTCAAATCCTCTCTACCATTGTACTATTTATTTGTCCATACTGTAATTAATTAATTAGTGTGTGTGAAGTATTATTGCTTCTATCCGAGTTCTACTATACCATATTATTTTGTTGCTCATTATACTGTATTGTTCACTCTTCTTCTATTTTCCTACTTAATCATAATTACTCTTGTGAGGTATACGTCATCTCTTAGATCTGCTGTGAGGATTTTCACATGGTATCAGAGCATGTTGAGAGTATTGTTTATCTCCATTCTTGAGAGTTTTTTGCAGGTTATTACCAAGATTTCGAGTGCAGCAGTTGCAGCAGTTTCTGCATTTTTGTAGCAGTAACAGTTGCAGTTATTCTATATTGTTTTTGCAGGTCTTCTATAGTTTCAATGTATGATTTAGAAGGAATCCCTTTTCTTTCTCCATTCAACTATGATGAATGGAAACCAAGAATGATATCACACTTGAAGATCCATGATCTTTTTTATTGTCATTTTGAAAGAGAGTTCGAATCCCCTGAAGAGAAGATTGATTGGTTAAATAAAGGTGATGATGCCTTTGGAGCAATGATGCTTTCTTTGCCTGCATACTTGAGATTCCATTTCAAATACCGTGATGGTGTTGAAACTCCAATGGAGTTATGGACTCCAAAAGAGCTATGGGCTCACCTGGATGAAAAATTTGGCAGAAAGAATGAAGGACTTGGTCCTAACCCATTCGAAAGCAAGCAAGATAATGCATTCACTCCTCTTGATGGTCTCTCAGATCATGAGCCAGTATCATCTCATATTGAAGTTGTTGACAAAGAAATTGCAGATTCTCCACTCATGCTCAAACCTTCTTCTCTTTCTGTGCCAACTCACACTCTAGATATTGCAGAAGGTCCTAAATCCTCTCTTGCACCAGAGTCTGTTGGTTTGCATCATGATCACATGATTATTTCGGAGGAAAAAACAACTATTGAAGGTATTGCATTCGCTCCTCTCCAACTATCTCCTCTTTTATACTACTATATGATCATAATTCCATGCTTTCAGAAGGTCATTGAAGAATATGGCCATTTCCATTCGCTTGGGATAATTTCTCATGCATCTATTGGTTTTGATCTCACCTCTCATGGTTCAAAGGAGATCTCAAGAAACCATGATTCAAGTCTTGTATCTAAATTGGGTTCTAAGCAATTACTGCTTGGGATAATTTCCCATGCATATGATAGTTTTGATCTCACCCCTATTGGTTCAAAGGAGATCTCAAGAAACTGTTTTTTAAATCTTAAATTTGATTTTGATTTCAAGCAAACATGTAATAGTTATTTTTGGCATAATCTCACCCATGGTGGTTCGAAGGAGAAGACAAAAGACTATATGCACTTTCACAGATTTTATCCTACCTCGGCTGATTTGAATCACAGGTTCAAGGATCATTCTCATACTGTTGGATTTGTTCTCATCACATTCGATCTGAAGAGCAAGTACAAGCACATGCTTTTTGAGCATGATCCACTTCTTCCCAAGAAGAAGATACCTCCAGACATATGACCAAGCATCACACCTGCTTGAGTTTGGAGCATTTATTATTGTGTGTGACCTACAGTTTATTTTTGAGGGGGGGTATTTTTCCCATGAGGTTTTTCCCATTTCCTTGGTTTATGGACTGTTCTTTATTATTATCATTCATTTGATTGTATTGGGTGACCTTTGGTCGTAGGTACCAGGGCCTAGGATGGATTAAGGGGGGGTGTTAGGATATTCCTATACTCCATCCTAGTCCTAGCAACATTTCCATTATTTGCATTTGGCATGCATCCCAGTCATCACTCCCAGGACTTAGTCCTCAGCAAACTAGCTCCCGGAGCTTCTTTCAGATCATTTCTAGCCCTCCCAGTGACTAATGCGCCCTCCTTTGCTCCACTGCATGACAAGGGCGCCTTCTTCACCTACCAGTCCTATTATCTTCAGTTTACACTCAGTTACATTTAGTTACAGTCAGTTACAATCAGTTACACTTAGTTACACTCAGTTACACTGAGTTACACTCAGTTACACCTACCAGACTCAGTTTGACTGATGGTTGACAGTTACTTGGGCATTGATGACTCCACTGATGATGATGAAGACTTCTAGTTGTGCTCTGATGATCATGAGGACACCTAGTTGTGCTCCGATGACACTCTATTGATCTTATGATCACTCTGAGAGGCTAATTCGAATTGCCACCTTAGGCATTCGAATCCTCTCTACTATTGTACTATTTATTTGTCCATACCATGATTAATTAATTAACACGTGTGTGAACTATTATTTCTTCTATTCGAGTTCTATTGTACCATATTATTGTGTTGCTCATTATACTGTATTGTTCACTCTTCTTCTATTTTCCTGCTTAATCATAATTACTCTTGTGAGATATACATCATCTCTTAGATTTGCTATGAGGATTTTCACATAATGTGCTATAGGGAGAAATACATATTGCATCAATTGACAATGCATTTATTTTTATTGCACATTTGGGAATTAATATTATCACAAACACACCTAGGTGATTTTTTAAATTTATAATATAAACAACTTTATTGTAGAATTTGGCATTGTGTGCATGGCCGGTGTGCTTTATATATGGAGCATACTAAAGTTTATGTTTTACATAACATAGCATTGTGATGTGTCTTACGTGATGGATCGTGATGTTTCTTATGTGATGGTTCACCAGGGTATCAAAATTTATAGAAACATAATGTTAAGTTTATTTGAATAATTTAACATAAATTATATATATTTTATAACAAAATTTCAAAGCTAGAGGTAGTGCACTTTATATTTTAAAAGTATCAATGTGTATTTTATTTAGTTCACCATTTGATGATGGGTTTGTTATATGTAAGTGTATTGGTGTGTCAAGATTTAGTTAAATGCAATGCTTTTTTTTAATTTTTTATATTAGGTAGTATAATTTTTTTTATTTTAAAATGACATGTTGCATCAATGGTACAATACACTTGATACATGAAGTACACTAGTGTAGTGTGTTGTTATGTATATTGGTGCATTTTTAATAATCTATTATCAACACATATAAATCATTGACTAAAACTTTTGGTCACCTATCTTCGTTATATATGGACAAGGGAAAGAGTTTTGGAGGAGGTTTTGCAAAAGCATTCGTTAGAAGATTTTCTTTATAGCATTAATGCAACTTATGGATGGACTAAATCAATATCCAAAGCAAATAAACTACCTATAAATCAAGCCACTCATAGAAAACCATTATCTATACTTTAAGTCATTAATTATGTATCTCTATCCATACATTCTTATTTATTTATTTTATTCTCCTCATTTTAATTTTCCTTAAAGTTATCCAATTTTCTTACTTCTCTCTCATTATTTACCCCTCTAGTTTCCACCTTTGATCTTCCCTCCCTTATACTATTTTTTCCTCAACTCTGAAATCCTCATTTCTTATAGTTTTATCCTGAAAGTAATCTCCTAGCTCATTTTATTCTCTATTTATTAAATAAGGCAAAACTCCTCCCCCTCCAAGTTTAACTTTCACTATTACCGGCGCTACCTTTCACTCACTTTATTACTTCCTACTTGATTTAATTTTATTATCTCCACCTTAATATTAATTTTAATGCTACCCCAATTTATTACCTTAATATTAATTTTAATGCTACCCCAATTTATTATTTCTTTGTTATTGTGTTCACTCTCTAACCAAATTTGAATTCGTCCTTACCAATTTTGAATAATTTTCTTTTAGATTTTTTAATAATTAATCTCTTAGCAATTGTTAGTTTCTTTCAAATCCTATATTACCGGAGGATATTCACATGTCTCATAAACTTTTACATAGTTCAAATCCAAAATCTCAAACACTATTATGAGTAACTGTGAAAACCTTCATTATATGATGTTGATTATAGCAAGGTTGTTCCCAAGAACACGTGTAACACTTTTTTGCAAGATGTGGACGTGGATTGCCTAAAACACGAGCTCGATCGATTAACCCGATCAGGGGTTTGATATAATTTATAGTAAAAAACTTATTTTTTAAATACCTTGATTGAGCTAATCGCTCGATCGAGGGTTTTGTCAACATAAAACTTTATATGCTGTAGTAAAAATCTTATTTTTTATTAATTTTTTAAAATTTTTGTCAACGTGAAAAATTAAAAGTTATGGTAAAAAACGAATTACTAGGTCAAAAAAGAATTACTATTAATTTTTTAATAGTTATATTTTTATTCGATAGTTGATAGTTATTTTACTTTAGTCTTTTAACATGTATTGGATGGGGATATCAATATTTAAATTTGCAACATAAAAACAAAATCATAAATATAATGCAGTAGTACATCAAATACCATGTGGAAATTTAAAATGGGATGCCAAAACCATGAGCCATATTAACTTTAATTAATGTTTATTGTTAGTCATTTATGACCCATGGTTTTGGTATCCCATAGTATTTGATGTCATAAATTATATTTATAATTTTGTTTCTATGTCCTAAATTATTTTTATACTATAGATTTTATTAACTTTTATGCTCTCAATATAATATAATAATGTAAGTTATTTTCTATAGCAATTTTTCCTTTAGTATAAATTATTTTTAATATAATAATGTAAGTTTTTTTAATAAAGTGAATGTAAATTAATCGAGTTTTTTTATAAATTTTAATATAATGTAAATTATTTTTATAACGAAAAAATTATTAATTTAAATAGGTAGCTATTAGCTCGATTGAGTTATTTGATTATTTGAATTAATAGTTATATTTTCATGTAAAATTTAGTTTTTATGTAGTTTTTTATGATTAAAATCTCGATTGAGCTAGTAGCTCGATGAAGCTATTAGCTTGATTGAGTTAATGTTCAATCGAGCTTTTAGCTTAAACACACATAAACCCTCGATCAAGATATTTAAAAAATGTGAGTAAAACCTCGATCGAGGGTTTTAAAACCCTCATCGAGATATTTTAAAAATACGAGTAAAACCTCGTTCGAGGGCTTTAAAACATGCTTCTAGCCCCTTTTTTATGCAAATTTATTATTATTGGCCACTTTGATAGGCCTAAACCATGTCCTAGGATGCACCTTAGGTGGCGGACTTCATGCCAATGGATTCGTTAATGAATCGTCTATCCATTGGCATATGCTTTATGGGTTTTTGGGTTCATATGATATTTTTTTTTTAATTTTCTTTTCGAACTTACACTTACAATACCATGTCCACTACTTCAAATCAGTGCAAAGAAAAATCATCAACATAAAAAGTACACAAGCAAAATTTTTCAAAACATATATACACCCCAGAGCAACGCGTCCTCTTCAAAATGTTTTTTTGTTTTTGTTTTTTGACTGTTACAACCAATAAAAAAAAGCTTATGAGCAAACACGTGTACGAAATGCGTTTAAAATGTTCAACGGCCAGTTTCGAAAATTAATAAAAAATATAATCTTCCAACATAAATTTAAAAAAAAAATGTATACCCTAGTGCATTTTGTGTAAATTACGCCAATATATATATTTTTCAAAAAATATGCATTTATCACTAAGTTTTTTTACGTGTACAAAAGTCACTAGATAATTTTTCTTGAAATTCACAAGAACAAACCTATCATTGAATGTAATTTTGGCATATTAAATATTATTATTATTTAAAAAAAATATAGATGGAAAGCTAACATAATTATTGACAATTTGTTTTTTTGTTGCATGTCGGATTTCACAAGGCATATATGAGTTTTGAGGGCATTGATTTAATAAATGAGTAAATAATCAAATTTTCACTGTCAATTTTTGCCAAAAACGGTTACCCATCTTTATGGATTCACCCACAACTCAAGTTCATAATTTGAAAAAAAACCTCTAGTATTGCCTTTTAATCTACCTAATTAGTGCTTGCAATTTGGGATTCTTGGTTTTGTTGATCATGTTACCAATTGTCGAGCCTCAACAAGCCCTTAAGGCCTTAAGTCTATAGGGCACTCGTTTTTGTTTATTGTTTTTAAAAGCCTCCAAAATTACATCATTTTTAGCTTGAGAACTACTTTTAATCCAGAAGTTATTGGAGTACTCTAAGTAATTTTTCATGACTTCATTTCTACTCCTAAAATTGCATGCTTAAGGTTGAATGAAGTTTCTTTAAAGTATAATGCACTTATAACTTATATTTAGTATAATTTGCATCTTGATGATAAATCATACGTATTGAGTCATTGCTTAGCAAATGCATGAGATAATCATGCGATATTGACCCATCACGCGATCAATACACTAGTTTAATTGATCCATGTGGTTACTTTAGACTATGCCTCACTCACAAGTCATCTTATAATGGATATGGAATGTGGTTATAGCCTAGTCTTTGCTTTGGACCAATTTCAAAGAGTATATCTAAACTCATCACAAATTTAATCGATTTGACAGACCTTGTGCATTAATTATGATATCAATTTGGCATTTCTAAGGGGATTTTACCACATATTGAACTTGTTAATAGTTTGATAATTCATAGAAGTCCGATAGATCCGTTCTATTTGGCAATTCTAATCTTGATAATTTTAGCTCTTATACAAGCAATAATTTTCAACATTTCTTTTCTTAGCTTCCTAGTATTTATTTTCCTTCGATGTTTACAAATATCTTATTATTATATATGCAATTTGAGTAGTCCTAGGGTAAATGAAAAAAAATAGCGTATTTAAATTTTGTCGAGTTGAAAATTGTAAAAGCGACTGATCGTATATGCATAAGGAATCTCAAAATGATTTCTCATACTTGTTTTGATTTGAAATTGATTTCTAAGTTGAGATTATTATTATAGAAATGGTAGGTTTTGTTTTATAAAATTAGACTTAATGTTAATAAACAATAACTATTTGTTATATCGAGTTAGAATTTTGGTTAATACATGTAATTTAATTATGTAATATATTGTTTAAAAGATTATAGGATTGTCCTAAATCGCACCCCATAAAGGAATTAAAAGTAAATGAAACAAAACACTTAATATATTTCAAAACCTAAACATGTAATTGAATCTCATCATAAAGAGCTCAAAAGACTAGTGTATTTAGATATTGATCTTTGTATAAGATTGGATAATCCTCATATTTTTAAGGAGCTTCTTCATCGAATTAAAATGGTGTTTGACTACCCAATATTGTTATTTCTATAGAGAGGAAATAAAGGGTATACCGAATTTAAGAAATTCCTTCATTCATTATGTTAAGTTACTAGAACAATCAATCATTATGCCTTGCATTGAGATGATTATATGGTTGATTCAACATACATATGTGGAAACAAAGAAAATTCATAATGTTGAGGGAAAACTCATAGCTTCAATCTCACTGACTAATGTTGAAGCTTACTATAAGTATGCTACAATTGACATATATTTGATGGATGTTTGGGTTAATGACGAAGAACACAATTTTAGTAACCTATTAGCCACTTTGTATGATGGGAAGGATTTTAGAAGTAAGGGTGATAAGCTCTATGCTACTACAAGTTCCAAACATACTTTTGTTTATGTAATTCAATTGATCATTCAATTTTATGGTGCAAAGTCTACACACCACATGAGAAAATTTTGGGTACATATAATGCACACAATTCTGGTGGATGGAAAAACAATGAATTGGGGAGCCATTATATAATGCACACAATTCTGGTGGATGGAAAAACAATGAATTGGGGAGCCATTGTATCGCATAGAGAAGCTATATGGAATTTAAAACAACCTCTTAATGATTTATCTGTTGAATTTTTTATGAGCTCATATTTATTGGATATGGTATGTGCAGGGATGGATTGGGCATGGTCTCCCAATGAAATCCTAGTTCATGTTTATTCTCAATATTTATTGGATTATTAGTATGCCTACAATTATGCTCATATATGTGATTTATTCTTTGCACCTTTGTATGATTTGATCTTCTACCAACCTTGTATGAGGTTGTTTGAAGAAGCAATGGAAGTATTGAACAACATTGGTGATTGGTACTTAGATGAAAAATTTACACACATTCGTATATTTTGTGCCACAAAATCCCCATACATCACCTACTCATGTACCCAACAAGCTAGTTCCTAGAGAGATTTCTTATCAAACAACATTGCATGGGTTCAATGCTCACTTGGATAATAAGAAAAATAGGCTATGTATATATACCCACTCCTTATTGATCTATGTGGACTTGCTAACTATTTGGGCCAAAATGGAGGGGGAAGGGATGTAGGATTATCACTTCATAGAAGAAAGGTTCTAAAGGCATGATCCCTTGAAGATCGGAGAAAAGCATTGATCCTAGATCAATATAACCTTCCCTTATGAACACAATGAAAACAAAGCAAAGAAGTTCAAAATGAGATCCATTAATTATGTTGAATTAAAAAAAAGGATTAGGGAAAAAACATATAGAAAAGAGAAGAAAAACAAGGAGCAAGTGGATAAAGCAAGAACATAATATCAAGCCTTAAAAAGGAAAAAGAGATTGCATAAAGAACAAGCTAGGGAATTGCAAATTCAGAAATTGAAAAAAGGATCCAAATGTTGATGCATCACATGATGATATAGATGGTTCATAGCTCACCTTGAAACTAGTGTTAGGGTTCAAGCACCACAAACTCAAGATCATGAAATAACTATTATTTAGAATTAGAAAATGAGGTTTCAATTGGGAATGATGAACAAGTTATAATTAATAAAGACATCCTTAATCTTAGGCAATTGGAAAAATAACTTCCTAATCTTAAACAAGATAGAAAGAACAATCCATAAATGGACTTGGATAAGAAGAATGAAGAAGATACGACTACCACAAAATTGTTTATAATAAGTACCTTCAAATATTGAATAAATTTACTAGAGGAGATATAGTTATACCTTAGCCTAATGATGAGGTTGTAAGACTTGAAATTTTCACTTTCAACACAAAAATGGATAGATGGTGAAACAAGTTGATAAGAACAGGAGGTTGGCCAATGATCATGAAACAATGATAGTAGTTGAGAAGGTGGTGATGATTGCCTAGAAGCCAGGCATCATTGGGATAGCTTTATCTAACCTTGCTATTTCTTGAAAGTTAACTAGACTACTACAAGTCACATTAGTCTAATATGATAGATTATGTTTTAAGAATTCATGATAACTAGAATGCAATTCAAAATAGACTTTATGCTGGAGCAATAAAGAATAAAAGATTTAGGCTAATCTTTATTTATTTGTATAGATAGATTCAATCATATAGACTTACTTTGGAGTAGGTACAATTGTAGTTTTATTCCTATAAGAAACAATAAGGTTTTATAGATGATAAATTATCCAATATTCTTAGCTTTCTTAAGCAAGACAATTTGGAGATTGCAAAATAAAAAACACTTGGTCGAATATTTAAACAGCTTCCTCACAAAAAGGCATTTCTGAGGTTAATATGGATCATGGTATTCACCCAAGCATTGGGAAACAATAATGCAAGCTGCTCAAGTAGTTGTTGAAGGAGATCTGACCAATGATTTCCCTTTAGTCATTTGGCAAACTGGTAGCGGGACTCAAAGTAACATGGACGCCAGTGGGGTGATTGAAAACTGGGTGGACACATTCCCAAGATGCCACACCGCTAACTCTTTGTCAAAAGTTTAGTAGTTCTGCTGCCCAGGTCAAATGTGGCATACATCGTGTTGCAGACAAATTACCTCTTATATACCAGCCTGCGTAAGGAGGGACTTGAGTCAAAATAACTTCATGATGTTTTCAAAGAGACGAAAAGCATATCAAGGTAAGTGACAATGAACAGATCATTAAGGTTCCATATGAGATTATGGGTGTTGCTCCAGCAGAATTGGATGCGTTGCAGTGCAAGGTGGTGGCTCTAATACAATCTGACCAGTTTGATGAGGCATTGTCCCTCATTTAATCTCCTCATTAACATTGTTGTATTGAAGTACTTGTTCAAGAAAGGAATGCATGTAAGTTCAAGTCTGTCACCTCTCAATCTTTGGACAAACAAATTGGTTTTTCTCATCCCCACCTATCATTAAAGTAAGTTTGAAAATGTTCAACGAGATCCATCAAAGCCTGGATGTATGGAGAGATAACACCGTTTTACAAGTTGGGAAAAACAAGTTGATACTCTGAGCGTGGTTGAACGTTCAAGCTATAAGGAGTTGTCCAAGGTTCATTAGATTTGCATTGTGATGACTGAAGCATTACCAAAGTAAGAGCCTTGACCTCTTGCATGAGAGCTTAGGTACCCAAATATGATCGATTAAGCACGGGAAAATTTATGTCTTCTGCGATGGAATTGTTGATGAATTTCAGCAAATATGAATAAGACAATTTGTTTTCTTCTAACTAATCTCACCTCTTATGAGAAACCTAATTGTAATCATTAATATATTATCATCCTCTAACTCAGTTGAAAAGTCATAAGTAGAAAAAGGTAGATTGTAAGAATGAAATATCAAAATCCTAGGTTCTATCAAGCGTCCAGAGGGATCAAATCTCTCAAATATCTCAAGGTGCAAATCTCTTCTAAGGTATTGGACTCAAGGAGCTATTTGAGGAGAGGTTTGCACCTCGAGAGATTTGATCTCTCTTGGTGCTTGATAGAGCCTAGGATTTGGATCTAGGCTGGTTATTATTTATGGCCGACGTATAATATTTATTAATTTTTTATTACTTTGTTAGGTAGGAATGTTACAACATCTCCCCCATACTAGGATGTAGGCGCACGGAGAGGATAAAAACATAATGTAATATTAAATTGATTAAATTCAACATCAAGAAAATTACAAAATTGTATATGGTCATGAATAATTTCTTATAAATAGATCTACATTTATGGAAAATGATTTTTTCTTATAAATTTTTATAGAGAATTAATGAGGATAAGTCATTGTTGGTAAAGTTACTTGAGAGAGAAACTATGATTTTGATGCTATAATGTATATAGAATTTATTTGCTTCTTAATATGTAGGCCTTTCTCTAAGTGATGATGCTAATATGACCTAAGGAGTAATGATGCTACTATGTAGACTTTTCTAAGTGATGACGCTATTATGTAGAATTTTCTCTAAGGAGTAAATCTATATGATATGACCTTATGGGGGAAATATATAAGGATAAATGTATGTAAATGTATATGTAATAGGGTTGGCCTAATAAAGCGGCCACATTTGCAATGAGTTATAATATGTATATATAAAAGTCAAGAAGTCATTATTGTGAGAGCATGTGATTTAAATATATGAATGCATTAGGGTATTTGGAGGAGGTTTTCCTATTCTTAAAGAAGTTATTATGTTCACATTTGGTGTCCATTGTGTGTACTCTCTTATATTATGCTATCTTAAGAATTTGTTACTTATTTCACAATTGTTTAACCATACCTTGTGGATATGGAATTGTAGCCACTTGTTCAATTATAAACTATTCTTAATTGACACCTAATTATTTGTATTTTTGCATTATTGATTAGTAATTGTTTGTTGAAAGTGATCATAAAAGTGCATTTGGTTCTTTTTTCCAAATCCATCGGTTGTTAGTTTATAAGAAGCATCTAGACTAGAATCGCATATTGCATGTAGAATAAATTTGCATTTGCATTTTAGCATTTCAAAATTTTATTTTGAACAATCTTTGAAAATATGTATTGGTTGTTGGGCCAAAAACCGAATGGGTTGGCTATTCCAAACAATGTGAGGTCTATTTGGGATCCCTCATTGGGGAAACCTCTACAAATTGGGCATGGCAATTTCTCCCTATCCGCAGAATGTAAGGCATCAAGCCTATGAATTATTTTTCAACAAAATGTCGACAATTGTTTGAATTCTGATGTTTTATCATAAAAAATATAATGACCATTTCATTGCCACAACAAGATACATGTTGATAAAAGAATCAGTACTTATAAATTTCCAAATTAATGTCGATGTAATCTCCGAATTTTTTATGCATTCACAATGATGAAATAAACACTCTTTGAGGACAAAGTTGTCACACTTCCAACTTAAGATTGTTGGAATACCAACAATATCTCATTGGCATATCGACAACATCTCATTGGAATGTCAACAACATCCCATTGGTATTTTGACAATTGATAGAGTTTTCAAACAACCAAAAACATTGTTTGGTCATAGCTATATTAACGATCTTCTGACAATATTTTTTTTTTCAAAATAAAGCAAAGCCTACCACGTGGCATTCTAATTGTGTTGGAATTACAACTAAACTAAAGTGTTGTCGAAACCCCATGATATTTTTGCATCATTTTTCTATATTTTTTTTTGGTGTTGTGTGTGGCATATTAATGTTGAGATGACAATGAAATTTGTACCCAAATTTAGTAGTGGTACTTATTTTTTTTATTGTTAATAGAATTTCATTTCTTCCCCAACAATTTACTTGCATCAATTGATTTGATGTTGTTATTTAAATGCATATGATTTGATGTCATTGAATCTTGCAAGTAGATTAAGAGGTTTTCATCTAATTTGAAATATATCTAGGTTTTGTATTATGAGTTAAAGAAGGGTTTCACTTGTATTGTGTAGGTTGCTTGGAGCTAGTTGTCCTCTTCCTCTTTCTCCTCCATATCAGCTATAGCCTAAATGAATTTTCAATAAAAATGTAAGTTAGAGTTTTTCTCCTCATCCTCCTCCAAACCCTAAAGTAAATCTTACATTTTTCTCCAAACCCTAAAGTAAATCATACATTTTTCTGAAGTAAAATTTGTGTTATGTATTACTAACCTTCCAATCCCTTAGTAAGGATCTAGTAGTATCAAGAATATTAAAGAATATCAATAATATTAAAGATCGACGAAGAAGAAAAAAAATGCTAACTCCACTACATCATTAAAACAAGAGCCACGAGGTGGCAATGTCCGCGTCATTGCTAAAAGATTGTTTTGAAATTTGAAAATTTGCATTTTTGTGAAAAGTTTGTTTTGAAATTTGAAGACTTGCTACATAGCAAAAAACACCAAAAATGCAAAGAAACCCTCATTCGTCCATGGTGTATGTGGAAAGAATAAAGAAAGCAACAAATTGCACAAGAGACCAGGAATTTTTTTAATAATACCACATAGAAGATGCTATTGCCCATGTAATGTTTGTGAGGTTTTGCTACAGATTTCATTAAACACAAAACAACTAAAAGAAGCACTTGGAAGAGGAGAGGACGACCAAGTAGATTCACAAGGTTTCGATCTTAAATTTATGTTAAATAGAAGAAGTGCACACTAATGGGATGATGTCATATTTCTAATTTTTGGATGATAGAACAACATGAAAACAACAATAAATATAAGCATTTTAGTGTGGAGGTGGAAGGTAATGTTCGAGTTACACATTTGTTTGAGGGTAGCATGCAAATTTACATTGTCAATTCCAAAATAGTGTTACACATATATATTTGAGAGTAGCATGCAAATGAGACAAGTTGTGTATATACTTCAACCTAAAAATTCATTCAACAATGAACTTCATGCAACATCAACATCAACATCAACATCAAGTACTACAAAAAAATAAGATGTAGATATAATTATCATCTCTACTTAAGTTTCAAAGGTACCATCACAACACCTAATAGATAATGTACCATTTATGCTTGCATAAAATTAAATTTTGAGATTAAATTTTACCCATAACAATACATTATTTACATTATGACATAAATACTTAGCCCATCATATCCACCTATACTAGATATGCATTAACTATAAATTTGCATACATTAATTATTAAAATATAATAAAAACAACTATACCAATAATAAAAACAACTATGAAAAAAACAGAGAATGATTGCTTAAAACAACAAGAGAAATCACAACAAGGGAATAAGTGGGATATATTATCATCCTCCCTCCTGCACAACAAATAGATCCTTGAGCCACTAGTGTTGCGTTTTTGCATTGGTTCCATAAACTACTCCTTTTACTTTCATGTTAAATTTATTTTATATTTCAAAATATTTGATAAGACATTTACTTTTAGTTATTATATTTATACAATCAATAGCCAAATACATTGTTTGACATGAGTAACTTTTAGTTTATAGTTTTACACTGATTAATTACCATAATAAAAAGTGTAATCATTGTATATAACAAATACCTAAGCATATTTTGACTCTCGCTAAGTTGTCCTTGAGACTTGGCAAGTGCTCAAGCATAGTCAAGTTGTATTCAACGAATTCGACCATAAGAGCAAAGCTTTTGACAAGACCTGAACACAGAGCTTATGAATGCAGCTATATCCGAAAGCATAAATCTTGGTAGCAAAGTAAATGCCAACATCAAATCAAAGCACAAATCGTAGCACGAATATATCTCCTAGATCTCAGCCTTCCCCTCGTTAAACCAGAACTTCAGAACTGTGCGCCGAACCACTGGTTTCTAAGTGATAATGCAGAATACACTAACGCAGTTCAGTACGGTGGAGTGATATATGCTATTGTTTTATAAATGGAACCACTCGTTTGGAAGTGATAGTGCAGAATACTCTACTGCAATTTAGTACGACGAAGTGACGTATGCCAGCCGCCGGGGGTATGGGCACATAAATCAATGCAAACGTCATCTTTGCATGGCTAATCAAATAATAAATAATTAAATTTAAAAAATAAATTAAATCACAGAAATTGCTAAACTTTAGCATTGAAAAAAAGTTAGACTGTACGAACAAACTAATCGCTCAGCGCGATCACTATATGTTCCGCTACGTGGGACATAATAATTAGAGATAGAGCACACTGGCCTAATTTTGATCATCTAAAAACCCTTGGTTATGGAGGCCGAAACCCTCCTCCGGAGGGAGACGACCTGGTTTGGCATCGAGTGATGGCCTCTGTCACCTTTCTGTAAACGGCTAACTCTCTTGCCGGTTTACGGGCTGTTTTTCCTGTTGGTGGGGCATTTTTTTTCGTCGAAAGGGTTTTATACTTTTGGCTGTCAGTAGTCTGCATGGAGTTGGTTTTTACATTTGTTTTCTTTTAGTTTTCCACACTAAAGTCAAACCTGCAGACCCTTTGTAGGTCTAGCACCAACCAGTATAAAAAAGTGGGAAGTTTGGCGTTTTTTACTGTATTTCTTTGACTTTTTTTTGGGTATTTTTCTAGTGGGGTTTTTCTATTGATAATTTCTGGGGTCACGGGTTTCGTTTTTCACTGTCAGCCACCTTTCTGTCTATTTCATGTTATTTCTGGGTGGGGAAGTGTTGGTACGGACTTTGAGTGCCTTTGTTTCAACTTGTGGGTTTTCGATGGCTATTTCGGATGGGGTTTCTTTTCAGGTGGTGACGAACCCGAAATTGGAGGTGGTTTTTGAAAACTTGGGGGGTTTGGCGCAGGATGCGGGGGGGGGGGGGGGGGTGGACGTTGACTCTCCAAAACAGTCACCCTCTGATGTGGTTCCTTCCACTTTTGTCCCGGTTTCGTTGGGAGGGTCCAAGAGACACTCTCCGGCTAAATCTTCAGACCGTAGTGCACCTGCTTTACCCTTTGAGCCTGTTAAAAAAGGATGCGCTCTTTGCGTCCTGGGAAAAGATGTTACTAGTGATTTGGTGATGGCTCTTTCTGAGCATGCACTAGTGGGGAAGTTCGAATACATCTCACTTGGAAGGCCGCATTTGTTGGATTGGATACGAAGGATCTGGAAGCCGCTCATCAAGACTATTCCTCAGGTCTTGATGCTCTTGAATGGGTGGATACTCTTTCATTTTCTCTCTGTGGAAGACCGGGAAAATATTGAGCGTCGTTTTTGGGTACTTTGGCATGGCTCTCTGGTACTTTCTCGCTGGTATGTATGGTTTGATCCTCGGAAGGTAAAAAATTAAGATACGCCATCTGTGGGTACTCCTACCGGGATTACCATTGCAATGTTGGTCTCTGAAGGGTTTTAAAGCTATCGCGGGTTCCATTGGCCATTTCATTATGTTGGAGGAGGAGTTACTATGTGGCTCTGACGAGAGAATGCCGCGTATTATGGTGGAGATTGATACGTCGGAGGGTTTACTCAGCGAACTAGAAGTTCTATGGGAAGGTGGCTCTTTCATCCAGGTCTTAGACTATTGGCGGGTTTTGTTCAGATGCCACGCTTGTCATGGCACGGGTCATCCTAAACACCGGTGCCCGGCTCGTAGGTGGTCAAGTGATCAGAAGCAGGATGCCGGCCCTCTCGTTCCTCCACAGTCACAATCAGTGGAGGGTTTGGAACCCCTGGAGCCATTTCTTCCATTGGACCGTGAATCGGCCTCGGATTTGTTGGGTAAGTTCATTTCTTCGGTACCCACCCTCTTAAATTTTTTGTCTAAAGAGGATGTTGTTGCGGCTCTTTCTCTTGATTCATTAACTCCTGTGTTACCTACCTCCCTGTTTACTACCCCTTCGGCTGAGCCCTCTCATGACTCCCTTCCTTTTGATGGCGTCTCTTCTTCGACTCAGATTTTTCCCCTGGATTCTCCTGTTGAGAAGGTGGGTTTTGGGTTGGATTCTCTTAGCGATTTACCTCCCCTATCTTCGCCCCGTATGCCATCTTTAGACATTCGTATTTATCCCTCCCTGCTGGGTGACGCCGAGGCCCCACTTCCACCCTGCCATTCCCTGCTTGCGGTGTGTAGTTCCATTCCCGTCTATTCTACCACCTTACAGTCGGATCCCTCCATTATCCCCATCCAGTCTATTAATTTTGGTAATGTGACTATCCGTAAAACTAAGCGTGGGCCTAAAGTTAAAGGAGAGGCTTGGGGAGCCGGTTTCACTCCTCCTATCTCATCCCTTTTTGATCGGGGTTTGCCGGTTGATCCTTTGGTGCGTCGTTCCGATTCTAGGGCTCTCAGAGATTGTGCGGCCCTCTCATAGGTTACCTCATGAACCTTTTGTCCCTTAATGTGCGTGGACTGGGTACGGGTCCTAAATCAGTTTCCTTCAAACGTCTTTTTTCTACCTTAAGCCCTCATATCGTTCTTCTCCAAGAAACCATGACCTCTTCCTTGTCAGCCGTATCTTCTATCCTTTGCCTTAAGCTAGGATGGCTGGCCGCTGGGATAGACTCTGTGGGTCTTTCGGGTGGAACCCTGGCGGCATGGAACTTGGATTTTGCTAATTTCAGGGCTCTTATCTCCCTTGCAGGTATTTTATTGACTGGCTCGGTAAAAGGTTTTCCCCATCAGCTTTGTATTATTAATGTTTATGGTCCTTATCGAGGCAGGAAGGACTTTTTGGACTAGGTGACATCCTCTGGTATTCTCCGTGAGAAAAATTTGATAGTAGCAGGGGACCTCAATTTCACTACCTCCTTGGAGGAAATTTGGGGGAGTGGTCGGCATTTGGATCCCGTGGCGGACTACTTTCTCAATATTTTTGACGAGGCTAGTCTGTTGGACATTAAACCAGCTGTTCTTGGTCCTACCTGGTCTAACAGGAGGTCGGGTGTCGCTGGGATTGCTAAGCGTTTGGATAGGTTTTACGCCTTTGAATCTTTGTGTGATGACGTACATCGTCTTCGTTCTTGGTCCTACTCAGTGGGTTTTTCTAATCACTGGGCTATTGTTCTTCAGCTCGATTTTGATTCTACTTTCCACTCATACCCTTTCAAATTTAATGCGGGATGGTTGGAAGATGGTGATTTCTGCTCTCTGATTTACACAACGTGGAACTCTCTGGTATCGGACTCTTCCCGGTCCACATTATTATCTTTCTCAAAGAATTTGGCCAAACTCTGTAAGGTGATGAAGAATTGGGACAGGGATCACAAATTGGCTTTGGATGGGGAGCTGCAGGTTATTGAGGAGAAGATCCAGTCTCTATTGGTTATTGAAGATCCGACTTTTTTCTCTAAGGAACGTTGTCTAGAGCTTGCTGCTTTGGAATCCAAGCGACAAAAGATACTTCTGTTTCAGGAAGAAACCTGGAGACTCAAGAGTCGAGCTGTGTGGCTCCGTGCTGGGGATAAGAATACCCGTTTTTTCCAAAAGTTCGCTAATCGGCGTAGATTGATAAATTCCATTTGGGAGCTTTCGGTGGATGGGGTGGCTACCTATGACCAAAAAGGGCTCAAGCTTGCTACGGAGAAACATTTTAAAGGCATTTTCACGCCCGGGTCTGATCCTTTCCTGCTTAAACAACTTGAAGTTGTGAAATATTTTCCTCGTTATTTCAGTGATGAGGACTGTTTGGAGATTGGTAGAATGGTTGAGAAATCTGAGGTGTATAAAACGCTTAAATGCTTTTCCCGAGATAAGAGCCCTGGACTGGATGGGATCCCTGTCGAATTTTACATTCACTTTTTTGACCTTATTGGGGATGATCTAACGAGGGCTGTGGAGGACTCTCGTGTGAGGGCCTATGTACCGACATCTATAAATTCGACCTATCTTACCCTTATTCTGAAGAAAGATTGTCCTGTTGACTTTAATGATTACAGACCTATATCGTTGTGCAATCTACTGTACAAAATTGTCTCGAAGATTATTGCAAAAAGGGTTAAACCCTACTTAGAAAGGCATATTTCACCAAAACAGTTCGGCTTCTTGCCGGGTCGACAAATTTCTGATGCGGTTGGCCTGGCTCAGGAAGGTCTTCATTCTATTAAGTTGAAACACCTGGATGCTCTGGTGCTTAAGCTCGATCTTGTTAAAGCTTATGATCGCTTAGATTGGACCTACTTGCATTTAATCTTTATTCATATTGGGCTCACTGTGGAGATTGCTGACTGGATTTTGGCATGTGTATCCTCTGTGAACTACTCGGTACTTATTAATGGTTCTCCCTCGGCCTCCTTCAAGGGGCGACGTGGCATTCGCCAGGGTTGTTCAATCTCACCTTACCTATTTATTTTGGCTATAGAGGGACTCAGTTTCATGATTCGCGATGCTAAGGTGCGGGGACTCATTCAGGGTATTAAGGTGGCCAGTGCATGCTATCTTACTCACTCCCTCTTCATTGACGATGTACTATTGTTTGGTAGGGCTTCACTGTTGGAATGGAACAAATATAAGGTTATTATTGAGGATTTCTGTTTGGCATCTGGAATGGAGGTGAGTACTCCCAAAACTGCTATTGTTTATCAGGTCTCTTGCCTAGTTACACTCCACCCCCTTCAGTGCTTACTACCTTATAAGTGGGTGGAGTTACCTGTGGGTTTTCATTATCTGGGATTCATGTTGAAACCGAATGGTTACTCGCTTCTTGACTGGCATTGGCTCATTCGAAAGGTACAAAACCGTATTGGTTCTTGGTCCTCACGGTGGCTCTCTCTGGGAGGCCGGGTTATTCTCATTAACTCGGTGCTATTGAGCATTCCTGTCTACTGGTTCTCACTATTCAGTATTCCTTGGGGTATACTGACCTCCCTGCGCAGAGTCATTTTTAATTTTTTATGGGCTGGCGGTGGTGGTGGCTTTAAGTTTCATTTATCTTCTTGGGATTCTCTCTCCCTTCCCTTTAAGCTCGGGGGCTGGGGGATCAAGAATTTGCGTTATTTCAATCTAGAACTGTGTGCAAAAAGTCTTTGGAGAGCCCTTTTTGCTGGTGGTTTGTGGGGATGGGTTATTAAAATGAAGTATTGTAAAAGGCTTCCAGTTTCTTGCCTCCTTCAGGACCGCTCTTCTTGGACTGCGACTGCCTCCACTATATGGCATAGCCTTATTAATACCATGCCTTTGATCCAGAGTTCCATAGCGTGGGATGTTGGTTGTGGCACGCAGATTGTTGTTGGGGTGGATGCCATTTGTGGCTGTAATGAAAATGTGGTGTTATCTCCTGCTCTGGTAAGTTTACTCCATGATCGGAACATGTATGTTCTCAAGCATACAAACATCTCTGGGGGGGACATTAGCTCATCTTGGCTGAGTTCATCAGATCTTTATTTGTGTGGCCCTTTAGCAGTGGAATGGGATTTGTATGTTCGTTCATTATCCAGTGCTGGGATAATTCTGACAGATAAGGAAGATAGACGTATTTGGTCTAATAATGTGGCTGATGGGACGGTTACGGTGGCGTTGGCCTATTCTTGCTTTGTTCCTCGTCCTACTGATGATTGGGTTCCATGGTGGATTTCGTGGATCTAGAAGCTTGGTTTTCCATTTAAGATAAAACTTTTCTTATGGTTGGGGCTCCACGATAAAATTCTTACTTGGCCCAATTTACAGAAGCAGGGTTACACTGGTCTGAATCACTGTGTTTTGTGCTTGGGGGATGGAGAATCTTCTTCACATTTATTTTGTTCTTGTCCTTTTATGCTGAAGACACTTGACCTTCTCTCGGCTCATTTCAACCTCCAGGCTTGTGGGATAGGTCCCACTTTTACTGAAACATTGCTTATCTTGAGATGTTGTCATGGAAAACGAGCGCTCATTTACTGTTTATGTTGCTGGTTCATCTGGAAAGAATGTAATGCGGCCATATTCAATGATTGTGCCCCTTCTTCTGGGCATGTGGCTGCATCGACGATTTCCCTCTTCACTACAAGTCGGGGTCTTCCCATCGCTCGTCGGGAGCCTGTTGAGGTCTGGGATCCGAGGATCTATCCATTTCCACACGGGTACTTTGATGGGGTAGCCCAAACAAACCTGTGTGGGGCGGGTGTTGTTCTCTGTATAAGTCCGGAGCACCATTTCCATCTTTCCTATGCGGCCAACATTGGTACAAACACGCGTGCAGAACTCATTGCCCTTTGGTTACTCCTCTAGTTTGCACAGTCTTGTGTTGTTATGTCCTGCTGGGTTTTTGGAGACTCACAATGTATCATTGATTGGTGTTCAAAAGGATTGGCACTGAATGCTATTCACCTCACGCATTGGAAATCCCGGGTTATGGACTTGGTAAAATCTTTCAATTGCATTCAGTTTCAGCATATCTATCGTGTCCATAACTCTACAGCTGACAGTCTCTCGAGGAGATCTGTTGGAGATATGTAGGGATCTGTTCAGTGCGATGAATGGATAGCGGGAAAGCTGAGGGGAACTACACATCTCCCACTCTATTTGTAATTATCTGGGAACATCGAACATAATTTCTGGGTTTTTCTTTTAAGCATAGTCTCTTTAGGTCACCTGTCATGTGCTCGGTTATTCTCACTCTTCAGGGATATCTTGTCTAGATATTAACATATTCGGGTTGACTAATAGTTGATATGGGCTGTTAAGACTTCAGATGCCATTGCTCAATGGGTATGAACCTACTTTTGTTTACAAGCTATAAAGTTGTATGTTGCAGGAGGTACTAGATGTATTTTGGAAAAAAGTTTCTAAACCTGCTTTGATGTAATTGATCACTGCTTGTGGTTAGCTTTTGTGTTTAATATAAAAGCTGATTTTTTCCTGTGTGAAAAAAAAAGAACACACTCATCACTTATATCTTCTCTCAACATTTCAGTATAAATGGTTTATCATGCCTTGTTTTAGTTGACCCCACATCCCCCAAGAAAATCACATCACTATATGCCCTTAGCAAAATTATTTAAGACATTTGTTAGGACGATACGACATTATAATGGTTTTCCTATCACGTGGGTCATATTAAATAAATGTAATGCATGATACCAGTGTGGTGTGGTTGCATGCATTTGGGAAACATGCCCTCTCTCCCTTATGCACGTGGCATTCTGCTGATTAGGCGAAGATATGTTTTTTTTCTCTTTTATTTATTTTTTATTTCATTTTCATTATTGTTATTTTGATTAAATATCAATTGTCTTGTTCACCTAAATGATATTTTCCATTGTCCAAAATACTTTGCATTGAGAATGTACATCAATGTTTTGAATTAAGAGACTTATTAGCATATTCATGATACTAAATAATAGGTAGATGTGTTCAAGTTCCTAGTGGCTATAATGCTTTGCATTTCTCACTGTTAATTGAGGATGTTTCCAATAGATTACTCATTTTCTATCCTGAATAATATTAGGATACCAATGTAATATTTTAAAAATTAATGGATTTAATATTAAATGAATAATATAACATGTTTCAACATAAAATAAAATAAAAAAGAAAATATTATCATTAAATTTTACTATAATCATATTAAGCAAAAATTTCTTACAAAAGTGAGTGAATGTTATTTTCATTTTTAATTTTTCTATGGCAACATTAGAATAAATATTAAATAAATTAGATAACATTTGGCATTAATGCGTTGATAGGTGCTTTTTACAATTTAGTATGAGGGGAAGTGTAATTTCATGCTCAACATGGAGTTGACATGTAATAAAATAATAAAATATTAAGTAAATATTTTTTTACAATATCGGCCCTAATCTAAAATGTAAAAGTGAAGTTGATACATAGCATTTTAATAAAATAATAAAATATTAAGTAAATATTTATTTTACAATGTCGATTCTAACCTAAAATTGAATACCAAAGAGATATGTAATTAAATTAATTAAGACTAAAAAAATTAATGATATTTTTGCTATGCAATATGGAGGTTGAGTGATCATTAAACCGTGATTTATATATGAAGGATTTGAGCATAAACCATAAAGTTACATATTAAAGAAGTATAAATATATCTTAACTGTATCTACCAAGCGTCGAGAGGGATCAAATTCCTTGATGTGTAAACTCAAGTGCAAAATTTGAGGAAAAGTTTGCACCTCAAAAAATTTGATCCCTCTCAACACTTGGTAAATCCAAAGTTAAGATGGATCTGTATTGGTTATAAGTATGTACTACCTTTTTACATGATACATTGACTTAGTAAGAAACTTATAATACAAGTAAACTCTTATTATTGTCTCTTTTGTTTTTAAAAGCAAATGATTTTTCTAAAAAATTGATAGTATACCACTTCCAAAATATTGCATGAGAAAGTGCAACAAAGATCATTAAAATTCCTATAAAACCTAAAATTATATAACAAGTCATAAACTATATGGTTATAGTAAAAAAGATAATGTAGTAACTAGGTATTTCTATAAGGATTTACAATGTTTTAATGAAACGTTTTTCAAAATACACATTTTCAATTTGGTCATTACCCTTTACTATCCTAAGTTTACAAAGAAGGAAAAACATGGTATATGATATAAGGAACCCAATACAATGCCACTTTTAAGAATGGATGTTTATATAGATTTCCTTGAACCTTTTGATGGCTAATGTCATGTTATTAGTCTTTGTAGAATATATTATTCTTGCATTGTGTACCGTTTTCTTATATATAAGATAAAATTGTTTTTTGTATGTATGTATATGTATGCATGTGTATAATGTGTATATGCATATTATGTATAATTATTCTTGTATATGAATACGTGTGTATATGTGTATATATATATGTATATGTGTGTGCATGTGTCTATTAATACCTATTTTCTATGTTATTTATTATTATTCTAATTATAATTAAATATTTCTAAATAAAAATATTACACAAATAAAATGAAAAAGAAAAAACATAAAAATTAATAATATTTATTATTGATGTTATTAATTTTTACACTATTCATATGCCTTAGAATATTAATTAGTTATTACACTTCTATTTTAATGTTATCTAAAATAATGCTAGAATATTAATTAGTTATTACACTTCTATTTTAATGTTATCTAAAATAATGCTGTCAGAATATCATAATTTTATTATTTTTAACCATGCATATTTGAACTTTACAATCTTATATATTTTTAAATGTGCATGTATTGAGTTACACAATTCTACTTTTGGTGATCTTCAACATGTCTTGTAACACTTCATTGTCATGTTACATATGTTTTAACACTTCGATGACATGTTACATGATCTTAAATAAAATAAAAAGTTAAATTTAAATCGAACATGGCATAAGTCCCTATTTAACGGTATCATTTTAAATAAAATACAAAGTTAAATTAAATCGAACATGGCATAAGTCCCTCTTAATTTTTTATACATATGAGAGATTTATTTTTTCGTGACTATTTTTCCACACAACCGACTACTTCATTATAATTATGTCTTCTAGTATAATATACATCTAATTATATGTTGAATAAAGGAAATTTGAAATTAGTTGTAATATACCAACAATTAGTTACGAGTAGATAATCACTCAATGTGTAAAGCACCAAGTTGGGGAAGAGTTACATTTATTTAATGTTGGTTTGCATAAAATGTTGGCCATCCTTCATTGTAACTCATATATATATATATGTTCAAAGTGGTATCAAAATCATTATTCCAATGCACCTATGTTTATGACTTGGTGATTATCCAATGAAGCTATGCGTGAAGCTTGCACGTGGAACCTATGTGTGAAGCATCGATGTCCTTTGCAAAAGGTTGTGTGTGAGCTTGTTCACAACTTAGCCAGTCGTGTGTCAACCTATGTGTATCTAATACATTGATACCAAATATAATATAGGAAAACCATAATCTAACATAGATTTAAGTGACCCCCCGCCATGGATATGATAAGTCTAGGTTCCTTTTGAAAACATATGTGAAGGTTGGATTGCCTGAGACTATCACATAGGGTTTTCTAGCATCCACTTAGACACCCTTCAACCCTCGATGAACATTGAAAAAACACTTACTCATACAAGACACTGGTTGTCAATGAATCTGTCATGGATGATCATAATAAAACTAATACACCATGAGAAACTTAGAAACACCAAAAAAGGCCTCAAGTTCCATAGGTAATACATCATCTAACACATCGATACACAATATAACATAGGAAAACCATCATCTAACATAGATTTAAGTGATGAGATAAAAGGATGGAGAGACTTGGAAAATGATATCTATGAGGAGCTCGATGTTATCATGATAAACTTTCCAAAAAAATCGATGTGATGGATGTTATCCCCAAAAGACTCAAGGCATGGAAATGAAAATAAAGGTGTGGGATTAGAACTATGTCGATCTCAAGAGCCAAATTAAAGAAATGAAAAGTAGGAATAAGGGAGTAAGTAGCCTAAATTCCCACTCATTGTTCCTGTCACCAAAAAATTAATCTAATATCAAGTCCCTTAATGGATTTATGCACAAGCTAAACATTGATGTTCCAAAATTTGATGGAGAAGATGATCGAGAGAGCATAAGATGGTTAAATACACACCAATATTATTTTGAATTTCACAAGATTTACAATGATGAAGAGATAATTAATTTATTGTCATTACACATGGATAAATATGTGTGTGATTCGTTTTTGTGGCGGCACTCAAATCCCAAGCATTAACAAGAGATTGGGATACATTAAAAAAATGTTTATGATATAAAAAAAAGGAAGTCTTTTCCAAAATCGATTGCAATAATTTGGTTCAGTGGAATTTTTTTTCAATGATTTAGATGTGTTGGCTACTCATGCGCCTAACTTATCAAATGATCATCTCCTAGTAATAACCATATTATGATTGAAAAAATACATAAAAAATGAACTCAAATTGATAGGTATCAAGGACGTAGAGTAAGCATAAATAAAAGCCAAAATTCTCAAAGAAAAACTAATGTCCTATTAACGACCTTCTTGGTTCCACTTCGAAAAATCTAGCTCAAAGTATACCCCCTAACAAATGATTCTAAAATTAGATATAAAGAATGAAAAAATAAATATTTTAAAATGCCATGCACCTAACTAGAGTTGTGGCCGCAAATGCAAGGAAAAAACATTCTACTTGTGTGTTAAGTACATAGAAGCGATGGAGACAAAAATGAAGGATCAAGTAAATTATCTCCATTTGACACTGAATCAATACATTCAATTGGAGAATAAAAAATCCTTGAAAAATATAAAAAATCAAAGTAGTATCACAATAATCTCTTATCTCACGATGACGGGCATTTCTCAATGCCAAATTCTTAAGGATTTTTATTTCAATAAAAAGACATGACTAATGGTACTTATAATAAAAATATGTCTGCCAAATTCTTAAGGATTTTTATTTCAATAAAAATACATGACTAATGGTACTTATAGATAACAATAGTTGACATAATTTCATTGATTCTATAGTATCGAAGGAATTAAATATGTTTATATATCATACCTCTGAATTCCAAGTTGCAATAGTGGGAAACAAAACTACTTCATGTGATGGGAATTGCGATAAGGTAGAATTGTCTATCAATGATTACCAACTAAAGTCTCCTATGTATGTTGTACGTATGCCATAGTAATTCGGGGAGTAGACATAATATCAAGATCCCAATGGTTGGAAATTATTGGTATGATGGGATTACGTTTACAAAAACATTTCCTAAGATTTTTTGAAAACGAGAAAAAGATACTAGTTTCATGAATGAAGAGACCACCCCACCAAATAGCCTCGTCCAACATAATGGAGAAAATGAGTAAGAAAGGATCCAAAGCTTATCTTTTATACTTTTGGAGGGGACTTATAACAAAATGGAAGATCCAAAGGAACTAGATAAGATCCTTGGGAAATATAGTACCAATTTTTAAGATCTACCTCGTTGTCTTAATTCCATATGATCCAAAGGTCACATCATAGAAATAAATAATCCCTAGATCAACTCCATATAGAAGAAAATATTAGAATTTTTTTTTTTTGCCACAAAATCAAAATTGAACACTTTGTTCAAGAATAATTAGATTGTGGTGCTATACCTAAAGCAAGATCCCTTATTCAACACTTGCCATACTCGTATTGACTATAGACTGTGGTTTGAATTTAATGGTTGCTATAAACTATGTATTGACTATCGATCATTAACCAAAATTACCATTAAACATAGGTTTCACATTATGTATATGCATGAACTATTGGACAACACGGTGCTAAGTGATTTTCCAAGCTTGATTTGAAGTAAGGATACTATTAAATAAGAATCTAAGAAGAAGATATTCCTAAAAATACTTTTTGTACCCATGAATGTCTATATGAATTTCATGTCATGCCTTTTGGACTATCCAATTCTATTTCTAACTTCCAGGTAGTGATGCAAAACCTATTCCATCCATACTTGGCAAAAATGCACTTGTGTTATTTGATTATATACTTGTTTACATAAAAATTGGAGCCTCCACTTCAAGCATGTAGAGACAATACTAAAACTAGTAGAAGAAAATAAGTGTGGGGATATTTAGACACTTTGGATTTAGTTAAGATCAACTTGGTCTAATGTGTCTTTAGTTAAAGTGTGTTTCTTTAGTATACATCAGTATGAATTTGTACTTATGTAATCCGGCGGTTAAAATATGTTTTAGACATAAAGTGATATGACAATTCATCTTCTCCTCGGTCTTACTAGCTACAAAAATCCATGGCTTGACATTTGATTGGTCCATGATCTCCATTTAAAGAGATCGTAGGGTCGTTAGTTGATGATCAATTGAGATAAACTATGAAGAGAGGGAAAACATGTATGTTGTTTAGGATAAAACCCCGAGTTTCGAACTTCGTAGATGGCTGTCCATCCTCAAGGGATCACCATGCATCGATGGGATGAAAAATAATGTGAGAAGAGACCATGAATAAATATGGATTGATGAGAAGGTTATAGAGTTTTGGGGGAGGTCAATTCTCTCAAGCACAATAAAACACTACACTCATTTATGGACTACTACTAAGGATTGTTTAAGTTGATATATGGCCAGTTTCCAAATAGTGCTTAGTTTTAGACCATCGTCTTTGTTTAAAGTGTTTCCCTCTTTGAGAGTTTTAACCACATAAAATATCATTTTTTCAACCTATGATCTATTTTTGTGAGTGGTTTCTTAAGGTGTTTGACCTATGTGGAAATACCATGTTTTAGTTCAACATGGTATCAAAGTTCTTATGAAGACCCACTCTTGTTATTGATCGAGATCTTGAATATGTTTAGTTGCATGCATCAAAGGATTTCTTCATTCTACTATTTTTTTGCATTTTTTTAGCTAAGAGAGTTGTTTTGTTGCATCCAAATCATCTTTTTTAGTTGGAAACACTTTTTTTTCTCGAAAAGGTTTACGTTTTCCCAAGATACAAACATTTTATCAGATTTGGAAATATACTATTTACATTTACAGATTTAAAAAACAAAATCTATCTCATATTGTTTCATATTTTAGTTTGGTTCTCTATTTTGTTCCTGGTTTTATCTCCTTTCAATTTGTATATTCTCTTTTCCACGAAATCTATGAAAACTCAATAAATTAGAAACATAAATGAAAGGGTTTTCTTCACTACATATGCTCTTTGTCGTGTACCTTATGTGAACTCGACCAACCATAATCATAGATAAAATGTGCATTTTTTGGGTAAGCTAACCAAAGTTTGTTTAATAAATTTCAGTTTGAAAATTTTATTTTTTGTTTGTGTGTGGTTATGTAAAAGTGTCTTCTAGGACAAAAGCAAGGTTTTTTGGATAGGCCCACTCTCCAACAACAACAACCCCATTCTCCTTCATTATATGATGATATCTTTTGTTTAAATCACTTGGTTGAAATCTATTTCATTAAGTAAGAGGTATTGAGTTCAAATCATTCTTTAAGTACTTTTATGAAAAAGTTCATGCAACTTTAATGTATAAAGTAACTTCAATGTAAAAGTGCTTCCCACTTGTTTGATAAAGTGGGTCACTTATTTTAAAACGTAACTTATTTGTAAAAGTGAGATTATATGGAAAGTTAGTGAAGGGAGGGAATTATCTATTACTTAGTGACCTCATCACCACGTGGCTCCTTGGTTCCATTTTATGCATTTTTTCAAAAAGACACAACTTGACATCCAAAGCCCATTTTCAGTACCTTTTTTTTAAATTACTTTTTTTGAGATTTTTGCATTTAGACCATCAATTTCTATTTTTGAAACATATTACCTACATATTATAATAGGACTAGTCCAAGTGATATTTTTCTTACTACTACCAACAACTTCTCATGGAAATCATGTACGAAGGATGTTCTATGAAGTAAGGGGTTTTGAAACAAGTGAAAACACGAAGTTGGCAAACACTTTTGCCTCTTTTTTTGAGAAAGAAAATTCAAAATTTTATGTTTTTTCAATTTCAACCCCTCTAAATCCATACTTTCCATTCTCAATTGTCAAATCTCAATGTGAAGTGGAAGAGATATGAATATGTTAAATACACTCTTGTTACAGATTTAATGACAACATAACAAAAATGATTTACTAAAAGATGATGTTCCGATGAAATATTTTATAGAGAAGTTTAGGGAGCAAATATATAAATATATCAAATACTCTCATATAGCATGATGGAAAGACTTACAATTCAAGAAATTATGAGATGTATTTACAAAAGGAACAATATTATCAGTTGTTGATTTCGTTGAGAATTACACTTTCACTCCACAAAAGGAGATACAAAGTCAATATTATCATTCCGGCAAGGTCTTTATATTTGTGCATATTTTGTATACGCATGTAGAACTTGACGTCGATGGTTTTGATAGAAATGAAAATAATTGTGAAGTGATTAAGTGTTAGGATATTTTAATACTCCATCCTTGTCCTTCTTGCATTATTTACCATTTGCTAGAAGTTAGTGATGTCATTCCCCCTAGTGGTGTGCAGATGTCATATAGGACCCATTAGCCACCTAATGCACCCTGCATGCATGATTTTAGGACCCTCAGAGGCATTTGCCTATATTTTAGGAGTCCACTTAGTGACTTAGTTCAGTCTAACTGGGTTACACATGAGTTGGTGACTCTAATTGGGAGTTTGAGCTCTGATCACCACTAATTGTGGCCTTATGCACCCTTTTCCGTGATTTGCATGAAAAACTCATGGATGTGCCCTCCTTGGTCACTTAACTGATTGTATCATCATTTCACTGAGATTTGGTTGAGTTTAACTGAGTTTGGGACTTCTGGAGCACTGATTGAGGTGACAATTCCTATGCTAGACATACTGAGACTCGAATTCTCCTAGGTGATTTGAATTCTCTCCATTGTAATATCATTGTTGACTATACTGATTATTAGATCACGTGACATTATTATGTTCCTATTTGAGTTCTGATGCATGATTAATTGTCTGCACATTTTTATCGCAATTTTCACTGTAATTCGTCTTTTCTGCTCATTCTTTCTTTGTGAGGTATACTTAGCTCCATGATATGTTGTGATTTAGAATTTCACACTAAGGAGTATCATTTATACATTAGTGATGATCCTGCACACGATACATGTTTTGATCATCATTCTTTTATTATGCTTTATAAAGAATTATCGAGACGAGGGGTCACTTTTAAAGAACATTGGGTATGGCCAGATGGTCGTGCTGGTCAGTTTAAGTTTTCATGATCATTGCTATGGTTTCATTTCCTTCATAAGAAAATGGATATTCACCACACATGGAGTTTTGTTTTAAACATGGCATGGAAAAGGAGAGCATGATGGTGTTGAGGCCTACGTAAAACATGCACTTAGAAGATATCAATTGAGTCACTCTACTTCTCAACTTGTAAATTCATTCAATGTTGTTAACTAGTGCAAACAAAATTTAAGCCATGAATTCAATCAAAGAATAGTTCTTGTGAGAAGGTACACTTGTGTCATTGACCCTTAATTTTTTTAAGATAAATTTACATTTACTATGTTTGTTTAAATGTACATGTGTGTGTGTGCGTGCACGTGTGTGTATTGAAAACAAAAATGTCTTTAAATGGAAAATTTTATTTGCACGAGTTCTATGTTTTCCTCAAGTAGGTTTATCTAGGATATTGTAATGGGAAATTTTGATAGATCGATGCCATATAATTGTGTTGCAATCCCTAGAACAAGGGGTTTACATTCCATTAGGAGTAATAAAATGAAAAATATACACTCAACTGAGAAATAAAAGTATTCTTGATTTTGTCTTGCATTTATTGATAATGTGGAGTCCATAAATGAGTGTCAAGACCAAACTAACAAATTTGTCAAACCATGGATACATGAAAAACTAACACCATTTCCCCCATTTGTAAATTTGACTGATGTAGATTTTGTCAATGAAGTGGCTATGATTGACACAAATTATGATCATGTTTCCAATATGGTTAGAGAAGGTGATTTATTTGTTGTCATTGCACCAAAAGATAATCTAGAAAAGGTGCATTATTATTTATTGAGATGCATTAGGTTGAAAAGGATGTTGATGCAAGAATTTAAAGATCCATCAAACTATACATAAGTAGTGGGTTCAGTGGTTTTAAAGAGACATTTATTTGAATAAGTAGAGAAATGTGATGACCATACCCTTTTTCAAGACTACCAGTCAGATGTTATATGTGCCCAATATAGTCATTTGGACATAGTAACTTGATTGTAGTAGAAGCAAGTGAAGAGTAGGAAAATTCCAAGAAATGACAATGGAAATTGTTGATAGATGATCATTGTGTCATGAACAAATTGATTGATGAACTTTTCTTTGATTCTAGGGTTAGACCATAAAACTGTTATTGTTGGAATATGCAATGATGAATTATGTGGTATTATTGGTGAACTATGGAATGTGATTCTTATGTGACATCATGTATTGTAAGATTGGATATTTTTGAAGAATAAGAAGATTAAATGCCTTCCCATGGATGTTTCCCCATTTTGGGTTTTACCACATAAATATGGTGTGTCATTTCTTTTCTCTTGTCTCTAGCTTGCTTACTTTTATTATTTGATCATTTGTGTGGATAGAAGGCTAGACTAGTATATCCATGCTATTGATTTACATGTTAGTAAATGTATAGTTGAATGCTTATTGCATATTGGAATTTATAGTTTAAGAATATATTGGACTAAATATAGTTTACGGATTTTATGGGTTAACTTTCTTTGAATTGAGTAGAATGGTTTGATAATTTTGAGAGTAATTCTTTGTGTCAATGGGGTTTTAAGTTATTATGTTCTCTAAATAAATCAACACTATGTTAAGTTCTTATGTTGATTTATAAATAGGCATCCTTCACCCACGAATTATGCTCTATTTTTCTCTTTCAATGACAACATCTTGGTTCATCTTGAGGAAAAGTATACTTCACTTCCAAAAATGTTTCATAACTATAATACTACCCAATTCTCATTCATTATTTTTATTTCATACATGATAACCAATTTTTCGTTATTTAGAATCCGGTTTTTGATGCTGCTACTTCCAATGTGTTATTCTACATCATACCCATCTTAAAACCACATATATGTTATGCACGTAGTGTTGCTAATGTTGATTTTCTTAACTCGTTTAATTATTATCAACACCACTGAAATTGATTTTTCTTAGGGATCAATTGCTCAGTACAATGACATAGATAAATCATATTGCAACTTATTGAACTTCTCTCATTAAAAACAATGGTTTAACAACCAACAGACTTATTTTGTGTTGATTACATTGGAATTGGCATGCCATAACAATTGGAATTTTGTGGCTCTTCCCACCCTCTAATGTGTAAGAAAATGATTGATTAGACATGTATATTGTGTATTGAATACCAACCACTCACTGTTTTCACTATGCATATTCATATACATATCATGTCACGTTTGTTCTAAATAGGTTTCCCCATGCTTTTGATTCCAACCTCTATCCATGAACAATTTTCTTGCTATCCACTGGCCTAATGAAACTATTCCTATATTGTGCATATTTTCTTTTATAGTTTGGAATTCATGATTCACACATTCTTTTAGGTCTTTCAACTCCATTCTCTAGTATTCCATTTTGAAACAATATTTTCCCGTTCACTTATTAGTCATGAAAATACTATTTCCCTGGGAAACTACCGGTCATCACATAACTTCAATCTTGTTTTATTTGTAAACAAGTAACCATTATTTTTCCATAGTTTGTTTTCCTATCACACCTATCATACATTTAACTATCTTAAGAAGGCCATTTAAAAAAATGTACTACTCTCTCTCTCTCTCTCTACACACACACACACACACACATGAAGAGAGAAACTCCAAGAGAAAGAATCCACATGTGACTATGAGAAGATATATTTCAAGAATTGTAGATGCTTTAGGCATGGTGTATGATAAGGTATTATTACCTTCTAACTCATTATGGAAATGAGCAAATTTGCCACACAATTTGAATACATCACATTATTTTTTCCAAGACAATAGATTTCAAGATTCAATGGTGCATTCTATGAAGGATTTTGGTTGTAAACATCTCCTTCTAAAAATGATTAAGTGTTTTCTGCATTGTTTATGTAAATTTACTTAAAATCCAACTAGGGCTAAAAGCATGCCAATTAATTGTTACCAATAACCACACATGGATTTCTTCACTATTCAGCGGAGAATAAATACTGAAAGACATATAGCAGCAATCACATCAATAGAGACAACTCGATCTTTTTGGGTATAAACTCCTGGACAAAACCCAAGATGGGAAAACCAGTGCAGAAGTATGAGATTTTATTTTATTAAGAAAATATAGAGCAATACAATTCAAAATTCAATTCTTCCCAATTAGAAAAATCGTACCACACAAAATCACTGAGAAAAATGTGTGAATGGGCACGGATCCCAACGCAACAGTACTGCTGCTGCTGTACGACCTGTTGTACAGATATGTATGACATGATGTACAGAATCTGTACGGCTTGTACGAAAGGGATGTTGTACAGCTGTACGGCCTTCCTGTTGTACGGTCACCTCTTCCAAATCCTCATGTCTCTCTCCTCTGTGAATCTGCGTTTCCTTCTTCGAATGGTTGCTCCTCCGTCTTCTTTGCCAAAACTCTCTCTCTCACACTTCTTTTCCTCCATCTTTGTCAGAATGCAATTGTGTCCTCCCCACCAATTGATCTTTTCTTTTATAACTCAATGCTAAGTGAAAACCCTAATCTCATTATAGATCTAAGGATGAGATCCTCCGGTGAGATTGGATGGCCAAGATTAGATCTGGACATCACTTAAATATTTTCACTTACACTTTATAAAAATGTTTCATTAAGTTAATCAATAATTAGACCAATTTAATTTATTTCCCAATTAAACATAGGAAAAGTAAATTAAATACATTTTATTGGCTTTTCCAATTTAAGTCTTCTGCATGCAAGTACACATGCATGCAGGAAGACCTTCCTTGTTGTCACTTTCTAACACTCCCTCTCAACGAGGAAGGGATCCGGTAACAACCCAAACTTGTATCTGAACTTCACAAACTTGAGTTTGCAAAGTGCCTTGGTGAAGATGTCTACTACTTGCTCATCTGTCTGCATGTACTCCAATCGAATGGTTCCTCTCTGAACACAATCTCTGAGGAAGTGATTCCTGATGTAAATGTGCTTACTTCTATCATGGAACACTGTATTCTCAGAAAGGTTGATACCACTCTGATTGTCACAATGAACTACAATAGTCTCTAGCTCACTCTCAAATAATCTTGAGAGCAACTTCCTCAGCCACATCCCGTCACATGCAGCCATGATGGCTTCCATGTACTCAGCCTCAGCTAAGTTCAATGCAACTGAATACTGCTTCCTACTGAACCAAGAGACAACTCTTGATCCAATGCGGAAGCAACAACCTGAAGCGCTCTTCCGATCCTCTACGCATCCTACCCAGTCAGCATCTATGAAACCTGCCAACTATATACTCCCACTATGCTCATAAACCAATCCACACTCCACTGTGCCTCTGATGTAGAGAAGTATGTGCTTCGCATCTGTCCAATGTACTCTTCGAGGGTTCACCATGAACTGAATCAAAGATTTGACTACAAATCTAATGTCTGGTCGAGTGTTGACCAGATATATAAGTGACTTGATAAGATGCCTATACAGTGTGGGATCAGACTCCTTTGATACTGATACATCGATCTTCCTCTGGGTGGTAACTAGAGGTATGTCCATAGGTCTACAGTCCTCCATCTTGAATCTCTTCAAGTTATCCACTGCATACTTCCCCTGTCCAATGAAGAAGCACCCATCTCTCTGCCAAACCTCCAGACTTAGGAATTAATGCATCAACCCAAGGTCTTTCATCTCAAAATCCACTGCAATATTGGACTTGCAGTCTCTGATCAGCTTCTCATATCCTGTAAGAAAGAAATCATCCACATATAGAACCAGTATGCGATGTAACTCACCTGACAAGAAGTACAGGTTATGGTCTTCCTCACTCTACTGGAACCCCATCTCTCGTAGATAGATGCCAATCCTCGAGTACCATGCTCGCGGTTACTTCTTGATCCCATAAAGAGCTCTCTACAACTTGCATACATGCAACTCTCTACTCTCCACCTCAAACCCCTATGGCTGCTCAATATAAAACTCTTCCTCAATAACTCCATTGAGGAAGGATGTCTTCACATCCATATGATGAATGCGCCAACCCATATCTGCTGCCAATGATAGGATAGTCCGAATAAAAGAATACCTAGCGACAGAGGCGAAGGTTTCCTCATAGTCAATACCTTCCTTCTATGAATACCCCTTCACCACGAAGCATGCCTTGTACTTATCCACACTTCCATTTGCTACATGCTTTACCTTGTAGATCCATCTAGATCCCACCACTTTCTTATCCTGTGGCCTCTGAACAACCTCCCATACCCGATTCTTCATGATTGAGTCATTTTCCTCAACCATGGCCTCTTTCCACACATCATGTTGTGCAACCTCCTTGAAACTAGAAGGTTCAGAGTCAATCAAATCTGTCATCAGTGCCATATAACTCAATCTATCTAGTGGTACGCTCCATCTAAAGGATATCTGTGGAAGACTCACCTGTACGAAATCCTGAATTGTGGACCTATACCACTTAGGCCGTGGCCTAGTGTCTACCTGCTGCGGTTGCTGGATGTCCTCCTCCTGTTGCTACTCATCCTCCCCATCAAATATAGGAGGATCCTTTCCACTTGAATCCCTCTGACTACCAGAGCCTGTTCTCCGTGTCTGAACCTGTACCTGTGACTCCTCCAACTTGACTCCTCCCGAGTCCTCTGCTGGATGATCTTGTACTGGTAAGTCCACATATCTCCTCAAGGCTCTGTCCTTGTCAAACTGGACATCCCTACTCACAATTATCGTCTTGTGAGCTGGGACATATAATCTATAAGCCTTGGAAGTCTCACTATACCCAACTAGAAGCCCCTTCTCTCGAGAAGGATCCAGCTTCTTCCTAGTGTCAGCATGAATGTGGCAATAGCAGATACTCCAAAATATGCATAAATGGATCACATCCGGTCTAGTACCTGTAAATAACTCCTCAGGTGTCTTCCTCCCCAATGTTTTGTGGGGACACCTGTTCTGGACATATACTACAGTCCAAAATGCCTCGGCCCATAGGAATAGTGGTAATCCCTGATCAAATAACATGGCCTTGGCTACACTCATCAGTGTCATGTTCTTCCTCTCCGCCACCCCATTCTGCTGCAGGGTATGAGGAACAGTGTGTTGCTTCTTGATCCCCTCTGATGCACAGTGCTCCATGAAATCTCTATCGGTGTACTCACCACCGTTGTTTGTCCTCAATATACAGATATTCTTCCCTGTTTGGTTCTCCATGAGAGTTTTAAACTCTCGGAACCAATCGAAGATATCTGATGTGGCCTTCAAAAAATAGATCTAGGTTTTCCTGGAATAGTCATCAATGAATGTGACGCAGTAACTATAACCACTGAAATAATGGATGCTCATCGGTTTGCATACATCCGAATGCACCAAGTCTAAAACCCTCTCAAACTTCTGCTCACTATGTGGGAAAGGCTTCTTGATGTTCTTCCCCAACACACAACCCTTGCAGTGGTTGTGCTTCTCCTCCTGTACTAAAGGAACTCCAATGAATTCCTGTCTCAGATGCCTCAGTGCACCATGGTGTAAGTGTGCCATCCTCCTATGCCACAACTCACAATCACTGTTGCTGCTACTGACCAGAGCCTTTGCAGGATCGAACTATAGTCTATAAACCTTCCCACTCTGAACCCCAATCATCCTGTCCAATATCTGATCTGACCCATGTGGCCTAATGTATACTTTCATGCCTCAAAAATTCACTAGAAAACCCTTGTCTTCTAGTGTGGAAACTGATATGAGATTCTTGGTCATCCCTGGGACATATAGCACATCAGCAAATCTGATATGTTTTCCAAACTCCCTCTGAAACGAAACAGTCCCAACACCCTGCGCCTGATACCGTACATAATCTCCTAACTCAATATGGATATTGACTCCACCCTCCTGGAAGCTCTTGAAGAACCCTCTGTGTCCTGTCATGTGACAAGATGCACCGCTATCCACATACCAGATACTGTTGTTGAAGGAACTTGCCATGCAATCTATCAAGCAAAAGTCCTCATCAAAACTCTTGCTGAAATCATCCACCTCTGCAGATCTAGCCATATGTGTGTTGTTGTTGTTCTTCTTCCACTCTGGGCACTGGGAAGCAAAGTGTCCATGCTTGTGAAAAATGAAGCACTTGAATTTTTCCATGTCCAAGTTCTTCTTTCCACCCTTCTTATCCTTTGCCTTCCCCTTGCCCTTGCTCGCTAGGGATAGATCCTCTTCATCCACTATCTGTGTAGTACCACTGGATGACGTTGAACCTTGACCCATCCAGGTCTCTTCCTGTGCGAAGTCATCCCACAATCTCTTCCAGTTAGAGTGCTTTTCCCTAGCCACCACTCCTTTGACAAAGACGTCCCATGGCTTAGAGAAGCCATTGAGAGCTATACGAACTAGCTCCTCATCCCCCGTCTTAGAACCAAATGCTCCAAGATCATCCCTAATATGTGTGAGCCTTGTATGATAAGGCACCACTCCTTCACCCTTGGCCATCCTGGTACTACACAATCTCTCCTGCAACACCATCTTTCGGTTTTCATTCTTACTCTGGTAGAGACTCTCCAAATCCTTCCACATCTCTAATGTGGTCTTCTTCCCAGACAGATGAGGGACTATATGGTCCTTCACCCCATCCAAGATGATCAACATTGCCCTAGAATCTATCTTCTTCCATCTAGCCAAATCTGTTGGATCTGTGGGAGCTACCTTTTGATCATCAATGTGCTCTTCAACATCATTGACATCAAGGATCCTGGTGATCCTCTCTTTCCAAGTAGGAAAGTTATGTGCCCCCTGGAGTCTATCCTCAACTCTCAACTGTACGGCCATAATGAATAGTGCCTGTAAACCCTAGGATAGATACGCCAATGATCTATCCAACCTACCTGTTTCTTTCTCTGATCCTGCTCAAGAGAGATCTGATACCATGTAAATTTCCTTAAAATCCAACTAGGGCTAAAAGCATGCCAATTAATTGCTACCAATAACCACACATGGACTTCTTCACTATGCAGTGGAAAATAAATACTGAAAGAAATATAGTAGCAATCACATCAATAGAGACAACTCAATCTTTTTGGGTATAAACCCTAGGAAAAAACCCAAGATGGGAAAACCAGTGCAGCAGTATGAGATTTTATTTTATTAAGAAAATATAGAGCAATACAATTCAGAATTTGATTCTGCCCAATTGGAAAAATCGTACCACACAAAATCACTGAGAAAAACTTGTGAATGGGCACGGATCCCAATGCAGCACTACTGCTACTGTTGTATGGCTATATGGCCTATTGTACGGATCTGTACGTCCTGCTGTACGGATCCATATAGCTTGCTGTACGGATCCATACATCCTGCTATACATAATCCATATAGTCTGTACAGAATCCGTACAGTCTGTACAGACGGGATGTTGTACGGATGTACGACCTGCCTGTTGTATGGTCACCTCTGCCGAATCCTCGTATCTCTCTCCTTTGTGAATCTGCGTTGCCTTCTCTGAATGGCTGCTCCTCTGTCTTCTTTGCCAAAAATATCTCTCTCACACTTCTCTTCCTTCGTCTCTGTCGGAATGCAATTGTTTCCTCTCCACCAATTGATCTTTTCTTTTATAACTCAATGCTAATTGAAAACCCTAATCTCACTATAGATCTAAGGATGAGATCCTCCGGTGAGATTGGATGGCCAAGATTAGATCTGGCCATCACTTAAATATTTTCACTTACACTTTATAAAAAGTGTTTCATTAAGTCAATCAATAAGTAGACCACTTTAATTGATTTTCCAAAGTAAACTTAGGAAAAGTAAATTAAATACATTTTATTGGCTTCTCCAATTTAATTCTTTTGCATGCAAGGACACATGCATGCAGGAAGACCTTCCTTGTTGTCACTTTCTAACAGTTTATGACTAGGTAGTGCTTTATTTCATCATGCATCTCTACTTTTACTTATCCTAGTTTTCTCTTACTATTGCTTTTATTATCATGTTATTGGTGGAAATATGAATGGTAGATTAATGATTACAAAATCAATTGCATATAGTGTTGATTTCATCTCTCACTTTGTGGATTATATTTGTGGATTATGCATTTTCCCATGCTTATTGGATAAAGCATTGTTGTAGTTCTATAAAGATACATACAGAGAGTTGGTAAAAGAAGAATGCCCATATGTATTAACTTATATTTTTAATAGTTTGTATCATAGTGTTTAATTTGTAGAATTCAAGCATTTAAGTATGCAAGCAAGTTAAAGATTTCCATTGTTAGTCAAATTCATTGGGATGGGAGGAATTGTTCCAGTAATATGATTATCACTCAAATCCTTGCAATAAATATACTAATGTATCAATGTACTAAAGTATAAACCACAAATGTATAATTAGATATTTTATAACGTATTATAAATTTTGAGGTTCAATCACATAGGCCTTCTCAATCTGCTTATCGTCTAGAATTTTAGTTGCAATCGAAGACACTAATCTAGGTTAGACACTTTCCCACCATGTAGATTCAATTTTTGTCATCTCTCCACTATGTAGTGTGGACTTTATGTGATTTGTTCCTTTTCTTGTCTTATGCTTTCTAGTTGACACTACTGTGATGTTCGTTGACAACTTAGAGCCTACAAATTCCATGTAAAATGTGCAAGAAAGGAAATTTATGAAATAGCTATTACATGCCCTAAACAAAAGAGTCCCATTTCAGTCAAAAGACTTGTAATAGTAAACTAGAAAAAAAATAATAACAAAACATACAAACACTCGAATCCATCCCTTTTCAAATTTCTAAACTTGATTAAACAAGATTAACCACAAAGTTTTAATTGCAACTTAGAAACAGAAAGAAGAAACATAGTGCAAATAAAGGAGAGATGTAAAACCAAATGAAACAAAATCTTATGATAACACCATATGAAATGTAGCTAGATCATTTCACTGTGATCTCATTACAAAGAACACCCATAATTATAAACAAATTATCCTTTCATCTATGACTTCGCCAATACAAAAATAGGAACATATCATCATAATACTACTACGATGTCCATTGACAACTTTGAACCTATAAATTCCATGTAAAAAGTACAAGAAACGGCATTTTTACAATAAATATTTTGTGAGGAACTTGCAACAAATAATTGATAAAATGCACAATATATTGGATCACAAAATATTTTTATTGATCGCAGGCCACTTCGAGGGGGAAACCTCCTTTGAGCAAGCTCAATACAAATAACTTCCTGGTGCCTTTATAGGCCTCAATACACACTTATATACTAAGTATAGGCGCCAATACAATGGGTCAAAACCATGGGCCAATACAAACTATGGATCAACAATACTACGGGCGACTTACAAAGCATATGCACCAAACAACAATAACAAAAACTATGGATCAACAAATACTACGAGACGACTTACAAAGCATATGCGTCCAACAACAATATACTAACAAAGTAAAGACATGGGTTCCTAAAATCCCCTCCCCCTTAGAAAAAGCTTTGTCCTCAAAGCTTTAGATGTGGAAATTGTTGTTGAATCTGAAGGAGTGGTTCCCATGTAGCATTCTCTGGTTGCATGCCATGCCACTGAGTTAAGACCTCTGTGATAGAGCGAGAGTGAAGCTGACGAGTGCGCTTATTGAGGATGGCCTCCGGATCCAAAAGGATGGATCCTTCATTATCCAGTTCAGGTAAAATAGTTTGTCCTCTGATGTTGGTGCCAAGAAATTTCTTCAGACAAGAGACATGAAATACTGGATGAATGCGGGAAGAAGGAGGAAGTTCCAATTTATAAGCAACGGACCCAATCTTCTGAAGAATCCGATATGGCCCATAGAAATTTGGAGCGAGCTTATGACGCCCTTTGAGTTTCAGGGAGGATTGCTTGTACGGATGGAGATGAAGAAAAACCATATCACCTGCTTGAAAAGTGCGCTCAGAACGATGCTGATCGGCTTGTTGCTTCATGCGATTTCCGGCCATATGAATATTGTCCCGCAAAATGCGAAGAATATGATCGTGGTTTCAAAGGACTGTGTCAACTACCTGAACTGGTGAATTGCTGGGGGTGTATGGAAGAAGAACTGGCGGTGCTTGACCATAGACTGCTTCATATGGGGTCATTTTAGAGGCAGTGTGGTAAGAGGTATTGTACCACCATTCAGCGAGAGGGAGCCACTTTTCCAACTGATGTTGTTGTTCATAGGTGAAGCAACGGAGATAAGTTTCCAAGCATTTATTGATAATTTCAATCTGACCATCTGTTTGAGGGTGATACCCTGAACTCATCTTCAGTTTGGTTCCAATGTGGCGAAATAGTTCTGTCCAAAAATGACTAGTGAAAGTCGCATCACGATCCGAGACAATGGAAGAAGGGATGCCATGAAGACGAAAGATCTGGTCCAGGAAAATTTGAGCGACTGACGAGGCTGTATAGGGATGGTTGAGAGCACAAAAATGACTATATTTGGAGAGGTGATCAACCACAACCAAAATCATTGTCTTCCCTCCAGACTTAGGGAGCCCTTCAATGAAATCCATAGAAATATCTATCCAAATCCATGTAGGTATGGGAAAGGGTTCGAGCAATCCTGGAAGGAGTGTCGTTTCACCCTTATTGCGCTGGCAGCTATCACATTCAGCCACCATCTGTTGAATTGTCCCTTTCATGCCCTGCCAAAAGAAGTTACACCGTGCCCGCTCATACGTTTCGAGGAACCCAGAATGCCTTGCCGACGGAGAAGCATGGAGTTCACAGAAGATAGCCTCTGAAGATCTGTGCTCTGGGGAAGCACCAGACGACCCTTGTATCTCAGGGAAGCACCATCCCAAGAGTAATGTGGTACAACAGAAGGGTTGTTGTCCAAGAGTTGGATGATTTGAGATAATGAAGAGTCATTGACATAGCCCCGTTGAACAGATTGCAACCAGTTTGGAACAAGCATAGAAACATCTGAAAGAGAACCTTGGTCCTCAAATGTGCGAGAAAGAGCATCCGCCACAATATTGTCCTTTCCCTTCTTGTAAGTGATCTCATAGTCATAACCCATGAGTTTGCTAACCCATTTCTGTTGTGCTGGGGAGGATACACGTTGTTCCATGAAATATTTCAGACTCTGGTGATCAGTCTTGATGCAGAAATGATTCCCTAATAGGTATGGTCGCCACTTTTGTACTACATGCAAAATAGCCATCATTTCCTTCTCATATGTAGAGGCAGCTAAATTCTTTCCTGAAAGGGTTTTGCTGGTGAACGCAATGGGGTGTTCATCTTGAAGGAGAATAGCACCAAGTCCATTTCCGCAAGCATCACTCTCAATAGTGAAGGGCTTGGAAAAATCAGGCATAGCTAGAACAGGTGTAGTACACATAGCTTGTTTCAGTTTGTCAAATGCACACTCAATAGCATGTGTCCATGTAAAAGTATCATTTTTCAATAAAGCAGTTAATAGAGCTGCAATCTTCCCATAATCTTTGACAAACTTGTGGTAGTAGCTAGTTAATCCCAAAAAACCATGAAGGCTCTTGAGTATTTGAGGATGCGGCCAATTGTTCATGGCAGCGATTTTGGCAGGATCCACGTGAACCCCTTGTGATGAGATAATGTGCCCAAGATACTCGACTTCCTTTTGTCCAAAAACACATTTAGACTATTTGATGTGGAGATGATGGTCAGAGAAAAACTTCATGACAAGATCCAGATGTTGGAGATGTTCAGCCCATGTTTTACTATAGATGAGGATATCATCAAAGAATACCAGAATGAATTTCCGCAAGTAGGGCCGGAATATTTTATTCATCAAAGCTTGGAATGTGGAAGGAGCATTCATGAGGCCAAAGGGAACGACCAGAAACTCATAGTGGCCATCATGTGTGTGGAAAGCTGTTTTAGGGATATCATCCTCATGAACCCGAATTTGATGATACCCATAACGAAGATCTAACTTGGAGAAAAATTGAGCACCATGAAGCTCATCAAGAAGCTCATCAACAACAGGAATTGGAAACTTATCCTTGATAGTGAGGTGATTAAGTGCTTAGAAGTCAATGAAAAGGGCACCATGACCCATCTTTTTTGCGGACCAGAAGAACTGGTGAAGAAAAGGAACTATTGCTTGGGCGAATAATACCTTGCTTCAGTAAGTCCCGAACGAGCATTTCAATCTCTGTTTTTTGGTGAAATGGGTAGCGATAGGGCTTGATGTTGGGAGGAATGCTTCCAAGAAGGAGCTTAATACGATGGTACTCTGGCCTTGAAGGTGGAAATCCCACTGGTTCAGCAAAGACACCTGTATATCGATCCAAAATTTGTTGTAGATCCAAAGGAGTAGTGGAGACCGCTGATGGTTGCATCTGAATGGAATGGATGGATTTGAGCGATGACACCATGTGAATTTTTCTTAAGGAGTTTTTCCATGCGATGTGAACTGATGATGCTGAGAGACCCTAGTTGTAAGCCATTCAATGTGTGTTTTTGTCCATTGGGGGAAAACTGCATCCAAAGTTCAGTAAAATCCCATAAGATGGGGCCAAGTGTGCCTAGCCATTGAGTGCCCAAAACCACATCACATCCGCCTAAGGTCAAGGAAAACATTTTAGAGCGCAGATTATAATATCCCATAGAGATATGCACATTACGACACTTCCCTTTGCAGGCTAAGGTGCCCCCATTAGCAACCATGACTTCAAAGTTGGAACAAGGATGGATAAAGCAATCAGCCTGTTTGGCGATCTGAGGGTTAATGAAATTATGAGTGCTACCATAATCAATGAGTATTATAAGAGGAAGCTTCTTGAAGTAACCCCTGACCCGCATGGTTTGTGGGGTGGTGATTCCGGCTAAAGCATGGACAGATATATCTGGTTGGTTGTCCTGAGATGGAGGGTCAATAGGCGGCTCCGTAATGTCATCCTAAGCATCCATTATATCTAGAGCTTCTTTACCAATTTCAGAGGCAGACGGAGAATCCATATCCAAGAGATAGAGCTTTTGTTGAACACATCTATGTCCCCTAGTGAATTTCTCATCAAAATTATAACAAAGCCCTTTTTCTCTGCGTGCCTGCATCTCGATTTTAGACAAACGGTTGATAGGAGTTGGTCGAGGAGCTGGCGGGATGGGAGGTCGTTGAGAACCCAGATTTCAGAAGGGAACAAAAGTGGGTTTGGAGCGTTGTTGGGCTGCAATCTTGTCTTCTGCCAACCTAGTTAATCCTAGGGATTCCATCATGGTGTTGGGACAGAACATTTTTACCTCAGAGCGGATTGCATCCTTTAGGCCACTGATAAAACAACTTCGGTAGAAGTCATCAGGCAATCCTTCGGTGTGGTTGGCGAGTTTCTCAAATTCGGTTTGGTACTCTTTCACAGTGCCAATTTAGCGAAGTTTAGTGAGGGCTCCTGTGAAGTCGACAAAAGTACTAGGACCAAATCGTTGCAAAAGGAGCTAGCAAAAATTTGTCCATTTTGGTTCCTCATGAGCCTTGATGTACCAACGGTACCATTGAAGAGCTTCCTGTTCCAAATGAAAGGATGCAAGTGGAACTTTGTTGACATCAAAAGTATTATGTAGACTTAAATACTGTTCTGCACGATAGATCCATCCAGTCGGATCAGTACCATTGAAGCGAGGAAAATCAAGCTTTGGACCACGGAAATTGCTGGAAGAAGAGAACCCATTGTCTAACGAAGACTCAGACTGTCATTTGGTGTTCATGGCTGAATGCTCAAGATGGAGGCTGAGAAATTTTTTATCTATATCTTGGAGTTTAGCTTGGATGGCTGAAAGTGCTTCTTCCATGGTTTTTGCTCCTGTGCGGGTGACAACCATAACCAAGAGTTTTTTTTTTTTTTTTTTGAGTGGGTTGAAAAACAAAAACAAAAACTGTTTCATTAAAGGAAAATCTGGATTTGGGAAAAAATATGAACGGAAATTTGGGTTTGACTAGGTTTTGGACACTATCGAATGGATAGGGAAGCAAAAAAAATGAAGATTTCAGAAGCAGAGTGAAAGAATGAGAAAATTTGGCAAAGAGGGATAAAGAAACAGAATTAGGAAAGGAACTCTGTGGTAAAATTTGAAGGCGATTGGGTGAAATCCGAAGAAGTTATGGCAAACCCTAAAAATAGACAAATGTGGGATTTCGGGCTTTGGGAAGTGGAATTGGGGATAGGGTCCTCAGAAATGAAATATACAGAATGGGATTATAGGGGTGTCAGGAAAGTTTCAAGGGAAACAGAGTGAAAACAAGGGAGATATGGCCAAAAAATAGTGTTTTTATTTTTTATTTTTTTGGAATGGATTTGCAACGACGCGGAGCGGATCGGAAACAGATAGATCTGCAACAACGTGGAGCTGATCGGAAACAGATAGATCTGCAATGGCGCGAAACTGAGCGGAAACAGATAGATCTGCAATGGTGCGGGACTGAGAAAAAACAAATAGATATGCAACGGCGCAGAAGTGATCGGCAACAGTTCTGGACAGAGAAAATCGATGATTTTACAGCTGAAAATAGATATGGACCCCAGGTATGTTCGGCTTCCTAATGGTTCAGGGGATTCACTCGACCACCAATGTTGTCTGACGGCTTGCATATTGGGGCAGTACCCCTCACTCCACGGCTCAGGTAAAACTGATAATCGCTTTGCCACAAACGATAGCTCTTGGTTTACCTCACGGATGGGAACTAGTCAATCAGGTAGGGGTCGTTGCCCTTTTTGCTGGTAGGTCCTCTCAATGGGCCAGCTACTTCGGAGTTCCTATGGTACTCCTCACAATGAGTTTTAGGGCTTATGCCCAAGTACTTCCCACAGTTAAGCGGATAGGGATTATTCCCAGATCCGAACCTGCAACAGATGCGAGAAAAAAAATGTTAACATAAATTTCGCCCAATGAGCCCAAGAAAGTGCTCTGATACCAGATGTGAGGAATCTGCAATAAATAATTCATAAAATGCACAATATATTGGATCACAGAATATTTTTATTGATCGCAGGGCACTTCGAGGGGGCAACCTTCTTTGAGCAAGCTCAATACAAATAACTTCCCAGTGCCTTCATAGGCCTCAATACACACTTATATACTAAGTCTAGACGCCAATACAATGGGTCAAAACCATGGGCCAATACAAACTATGGATCAACAATACTATGGGCAACTTACAAAACATATGCGCCAAACAACAATAACACAAACTATGGATCAACAAATACTACGGGATGACTTACAAAGCATATGTGTCCAACAACAATATACTAACAAAGTAAATACATGGGTTCCTAACATATTTCATGCTCTAAACAAAAGAATCACATTTTAGTAAAAAAAAATACTTGTAATAATAAACTAGAAAATAAGGAATAACAAAATAGACAAGCAGTTGAATTCATTCCCTTTCAAATTCCTAAACTTTATCAAACAAGATTAACCAAAAAGTTTTAATTGCATCTTAAAAACAAAAAGAAGATGCATAGTGCATATCAAGGAGAGTTGCAAAACCAAATGAAACAAAAGCTTATGATAAATTTAAGCACCATATAAAATGTAGCTAGATCATTTCACTGTGACCTTGTTACAAAGAACATTTAGATTTATAAACAAAATTGCCTTTGATCAATGACTTTAGCAAGACAGAAAAGAAACATATCATCATAATCGATATTTGAATATAGACTTTACAATAGTAACAAGAAATGGCAAAATGTCTTACCATTACATGACCCTTGAAAAATAGAAACAATGAAAAAATGACAAACATATTAATCACAAATTCTATTGAACCTATATATGGTAGTATCATGAGAATTAGTGTTGTCACTACCAACATTTTACCATTGGTAATTAAGAAGAAATTAAGTAAAACTCAAATCCCAAGGCACTTGATCATGTTTAGTAAACTTGTGTTGTAACCCAAAACAACCACATATCTCGCTTGTCATATCTACCTTGTTAAAAATATACATACATTATAATAAGATGGTGAGAGTATTTATATCGAGAGAATTGTGTTGTCACAACCAATGTTTTACCATTGCTAATACAAGGGACCTATTAAAAGATGAATGCTTGAAAATTTGTTGATCAAAATGATCTTATCTTGGTTGCGGCATATTTTTCATTGGAACCATAAGTCTAGCAAGCCACAATAGTTCCGATCCAAATAATTAGAGGACTATTATTACTATGCACACGCTTTCCAACCTCTATGTTGTTGTCCTTAGCATGCAACATTTAGAGAACTTAGAAAACAATTAACTCAGATCTAGAGATCAATCAGGTTTCTAACCCCTGTGTCTGACGGATGCTAGTGGTTACTTTATGCTTCTCCAACACTTTAGTGAATGGTATTACCTGCATATATCACAATAGGACTAAAATTAGTATAATTCCAAGTAATTAATTGTTTTCATTTAAACAACAAAATGTACGAAGAAAGCATGGTATATAATTGAGATGATATAAAATGAAATTTGAAGCACATTCAATATTTTATATCTATATATCATACCCAACCCATACATTACCATTAATTTTAGACTGAATGATAGGACGTCCGTTAAAAAGTACCAATACAACTTTGACATGGTAAGGATTGCTAAAAAAGAATTGATATGAAGGTAATCAATTTTGTTGTGGTAGAAAAAAAAATGAAAGAAATCCTAATGGGCATACACCTGAGTGAAGGGCAATGCTGAAAATTATCATGCATCAAATTAATAAAATTTACAAGGAACACAATCATAGAAAGTTGCATTGAGAAGTTAATATCATACCTTCCATTGCGGTTAAAATCGAGAAACAAATTGTAGAAAAAGATGTTAAATTTATACATGAAAGATCCAAACAATATAAGTCGTCTTTGAAATATACAAACACCTTAGTCATAGGCTCCTCAATTTGGGTTTGAAGGTTGTAGAGAGAAAATTTTCTTGGGGTTGGGGTTGACTAGTAAGAGCTACAATTATTACAGTTTCTAACAATAGTTATCTAAATTTTTGGTTTTGTTTGATTAGAAATATGTCTAGGGATAAGAGGAGCTCAATGCCATTGGATTCACTAGGTACTCATCTCTACATAATTTTATTTATAGTGGGAGAAAACAAAGATTGCTCATGTTTTGAATTTGTATCTGGTTGCATTGTTGTTGAAGGGTGCTCTTGACAAGAATAAGAGAGTGGTGTATATGGAAGTGAACCAGAAGTCCTTGGAGTTTCTTTATGTCATGAGAAGCAATATATAGGTAACAAGGCAGAAGTAAGTCCAACACATGCAATGTTAATGGATGAAAGGAATAAAGCTAGTTAGTTGAGTCCGATTGTTGTTGAAAATTATTCCACTATAACGATTCCAACTACTGAAGTGCTCACTTAATATAAGGATGTGTGTGTTAAATGTATAACTTTGAGTCCTCTCTAATAGATTTGAATTTGAACCCAAAATTATTTCTGAAAAAAGCAAAAAAAATTCACTTCACAGAGGGTAATCATATTACGAACATCCACAAAGAATGGATAAATATAAATACGAGGAGCGAGAAGACAAAGGGAATGTCTGATTAGAGAGAAGATGATGCAAGAAACACTTGAATTCTACCAAATTTTCTTTACGACTTTTGCTACTTCATTTTATTCATTGTATAGTGTTATTTGTTCTCCTCGAAGGAGAAATTTACCCCTTTCACAAAATCTAGAGGAATCAACATTCTCAATGTCACGTCCCCTTCCATCAATCCAATGCAAGGGAGGGAACATGATTGTAACATGGGGTGTCTGATTCTTCCCCAAAGCCATAATGGTAAAATTTTTCCATTTAAATAAAATGCACAATTAAATTACACAGCGGAAATAAAATACATAATTGCACACATACAATAGACATACATCAGCATATTTATCTCAAGCAAATGATGCATCAACAGGCAAAGAATCCATCCCATTCTCATGCTATTCACAGACTTCATACCAATTCCATTAATCATGAATAAATATCATTCTAAATTAGCACAATGTAGAACACATAATGCATATAATTTACAACACAGAGAACACTTATCTTCGAGATGAAGCTGTCCAAACAACTGGATATGTGAGAGCAATGTTCCACCCAACCATAGATCTCTGTCCAGCTTGTATTCTTTCAGCTGAGAGATCACCCCCGAGCTGGGTTGTGTATCCACTAAGGAGTAACTAACTGGGCTCACTCACAGGCATGGTTTCACTCAACAGCTATGTTAAGCCAACTCACAGTTGGGTTGATCCAGCATATGAAAGATAAAGGAGGGCAATGCTAAGCCAGTGAGCTCAACCACAGAGCTACAGGCATCCCAAATGAATTCAACAGTTAAGGCACCCACATTACCTACCACACCCAACACAAGGAAGGTCCCATTCTCTGCAGCACAGTCCCTCAGGAGTCCCTTCCCTCCAGTGCTCTTTAGGATGGGTATAGAAAGGTACAACTGCTAATTCTTGAGATTCTATCCTTCATTGGGTTTATCAAGCAAACCCAACCTCTGCTCAGTCATCCACAATTGGATTTCCCACAATTCTGTTCATCAAATAACTCAATCCCGTCACTGGTTTTCTGGGCTATAAAAACTGGGTTTTCCAATAAATTGCGGGCTATCTAATACTCTCAAATTCGCCCCAAGGTTCATATCTATGGATCCCCCATTGGATTTCACTGTCAAATACTAACTCTGGGCGTTTTTGGCTCTTCAAAACGTGGGTTCTTTCAAAGTTGCGATTTTTGGTTTTGCTCACTACTGGAATTCGTTTTTGGATGGAAAATGATGCTGGTTACTTCCACAATGGAATGGGGATGAGGAAGAAGCAACTCCCATGAGGTAGAGTGACTTCTAGTACAAGAAAACAGAGCCCATACCTGCAAATACGAATTTCTGGGTTGCCCATGCTCCATTGAAGCCATGGACTGAAATCTTCAACTACTTCCTTACAACATAAATAAATGTCATGAAGGAAAGTCAAATGGGTTCTCACAATGACATTTGGCAACATATGGTTCATCCCCACAACCCCCTCACCACTCCCTAGTGGATACACATGGCCCCTTCTCATTCGTTGCTTCCATAGCTAGTTTTAGTATTTTATTGAATTATTAACATTTACATCAATTTACAATATTCCATGGCTTAATAGCACATGGGTATCAAAATATGAAATACCTGCTTGTTTTAAATAAAATCCGAACATACACTAGCGGGGCCTTGGCCTTGAGCTCCTCGCTAGGGAAACATACAATGCATGTATACAATATTTACATTAAAAGCCAATATTTCCTAAGGGTCAAAATTGGGGTATTACACTCAAGTAAAACCAACATACTCGATCACACATAAGGGGTGATCAAGATTCCACAAATGACATATGTACAATTTGGGGATTCAATTTGCATGCTTTCATCCATAATACTATAACAATGTTTTCCTACACCTCAATTTAGTTTCATTGACAAATGATGAAAAACATAAAGGGAAGAAAAATGGGAAACAAAAAGGAAAAGAAAGGAAATATAAAAATTAGAGATGACAAATTCATGTATTAGGATGTGAATTCATAGTTATTTTTGAAATACCTGAAGTAAGCCTTGAAGCCTCTGCATCTTGGGAGGTGGGGCCTTATCATATTTGGTTTTCTTAGATATGCAAGATATAATGGCTTGTCCAAACCCTAATGTTTTTGGTAGTTTAATGGATATCAAAGAATCACATAGATCAATGACTACATTCTTCTCCTACATTGGTAGGGTTAGTGCATTTCTATTGTTTGTCATGGCAATGGGAAAGGAATCTTAGACCATTATGGGGCATGCAGGTATCCATGTCAAGGATATGATGCCTATTGCATCTCAGTGTCTCCATCGGGGCTAGATATAGATGCTTGTTGGCAATAGAGAAACACTATGATGTTTGCTGAGATAGCATAGGGAATATATTTTAAAGCCTCTCTCGAGATTAGGAAATTCACTGTATTATTGAATTAAAATTTTAAGGAAAATAATCCCACTACTGTTTCCTTTGGTTCAATTGATAAATGCATGTTGCGAAAAAGGTTATTTCAGACTTGTAGTTGAGATGATTAAAAGTGAAATTTAAAATTTTATCAAAATTTCTCATAGTGACAACAACTTATTTGTAAATATTCATGGTTTAACGTAGAGGCCCCCTTTTAAAACTTTTAAAATCAATATTTTTACCTTTTTTTACCTTGTGTTTTGAGTTTTCTTAATGATCACTCACTATATACCTATTGGATTCTTACTTACTTCATATTTGATTAGTTTTCAATTATCAAATTTGTGGCAGTGATATTGTCAAGTTAATTTACATTGCAAATTTGTTGTTCTGGCCTATGTAGTATTGCATTTATTGCATGCTCCACTCTTTCATCTCTTGGATTTGAAAGGTTTTAACCCATGAAAAAGCATTATACAAATTTGTATAGGCTTACTCAAGTATATTTGGCATCAAGTATATTTGGCATACATACATGAAGAGAGAAACTCCAAGAGAAAGAATCCACACGTAAATATGAGAAGGTATATTTCAAGAATTGTAGATGCTTTGGACATGGTGTATGACAACGTATTATTACCTTCTAATTCATTATGGAAATGAACAAATTTTCCACACAATTTGAATACATCACATTATTTTTTCCAAGACAATAGATTTTGAGATTCAATGGTGCATTCTATGAAGGATTTTGGTTGTAAACATCTGCTTCTAAAAATGATTTAGTGTTTTTTGCATTGTTTATGGTTAGGTAGTGCTTTAGTTCATCATGCATCTCTACTTTTACTTAGCCTAGTTTTCTCTTACTACTATTTTTATTTATCATGTTATTGGTGGCAATATGAATGGTAGAATAATTATTACAGAATCAATTGCATATAACGTTGAATCCATCTCTCACTTTGTGGATTATGTTTAAAGCAGATTATGCATTTTCCAAAGCTTATTGGATAGAACATTGTTGTGGTTCTATAAAGATAGATAGAGATAGTTGGTAAAAGAAGAATGTCCATATGTATGAACTTATATTTTTAATAATTTGTATCATAGTGTTTAATTTGCAGAATTCAAGCATTTAATATGAAAGCAACTTAAAGAGATTTCCAATGTAAGTCAAATACCCTAGGAAGGGAGGAATTGTTCCAGTAATACGATTATCACTAAAATATTTGCAATAAATATACTAATATATGAATGCACTAAAGCATAAATTACAATTGTATAATCAAATCTTTTATAGCATCTTGTGAGATTTGAGGATCAATCACATAAGCCTTCTCAATTTGCTTATTGTTTTGAATTTCAGTCACACTTGAAGACTCTAATCTAGGAAAGATGTTTTCCTTCCAGGTAGATTCAATTGTTGTCAACTCTCCACTATGTAGTGTGGCCTTTATGTGCTTTGTTCCTTGGCTTGTCTTCTACATTCTAGTTGACACTACTGTGATGTTCGTTGACAACTTAGAACCTGTAAATTCCATGTAAAAGGTACAAGGAAGGACATTTATGCAATATATATTACATGCTCTAAAAAAATCCCATTTCAGTCAAAAGACTTGTAATAGTAAAGTAGAAAACAAAGAATAACAAAACATACAAACACTTGAATCCATTCCTTTTCAAATTCCCGAACTTTATTAAATAGGATTAACCAAAAAGTTTTAATTGAAACTTAGAAACATAAAGAAGTAATATAATGAAGATCAAGAAGAGATGCAAAACCAAATGAAACAAAATCTTATGATAATTTTAAGCACCATATGAAATGTAGCTAGTTCATTTCATTGTGACCTCATTACAAAGAACATCCAGATTTATAAACAAATTAGCCTTTGATTTCTGAATTTACCAAGACAAAAAAGAAACATATCATCATAACACTACTGTGATGTCTATTGACAACTCAGAACCTATAAATTCCATGTAAAAAGTGTAAGAAGGAAAATTTATATAATAAATACTACATGCTCTAAACAAAAGAATCATGTTTCAGTCAAAAGCCTTGTAATAGTAAATTAGAAAAAAAATAATAACATAGCAGACAAGCGCTTGAATCCATTCCCTTTCAAATTCCCGAACTTTATCAAACAAGATTAACAAAAAAAATACAACTTAGAAACATAAATAAGAAGCATAGTGCATATAAATGATAGTTGCAAAACCAAATGAAAAAAAAAGCTGACGGTAACTTTAAGCACCCTATGGAATGTAGATACATAATTTCTCTGTGACCTCATTGCAAAGAACATCTAGATTTATAAACAAAATTGCCTTTGATCAGTGACTTAAGCAAGACGGAAAAGAAACATATCATCATAATCAATATTTAAAGCTAGAGTTTACAACAATAGTAAGAAATGGTGGGGTTTTAACTTTAAGTTGGAATGTCTTACCATTACCCGATCCTCAAAAAATAGAAACAATGAAAAAATGACAAACAGATTCATCACAAATTCTACCAAACCTATATATGGTAGTATAGTGAGAATTAGTCACTTGTCACTACCAAAATATTACCATTGTTAATTAAGTGAGAGATTACGCAAAACTCAAATTCCAAGGCACTTGATCATGTTTTGTAAAATATTGTTATAACCCAAAACAACCACATAAACTTTACAAGGAACAAAACCATAGAAAGTAACTTGCATTGATAAGTGAATATCATACATTCATGATTGCAGTTAAAATCGAGAAACAAATTGAAGAAAAAGATGTTAAATTTATACATGAAGGATCCAAACAATATATTATATAAGTCATGTTTGAAATATCAAACGTCCTTAGTCATAGGCTACTCAATTTAGGTTTGAGGGTTGTAGAGTGAACATTTTAATTTGGTTGGGGTTGACTAGTAGGAACTACAAGTTATTACAATTTCTAACAATAGTTATCTAAAGTTTTGGTTTTGATTGATTAGAAATATGTCTATAAATAAGAGGAGATCAATGCCATTTGATTTAGTAGGTATTAATCTCTACATAATTTTATTTTATAGCGGTAGAAAAAATTAGTGTTAATCTTTTGAAGTTGTATGTGGTTGTGTTGTTGTTGAAGGGTACTCTTGACAAGAATAAGATAGTGGTGTATATGGAAGTGAACCCGAAGTTCTTGGAGTTGCTTTATGTCATGAGAAGCAATCTATAGGTAACAAGGTAGAAGTAAGTCCAACACATGCAATGTTAATTGATTAAAGGACTACAACTAGTTAGTTGAGTCCAAATGTTGTTGAAAAACATTCCATTGTAGCGATTCCAACTATTGAAGTCCTCACTTAATAAAAGGATGTACACGTTCAATGTATAATTTTTGGTCCTCTCTGACAGATTTTAATTTGAATCCAAAATCAATTCTAAAAAAGAAAAAAAATTTCACATCATAAAGGGTAATTCATATTACAGACACCCATAGAAGATGGATAAACAAAAATATGAACAACAATAAGACAAAGGAAATGTTTGATTAGAAATAAGATGATGCGATAAAGACTTGAATGCTACCAAATTTTCTTTACGACTTTTCTACTTCATTTCATTTCAATATAGTGTTATTTGTTCTCCTCAAAGGATAAATTTAGCCCTTTCATCAAATATAGAGGGATCATCATACTCAAGTAAAACCAACATACTTGATCACACACAAGGGGTGATCAGGATTCCAAAAATGATGTGTGTACAATTTGGGGATGCAATTTGTGTGCTTTCATTCATAATACTATAACAATGTTTTCCTAGACCTCAATTTAGTTTCATTGAAAAACGATGAAAAACATAAAGGGAAGGAAAAATGGATAGAAAAAAAGAAAATAAAGGCAAACAATAAATTAGAGATAAAAAATTCATGTATTAGGATGTGCATTCATAGTTATTTCCGAAATAACTGAAGTTAGCCTCCGCATATTGGGAGGTGGGGCCTTATCATAATTGGTTTCCTTACATATGTGAGATATCATGGCTTGTTCAAACCCTAATTGTCTAGTAATTGAATGGATATTAGAGAATCACATGGATCAATGGCTACATTCTTCTCCTACATTGGTTGGTCAATGCATTTTTGTTGTTTGTCATGGCCATGGTCTTCTTCATGGGCTATGGAGGAAGGCCAAGTCCAAATAATGAATCACATGGATCAACAACTACATTCTTCTCCCACATTGGTGGGGTCATTGAGTTTTGTTTCTTGTCATGTCCATGGTCTTCTTCATGGGAAGTAGAGGAAGGCAAATCCCAAAACTCATGGAATTAAGCCCATATCCCATGGACTCAAATGACAACAAATTCTTTGTTGTGGGATTATTTTGGTTATGAAATATATGGCATAGAAATATTCTTTGGTCTCCTAGATTTGTTTTCAAACTTTGTTGTGTTTCTAGTATCCACTGTTGATGGGACCCAAAACCTTCTTTTGGTGCACTAGATTTGTGTTTACAGACATAATAGTGTTTATAATAGAGCCACTACCAATGGGACCCAAAACCTTCTTTTGGTGGATTGGATGTATGTTTTCAAACTTTGTTGTGTTTCTAGTAGCCACTATTGATTGGACCCAAAACCTTCTTTTGGTGCACTAGATTTGTGTTTACAGACATAATAGTGTTTATAATAGAGCCACTACCAATGGGACCCAAAACCTTCTTTTGGTGCATTAGATTTGTGTTTTCAAACATACCAATGTTTCTAGTAGAGCCACTACCAATGGGACCCAAAACCTTCTTTTGGTGGATTGGATGTATGTTTTCAGACTTTGTTGTATTTCTAGTATAAACATGTCAGTGATCCTAACCAATTTGGAAAAGTATATTTTTTGTCACTTCGTTTGGCATATCTTGATAATAAAAAAAGCATCATCTAAACTTTTATATCCAAATTTGGCACTTCTCCATCTGTGACGACACTTACATCTTTTGGTCGCATGACGACACTTCATGAGATTACTGTCAGTCACACAAACAAAAATTTGTGGATGGAAGAGCCATATTTGGGAATTTGGATGGATGGAATTACCTAATTCATGGCCCATTTGATAGATAGGAACTCCTTAGGAACAATTTTGGAGACCAAAACTTCCCCCAAATACCCCCAGAAAAGGTTGTTTTTGACCATTTTTCCACAAAAATGCAGGTGGAAGGTTCTTCACCCGCGGTTTTGCCAAAAACCCGCATGTTGCACATGGTAAAGTTGTGTGTACCCACGCATTGTCCATTGCAAAGTCGCGGGTAACTCATAAATACTAATATATATAATTGCAAAAAATGGTTGGTTTGGGTGGTTTTGGAACCTCCTCTTCGGTTGTAACTACTTCCTCCTCGACCCTATATTCTCCATTTTCTATATAAGAGAGAGAGAGAGAGGGACCATGAAAAGGAGATCAAGCCCATTATAGTGTTATGCTAGAGGAATTTGGATTCACATCCCCCTCACTTGTGCCATAGTTTCCTATAAAACCTAGCACATCTGATAAGAGGTTGGGATCCTTGGAGAAGAGGAGCAGGAGATCTTGAATCTTGGTTTCATGAAGTGCCATGCTTGAAGGAAGGTATAATTTTATGTACTTGATTCATTCATTAATAAAGATTGGACATTCTTCCCTTTCCAAATAGATTTGTTCATGTATGTTTCAGATCTGATTACAATTTGATGCTTTATTCTCTTATAAATATCAATCTTTTATTTGTAGTCAAATTGGTTTGAGGAAGGTTTTGTTGAATGTTTTTGTGGGTTATTGCATTGGAGAGAAAGAAGAGCGGATTGGATAAACCTTCTGAATAAGGTACATATCCTCCTAAACCCTAATCTCTTTGCTTAATAATTGTATTTGCAAAACCTTGCATGTTTATCTTTTACCCCATTACTTTGGTAGTCTCACCCCTATTATAGGAAAATTTCCCTAACAACATAAAATATTCAAAATTGATTGTTCTGTATCAGAAGAACTTAGAGGAATAAATGTTGAATGCTTCACATTGGAATTTTCCTTCAATCAAACTTTATCGAGTGTTTGCATCAATACTTCTACATTGCTTTGTTTATTTGAGGGATTTTTAGGAAACCCAAATGTAGCCCTACCCTAAGAGGATGCCGATACATTATTGATGGTGTTTATATTTATATTTTTGTCCCAAAAACCATGTTCCTCTATCTTTTCTTCTATCTAAGCATTGCCAAGCAATGGGGTTTGGAATATTTTATTTGAGGCCAGTAAGAACTCCTGTTATGAGAGTGCACGCCCATATGTTGCATGGAATGTGGTAATTTCCTAGTCCCCCAAATCAAAATTAGGCATATCATGTTTACTATGGTTAGGTGCAGTATGCCTCCATGGGCATTGCAAGGATTTCCCCATAGAGGGTATGTTGCACTCAATAATAGAATTTTATTTAAGGGATTCATATTTCATTGCTTTAGCTTCAACCCATTCAAACATGTCGTCTGATATTTCACAGGACCTCAAGTGATAATCAGTTCCTCGTGGACCAATTGAAGATGTAGGGTTTACACTTTGTAGAATTTATGTAGGGTTAGTTGTGTTATCAATTATTAAGAATAAGTGGTGAGCTCAGTATTGGATAATCTCTATCACACATTTTCCTTATTTATGGGGATACCTTATCTTTTGATAACACAACTAAGAATTGCATCTAGAACCATTTAACCCTGAATGAGATCCCCACAAGTTCAATTGAGATCTGCAGCTATATAAATCATAGTCTAATAGTTAACATTCTATTCAGCCACAAAATCATAGCCTAATAATTAGCATTCTAAAGGGGCGGGTTTCTAAAATTTAAAAAGTATATATATATATATATATATATATATATAGAGAGAGAGAGAGAGAGAGAGAGAGAGAGAGAGAGAGAGAGAGAGAGAAGAGTTTGCTTATTGTTGACTATTGACATAATAGTGGAACCAAGTGGTCTATATGCAACAACATCATATAGGATTAGACATCATAGTTAGTCTACATATCAGTAGGGAGATCACTATGTTTACAAAAACCATTTGATAAAAAAAAAAATTTAATTAGAAATTTGCAACAAATAAATTATCTCTTTCTCTACCCTAAAAAACTCACTTTATGTCTTCTTATTCCTGATAACCTGCTTTTTCAAAGTACTTAGTGTTGGGCCTAGATTTTTGGAGGTATCATTTTTGTGGATATAGTTTTGGTGTGGACAAAGGAAAAGCAGAAGTGGTTCAACGAAGCAGTCAACTCCAACGAAGCGACCGAGATATCAAGAAAAAAATAGTTATGTTGATCGAGTCAAATGAGCGGATTTGAGTTAGTTAACTAGAATTGTTCCACATTATATTAAAGAGTCAGTTAGTAAGTTAGTGGGTTAGTGGGAGTGGGCCAAGCTAATTGCGCCCTATAAATATGTAATAAGAGGGAAGTTTTTGGTTGGTTACTATTACTAGTATTTTCCCAGTCAATGTTATAAGAGCATGTTTTGAGTCTGTAATTAAGCATTATGCTATGTATGTCAGAGATATTTTGGAGGGGCCAAGTCGTTGATCTCTAGGCTGTGTGCACAGATCCTTTGTAAGTCATGAAGAAATCTGTAAATCCCAAATGAAGTGCTTATTTATCTGTGACTCATAATAAAAGACAAGCACTTCTCTGGTTTTTCCCAAGATGGGTTTCCACGTTACACATGGTGTTTTTATGTGATGTGATATGTGTTTCTTTCCTCTGATTGAATATTTAGATGAATGCATGATTGAGATAATTGTGAATGATATGAATGTGAAATATACTCTAAGTACATTAATCTTGTGATGTTATGGGTTCTGTCGATGTGACTAATGTGTCGAAGCTTTGATCCTGTCGATGTTCTAGAATAGTTAATGTTATGGGTTGTATGATGAACAGAATGTCTGTCGAGTTGTTCCCCTTCTGTGCCACAGATTTATGTTTCCTGCAGTTCCCATAGGTACTTTAGGTGATACTTCATCTTCTTTGCAGGTGTTGTCGAAAGGGATTAAACTCCATTTCGGGATGGTATCTGTGGTAGTGGTGTTTGTTGGTGTGATGTTGAACGTTTGAACCCTGGTCGAAGTAAAAGTGCGCCAAAAAATGGTTCTGTTGCTGGGACCGGTATTTGTGTGAAGGGGAATGTTATGGCATCCGACAAAACCAGAGATCCAAGATTGGGTATATCAACATCTGAAAGAATTTGCAAAGGAATAGAATAAACATCCACAGTTGGACGACGAAGGGTGGTTAGGAAAGTATACTTTTAATGACATTCATGAGGTCTTCTTTGGTGTGTTCCCTAAGATATTGCATGAATGGTTAGCAAGATTGACTGAGCAGAAGAGGGATTTACAAGGAGGTGAACTTTGAAGTTGTATGCCATCGTTGATGCAGCGACTGAAAGGTGTGAATAACAAAATTTCATGTGCAGTAGATTACTGGCTAGACAGTGTACTTGAGGGTACATTACTGAATTCATTTTTGACACTATCAAGTCATATAGTGGAGCAGAACATGAGTTCTTTGAATATCCACATGGTAAGTACCTCAAGTCGTTAAACCTATCAATCAAGAAGCTAATTTGTGAAAAGGGTGTGACGTAAATGGAATCTAACGAGTAGAGTGATTGTGCAGAGTGGGAATGGGTATTGTATGGAGGATGGTCTGGACAAATGTAGAATGATTTGAGATGATAAGAGGAGAAGAAAGTGAACTAGACGAAGAATGTGGGTTTCTATGAAGTGGGAGGAAATTTTGGTCAAACAAGAGGAGGAGAACTGCGATAGGGAAGATGGGTTGCAGTGCGACTGAAACGAGAAGCTATGAACCAGTACCACAGCTCAACGAGGATTCTAGTGATGAGGAAGAAGAGTATCGGCTAATTTTTTAATAGGAAGAGGAATCTATAGGACCGCACTAGGCCCAAGGTTATGACATACCCATGACTGTGCGTACATTTCTAGATACTGAGGTAAGACCTACTAATTCTTCACATTTTTTTAAAATAGTCAGAGTTGTGGCAATAGTCAAAATAGTACTTCTCCAAGTAGGAAGACATCGAGTAGTGGTCCATTAGTAGTAAATTAGCTGAGACCCTAGAGGCACATAATGGATGGGGATGACATGATGTTGACTATTTTCAATGGGAATGGTTTAGAAGACCCAAAAAAACAATGGTTTTTATGCAATGCAGTATGGACTGCAAAACAAGTACAAGACGACAACATCAAATTAGCGCAGTTAATCACAACCTTTAGAGGTTGCGCCTTAGACTGGTTTATGAAATTTTTCGAAGTTATTGGAAATCAACCTCCGAAGACATTAGCATAGGTTAAGGAGGGATTTAAAATTGAATTCAAGAATCCAATGCAGGGTATTTTTTAAGGATTCTAATATTATACTTAAGTATAGCATCCTAAGCGATAATTTTGGATTGAAAAAAACATGTATATAGATAGGTAGGCGAATATTAAATATGAAGCATACAATTTACTACTGAAATGTGTAAATTTTGGTGAATATTATGACAAAAGAACATATTTTATGTAAATATAAGAGATATTAGAGACTAAAAATGACCAAATAGCAAATTTATTTTTCGTAAAAAAACCCAAAAAATAGCCAATTAGAGAAATTTCACCCTTAAAAATTACCTTGATACAAAGTTTGAATCTCAATGTATTACTAAAATGAAGGAGATCAAGCAAGCATCGAATGAGTTTGTTTGGAACTTCGACCAACAGTTTAAAACCCTAATGGCTCGCGCAAGTTTTCCGATGAATGATTTACAACAGTAGGAGTGGTTTATAGTTGCTTTACTGCCTCACATCAGGGTTCCACACATGCAACAAATTTTTTTGACTCAGACATAAGACTTAGAATTGGCCATGAAGCTAGAATCATCCCCTATCCGAGAGACTAGAGTTGGTATGGATCAAAATCAGTCGCAGTGCAAATTTTTCTATTTATATTCAAGATATCAAGAAAGATAAATAAAAATGAGAAGATGTTTGGTGTCCTAGATGCAAGGAATATGGACATTCTAATGATCAATGCACGATGTTTCATGATTACCTCAATGTTGGAAATCCAAATCCATTAAATACTGGAGTATGGTGCAGAATTTGTTAAACTAAAGGACATCGACCAGAAGAATGTTACTTGTTACAAAATATGGTAAGTACCCCTCAGAAATTATGGTGTAAGTTATGTCGCTCTGTTGGACATGACGAGAAAAATTGTTGCGCATATCAGCTGCTCACTAAACACACTGCAAATACATTTCTTATGAAGGGAGAAGGCCAGGCTAAGAGAAGTGATGCGTAATTCAATCAATCACGAGGTGGATTCAGAGGCCATGGATGTGGAGGATTTGGTCGGGTTAGAGGGAAAGTCATATGTTATAATTTTGGTACCCCTAGACACTATGCTTGAGAGTGTCCGCATCCTAATACGACTTGCACATACTGTAGGGCACTAGATCATACTGTTGAAGACTATCCCCAACTTATATGTGATGAACCTGCAATAATTAGTTAATGCAAATACACGAGATATCAGAAATAATAGAATAGAATCACTTTTATATTGATCACGGGCCACTTCGAGGGGGCAACCTCCTTTGAGCAAGCTCAATACAATTAACTTCACGGTGCCTTCAATGACCTCAACACACACTTATATACTAAGTCTATGCCCAATACCATGAGTCGAAACCATGGGACATATAATACTACGGGACAACTTACAAAGCATATGCGTCCAATACTATGGGTCAATACTATGGGCTAATATAAACTACGGATCAACAAATACTACGGGACGACTTACAAAGCATATGCGTCCAATAACAATATACTAACATAGTAAAGAGAAGGGTTTACATAGGTTCCTAACATCCCCTCTCCCTTAGAAAAAGCTTTGTCCTCAAAGCTTTGGTTGGAGAAATTGCTGCAGAAGCTGAAGGAGTGGTTCCCCAGTAGCATCCTCGGGTTGCATTTCAAGCCACTGACGCCTTTGGAGTGTCAAGGAGGATTGCTTGGAAGGCTGTAGATGAAGAAGAACCCTGTCAGCTACATGGAAAATGCGCTCAGAACGGTGCTGATCGGCTTGTTGATTCAAGCGAATTCTGGCCATGTGAAGATTGTCCTGCAGAATGAGAAGAACTGATTGCGGTTTCGAAGAACCGAGTCAATTGCCTGAACTGGGGAGCTGCTAAGGGTGTATGGAAGAAGAACTGGCGGTGTTTGTCCATAGACCGCTTCATATGGTGTTCTGTGAGATGTGGTATTGTACCACCAGAGCGCTGCTAGGAAATCCATAGAAATAGTTGGCCAAAGTTGTTTAGGGATGGGCAAGGGTTTGAGCAATACCGAAAGGAGTGTCGTTTCACCCTTGTTGACTTGGAAAGTATCATCGTCAGCCACCATCTGTTGAATTGTCATTTTTAGTCCCTGCCAAAAGAAGTTACATTGTTCTTGGTCATACCTGTTGCGGAACCCAGAGTGCCCTGTTGATGAAGAAGCATGGCGTTCATAGAAGAGAGAGCCCTGTGGAACATATTGCACCCAATTTGGAACAAGCAGAGAAAGAGTTGTAAGAGAAACCGGGTCATCAATTGTGCAAGAAGGAGCATCTTCCACCATATTGTCCTTACCCTTCTTGTAAGTGATCACATAGGGATAACCCATGAGGTGGATAACCCATTTCAGGTGTGTTGGGGAGGAGACCCATTGTTCCAGAAAATTTTCCAGACTCGGGAGATCAGTCTTGATGCAGAAATAATTCCCTAATAGGTATGGCTGCCACTTCTGTATTGCATGCAAAATAGCCATCATTTCCTGCTGAGAGGTAGATGTGGCTAAATTCTTACCGGAAAGGTCTCGTGAAGGTAGCAAGCGCATTGGTTCAGCAAAGATACATGCATATCTATCCAAGGAAGTAGTGGAGACTGTTGATGGGTGCATCTGAATGGAATTGAGCTGAGCGATGACACCATGTGAATTCTTCTTAAGGATTTTTTCCAGGCGATGTGAACTGATGATGCAGAGAGACCCTGGTTGTAAGCCCATAAATTTGTGTTGTGCCCCGTTGACTTTAAACTGCATCCAAAGTTCAGCAAAATCCCATAAGATGGGGCCAAGTGTGCGTAACCATTGAACGCCCAAAACCACATCACATCCGCCTAAGGACAAGGCAAACATGTCAGAGCGTAGGTTATAATATTCCATAGAGATACACACATTGTGACACTTCCCCTTGCAAGGTAAGGTGCCCCCATTGGCAACCATGACGTCAAAGTTGGAGCAAGGATGGACAAAACAATCAGCCTGTTTGACAATCCGAGGGTCAATGAAGTTATGAGTGCTACCCGAATCAATGAGTATGGTAAGAGGGAGCTTCTTGAAGTATCCCCTGACCCGCATTGTTTGTGGGGTGGTGACGCCGGTTACAGCATGGAGAGAGATCTCGGGTGGGTCGTTCTGAGATGGGGTGTCAACAAGTGGGTGTTGAATGTTGACCTGATCATCTACTGTATCTGTAGCTTCTTCACCAATTTCTAAGGCAAGCGGAGAATCCACATCCAAGTGATAGAGCTTTTGTTGAACACATCTATGTCCCCGAGTGAATTTCTCATCACAATTATAGCAAAGCCCTTTTTCTCGGCGTGCCTGCATTTCTATTTCAGACAAATGCTTCATAGGAGTGGGTTGAGGAGAAGGCGTGATGGGAGGTCGTTGGGAACCCATATTTCTGAAGGGAACAAAGGTGGGTTTGGAGTGTTGTTGAGCTGCGATCTTGTCCTCGGCCAACTTAGCCAACCCTAGGACTTCCATCATTGTGTTGGGACAAAACATTTTGACCTCTGAGCGGATTTCATCCTTGAGACCACTAATAAAACAACTCCTGTAGAATTCATCAGACAATCCTTCTGTGTGATTGGCTAGTTTCTCAAATTCCATCTGATACTCTCTCACTGTGCCAGTTTGGTGAAGTTTAGTGAGTGCTCCTGTGAAGTCGTCAAAAGCACTAGGACCAAATCGTGGCAAAATGAGTTGGCAAAAATCTGTCCAGTTTGGCTCGGGATGAGCTTTGATGTACCAACGGTACCATTGAAGGGCTTCCTGTTCCAAATGAAAGGATGCAAGTGGAACTTTCTGAACATCAAAAGTATTATGCAGACTGAAATATTGTTCTGCTCGGTATATCCATCCAGTCGGATCAGTACCATTGAAGCGAGGAAAATCAAGCTTCGGCCCACGAAAATTGCTAGAAGCAGAGAACCCGGTGGCTGCAAAAGATTTTAGCTGTCTGGTATTGTTCATGGCTGAATGCTGAAGATGGAGGCTGAGAAATTTTTCATCCAGATCTTGGAGTTTGGTTTGGATGGCTGCAAGTGCTTCCTCCATGGTGTGTGCTCCTGCACGGGTGACAACCATAACCAGTTTTTTTTTTTTTTTTTTTCAAACTGGAGCGGCTACGGCTCGAAAGGGATCTGGAACAACGCCGAATGGATTGAAAACGGTTGAATCTGGAATGGCTTGCAAATGGATCTGAAACGGCGCAGCATTGATCAACAATAGTTCAGCTGAAAGTAGATATGGACCCCAGGTATGTGCGGCTTCCTAACAGTTCAGGGGTTTCACTAGGCCACCAATGCTGTCTGACGGCTTGCGTATTGGGGCAGTACCCCTCACTCCACGGCTCAGGTAAAACTAATAACCGCTTTGCCACAAACGACAACTCTTGGTTTACCTCACGGATGGGAACTAGTCAATCAGGTAGGGGTCGTTGCCCTTTTCGCTGGCAGGTCCTCTCAATGGTCCAGCTACTTCGGGGTTCTTGTGGTACTCCTCACAATGAGTTTTAGGGCTCATGCCCAAGTACTTCCCACAGTTAAGCGGATAGGGATGATTCCCAAATCCGAACCTGCAACAGAAAAAATTTGGGCAGAAATTCCACCCAATGTTCAAAAACCGGATCTATATTGCTCAGAATTGCTATTATAGCATGTTTCTGGAACTGGAACAACCACTCTGCTTCTACCCATGAAAGCGGAATAGAAATCTGGGCACTTGGTCAAAATATTTTCTCGCCGTAATTTCCGCGGCCGTCACTGAAATTCTGAAAAATTGCTGATTTTAAATCCGCGATATCTCCACTTTTAGAACTCCAAATGAGATGATTTTTTTTTTGAAACTGCGTATTTTTGAAAGAGGAATTCAGATATGCAATCGGTTTCTTCTGATTTTGTGCAGAAAGTTTTAGAAATTGATCTGAAAGTCACCGCCCAAAAAAAGAAAAAAAATTTCCCACTTGTGCCAAGGAAAGTGCTCTGATACCAGATGTGATGAGCCTGCAATAATTAGTTAATGCAAATACACGAGATATCAGAAATAATAGAATAGAATCACTTTTATATTGATCACGGGCCACTTCGAGGGGGCAACCTCCTTTGAGCAAGCTCAATACAATTAACTTCACGGTGCCTTCAATGACCTCAACACACACTTATATACTAAGTCTATGCCCAATACCATGAGTCAAAACCATGGGACATATAATACTACGGGACGACTTACAAAGCATATGCGTCCAATACTATGGGTCAATACTATGGGCTAATATAAACTACGGATCAACAAATACTACAGGACGACTTACAAAGCATATGCGCCCAATAACAATATACTAACATAGTAAAGAGAAGGGTTTACATAGGTTCCTAACATTATAGCGAATGGAAAGTGAAGTAGAATCGGAAATAGAACCAAAACCAAAACAAAATGTACAAAATATTTCAGCAGAACCGCGACCAAGTCAGCATATTGTTTTTGTAGTAACAAGAGTTGGATCTATAACGAGTGAAGACAAGAACAATTATAATAATCACAAAGATTTGAGAGTGAGGCCGATAGCCCAGAAGCCACTACAGTTTGATGTTAAAAAGGAGAAAAGCATATTTTTTTAGGGTGGTGATGAATTTTTGAAGGGCATGTTGACATCCTCCCCTCCGCCCATTATTGAAGAAGGACCTTGGTATGACATGCCACCTCGCTTCGACAAGTTTGTACCAAAGAAGAGCCTAGGAAAGGTAAGTTCTCTCCATTCTTTACTAAAAATTTGTTTATCCCTAGTTAAAGATGAAAACACCTTAATGGAATTGCACAAGTTAATTGGGGATTCTGAGGAAGAATTGGGATCCGAAAGAGTTTTCAATCATGTTCAGAAAATAATCAAGACTGGTTAGGAACTGTGACTTGATGCGTAGATTGGTGACTACAACATGGATTTTGTTATTTTAGATTTGGGTTCAGATGTAAATATTTTGACTAAACAGACATGGGAGAATATGGGAAAGCTAAATTTAGTATGGTCACCAATTTAGTTGAGGTTGGAAAATCAACAGAAAGTTATACCATTTGGTAGGATGGCTGGGGTCCATGTCGAAGTGGAGGGACTATAGAATTTTGCATACTTTGAGGTGATAGAGATTGTCGATGGCACTAATCCGTACCCTATACTTTTGGGGATAGATTTGGAAATTCAGAATCAGACCATCATTAACTTTAAGAAGAGACTCATAACATTCGAGAATGAAGAGATTAGAGTTGTCGCACCTCTAGATCCGTTAGAAGGACAAAGTTATGTCGAACCAATCAAGGGAGATTATGATGCTCAAGAATTAGATAACATCTATAGTGTATCCTCCAGGATGAATGACTATATCAATCCTACAGTAGATGGTACGCTCAGTTGGTGGAGTGTTAGTTCATGTTCTTCTGATTTTGGTGAAGCTCTAGAAAACTAGCAGAACAAGTTACATAAATTATGAATGTGAAGATGTTCCCTTGTGACAAAATCATTGCGATGGGTTGGAACAGAGGTATGTAATATTCCTACTTATGAAGGTTTACCTAATGTGTAATTTTTTTTTGTTAAATTTGAAGACAAGGTACCTGAACAACAATGTTTATTAACCTTGGATGTCACTCTGAAAGCTACTCCAGCGAGGTGGTGGGTCGCACATAAGCCGTCTATAACTGGATAGTCACAATGCCAAATATATTTAGAAATCCACTTTGGTGAAGGAATTCCTTATATTGGTGAGAAGTACACTGGGATGACTAGCCATGTTGATCATCTACCTACCTGTAGTACAATCTGGTAGAATATACCCAAACAAGAGTGGGTACATATGTTCATTCATACCCTTGATACTACACCAAGGAATTGGTATACATCGTTGGAGTTGCGACAAGGAACTGCAGAATGGGACAATTTAGCTATGAGCTTCAAACATACATTTAATTATGAGGATAGAAGTCCTACAATAGATGTGGCTCTACAGATTATCAAGGCAATTTTTTTTGAAAAAATCCTGGGACTAGTGTCTAATCTGCCATAGTGGACCACAATAGTAGAAAAAATGATAGAGTGCTACAACATCAGCGAAGGATCGGAGGATGATGATCTGAGGGATATTCATAATCCAGAGATTGAAGGAAGTAGTGATATGAAGGGACCATATATTTCATCTGATAAATTCTTGAAGCCATTGAAGATTAAAAAGGTAAATATCAACTCTCCTAAAAATCCAAAATTCACAAATATTGGAGATTACTGGGATGATGAAATTGTGGGAAAGATTACTGACCTATTGCATGAATTTCAAGATTTGTTTCCTACTAAGTTTTCAGAAATGAAAGCTATTTCTAGTGATTTGGGTGAAATGAAAATTCCACTGAAACTGGGCGCCAAACCAATTAAGCAAATATCGTATAGATTAAATCGACGATATAAGGAAAAAGTCAGAACAGAGCTCGAAAGAATGCTTGATGCAGGTATCACCGTTCATGTCGAAGAATTAGAGTGGATAAGTCCTATGGTGTTCCAAGACAAGAAGAATGGAGAGATCAGGATTTGTGTCGGCTTGTGGAAATTGAATGATGCTTGTCTGCATGATCCTTTTCCAAATCCATTTAGAGATGATGTGCTTGAAAGTGTCAGAGTCTAGGAAGTCTATTCCTTCACAGATGGATTTTCTGGGTATCATCAAAAAAATATTGCTGAGGACCGACATAAAACGACATTTGTGACACAATGGGGTTGTTTCCAATACATGGTAGTACCTTTTGATCTAAAGAATGCCCCTACAATTTTCTCTCGAGTAGTTGTCGGTGTGTTTAAGAAATTTATTCATAAGTTTTTAGAAGTGTATTTTGATGATTGGACAATATACGGGTTGCTCAAGGATCATATTGAAAATTTGAGGTTGATGTTAGAATGTTGTCGATAGTATCACATTTCTTTAAATCTAAAAAAATGCACATTCTTTGCTCCATTTGGCATATTATTGGGACATGTCGTTTGTAAGCAAGGTCTGTTAGTGGATCCTGCAAAGATTGCCATTATAGTTGACCTGCCTTCACCCACTTCAGTTCGATAATTGAGGACAACTATGGGTCACACATGATATTACATGAAATTTATCAAAGTTTATGCTTAGATTACAGCACCAATGGAAAAATTACTAAAAAAAGGATGCAAAGTTTCACTGGAACGAAGAATGTCAGTAGAGCCTTGACACGTTGAAGGAAAAAATGGTTACACCACCTATTTTGGTATTTCCTGAATGGAGAAAAGAATTTCATGTCCATTTTGATGCTTCATCTGTCGCTTCGGGCACAGTGCTTGCTCAGCCAGGTGAGGGATATATCGAACATCCCATTGCATTTTCCATCATGAAGCTGTCTACTGTAGAGAAAAATTCTACTACGACAGAAAGGGAAGGATTTGCTATGGTTCATGCATTACAAAAGTTCAAGCACTATTTATTAGGGGGTCATTTTAATATGTTTACAGATCATTCAGCTTTGAAGTACCTTGTCAACAAGCCAGTGTTGGGGGGGAATATTTGTCGATGGTTGTTTCTATTTCAGGAATATGATTTCGAGATTGTGGTTAAACCAGGGAGGTTGAATGTGGGCCCCCATCATCTCTTGAGGCTGGAGACAGGAGAAGAACCAACTATTTAGAAGATAACCTTCTAGATGCATAAATATTTTCAGTGAGAATGGTTGATGACTATTTTTAGTATATTGTGACATTTTTGTCTACAAGAGCAGTGCTAGAGGGATACACGACTTCCCAGAAGAAGCAGTTGGTTGTTAAGTCCATTGAATACCAGTTGATAGTCGTTCATTTGTACAAGCTAGGACCAGATGAAGTATTGTGTCAATGTGTTTTCGAGCACGAGCGACCAATTATCTTAGCCGAGGCTCATGACGTAATATCAGGAGGCCACTATGCAAGCAAATCTATATTGCATAAAATATTAAGGGTAGGGTTATGGTGGCATTCCCTTCATAAATATGCTAAAGAATATTTGTAGAATTTGCGATGTATGTCAAAGAATTAGGAAGCTGTCAAGGAGAGACTAAATGCCATTGGTACCTCAAGTTACATTGCAGGCCTTCGATAAGTGGGCCATTGATTTTGTGGGACCTATCAAACCACCAAGAAAAAGTACTGGTGCGAGGTACATTATTACTGTGACAAATTATCTTACACGGTTGGTTGAAGCTGCACTAGTATGAGATTGCACTGTTGCGACCGCTGCACGATTTCTGTTTGAGAATGTCATCACCAAGTTTGGATGTCCTTGAGTCCTATTAAGTGATCAGGGTGCCCATTTTTTTAATAAGACCATATATTCCCTTGCTAAAGAATATCAGGTCTACCATTAGAAGAGTACTCCGTACCATCCACAAGCAAATGGAACTATTGAAGCCTTCAATAAGATCTTGGAACATGCCCTAACGAAATTTTGTAATGTAAACCACGACGACTGGGACCTAAGGATCCCTGCAATATTGTGGGCCTACAGAACAACATGTAAAAGGTTTATAGGTCATACATATTTCAAGTTGGTGTATGGACAAGAGGTTTTGATTCCCATGGAGCACATTATCCCCAGTTTAAGAATTGCTTCTTTCACAGACATGACTGATACCGGTGCTGTCGAAGAAAGGTTGGCACCACTAATCTAATTGGAAGAAGATAGATTTTTCGTAGGTTTTCATCAAAAGGTGCAAAATGATTGAGAAAAATCTTGGCATGATCGCCATATTACTAAGAAGCACTTTCAGTGAGGTGATTTAGTTCTTCTCTATGATAGAAATTTTTTCAAACATCCCAGTAAGTTATGGATGCATTGGCTGAGGCCATATGTTATTAATTTTGTTACAGAAGGAGGTGTAGTATAGTTACAGAAATTAGATGGAAAACTACTCCAAGGTTTGGTGAGTGGGAGCCTGCTAAAGACCTATAGGGACAGTCGTGGCTTGTCAAAGTGAAGTTAGTTTCATTCTTGTACATATTAGAACAATAAAAATCCGGAAACCCAAAGTTTATTTGCTATCATAGTTAGTTGTGTTGAAGTGTCTGTGTCGATGTACTTTTCTATCGGAGCTTCATGGAAACCCCAAGTTATTATCGAGTCGAAGTTGTTATGTCTGGGGTCGTGTTGATGCCTCGAAAATCGTAGCATCAATCAGTTAGGGATTCTCCCTAGTAAGCAATCCAAATCAGATCGCTCACCGTTTGGTGTCGGGAATCCGTTCGGTTAACGGTTCTGGCTACCGTGTAAGGTTTAAAGATTTGTTTATTTTACCGGTTGTGTTCCGATCCACCATTTATATATTTTATATTTAGGATGATATGCATGTGCCCTAAATTAAATGCATGTGTCAAAACAAATCTATTATAGGCTAATTAAATCTAAATTAACCTATCCTTATAAAGAGCAAATTTAAAGGATGAGTAATAAACTGGAAAGGCAACCAAGAACTCCACAGATAGCTGGTAAATTGAATAGAAGCATTTATAGCAGAAAATTAAGATTATCAAAGATAGCTCTGATAGAGACAAACATTCTATTACCCATTTAACACAGAAATTTTGCAAAGGAAATGAAACCATTCATAGCATAGAATTAATTCACAATAGCGAGGAAAGATCTCACAGGAAGTGTATGAAAGATGCAGAAATAGTTCAGTAATTTGTTAAATTTTCTGAATTTACTTCAATATGATCTAGGATCTTAACTGAGAGAACAACATGTACAGCATATCTACAGCATATCAATCATGGAGACAATAATGCAAGCACACAAGAGACACAAAGATTTACTTGGGGAAAACCATAAAGGTGAAAAACCCCAATAACTTCCTCAGAGATAGATAGAGCAATGATACAACCAACCAAGAGAGATAGCCATAACCTAGCAGCAGATCCTCCTCCTCCATAAGTGCGCCACTCCTCCTTGAGTGCATGTGCGAGAAGTGAGTGAGCAAATAGAGTGCCTCCCGCACTCTATTTATACTTAACTTGACTTGCCTTTTTACCTAACTCATGTAGGCTCGAACTTAACCACATAACATAATGCTGAGTGGGCCGAACCCCAATAGGGTGGTCTAATAACCCTTTGACCCACATGGCCGACCCCCAATAGGGTGGTCTAATAACCCTTTGACCCACATGACTTATACAGGGCCGACCCCAAATAAGGTGGTCTAATAACCCATCAAGTATAAGTTACGACACTTACAATATAAATGACGACACTTCCTTATAGAGGAATAATACCATCTCTATAGGAATACAATATACATATATGTGAAATACATTCCAAAGTTACATATACATCAACACTCCCTCTTAACTAGGAAGGTATTTCTCAGCACAGTTCTTCTAGCACAAGTCATCTTCTCTGGATCATCGTCACTAGATAATCGTCATCGAGTCATCATCATTGTCACTGCTACTGCTATCTCAATCAATCTCTGAATCTACTCGTCATAGGAAGTTCTACAGAGCCAGTCCTTTTTCATACTGGATGTAGGCCCACCACTTGCAGGTCTTCGTCATCACTGGCCATACTGTGGAATCCTCAGGACTTATTACGTGCGTCACAAAACCTCGAAAGAGCATCCTAGGATGTTACGGGTACACAACTCCAACATGTAGGATCTCCCAGGGCGCTATTACATGTGACCCCACCACAAAACCTCGAAAGAGCATCTCAGGATGTTACGGGTACACAACTCCGACCTGAAATCTCCCAGGGCACAAATTACATGTGGTCCACCACAAAACCTAGCAAGAGCATCTCAGGATGTTACGGGTACACAACTCCGACCTGAAATATCCCAGGGCACAAATTACATGTGGTCATGGAAAAACCTCGAAAGAGCATCTCAGGATGTTACGGGTACACAACTCCGACCTGAAATCTCCCAGGGCCCAAATTACATGCCATAGGACAAAACCTCGCAAGAGCATCTCAGGATGTTACGGGTACACAACTCCGACCTGAAATCTCCCAGGGCACAAATTACATGTCCTCCCAGAGCAATGTCTCGAAAGAGCATCCCAGGCTGTTACGGGTACACAACTCCGACCTATAGGATCTCCCAGACATGCTCATCTGCACAACCTGATCCACGGCCACAGAGTATCAACCTGATACTCACCATACATCATCCTGATGTACTCATGATCATCCTGATCATCATCACTGCAACGTCCTGCTGCATGTCATCTGGAGCAACATCCTGAAGCTCATCATCCATGATCATCCTGATCATCACTGCAACATCCTGCTGCATGATCCACCTGATCATCAATGCATCCACCTGATGCATACCAAGTATCTAACTGATACATATCATCATACATGATCCTCCTGATCATACAATGTATCCACCTGATACATGATACATATCACCATACATGATCCACCTGATCATACAATGTATCCACCTGATACATATACAGATACATGGTCCAAGCATCCAACATGATGCATACATACATAAATGATCCAACTGATCATATCCAGCATCCAACATGATGCATACATACATAAATGATCCAACTGATCATATCCAGCATCCAACATGATGCATACATACATAAATGATCCAACTGATCATATCCAAGCAGAAACCAGAACATCATTTTGATGCCCATTATCCAGCGCTTACATCCACAGCCATGTGAAGGATCCTCCTTCCAACATGCTTGGAATGGCTTCAACAAATGTGTCCATCACTTCTTCCTCGAAGTGTCCTCGATCTAAAGAACGCCAAGCCTCTCTCTGAAGTACTCAAACTTCACTCTGGCTAATGGCTTCGTCAGCACATCTGCAATCTGCTCGTCCGTCGCAACATACAGAAGCTTCACAGCTCCTCTCTGCACCATATCCCTGATATAGTGATATTTGATCTCTATGTGTTTCGACCTGTCATGAAACACTGGGTTCTCGGACAGCTTCACACAACTCTGGTTATCACAAAAGATACCAGTAGCCTCCAACGGGAGATCAAATAACTTAGACAGTAGCTTCCGTAGCCATACTGCCTCACAACTAGCTGAATAGGCTGCAACATACTCTGCCTCTGCTGTACTCAGTGCTATGCAGGACTGCTTCCTGCTAAACCAAGAGATCACACCTGATCCCATACTGAAGCAGCACCTAGATGTGCTCTTCCTGTCTGCAGCACTGCCAGCCCAATCTGAATCAACATAACCCTGCAGGTTAAACTTTTGATTCGCCTCATACCTGAGCCCATAATCCACTGTACCCTTCAGGTACCTCAGAATATGCTTTACAGCAACCAGGTGAACACTCCTCGGATCCGTCAGGAGCTGGCTCAATGTGTTCATAGCAAAGCAAATGTCTGGTCTCGTGTTCGTCAGGTACATCAAGGACCCAATCATCTGGCGATACATAGAGACATCAATCGGCTCATATGAAGCATCACATAGAAGCTTCAGATTTGATGCCATAGGTGTGGCCATGGCCTTGCAATCCATCATCCCGAACCTCTTTGGGATCTCTACTGCATACTTCCCTTGTCCAAGGAAGATTCTATCTGCACTCTGCCACACCTCCATGCCAAAAACAAATAGTGCATCATCCCCAAATTCTTCATCTCGAACTCGGTAGTAAGCTTCTGCTGCGTGTCGGCAATCAATCTATCTTCACCATACCAAGTTCTGCACATATATGATTTCCTATCATGTGTCTCAGAACCAAGTGGCTGCTCTACATACACTTCTTCTTCAACTACACCATTCAAGGAAGCTGTCTTGAATCCATCTGGTGTATCTTCTATTTCATCACTTTTATATTTCTCAATGTTGCCATCTGCAACATGCTTGATCTGATAGTTCCATTTGGAAGTCATAGCAAACATCCCTTCATGTCTTGGGATTACATCCCAAACATCATTCTTCATGATCGACGGATCATGGCATTTCATTTCTTCATCCCAGATCCTGGGAACTTCAATATCTTCAATATCTTCAATATCTTCAATAGATATCTTTGTTGCTAGAACAAATGTTGTAGTTCTTCTTTTGTAGGAGATGGCATACGATCTTTCCTACACAACAAGTTAAATTGCATGATTAGAAAACATCTCATAGTTTTCAGAACAAATTCTTACACATAAAGAAATATGCCATACAGTCATGCAATTATCTTAGCCAATGCTTCAATACAACATTTATCCATATTCCATAACTTTCTAGATGCCTTCCAATCTCTACTAGAACATTGTTAAGAGTGTGCACAACTCCCAACATGTCAGCAAAGAGGTTTCATTCTAGATAAGTAGCAATGGAATGTTGTACAGTGCCATAGGCCACTTACCCATGCATATTAGGAGTATACTGTTCATCAATGCAATTATTCTAATATGCATAATACACAACCTAATTCTAGGAACATCAGTATATACATTATTGAACAGTATTATTTAAGAAATGACAATTCAAATACTTATCTTTGTTTGTTCGTTGGGTGGACTCCCTTTGAGTCTTCGCTTCCTTGCAGGAGCTGCTGGAGTCCTAATCTGAAGTAGCTTCTTCTACACCTTTCTGTTGTGGGATGTAGAGAGATGGTCAACTCCCTCTGAATATCTGCATCCTTGCATAAACCACTGGAGTGTACTCCCTCTTGATCTTTGCTTCCTGGATTACCTATTCTTGAATCTCATATTCATCCTTGGTCCCTATGCATGCTTATTAGTATCATGAATGTGTTATCCTTGTGATCTCATATAAAATCATACATTCATTAGTATATTATTAAAACACAATAATCTCAAGCATGTATAGTCATGATCATTTCAAACAGAAATAATAAGCATTAGCATTCAAGGTTTATGTAGGATTCTTATGGTTAGTCAAATCATAAGAAACATAACATGTCTAAACTTGTAATTACTCAAACCTATGACTCTTCAGGTTAGTTGAATCATCAATCAAGATAAGAGATATAATATGCATAAAACCTGTGATTATTCAAACCTATACCTTCATGATTCTTCTGGTTAGTCATATCATCAATTATGGTAAGAAATATAATATGCATACAGCCATGACTTATTCAAACCTACGACTTCATGACTAATCATTATCAAACAACACAACAGTATAAGATCCTAACACAAGGTAGGATTCTATCTTGATATAGGAAAAACATACCTGGATTAGCATGCTAGCTATTTATGTCTAACATACTCACATGATGTCTTCTTGTTCTTATTCAATGACTTGTGCTAGTAACCTGTATATCTCATAGGTTAACTATTACAAAATCAAGTTATACATACCTCGTAAATGGATCTTCTATGAGATCCATGACAATGGATGAATCTTTGTCCTCATGTTATCATGATCATATGTTCTTGGACCAGAACATGATTTGTCTTTCTTGGTGTACCTTTCATGTTAGTAGACAACATAAACCTCATACAACACCATAATGCATTAGTACAATCATAAGTGTCAACACCCTAACCAATGAATATCTTCTATTATGCATTCATAATTTTGTTAAGGTGATACGACAAATCTGAAATCAAAATTGTACTAACTGTAATAACATGAAGACAAACATACCATAAACTTAATCATGGACAAATATCGAAACATACCTCGATGAGTCATACCTGTCGAGATCGCTTGTAATCTTCTTATGTAAGGCCTTAGCCTCATCTCCCTCTGAAACAAGAACTTCTTCACTCATGCAGATGATCAATCCATCTTCTTCTAGGATTAACCCAATCCACTTGATTTGCAAGAACTGGACCTGGAGCTGGATATGGGTTTGTCAGAGAAAACCCAAAAATTCAAACTTTGAATTTCAAACTTCCGAAAGGATAGAAATATGCGCCTTGATGAGCTGATCAAACTGGTATATTCAAAATTTGAAAACTGTAAAGTTTCACTCCTCAATTTTGCCTTTGAAACTTCCGGATTCACTGGACGTGACCCTGAATTGGGGTTTGATGAAGCCCACTCTTTTGCCCCATCAAAAGATTTGATCCAAAGCTCTAAGCTTCTATTTTTCTGAGGAGCTTCCAGCCGTGGTCACAGATTTCAAAAATTCCCATTTTTACAGAAGCCCTAATTTTCCACTTTTCTGATCAAAGTCCCGAACTAGGGTTTGATCAAGCCCGACCTTCTGCCCAACCAAAAATACTGATCTTGGTCTCTAAATTTCTATTTTGATGAGTAGCATCCATCCGTGGTCTCCAATTACAAAAATTCCAACTTTCTACGAAGCCCTAAATTCCGGAAGCCATGAATGAAGGTACTCAAAAATAATTTTGTTTTGACAGAAATATGTACCTGATTGTTTCTGGTGTACCTCAGAATTTTTCGATCCACAGGGTATGAAAAAGTTTTGTGAGATAGCCTAACCTGTTATCTTTCCATCCTGACAGGTCTGACCTCAATTGGATTCTTTGAGAGAGATTTATGCCAAATGTCGCAACGTGACCTGTTTTGGGATAAAACAGGAGAGCGAACTTGTATGGCGTGCCACGTGTCACTGTTTGAACTTTGGCCTCTGAACAAGTTTCCTGAGATATCTCGGCCTGTTAATCCTGATAGGTCTGACCTCAATTGGAATTTCTGAGAGAGAGTTATTCCAAGTGTCGCAACGTGACCTGTTTATGGGACAATACAGGAGAGCGAACTTGTATGGCGTGCCATGTGTCACTGGTTCAACTTTGGCCTCTGAAAAAGTTTCCTGCGATAGTACAATCTGTGTAATACCTGTCACTTTTTACGAAATTTCATTTGGAGCTTCCTAGCCCAAGTTATGACCTTTTTCCCAAGGTCACCTGATTTTGACTCAGATCTGGAAGAGGCAGAAACCCTATATTGTACAGATCATAAATCACAAAGTACAACGAATTAGAGGTTTTCCTTTGGACACAAGGTACATGGGGATATTATCTTCGTCCTGTAACAATTTCAGATCCGAAAACTTTTCCAAAACGGATTTATAGTGAAATTTCTACGATGACTAGTTTTTGCTATATCAAGCCCTAGCATCGTAAGTGCAACAAGTGTCATACATGCCATATCATGCCTTCTTTCATGCTAGCTTTGATACCATGTTAAATTTTCTGAATTTACTTCAATATGATCTAGGATCTTAACTGAGAGAACAACATGTACAGCATATCTACAGCATATCAATCATGGAGACAATAATGCAAGCACACAAGAGACACAAAGATTTACTTGGGGAAAACCATAAAGGTGAAAAACCCCAATAACTTCCTCAGAGATAGATAGAGCAATGATACAACCAACCAAGAGAGATAGCCATAAACTAGCAGCAGATCCTCCTCCTCCATAAGTGCGCCACTCCTCCTTGATTGCATGTGCGAGAAGTGAGTGAGAAAATAGAGTGCCTCCCGCACTCTATTTATACTTAACTTGACTTGCCTTTTTACCTAACTCATGTAGGCTCGAACTTAACCACATAACATAATGCTGAGTGGGCCGACCCCCAATAGGGTGGTATAATAACCCTTTGACCCACATGGCCGACCCCCAATAGGGTGGTCTAATAACCCTTTGACCCATATGACTTATACAGGGCCGACCCCAAATAAGGTGGTCTAATAACCCATCAAGTATAAGTTACGACACTTACAATATAAATGACGAAACTTCCTTATAGAGGAATAATACCATCTCTATAGGAATACAATATACATATATGTGAAATACATTCCGAAGTTACATATACATCAACATAATTATCCAATTCCATCCCAAGCAAAGTGCTGTGCAGGCTTCCACAGGCCAAAACGATTTTTTTATTCATGTAGCAGAAATACTTCACATATAAGACATAAATGTCCTTTCACCTACCAAAAGTCCCCTTTAATCTCTTCTAACCAACTATATATAGCTTTACAAAATGTGCTAGTGTTAGGAACCTATGCCAACCCTTCTCTTCACTATGTTAGTATATTGTTGTTGGACGCATATGCTTTGTAAGTCGTCCCGTAGTATTATATGTCCCATGGTTTTCACTCATAGTATTGGGCATAGACTTAGTATATAAGTGTGTGTTGAGGTCATTGAAGGCACCGTGAAGTTAATTGTATTGAGCTTGCTCAAAGGAGGTTTCCCCCTCGAAGTGGCCCGTGATCAATATAAAAGTGATTCTGTTCTATTATTTCTGCTATTTCGCATATTCTTAGTAATTAATTGTTGTAGGTGCATCTCAGCTAGGAGCTTCCACCTATACCCTAACCGTTTACATTCTTTTAATTTGTCCCGTAGTGCTGATATTACAAAAAGGAGAAATATCCCAATTAATCTTTACAAAAGGAACGGGAGTTAAAACCCACAAGTCTTTTTAATAATTCAAAGGTATACATAAAATAGAAACTAAAGAGGCATGCTGGTAGATGTTAGCAAATGTGAGCTATTTTTGAGCTAGCTCCTCGGCTGACTTGGGCTCTTATGAGACCGCTGGTGTTTCTTCTGAAACTAATGCTACTGCAGCAACTGGAACACTCTCCGAGGTCGAAGCTTGGTTGGCTTCCAGCGCCCTATCTACCTCCTCTATGTAATTTCCCCACTAATTTGCTTCCTTTACAATATTTACCCCAACCAAGGGAATCATAAATCTGAGGGACACTTCTTCTCTGGCAAGCTCCTCGGCTAGGATAATTATTTCTACCACCGTAGATCGGAGACTTTCTTCTAACAAGTGTTTATGAACGGCAGCCTGGCTGATAAATTGGTGTAGGTCTTCTATGGTCAAGATGTCAAGCTTCTGCACATATTCGCTTTCTTCCTTGAGCCCCTCATTCAGGTCAGATAAACGTTGTACTCTATCTGGGAATTCTTCCATCCTCTGGGGCATGGCCATCTAACAACTTTCCTGTGTGGCTCATATTTTAGAATACAAACTCTTACACCACTCATAAGTAGCTAGGTTTACGGTGGCCAACTTTACTTTGCAATCTTTAGAATAATCCAGGGTGCGCACATCTTCTCTGTATTCGACAATAGACTTGAGGGAAAGAGTTGTCGGGAATCCTAATTTCCCTTCTCTCCACTCAATGTGTTTTTTAATCTCTCCACTGATATGTGTATGCTTCCTCCTGACCCTGGTGGCTTCGACATTGATTTCCTTAACCTTGGTCATTATTGCCATTAGTTTGTATATTTCCTCTGATAGGAGTTCTTGGAATCCGTAAGTTCTTCTTAGTATTTCATAGGCTTGCTCGTGGAAGGGGCTAATGTCTCCCATTTTTTTGTTTGCTAGTTCCAAGTGCCTTTCTAGCAATTCGTTGCCTTCTTGCAACTTTTCAATGTGTTCCTTCAGGTCGTCAATCTGCTGAACATTGTCAAACTTCTCTGACTCAAGCTTCAAGTTTTTATCTTCAAGTTCTCCCTTTTCTACCTCTAAAACCCTTACCTGTATTGCCAAAGCTCTCCTATCAGCTTCCAGTTGTCGAAGCGTTTCATTAAATTATTCCTTTTGAGAGGTGAGAGCATCATTCTTTTCGATCATAAAATTTGTATAATTTTTCTCTTTGACTAATGCCTCCTGCAACTGATGGGCTCTCTCCTTCTCTAGACTCAATTTATCCCCTAGTATGTTGACATTGTCAGCGGTTGCTAGAACAGCGGACACAGAAATAGATGCCATGAGTTGGGGGTCTTCTTGGGTACCTTGCATGACTGTGGTTTCATGCCTCGTGACGATATCTGGTTGAAAAGGCCTCTTCATCCTAGTCACCATTTCTTTAACAATGGATTTCCTCTTTTTGTTATAAGTGAACTTATCCCATTGGGACACCTTGCTATTCTTGGATGGTGTAAACGGGACAAGTGGAAGGTTTCTTATGGGGGAATTCATATCCATGTCTTGTGTGCTTGGGATTTTGGGGTCAACATCCTCTTTGGATTTCTTTTTTTCTTCATCTCTTCTTTGTACCTCTTCCTCCTGCTCCCTTCTGAGTGTGTCATCTTCTTCCTGCTTCGCATTTCTTTCCAATCTGATACTTTCTTCTTTTTGAATCCTCTTTGCTTCAGCTTCAGCTACTTGGGCTCTTAAAGTTTATTTTTCTTGGAGTTTATCCTCTTTTTCGTGGTTGATTCTTCTCTCATCTTCCTTTTGGATTTTCTTGGCTTGTTCCTGGAGCCTTTGCTCTTCTTTCGAGAGAGCCTCAGCAGTCCCCAAAGTACCCTTTTTTCACTGTTGATCTAGTTTATCCATAACATTAGAGCTTGAGCTGGCTCCTCCTTTTCCAAGTTGACAAATCCGTAGCTCAGTCATATTGTTAACCCCTCTATATCCTTCCTCCTCTTGATCATAATAGTTAGAATATTCAAAGGGAGTGGATATTTCTTTGCAATGTTGTGCAGCTTTTCCTTGTCGATCATTTCTGTGAAAAATCTTTTCCCCAAAATGAAAGCTTCTCAACTCTGCGACAAAATCTTCTATAGTTGCAATTCCTGAGAACTTGTAGGCCCCAACATAGAAAGGTAAAGGTGGGAAAGTAGCCTTCTTGGATTTATACAAGGTACTACCAATTCCATCAATGAAAACCTGTCTTACTGCCTCCTTGTGGACTGTATAATATGTAGCATACCTAGGTAGGATATACAGGGATTTGGAGCCTCCGTACATTCTTATGTAGGTACCTTATGGGGAAAAATAGAAATCACCATATTTCTCCAAAAATTCCATGGCGTTTTCAGATAAGCAGTTGGGTTCTTCATTAAACATTAATTCATATAGGGGCATGATGAACTCGTCACAAATGAGTTTGTAATGCCTCTTGTAATTTTGAGCCCAAAATATTTTGTGGGCGATGAACACTGCGCCATTTACCGAGTTCCATATGCATCCCAACTTGGGAAAGGGGCATTTCACCACAATACAATCTATCAAGTAAGATGCCATGTAACATTCTGCCTTCCTCTCCACTAGCCCTTCTCATGCAGCCATTATAGCTAATGACAGGCTGTTTGAGAGAATATCTGGCCAGTTGAAAATTGTCCCTTTGAAAGCTACGTAGTGGATGATGGGGACCCATTGCATCATGAACATCGTCCCATCAGGTCTTTCGAAGATTCTACTCAACATGAGAGCGGTTAGTCTGAAAGGGGGCCTCAGGTTCTGAACCGCGTACTCCCCACTATCCTTTTTCCTGATTTGTTTGCCTGAAATTAACAATTTCCTACCCATCTCTAGATTATCCATCTGAATCTCTTCTAACCATGCATCGTCAAGTCGCTGCTGGGCTTTAGGAAACTTGTAAGCCGTCGAGATATAGGACGGGTGAAACAAGGAAAAATATTTTCCTTTGCTATCTGCTATAACTCTCGTCTCGGTGTTTGCATGCTGCAAAATCCATCCAATTACTTCCGAGCATGGGAAGAGATCTGGACGTGTTGCCTCCTTGGATATACAAGAATTTATGATATTCTGATATAAATATTCATCATCAAGAAGAGCTTCAAGCAAGTCCTCATCTCTTATCATATGGTATACGTCTCCCCAGTTTACTTCTGGAGACATGCCTGTGGTGCACTTGGTATCCTGGAATGCAGTTTCTACTCTTGTGCTTTCTTCAGCTTCCTTTGACTTTCTCTTGCCACCTTTATCCATTTTGAAAATCTCGTTCAACAATCAGACATGAATAAGAATATATGATGCGATGTCAACAATCCAAAATAGCATCCTACTTATAGTGATAAGATGCAAATGTTAAAACTTCAAATTTCTGCATCGTCTTACTGTTTCAACGTATTTGTTTCACATGCTATTTCATAATCTTGTGAAAAACTTTGATTTGGTTACTTCTGCTGTTGATATTGTAACTATGAACTACGAAAGTAATGCACATACATTAAGCCTGGGTAGTCTACGTTCCTATAAGAGAAAAAACATGATAATAACTGGTTTCAAGGCATAGAATGGCGTAAAAAACTCTACAGTCGTGTAAAAATGCTTATAAATTTGGTGTAAGGATAGGCATAGGTATGTCGCAGGTTCTCCTAACATTACAGTGGTGGGTGTTTGAGGTTCTAGAGCCTTTTATGTTCATAATCAGGGCTTCAACTTGCCTAGTCGGGTGTGCAAATGGGTCGGTTATAGTCGTGATTATTTTGAGTGTCTCGCCATGGCTAGGATAGAATGCAAAGAGCGATTAATCACCATTTTAAACGAGAAGAACACCCTATAACAAAGTCTGCAAGGGTACTCACCTATGGAGAAACGAACGTTATGTGGATGCCGACGTTTGTTGTGAACCTGGAGAGCCTAGAACCTGTGCTTTGTGACTTCAAACGGAAACGGGACAGATCTCTCATGTAATAAGAAACAATGGGAATCCAAATGAAGTTCGAACCTTATATATAAGAACTGGTACATGCGAGTCATTAATAGGGTGGTCGCAGGCCATTAAAACGAGGTTAAAGCAATGTACGGATGGGTCAAATCAACCCTTTTCTTAATAAATGCGACCGCCAAAAAGTGGAAAGACTCGGTTAAGGTCTCCATCTCCTACAGAAAGAAAGGCTGAGTTTGTCCCCCGTTGCGGGAGAATTGCCCGAACTTTCCCACGGAGGAGAAGTGTGACGCTACGCAACAACCAACTTAAGTGAGTTTTTCCGCTTTTGCAGAAGAGTTACTTGAAGACCTTCACTATTTCGGGAAAGATAGACGAGTCCTCCCACAAAGATGACTTATTCGTAAAATTCCGATCGCTTGCGGAAGAGTTGGGTGAATTCTCCCGCTGTTGTGGAGAAACTTGGTGAATTGCTTCCGTCGCGGGCTCACTTGGTCAAAGGTTTTGCTTTTTGGAAACTTAAGATGAGTCTTTTGCCGCGGCTTGACTTGGTCCATTTCTTCCATCGTTTCAGAAAGTTTTGGACCAACCCTTCCGCCGTTGCGAAAAATTTAGCTCAGAACTTCCGCTGTTTCGGCTCAAGATCTTGAGTTTTACTTAGGCAAAAAAGTAAATGAACTCAATGAGTAAGGCAAGAAAAAGACCTTTCTTCAGGGGAAAATCTAAGCAAGAAAGACTATGATGCTCGAATATTCTTAGGCAAATTCCCTTTCAAAAGCAAAGAAGGAGGGGGCCCTAATATTTTCAAAAACATCTTGGGGGGGGATGTTGCAACAACAACAAATGGCGATTCACTGGCGAACATAGATCTCTGAAACTAACTCATCTCAAGGTCAAGAAACTTACAAAGTGCTGACTAGATGTGCAACCAAATGTCTCCATAGTTCAGCTCCGAAGAATGTAGTGATCACTCTTATCAAAATGGTGATGAAGGGAAAGGCAGCTTTCATTCATATTTCTTTAAAACTCTCTAAGGGCCAGAGTGTGGGGTTTATTTTAAAATTTTGTCTTCCAGAAGCTTACTAGTATAGGACTCCATAAGATTGTGACAATATCTCACGGGCATATTCGTTTGTTCCTCATTCCCATGCTTTTTACATCCTTTTGGAAGTTTCTTTAATTCACAACTTTTGGCCGCTTTGAGTCTTCCAGAAATTAGTTTCTCCTGCTTTAAAAACTTTGATATAAGTTCTTCAATCCAAAATATCCTTTTGTGTGAGCATAAGATTTATTTGTTTCATGATTCACGGACGGAGAAGAACCTTGTTGGGCTGGTTTATTTGAACAGCTTCCTTCAGCTCCCTTGATTTACAAGTTTCTTTTATTTTCTCAGCCATGCTTTAATTGAGGCGAGAATTTCTGGAAACCAGACTCTTTGACATATGCCTTTTGGATTTACTTGCAGCATGGGATCATTTTAAATACCATATATATGTGAGACATGCTTCTTCTCCATGGGTTTGCCATAGTCAACTTCTCGAGACAGCTATTAATGTTAGAGTGAATGGGGCCCTAAGATAGTCAGAAGGAAATGCTAGATCTTAGCTATTTGACGGGGGTTATTTCGACCAAACAGAAAAGAGGATCGCTGCATTCTAGGAAACCAATCAATGAAATCAAAGCTACAAATATGTATTCCCTTTATCAGTGAGCTTCTTTATGACCATCTTTCTGAGTTTTTTTTGGAGTCTCATTCATTCAGCTACACCACAATTGAGCTTGGATTTATTTAAACAAAGGACTTAATAAAAAAGAGACACAAACAAAACAAAAGAAAACAAATCAAGCTAAATAGCAAACTAAAGGATAATTAGAGCAATTAAAATAAAACAACAGAAAAGAGATAAACCAAAATAGAAAAGATAGTGTTTTATTTATGTACAAGAGCCCGCCCAGGACTCATGCCAAGTATTGTTTTAAGGCGAGGCCATTGAGAGGGAGATTTAGTTCCTCTCCTTGTAAATATTTCACTCTATAAGTTGATGGACCAAGCTTTTCAGAAATTTGGTAAGAGCCGAGCCATAGGTGATGAAAATTTGTGTGCATTCCCTTACCGTCATGTTGGTGATCCCATTTAAGGACTAAGTCCCCTACTTTGAAATCTCTCTTCCCAGATTTTCTTTTATCAAACCATCGTTTGAGTATGTCTTGGTGATGATGAAATTGTTCTTTAGCCTTTTCCCATGACTCTTCCAGTTTTAGCAGGGTATCAATCCTGGACTGTAGGGCTTGACTGCTAGAACCTCGAGAGGATTGGGCCAACTTCAAATATGGGAGTAATATATTTGGAGGGAGGATAGCTTCCTTTCCATAGAAGAGGTTGAAAGTGGAATCTCCTAAGGCGTTCTTGGGCATTACTCTGTCTGCCCATAGGGCGTGAGGGAGAGCTGTGTGCCAGCTTCTTTGATTTTCGATCAAAGTCTTTTTCAGGATTCAAATGAGATTTTTATTGGTAGACTTAGTTAAGCTGTTTCCCTGAGGGTAGTAATTGGCTGAGTAATGCAATTTAATTCCTCTTTCATACATGAATTCATTAATCTTCATTGATGAAATATAAGGTTCATTATCGAAAACTAGAGAAATTGGAACCCCAAACCTGGTTATGATGTTTTCTTCCAAAAAATTGATGATTGTATCCTCGTTAGCTTTCCGTAGGGGAATGGCTTCCGCCCATCTTGTAAAATAATATGTAGCAGTCAGAATGTACCGATGTTGTAGCGAGGATTTCGGGTTTATTTCTCCAATAATATCTATACCCCACTGCTCGAATGGTTCAGTGATGATAAATGGCTGCAAGGGACCTGCTGCTTTAGGTATCTTTCCAGCCCTTCTTTGACATACATTGCAATTTCTGACATAGGCATGAGCATCCCTGAAGAGAGTAGGCCAATATTATCCCGCTCTGAAAATTTTGTGGGCCGTAGTATCCCCGGAGTAGTGTCCTCCAGCAGGTCCGTCATGTAGTTATTTGACTACGTTAACAACATCTTCCCGTTCCAAACACCTGAGATAAACACCACCATAGTTTTTCCTGAAGAGTACTCCTTCAATGATCTGATAAGCTACTGATTTAAGATGGAGGGCTCTTCTTTGCTTCGGACTCCAGTGTTCTGGTAAGTAACCTGATTGTAAATAATGCACTAGGTCCCTGTACCAAGAGTTTGGAGCTGTAAAAATTAGACATACGTCTATCACATTCAACTCAGCTTCATTCCTCCAATCTAGATCCTCGTCAGTTGGGATTTCAATAAGCAGCTTACTTAGGCCTTGACCTTTGATGATATTAGCCGGCTTGAATTCTAAGTCGTACTCTTGAAGAGCATTAACCCAATTTCCTCTCCTTTCTCCCAATTCTTTTTGAACGAAAAGGGATCTAACATTGGGATGAGGGATTATGATTTTAGTTTTGTTTTTTAAAATATATGGCCTGAACTGTTTTACTGCTTTTAATACTTCATATGCTTGTTTATCCATAGTTGGATAGTTCAGTTTAGTGCCTTGCAGACCAGTTCTCATAAAAGCAATTGGGTATTCATCTCCTGATTCTTCCTTTTGGGTGAGCATAGCTGCAAGAGAGTTATCTGAGGCAAACGTGTACATAATGAAATCTTTATCGAAGTCGGGACTTCTTAGAGAAGGTGCCTTAGATATAGCATCTTTGATTTCTTTAAAAGAAACCTTTTCTAAGTCAGTCCATTTAAATTGTACACTTTGCTTAACCATTTGTTGCAAAGGTTTACTAATCTGAGCGAAATCCGGTACAAACCTTTGAACAAAGTTTATGGTGCCCATGAATGATTGCATGGAATTCTTGCTATGGGGCATGGGAATCTTATTGGTAGCTTGAATCCTTTCTTGTTCTATTGAGATTCCTTCCTTGGAAATGATATGACCGAGAAGCTTTCCCTCAAGAACAAAAAAAAACGCTTTTCTTAGGATTCAAAGAGATGCCATACTTCCTACAGCGATCAAAGATTTGCTTTAGGTGGGAAACATGGTCTTCTTTCTTCTTCGAAAAAACTGTCATATCATCCAAGTATACTACTACACATTGAACTCCCAGTCCTCGGAAAGAAATGTCCATGGCTCATTGGAAAGTAGCCCCTGCATTAATTAAGCCAAAAGGCATTCTTCGGTACGCGAAGGTTCCCCACTTTGTATGAAAAGTGGTCTTGAGTCGGTCTTCCTCTGCTACTAGTACTTGGTTGTAACTAGAAAAACCGTCTAGCAGGGAAAAGAGTTCTGATCCTGATACCATCTGCAATATCTATTCCATTGGGGGTACCGGATAGTTGTCTTTGTTAGAAGCTTTGTTTAAATTTCGGAAATCTACAGAAAGTCTGATTTCTCCCGATTTCTTTCTTACGGGGACTAAATTAGCCACCCATTCGGAATTTCGAACCTTAAAAATAATCTTGGCATCCAATAATTTCTTTAACTCTTTCTGAATTAGAGGTTCAAGTGTCGGATGCATCCTTCTTAATTGTTGTTGAAAGGGTTTGACACCTTCCTTCATCGGTATTATATGTTGAATGATGCGGGTATCATATGTCTTTAGATCCTCATAGGTCCAGGCGAACACATCTTTGTACTCCTGGAAAAGTATAATGAACTTTTTCCTTTCTTCCGGCGTACAACATTTACTAAGATTGATATACTTTGGTTCAGCTTCTATGCCCAAGTTTATTAATTCGTGTTGCATGGCCAAGCTGTGGGTTTTGGCATTCACAAGTCTCCTGAACTTGCTTTGCAAATCGAAAAGTGCCTCTAGAGTTCTTACTCCCTTGGGCATGAAGTTCCCTTTCACTGTGTCTTTATTTTGTAAATTTGAATCATGCTCTTCTTCCATGATGGCTTCTTGGAAAACATCTTCATTTGTTAAGAAACTGATAATCTGATCATCGTCATCAAACACTCAGATTTGTGATGTTGTCTGGAACAGCAGGCCTGAAAATTAATTCAATAGAACATTTATTATTAGTGGGCACTAATATGGAAGCAAAAGTAGCTAACAGATCAGCTGCCGTGTTTTGCAATCTTGGGACAGAATTGATATTAAAAGCATCAAAACACGAAATTAAATTCCAAACTTCAGCTTGATAACCTTTTAAATGTGGCGAAAGACAATGGATCATATTTCTTATTTGCCTAACAGCAATTTCAGAATCACCATAGACATTCAACAACTTGACATTAAGACCAATGGATTTCTTCAACCCATGGATGAGAGCTTCGTATTCTACGGTATTATTAGTACACTCAAATTCTAATCTACAAGATAAAAAATACTTGTTTCCATCAGGATCAATTAAAATGCAACCGACTCCTGATCCTTCCTGAGTCTTGGAGCCATCAAAGTAAAGGGTCCAGAAAACATTCTCTTTTTTAACAAAGTTAGTTTCATTACTGTCTAAATTAGTAACTAAATCTACTATGTTATAATCAATATCATCAGCCCGTGAAAACTGAAGGAGATCGGACTGTTTGTTTGAAATATGGTTAACCTCTTCTGATTGGTAATTCCCAGGTTCGATTTCCAAGAAGTAATTCCCTAAAACTGAAGTCGAAAAAGTTATAGCTTCATTTTTTTCTTCTAGCTGAGTAACATTTTGTTTTATGTGTGGTTCTCTTAATATCTTGATCTGATTTTGCCTATTTTGATAGGGCAGCCACAAATGAGACCAATATGTTGCAAAATAACCATTTAGTTTCACGGACCAGTCCTTACTCAATATTAAACCGTATGCTTCAGGTATATCGACTACCATTATATCAATAAATTGACATACTCTCGAGTCAGATGATAGCCTAATCAGTCTATCTTTCAATTCACCAATGACCTTGACAGCAGTTCTATCCAGCTGGATAATCTGAACTGGGGATGGGATAGGCTGCCCATTAATCCTTTTGCAAATAGGCAGAGGCATGACGTTTGAACTTGCACCCGAATCTACCAAACAGTTGTGCACATTATGATTAAAAATATCGAAGGTTAAAAGGAAAGGCAGGGTTTGAGACTTATATTTTCCACCTATACTTGCTTCATTAATTTTTGGGTTTTCATCAATATTTTCTGGTGAATCATTGGTTTGTGGGTCAAAAGCTTCCATTAATTTCTTTCTTTGACATGGTAGACTACACATATCAAAGATGGAAATATTTGCTTTTGTTTTCTTAATATCTTCGATTATATCATAACCCATGCTACACTCCTGTGAAACCTTTGATTGATTTTCTGTTTTGTTTGAAGAAGCCTTGGACTGTTTGGTTATTTTTGCGTTTGGTTCTTTAGTCATCGTGGGAGTTATTGCTGGCACTGCTTTCGGTTGGGGTGGAATAACAGTTATGTATCGTCTTGGTGGTTGATTTGTTGACTTAACTTTAGGCACGTCCACTATTTGATCGAACACCATACCTTTACTTCTAGTGGTAATATTGATGGATGCTACCTGTATCTCATCAATATGATCTTCGGAGAATGATTTTTGGGGAGGTGTCCAATCCCAAAGGATCATCATAGTGTCGGGAGTGGGTTCTTCCTTTTCAAGAATTTGTTCTTATTGAAGATTTGTTTGTTCAGGCGTTTGTGCATCCAACATTTGATTCATTACTAGATTCATTGAATTAATCCATTGTGGACAGCTATTCTCTGAATGTTGTTCTTGATGAAAAGTGCAAAAGTGATCCATGCCTATTTTGTTTAGGTTAAGGACAGTAGAATTGTTTACTGGTGGGGTCAGTTGTCCACTTTCCTCTTTCTTCTTATAGAAAGGCTTGAAAGGTGGTCTTGAAGAACTAGTTGTCTTGTCTTTCTCTAGGTGAGTTTTTGCATCATTTTTATGACACTTTCTAAATCTGTTGCGGGTTCTTCTTTATCTCTTGTCAACAAAAAAGGATTTTTAGCAGCTACTGGCTTTGTTTCTAAATCAAGAGTGTGTTTAGTGATACTATCGGCTTCTTCCTCCACCTTCTTGTCTTCTTCAAAGTTCTCTATGAGAGTGGTCATTTTAGCTCTTTTGACAAACATTGCTAAAGGGGAACAAAGGGCCGTTGTATAGTATTCTACTAAGCATTCTTCAGCTGCTCTTGTTGCATCACTAAAATTATTTAGCAACGTCGTGAATCTTTGGTTAAACTCTTGAACCTTCTCTTTATTCTCCATTCTCATGGATAGTAATTCTTTCATGGGAGTAGCTATAGTTTTCTGATTTCCATACTTTTTTAGAAAGCACTTCTCGAAATCCTCCCAAAATTCTATTGAGTTAGCTTGCAGACTAAAGTACCAGGAAGATACCTTGGGTTCAAAAGTATAAGGGAATAAATGGAAAACTACGTCTTCATGTTCCATTGTGATGCACCTGCAACAATTACTTGATAAAAATATGCGAAATAGCAGAAATGACAGAACTCAGAATCACTTTTATATTGATCACAGGCCACTTCGAGGGGGCACCCTCCTATGAGCAAGCTCAATACAAATAACTTCACGGTGCCTTTATAGGTCTCAACACACAATTATATACTAAGTCTAGGCGCCAATACTATGGGTCAAAACCATGGGCCACTACAAATTATGGATCAACAATACTACGGGCGACTTACAAAGCATATGTGCCAACAACAATAACATAAACTATTGATCAACAAATACTACGGGACGACTTACAAAGCATATGCGTCCAACAACAATGTACTAACAAAGTAAAGACATGGGTTCCTAACATCCCCTCCCCCTTAAAAAAAAGCTTTGTCCTCAAAGCTTTAGATGTGGAAATTGTTGTTGAATCTGAAGGAGTGGTTCCCATGTAACATCCTCTGGTTGCATGCCGTGCCACTGAATTAACACCTCTGTGATAGAGCGAGAGCGAAGCTGACAAGTGCACCGATTGAGGATGGCCTCCGGATCCAAAAGGATGGATCCTTCATTATCCAGTTCGAGTAAAATCGTTTGTCCACTGATGTTGGTGCCAAGAACTTTCTTCAGACAAGAGACATGAAAGACTAGATGAATGCGGGAAGAAGGAGGAAGTTCCAATTTATAAGAAACGGACCCAATCTTCTGAAGAATCCGATATGGCCCATAGAACTTTGGATCAAGTTTATGACGCCCTTTTAGTTTCAGGGAAGATTGCTTGTACGACTGGATACGAAGAAAAACCATATCGTCGACTTGAAAAGTGCGCTCAGAATGGTGCTGATCAGCTTGTTGCTTCATGCGATTTCTTGCCATGTGAAGATTGTCCCGCAAAATGCGAAGAATCTGATCACGGTTTCGAAGGACTGTGTCAACTTCCTGAACTGGTGAACTGGTGGGGGTGTATGGAAGAAGAACTGGAGGTGCCTGACCATAGATGGCTTCATATGGGGTCATTTTAGAGGCAGTGTGGTAAGAGGTATTGTACCACCATTCAGCGAGAGGGAGCCACTTTTCCCACTGATGTTGTTGTTCAGAGGTGAAGCAACAAAGATAAGTTTCCAAGCATTTATTGATAATTTAAGTCTGACCATCTGTTTGTGGGTGATATCCTAAACTCATCTTCAGTTTGGTGCCAGTGTGGCGAAATAGTTCAGTCCAAAAATGACTGGTGAAAGTCGCATCACGATCCGAGACAATGGAAGAAGGGATGCCATGAAGACGAAAGATCTGGTCCAGGAAAATTTGAGCGACTGAAGAGGCTGTATAGGGATGGATGAGAGCACAAAAATGACTATATTTGGAGAGGCGATCAACCACAACAAGAATCACTATCTTCCCGCCAGATTTAGGGAGCCCTTCAATGAAATCCATAGAAATATCTGTCCAAATCCGTGTAGGTATGGGCAAGGGTTCGAGCAATCCTGGAAGGAGTGTTGTTTCACCCTTATTGCGCCGGCAGGTATCACATTCGGCCCCCATCTGTTGAATTGTCCTTTTCATGCCCTTCCAAAATAAGTTACGCCGTGCCCGTTCATACGTTTTGAGGAACCCAGAGTGCCCTACCGATGGAGAAGCATGGAGTTCATAGAAGACAGCCTGTTGAAGATCTGTGCTCTGGGGAAGCACCAGACGACCCTTGTATCTTAGAGAAGCACCATCCCAAGAGTAATGTGGTATAGCAGAAGGGTTGTTGGTAAAGCATTGGATGATTTGAGATAAGGAAGAGTCATTGACATAACCCTGTTGAACAGATTGCAACCAATTTGGAACAGGCATAGAAATAGCTGAAAGAGAACCTTGGGCATCAAATGTGCGTGAAAGAGCATCTGCCACAATATTGTCTTTACCCTTCTTGTAAGTGATCTCATAGTCATAACCCATGAGTTTGCTAACCCATTTCTGTTGTGCCAGGGAGGAAACACGCTGCTCCAAGAAATATTTCAGACTCTGGTGATCAGTCTTGATGCAGAAATGATTCCCTAATAGGTATGGGCGCCACTTTTGTACTGCATGCAAAATAGCCATCATTTCCTTCTCATAGGTAGAGGCAGCTAAATTCTTACCTAAAAGGGATTTGCTGGTGAACGCAATGGGGTGTTCATCTTGAAGGAGAACAACACCAAGTCCATTGCCGCAAGCATCACTCTCAATAGTGAAGGGCTTGGAAAAATCGGGCATAGCTAGAACAGGTGTAGTACACATAGCTTGTTTTAGTTTGTCAAATGCACACTGAGCAGCATGTGTCCATGTAAAAGCATCCTTTTTCAATAGAGCAGTTAATGGAGCTGCAATCTTCCCATAATCCTTGACAAACTTGCGGTAGTAGCCAGTCAACCCCAAAAAACCACAAAGGCTCTTGAGTGTCTGAGGATGCGGCCAATTGGTCATGGCATCGATTTTGGCAGGATCCACGTGAACCCCTTGTGATGAGATAATGTGCCCGAGATACTCAACTTCCTTCTGTCCAAAAACACATTTAGATTTCTTGGCATGGAGATGATGGTCAGAGAAAAGTTGCATGACAAGATCCAGATGCTGGAGATGTTCATCCCATGTTTTACTATAGATAAGGATACCATCAAAGAATACCAGAATGAATTTCCGCAAGTAGGGTCGAAATATTTTATTCATTAATGCCTGGAATGTGGAAGGAGCATTAGTGAGGCCAAAGGGCATGACCAAAAACTCATAATGGCCATCATGTGTGCGGAAAGCTGTTTTAGGGATATCATCCTCATGAACCCGAATTTGATGATACCCAGAACGAAGATCCAACTTGGAGAAAAAGTGAGCCCCATGAAGCTCATCAAGAAGCTCATCAACAACAGGAATTGGAAACTTATCCTTTATGGTGAGGTGATTAAGTGCTCGGAAGTCAATGCAGAGACGCCATGACCCATCTTTTTTGTGGACAAGAATAACTGGAGAAGAAAAAGAACTAGTGCTTGGGCGAATAATACCTTTCTTTAATAAGTCTCGAACGAGCATTTCAATCTCCATTTTTTGGTGAAATGGGTAGCGATAGGGCCTGATGTTGAGAGGAATGCTGCCAGGAAGGAGATGAATACAATGGTCTTCTGGCCTGGAAGGTGGCAAGCCCACCGGTTCAGCAAAAACACTTGTATATCGATCCATAATTTGTTGTAGATCCAAAGGAGTAGTGGAGACCGCTGAAGGTTGCATCTGAATGGAATGGAGCTAAGCGATGACACCATGTGAATTATTCTTGAGGAGTTTTTCCATGCGATGTGAACTGATGATGCTGAGAGAACCTGGTTGTAATCCTGTCAAGGTGTGTTTTTTGCCATTGAGGGAAAACTGCATCCAAAGTTCAGCAAAATCCCATAAGATAGGGCCAAGTGTGCGTAGCCATTGAGCGCCCAAAATCACATCACATTCACTTAAGGTCAAGGAAAACATGTCAGAGCGCAAGGTATAATCTCCCATAGAGATACGCACATTTCGACACTTCCCCCTGCAAGGTAAGGTGCCCCCATTGGCAACCATGACTTCAAAGTTGGAGCAAGGGTGGATAAAACAATCAGCTTGTGTGGCGATCCGAGGGTCAATGAAATTATGAGTGCTACCAGAATCAATGAGTATTGTAAGAGGAAGCTTCTTGAAGTAACCCCTGACCCGCATTGTTTGAGGGGTGGTGATTCCAGCTAAAGCATGGAGAGATATCTCTAGCTGGTCATCCTGAGACGGAGGGTCAATAGGCAGTTCTTGAATGTCGACTGGAGCATCTAGTGTTTCTGGATCTTCGTCACCAATTTTAGAGGCAGGCGGAGAATCCACATCCAAGAGATAGAGCTTTTGCTGAACACATCTATGTCCTCGAGTGAATTTCTCATCACAATTATAGCAAAGCCCCTTTTCTTTGCGTGCTTGCATCTCTGTTTCAGACAAACGCTTGATAGGAGTTGGTCGAGGAGCCTGCGGTATAGGTGGTCGTTGAGAACCCATATTTCGGAAGGGAACAAAAGTGGGCTTGAAGTGTTGTTGGGATGCAATCTTGTCTTCTGCCAACTTAGCCAACCCTAGGGCTTCCATCATTGTGTTGGGACAGAACATTTTGACCTCAGAGCGGATGGCATCCTTTAGACCACAGATAAAACAACTCTGATAAAAGTCATTAGACAATCCTTCGGTGTGGTTGGCTAGATTCTCAAATTCGGTTTTATACTCTCTCACAGTGCCAATTTGGCGAAGTTTGGTGAGGGCTCCTATGAAGTCATCAAAAGCACTAGGACCAAATCGTTCCAAAAGGAGCTGGTAAAAGTCTGGCCATTTGGGCTCTGGATGAGCCTTGATGTACCAACGGTACCATTGAAGAGCTTCCTGTTCCAAATGAAAGGATGCCAGCGGAACTTTGTTGACATAAAAAGTATTATGCAGACTGAAATATGTTCTGCACGATAGATCCATCCAGTTGGATCGGTACCATTGAAGCAAGGAAAATCAAGCTTTGGACCACGAAAATTGCTGGAAGAAGAGAACCCATTGTCTGCTAAAGACTTGGACTGTCGTTTGTTGTTCATAGCTGAATGTTCAAGATGGAGGCCGAGAAATTTTTCATCGAGATCCTGGATTTTGGCTTGGATGGTTGCAAGTGCGTCCTCCATGGTTTTTGCTCCTGCATGGGTGACAACCATAACCAGGAGATTTTTATTTTTTTTTATTTTTACGGTTGACTGGGTAGGAAAACAAAAATAGAAACTACTTCAGTAAAGGAAAATCTGGACTTGGGAAAAAATCTGAAGGGTAATTGGGGTTTGACTAGGTTTTGGACACTATCGAATAGACAGGGAAGCAAAAATGAGGATTTCAGAAGCGGGGTGAAAGAATGGGAAAATTTGGCAGAGGGGAACAAAGAAGCAGAATTCAGAAAGGAACTCTGTGGTAAAATTTGAAGGTGATTGGGTGAAATCTGAGGAAGTTATGGCAAACCCTAAAAATAGACAAATATGGGATTTCGGGCTTTGGGAAGGGGAATTGGGGATAGGGTCCTCAGGAATGAAATATGCAGAATGGGATGACAGGGGTTCCCCGAAAATTTCAAGGGAAACAGAGTGAAAACAAGGGATATATGGAGAAAAAACTGATTTATTTATTTATTTATTTATTTTCAGACTGAAGCAGCTACGGCTCGGAAGGGATCTGAAACGGCGCCGAATGGATTTGAACAACTGGATCTAGAACGACACAGCAACGATCGACAACAGTTCAGCTGAAAATAGATATGGACCCCGGGTATGTGCGGCTTCCTAACAGTTCAAGGGTTTCACTCTGCCACCAATGCTGTCTGACGGCTTGCGTATTAGGGTAGTACCCCTCACTCCATGGCTCAGGTAAAACTGATAACCGCTTTGCCACAAACGACAGCTCTTGGTTTACCTCACGGGTGGGAACTAGTCAATCAGGTAGGGGTCGTTTCCCTTTTCACTGGCAGGTCCTCTCAATGGGCCAGCTACTTCAGGGTTCCTGTGGTACTCCTCACAATGAGTTTTAGGGCTTATGCCCAAGTACTTCCCACAGTTAAGCGGATAGGGATTATTCCCAAATCCAAACCTGCAACAGATGCGACAAAAAAAATTTTGGCAGAAATTTCACCCAACGAGCCCAAGAAAGTGCTCTGATACCAGATGTGATGCACCTCAACAATTACTTAATAAAAATATGCAAAATAGCAGAAATGACAGAACTCTGAATCACTTTTATATTGATCACAGGCCACTTCGAGGGGGCACCCTCCTATGAGCAAGCTCAATACAAATAACTTCACGGTGCCTTCATAGGTCTCAACACACACTTATATACTAAGTGTAGGCACCAATACTATGGGTCAAAACCATGGGCCACTACAAACTATGGATCAACAATACTACGGGAGACTTACAAAGCACATGCGCCAACAATAATAACATAAACTATTGATCAACAAATACTACGGGACGACTTACAAAACATATGCGTCCAACAACAATATACTAACAAAGTAAAGACATGGGTTCCTAACATCCATATTAAGAAGATTTAGAGCTAAGTAAAATCTTTTAAGGTGGTCTTCAGCGGAAATTCCTTTGCCCGGATCATACTTGGGTAAAACTTTTTCTGGATTCTTGAGAAAATCATGGAATGGTCCAACTACATTTAATGCTCCCCTTGCTCTCCATGCGGGTACTGCCATGACTCTTGGTGGAGAATGTGGTGGTGAGGGCGGCGGTGAGTTATGAGGAGTATGCCTTGGAATGTGGGGTTGTTCTTGATTTGTGGGAGTTTCGGGTTGGACTTCGTTGAATGGTTCGGTGATTTCTTCTAAAGATAAATCCAATAACTCTTCTAGACTCTGAACTAAGATGAAGTCTCTTATATACTGGGTTCCTTTCCTAGGAGCTCTTATTCTGGGAAGCAAAGGGACATTAGTTAATCCCCCAAGGCTCCTGATGTAAGATCGTGTGTGTCTTCTAAAACAGTTTACTTCTTCAAAAGGGACAGCATATAACGTTTCTTGCTGTTCTGTCTTAGAATTAGGATTTTGTTGACTTCTTGATTCTAGATCAGAAATGTTTGAAATAGCTGTTTCAGTTAGGTCTTCAGTGGAATTTTTACTAACAAAAGGATCTTTTCTACTAGCCATGCACTGTTGGCCCTCCTTCTAACGCCAAAAACTGTTGATGCCTTGAGAATCGTAGCATCAATCAGTTAGGTATTCTCCCCAGTAAGCAATCCCAATCAGATTGCTCACTGTTTGGTGTGGGGAATCCGTCCGGTTAATGGTTCCGGCTACCGTGTAAGGTTTAAAGATTTGTTTATTTTACCGGTTGCAGCCCGATCCACCATTTATATATTTTATATTTAGGATGATATGCATGTGCCCTAAATTAAATGCATGTGTCAAAACAAATCTATTCTAGGCTAATTAAATCTAAATTAACCTATCCTTATAAGGAGCAAATTTAAAGGATGAGTAATAAACTGGAAATGCAACCAAGAACTCCACAGATAGCTGGTAAATTGAATAGAAGCATTTGCAGTAGAAAATTAAGATTATCAAAGATAGCTCTGATAGAGACAAACATTCTATTACCCATTTAACACATAAATTTTGCAAAGGAAATGAAACCATTCATAGCAGAGAATTAATTCACAATAGCCAGGAAAGATCTCATAGGAAGTGTATGAAAGATGCATAAATAGTTCAACAATTATCCAACGCCATCCCAAGCAAAGTGTTATGCAGGCTTCCACAGGCCAAAACGATTTTCTTATTCATGTAGCAGAAATAGTTCACACACAAGACAGAAATGTCCTTTCACCTGCCAAAAGTCCCCTCTAATCTCTTCTAACCAGCTATATATAGCTTTACAAAATGTGCTAGGAGTTTCCACCTATACCCTAACCGTTTACATTCTTTTAATTTCTCCTATAGTGCTGATATTACAAAAAGGAGAAATATTCCAATTAATCTTTACAAAAGGAACGGGAGTTAAAACCCACTAGTCATTTTAATAATTCAAAGGTATACATAAAATAGAAACTAAAGAGGCATGCTGGCAGACGTTAGCAAATGTGAGATATTTTTGAGCTGGCTCCTCGGTTGACTTGGGCGCTTCTGAGACCGCTGGTTTTTCTTCTGAAACTAACGGTACTGCAGCAACTGGAACACTCTCCGAGGTCGAAGCTTGGTTGGCTGCCAGCGCCCTAATTTCCCCACTGATTTGCTTCCTTTAAAATATTTACCCCAACCAAGGGAATCATAAATCTGAGGGACACTTCTTCTCTGGCAAGCTCCTCGGCTAGGATAATTATTTCTGCCACCGTAGATCGAAGACTTTCTTCTAACAAGTGTTTATGAATGGCAGCCTGGCTGATAAATTGGTGCAGGTCTTCTGTGGTCAAGATGTCAAGCTTCTGCACATATTCGCTTTCTGCCTTGAGCCCCTCATTCAGGTCAGCTAAACGTTGTACTTTATCTAGGAATTCTTCCATCCTCTGGGGCATGGCCATCTAACAACTTTCCTGTGTGGCTCGTATTTTAGAATAAAAACTCTTACACCACTCATAAGTAGCTAGGTTTACGGTGGCCAACTTTACTCCGTAATCTTTAGAATAATCCAGGGTGCGCACATCTGCTCTGTATTCGACAATATACTTGAGGGAAAGAGTTGTTGGGAATCCTGATTTCCCTTCTCTCCACTGATACATGTATGCTTCCTCTTGACCCTGGTGGCTTCAACATTGATTTCCTTAACCTTGGCCATTATTGCCATTAGTTTGTATATTTCCTCTGATAGGAGTTCTTGGAAGCCGTAAGTTCTTCTTAGTATTTCACAGGCTTGCTCGTGGAAGGGGCTAATGTCTCCCATTTTGTTGTTTGCTCGTTCCAATTGCCTTTCTAGCAATCCATTACCTTCTTGCAACTTTTCAATGTGTTCATTCAGGTCAATGATCTGCTGAACATTGTCAAACTTCTCTGACTCAAGCTTCAGGTTTTTATCTTCAAGTTCTCCCTTTTCTACCTCTAAAACCCTTACCTGTATTGCCAAAGCTCTCCTATCAGCTTCCAGTTGTCGAAGCATTTCATTAAATTCTTCCTTTTGAGAGGTGAGAGCATCATTCTTTTCGATTATAAAATTTGTATAATTTTTCTCTTTGACTAATGCCTCCTGCAACTGACGGGCTCTCTCCTTCTCTAGACTCAATTTATCCCCTAGTATGTTGACATTGTCAGTGGTTGCTAGAACAATGGACATAGAAATAGATGCCATGAGTTGGGGGTATTCTTGGGTACCTTGCATGACTGTGGTTTCATGCCTCGTGATGATATCTGGTTGAAAAGGCCTCTTCATCCTAGTCACCATTTCTTTAACAATGGATTTCCTCTTTTTGTTATAAGTGAACTTATCCCATTGGGACACCTTGCTATTCTTGGATGGTGTAAACGGGACGAGTGGAAGGTTTCTTATGGGGGAATTCATAACCACATATTTTGTGCTTGGGTTTTTGGGGTCAGCATCCTCTTTGGATTTCTTTTCTTCTTCTTCTCTTCTTTGTGCCTCTTCCTCCTGCTCCCTTCTGAGTGCGTCATCTTCTTCCTACTTCGCATTTATTTCCAATTTGATCCTTTCTTCTTCTTGAATCCTCTTTGCTTCAGATTCAGCTACTTGGGCTCTTAAAGTTTCTTCTTCTCGGAGTTTATCGTCTTTTTCCTGGTTGATTATTCTCTCAGCTTCCTTTTGGATTTTCTTGGCTTGTTCTGGGAGCCTTTGCTCTTCTTTCGAGAGAGCCTCAGCAATCCCCAAAGTACCCTTTTCTCGCAGCTGATCTAGTTTCTCCATAACATTAGAGCTGGAGCTGGCTCCTCCTTTGCCAAGTTGACAAATCCGTAGCTCAGTCATATTGCTAACCCCTCTATATACTTCCTCCTCTTGATCATAATAGTTAGCATATTCAAAGGGAGTGGATATTTCTTTGCAATGTTGTGCAACTTTTCCTTGTCAATCATTTCTGTGAAAAATCTTTTCCCCAAAATGAAAGCTTCTCAACTCTAAGACAAAATCTTCTACAGTTGCAATTCCTGAGAACTTGTAGGACCCAACATAGAAAGGTAAAGGCGAGAAAGTAGTGTTCTTGGCTTTATACAAGGTACTGCCAATTCCATCAATGAAAACCTGTCTTACTGCCTCCTTGTGGACTATATAATTTGTAGCATACCTAGGTAGGATATACAGGGATTTGGAGCCTCCATTCATTCTTATGTAGGTACCTTCTGGGGAAAAATAGAAATCACCATATTTCTCTAAAACTTCCATGGCGTTTTCAGATAAGTAGTTGGGTTCTTTATTAAACATTAATTCATATAGGGGCATGATGAACTCCTCACAAATGAGTTTGTAATGCCTCTTGTAAGTTTGAGCCCAAAATATTTTGTAGGCGATGAACAGTGCGCCATCTGCCGAGTTCCATATGCATCCCAACTTGGGAAAGGGGCATCTCGCCACAATACAATCTATCAAGTAAGATGCCATGTAACATTTTGCCTTCCTCTCCACTAACCCTTCTCGTGCAACCATTATAGCTGATGACAGGCTGTCTGAGAGAATATCTGCCCAGTTGAAAATTGCCCCTTTGAAAGCTACGTAGTGGATGATGGGGACCCATTACAACATGAACATCATCCCATCGAGTCTTCCGAAGATTCTGCTCAACATGAGAGTGATCAGTCTGAAAGGGGGCCTCAGATTCTGAACCTCATACTCCTCACTATCCTTTTTCCTGATTTGTTTGCTTGAAATTAACAATTTCCTACCCATCTCTAGATTATCCATCTGGATGTCTTCTACCATGCATCGTCAAGTCGCTGCTGGGATTTGGGAAACTTATAAGCCGTCGAGATATAGGACAGTTGAAATGAGGCAAAAGCTTTTCCTTTGTTGTCTGCTATAACTCTCCTCTCAGTGTTTGCATGCTGCAAAATCCATCCAATTACTTCCGAGCAGTGGAAGAGCTCTGGACGTGTTGTCGCCTTGGATATACAAGAATTTCTGATATTCTGATATAAATATTCTTCCTCAAGAAGAGCTTCAGGGAAATCCTGATCTCTTATCATACGGTATACGTCTCCCCAGTTTACTTCTGGGGACATGCCCGTGGTGCACTTGGTATCTTGGAATGTAGTTTCTACTCTTGTGCTTTCTTCAGTTACCTTTGACTTTCGCTTGCCACCTTTAGCCATTTTAAAAATCTTGTTCAACAATCAGACATGAATAAGAATATATGACGCGACGTCAACAATCCAAAACAACATCCTACTTATAGTGATAAGATCCAAATGTTAAAACTTCAAATTTCTGCATCGTCTTACTATTTCAACGTATTTCTTTCACATGCTATTTCATAAGCTTGTGAAAAACTTTGATTTGGTTACTGCCACTGTTGATATTGTAACTATGAACTATGAAAGTAATGCACATACATTAAGCCTAGGTATTCTACGTTCCTATAAGAGAAAAACATGATAATAATCGGTTTCAAGGCATAGAATGGCGTAAAAAACTCTACAGTTGTGTAAAAATGCTTATAAATTTGGTGTAAGGATAGGCAGAGGTATGTCGCAGGTTCTCCTAACATTACAGTTGTGGGTGTTTGAGGTTCTAGAGCCTTTTATGTTCATAATCAGGGTTTCAACTCGCCTAGTCATGTGTGCACATGGGTTGGCTATAACTGTGATTATTTTGAGTGTCCCGCCATGGCTAGGATAGAATGAAAAGAGCAACGAATCACCATTTTAAATGAGAAGAACACCCTATAACAAAGTCTGCAAGGGTACTAACCTGTGGAGAAACGAACGTTATGCGGATGCCGACATTTGCTGTGAACCTGGAGAGCCTAGAACCTGCGCTTCATGACTTCAAACGGAAACGGGACAGAGTTGTCACGTAATAAGAAACAATGGGAATCCAAATGGGGTTCAAACCCTATATATAAGAACTGGTACGTGCGAGTCATTAATAGGTTGGTCGCAGGCCATTAAAACGGGGTTAAAGCAACATATGGATGGGTCAAATCAACCATTTTCTTAATAAATGCGACCGCCAAAAAGCGGAAAGACTTAGTTAAGGTCTCCATCTCCTGCGGAAAGAAAGGCTGAGTTTGTCCGTCGTTGCGGGAGAATTTTCTGAACTTTCCCACGGAGGAGAAGTGTGACGCTATGCAATGACCAACTTAAGTGAGTTTGTCCACTTTTGCGGAAGAGTTACTTGAAGACCTTCGCTATTTCGAGAAAGATAGATGAGTCCTCCCGCAAAGATGACTTATTCGTAATATTCCGATCGCTTTCGGAAGAGTTGAGCGAATTCTCCTGCTATTGTGGAGAAACTTGGTGAATTGCTTCCGTCGCGGGCTCACTTGGTCAAAGGTTTTGCTTTTCGGAAACTTAAGATGAGTCTTCCGCCGTGGCTTGACTTGGTCCATTTCTTCCGCCATTTCGGAAAGTCTTGTACCAACCCTTCCGTCGTTGTGGAAAATTTAGCTCAGAACTTCTACCATTTCGGCTCAGGATCTTGAGTTTTACTTAGGCAAAAAAGCAAATGAACTCAACGAGTAAGGCAAGAAAAATACCTTTCTTCAGGGGAAAAGCTAAGCAAGAAAGACTATGATGCTCGGATATTCTTAGGAAAATTCCCTTTCAAAAGCAAAGAAGGAGGGGGCCCCAATATTTTCAAAAAAATCTTTGGGGGGGATGTTGCAGCAACAACAGGTCATTTTTTCAAAGTTCTAATTGGAAACCCCAACTCCCCATTGCATCGAAGTAGTTTCTTATTGCGAGGAGTTGGTGGTATGTTGAAGTTCCATATGTCGAAGTGCTATTTCTGTCACTCGAAAACCTCAACTTAATTTTGTGTCGAAGTTATGTATCCTTGGGGGAAGTTGGCGGTCGGTTGTAGTCCTATATATGGAAGTTTATGAGTGGTCAACCGATTGAAGTTGCAATTATTGAGCATTTATTGTTGCTTTTATGACGGGTTTAGTGGTGGTGTTAGTGGGATTTTTTCATTTATTGCCAAAAAGACTGAAATGTGTGAATAGATCTGTTGTTGCCACCATCATGATAAAAATATTGAGTATATTCATTTTTCCTTGGGAATGACACACAGATCGCACGAGGGGATTAATGTTAAAAATCATGCCCCCCTCGGTCATTATTCATTTTGACTTGAGCAATTGCAGCATACTAAGCACACCAGAGTCGAGCTTAGTAAGCTAAGAGAGAGTCGAAGTACATAATTGTTACAATTCAGGTTGATTTATCAGCTGCAAGTGAGGTCCAAAGATCTGTCAAGGAAATTCCAACGTGGGGCTCTGTGTCCATTAGTCCTGAGCAGCCAGAAGTTATTTCTCTCCAAATTCCCATTAATGTGCCTAGGAAAAAATGCCATGCAAATCGTCCAAATCCAGATCCAAGATGAAGGTGCTCCTTGATGTTGGAGCATCTGCATCGGGATCTGTGTCAATGTTGCCATATTATATCCCACCATGACATGTGCATGCGAAACCTATCAAGTTTTCAAAGAATGCACGGTATCAGTTGGAGACTATGTCGGTTCCGAAGGGTGTTATGCTTCAGGGTGACATTCTAAGGAACATCCTAAAACTCTCGTATGTGGACCATGACACCGTCCAGTTTCCTGAGTTTAATTACACGCACTATATGTGCACTCTTATGATAGTCGAAGGTCACCCAGTAGAACGTGAACCAGTGCAATGGGCTCTCAAGCTCAAGAGAACCGGGTTTCTATCATTATTGCAGCTCCCACACTTTGGTCGCACTGCAGAAGAAAATGCATGTGTGAAAAAATTATTACTTTGCTCGCATGGTGGGTGTCTATGGTTAGAGACCAAGGTTTCCATAGACATTGATTTAATCACCAAAATCACAGGACTAACTAAGGATGGGTTGGACCTATTGCAGTAGTTTGTGGGAAAGGAAAGAGATTGTGAGCTAGCAACGAGAATGAAGGAAAAACACAACTTGTCAAAGAGAAACAGGGGGTTCGATGTGGCCTCCATCAATGATCAGGCAATATGGTTTTCTATGAAGTTATTGGCTACTAAGATTCTCAGGAAGGTTCGACCGAACGAAGTCATTGCTTCTATCATTGCTGCAGTAGAGAAGTGTGGCCAAGGAGTGCAATTGAACTGGGAAACCTTTTTACTTAATTAATTCCTTGTTTATTGTGTAGAAGCGCAGGATAATGGTGCACCATTCACTTATTCATGGTTGTTGCTATTGATTTCTTTTGTGGGATGGGAAGAACCATCTAACTATTAGGGCATGTAGCCAGTGGGCCCATGCCAAGGCTCTCGCTATATGAAATTATGGCATTCTGACATGAAGAGTAGAAAACAGGAGAGCAACATCACATTATATATGCAGTTAGAAAGAATTACATTACTATGTGGTACAAATACTGCATATCGATGAGGCAGTTGTATCGAAGTATCTGTTATAGCTTAAAATGACACCTCTTCGTCCGTGACGACACTTGCTTCCCTTGGTCGCATGACAACACTTCTTGAGATCAAGTTCAGTCACACAGTAGGAAATTTGTGGATGGAGTCATTTGGGACACTAAAAATGGTTGAAATTACCTCATTCTTGACCCATTTGATGATTACAACCATTAGGAACATTTTTCCAGACCAAACCATCTCCTGAAAATGAGCAGAAAAGCCTGTTTTTGGCCATTTTTCAACATGTGCGTCGGTACACAGGCATGATAGTAGCGCCCATGCCCTACTCTGCTTCATTAAAGTAGGCCCACCTCCAGTTGTGCGCTACTTTGTCTACTGTAGAGTAGAGCACACTCTTGTACAAGTCAAAATCTCAAAATTTGGGTAAGTTAAGTTGGTTGGGGAACCTCCTGAGCGGTTATAATTTCTTTTCCTCTCCTCCACTAACTATATAAGGAGGGTAGAAGGGCCATGTGAGGGGACCGAGCTCAGAACATTGTTATGCTGGAGGAATGGAGACCCTCATCCCCCTCTCTTGTGCCTCAGTTTCTCATAAACCCTAGCATAGCTGATTATAGGTTGGGATCCTTGGAGAACAGAGGCAGGAGACCTTGAATCTAGGTTTCGTGAAATGCCAAGCTTGAAAGAAGGTATAACTTTATGTACTTGCTTTCATTCATTAATAAAGATCAGACGTTCTTCTCTTTCCTAATATGACCTATTTGTGTGTCTCAGATTTGATTACTGTTTGATTATAGTTTGATGTCTTGTTATGTCATAGATATCAGTCTTATATATGTAGTCAAATGTGTTTAAGAAAGGTATCAAGTTGTTTTGCAGGTCTGGGCATTGCGACACTGGATAAGCATTGAAGAGTGAGGGAGGCAAAGCTAGGATCAACCTTCTGAATAAGGTGCATACATCTCTAAACCCTAATCTCTTCACTTATTTTTTGTACTTGCAGAATGCTTGTAAGTCTATCTTTATCACCGTAAGTTGGTAGTTTCTCCCCTGAACTATAGGTGCATTTTCCTCACAATAGAATGGCGACTCCGCTGGGGAAAGCCTAACTGCTTAGGGGTATCCAAGGTCATTTCTTTAGCTTTGTTTGAAGGTATTTGTTCAATTTATTGATTAGAATCAGTTCTTAGGCTTTGTTTGACCCTCCTTAGCTCTTACAGACCCTTCCTAGCCCTTTCAGACCCTGGTGGACCCAAGTTGGGGATTTTAACCCCATTTTTTCAACTTTTCCCACCTGTGCGCTACTGTTGTGAAGCACAGTAGTGCCCATGTGCCATTATTCCTCTGCACAGTGGCTCCCATCCCTGCTATGGGTGCTGGTATGCCTCATACACAGTAGCGCACAAAATCTGGGTTTGAAATTTTTGAGTTTTTGGGTTGTGGACCCAAATTTGGGGGCTGTGGATGCATTTTTTGGGGTCCCCGATGACCCTAGGTCTGAGTTAAACCATTGTAAGTGGTCTTCCATCCTTGTACTGATCCTACATTCATGATTTGAACCTCCTTTGATCAATTTGGGATTGTTTGGAAAGTTTTGGGGCTTGTTGACCCAAGTTGGGGGGTTGTGGACTAGTTTGGTGTTTTGTACCCTAATTTGAGTCTGTTTGAACTTGCTTTCCCCATTTCCACTGGATTTGAAACCTTTCGAGTCTTCTTGACCCTGTTTGTATCTATTTGAGTGAAATTTCTCTTTTAGATTGGTTTTTTATCCTCCCTTATGCTTTTAAGTTTTCTTTTGTAGTGAAAGATCAAGTGTTTTGGTTGTTGTTCAAACCTTGTTTGCATTGTTTATGTGCAGACCTGACTTTACCAAACCATACTTCTTCGTAGGTCATTCTCTTTGTTTGGGTCTAAAAGTAGTTTTTGTACTCTTTTCCCAATGTTTGGCATGCTTACATCAATAAGAATTTGAAATTCATATTTGGTAGCTTTTACTGTTTCAATAAAGAGAACCTGAAAGTTCTTTGCTTTTGCTTTGATAGTAGGTTAGTTTCAGTTTTGTTTCTTACCTTTGAAAAGCATAAATAATTTTGATTTATTTTCTGAATAGAGTATCTTGCAAGTGGCTTAAAATATTTTAGAGTGCTTTGCATAAAAAAGAACAAGTTTTCTTTTGCATACCTATTTGTTTGAGTAGCTGCATTCTTAGGTTTTGAGTTTAATTTTGTACATTTAGGCTTTATTTTTACCTTTTTTGCATTCGAAAGATTAAAAAATTTCATTTGCATATGAATTCTAGATCGTAATTTTAAGACTTGCATTGAAAAGAAAATATTTGTTTAGTGGTAAGCATTTCCTTTCAGTATTCTATTTCTGTTATAACCACTCTCACACACCCACTACCTTTTTGAGTAAGCAAGTAACCTTTAAAATGAACTCTAATAAAATGTACTAGTAACATTTTCTTTTCTAGGTTACACTACACCAACTAGTCTTGGTTAGGATCTTGGGTTTAAAACACCTTAAACCACCCAAGATCACACATTACGCAAAAATCGTAGTTTGACTATCGTAGGTAGACCCACTTCATTCAAAACTTGCCTGGGATCTATGCAGTAGGTCTTGTGAGATCAGATTGTTGGGAATACACTTCCTACTTTCTGCTTCGAGCATATACCAGGATTGGATCGCGTTTGGGGACTTTTTTGAGTTTCGGGCTCAGTTACCTTGCCCACGCCTTCTGATTTGACCAGAGACTATTCCCCCAGGAGTTTTCGGTGTGGTGGTATCCTTAGTATCTGACCATAGGTTCATACATAGGTGACGGCGGAGGGTTATATCTGTTGTACCTAGACAGATGTGGGAGGAAATCCCTTGCAGGTCTTTGGGAGGGTGGTTGGGTGATTCCAGCGCTTGCACCCTTAGTCATTGTATTGTGGACCTCGGGTAACTGTTCTTCTTCCTTCGTTGATCTGTTCTAGGCCCTAATCATCCCAGACTCTTCTCCAGAAGGCATCTGTTTGCCTGGTTTGGTTTACCTAGGACCTTTTTTAGTGGTGTGCTCTTTTTGCTACTTGTCTTAGTTTGCCTTAGATAACTTCTTGTTCATTTGAGCAGGAAACTATGTCTAGTGCTCCGGCGAGTGCCAATCAAGGTACCCCTATTCCAGGGGATCCTTGTGCTATTCCATTCATTGGAAACATTGGCACTCCCTTAATGGTTACTCTGAATCTTCCTGGATTCACCATAGGGCTACCGGTTTGGTTGTTTTCCACTCTGAATACCTTGTATGCTCTTGACGCTTCTTTTGTAAGCACCTCAAATCAAGAGCATCAGAACCCTGTGCCTCCCTTGCCAGTAACATCTTCTCCTCCTCCTTCTACCTCATGTGGTGAAAGTAGCAATACTAGTAACCAACCGTCTAAAAGGAATAGACGGAGGAAGAATGGGAAGAAGATGCCAAAACAAGGGGGCAGCAACCCAGCCTCTGTAAGTCATGCTGGGGGCAAGCACCTTGCCTCTGCAAATCATGCAGGGGGCACCTACCTAGCCTCTGGAGGTCATGCTAGGAGAAAACTTTTAGTCACTGAAAATCATACTGAAAGTTTGTCTTCAACCACTGTCAGTCATGTTGAGGACACATCATTGATCACTGCTAGTCATATTAATGACAAGTCACCAGTTCCTGTGAGTCATACTGGAGACACCAGATAAACCACTGGAAGTCATTCTGAGGGAGTTGACATTGTCGACAAACCAAACAAACAGAAGCTTAAGTTCCCTTGTAAGTTTTGTGAGGGAGACCACCTTACTTACTTGTTCCCTGTACTTCCAGAAGTGCAAATAGTGTGGTCCTTAGTTCAAAATTCTTCTGCTTCTGAGAAGCCAGCCACTGCAAGTCATGCTGGGGGCAAGATGTCAGCCAATGCTATTCATGCTAAGAGTACTGACGTTGTAAAGGAGTCTCGACCTATAGGACGAAAACCAAAGTTCCCTTGTAAACTTTGTAACGGAGATCACCTTACTCACCGATGCCCTGCCATTCTAGAGGCACGAAGAGTGTGGTCCATGTCTGAAGGAACCTTTGTTCCTGAGTTGTCTATAGATTCCCTACAGTCAGATCAACCTTTGGTTGATAAAGTGGTTGAACCAATGCAATCTTTGGTTGACCCCACTCTCCCTTCGAAGAGTGAAGTGATCGAATCGATGTAATCTTTGACCGATCCCATCAGTCCTTCGGAGATTGATGCACCTACTGCTAAAGTCTTCTGCACTACCAGTTTGGATGTTCCTGAAAAAGGGGGCACTTCATTTGTGCCATGTGAACCCCTACCAAGCCTTAGGACTGTTTCCTATCGGGATGTGGAAAGGTTCAAGGAGGGGACCCACCACATCTATGTCCAAGCAAGACGTGACCCACACCAAAAATGGCTAACTACTAGGTTCAAGATGACCATTGAAGAAGTTGACACTATGATTCATGAGTGGCCAGTAGAGTGGCAAGTACCAATCGAGCCAAAGAATATATCACTAGATTTGTCGCAACAGGAACAACGACAAGAGGGGCATCGAGCCAACAACATAATACAAGCCAAAACACACAAAACACTAGAGCCATAGGTGACGATGGAAATCCTCCATAGTCTAAGCAAGAGGATCAGGAGTCAAGTCACACACCTATTGATCCATATCTGGGAGATAATCTCAAGGCCAGTACATCAGCACAAGGGGGGAGGAAAAAGAAGAAAGCGTAGAGGATTGAAAATATCCAAGATTTAACTAATGATGACATCAAAATCCTATTTTATGGGATGACAAAAGTAGTGGAGGAAAATCCAAAGATTGCTGAAGATAAGACAGTGCAGTTATTCAACAACGTCACGGATGTTTTGGAAACACTATGCCAAGAGGTGAAGAAGATTCACATATCGGATCCACCGTAGGCCACACCATCGCGGGTCGAGGCTGTGCAAGAAGAACAGGTTGAGGACTAGACAGTGCCACCCCCTTCGATAGAAGGGGTGGTTAAAATTTTGTTGTGAGCATTAAGTTTTGATGAGCCAGGCACAAGTGTGAAGGTTCAGAAGATGGGGTATGTGGACCTGAAACTATCTGCATTACCACTTTACATGTTGCATAAGTTGCAGGATAGTATCGCCAAGGAAGTAAAGTCTAGAGAAAGTTCTCTTTTGGATTTGATGAAAGGTTACAAGAACTAGGCAACTATATTAAAGAGATTAACCATTGAGCTTCAGTAGGACAAGGACCTACTACAACAAGAGAAGGAAAATTTTCAGGAAGCTGTCGAAGTCACATGCCGCGTAGTACCTGAAGCGAATATTATTGAATAAATGAAATATGAGGAAAAGCTACATGCTTGGAAGCTATTATCTCAGGATATCGGAAGAAGGTACAAGATTTAGAAGCTAAGCTCTGTAATGACCTCAAAATAATAAAAAATAGTAAACAATAAAGGACCAACATGCAAAGGAGATCTGAACACAAACAATGGATCTAGTAACCCGTAATAATAAAAACCAGTAAATAACAAAGAACCAGCATGCAAAGGGGATCTGAATACAAATAGTGGATCCATCAATAGTAAAAAAATATTCTATGAAAAGTTAAAGAACCTTACTTGACTAGATGACCTGATAGTTACCTTGATAGCTCGATTGCCTGCAACTGAAGGTTGGGGGATGACTCTCCACCCAACCAACCCCCAACCAATGAGTGAGGCCCCAGAGCCCCCAATAATTAACCCTATGCCAGAGCTTGCTTGATTTCTTTTTTGTGTCAGCCTCTTCCTTCTTCCTTGGATCCTCTAAAGCTCCTCCTCCAAAATTCCAAAAAGACCAAAAAAAACCCCCCTCTCTTCTTCTCCTCCTCCTTCTATATCCCCTTTCTCCATTTTTCTTAATTTATTTTAATGCAATTTGTTTTTCTTCATTTTTCTTTCATATTCCTTTTCATTATTTACCTTTATTAATTATTTACATTTCATTATAAATATTCCACAAATATGCATAGATAAGGGTTGTTACATACTTCCCCCCTTCAGGAAACTTCGTCCTGAAGTTATAATCTTCAAGCAATAAATACAATACTTATTCAATCAATCATTCAAGTAAATACTAGAATATATAGGTAGCTAGTACTATTATGAAGTTAAGAGATTTATATGTGTGGACACCACATAGAAGTCTCCAAACCACACTAATACAATTAAACGCCCTAAGTTACAACATGCTCTTAAGTAATTCCCTATGAGTTTAGTATGCAACCATAGCAACAATTATGCATCATACACATAGAAGCATTAGAAAATTAATTAATAATTAGTAATTGTTTATTTGTTTACTTCCTCTTTCCTTACTCAGCCTCTCCCTGAGAATCATACCATCCACCACCTCCATAAACCTCCCCTCCAATTCTGGATGGTCCCGCTTGCCATGGCACGGGCCCTCTACTATAACCTATCTGTGGATAATACAATAGGAATTAGAAGTTTCCCGGGAAGTTACCGCGGCATTTCCACCCTCCCAACTTCCGGTAATAGTGCAGCCTCATCGAAATTTAACCAGAATCTGGGCCTCATCGGTGCTAAATGACATCTGGTTCCCGGTACCCCGATCCTGATATCAAGATCATTATACCTCGGCCATCTCTAAATACTATCCTAAACATCCTACACAAGAACCCTCAAGGAATTAGCCCCAGGCATCAGAAGTCCTTATACATAAACGTCCCTCCCGGTGAGTATGTCTCCAACCATGGACTCTGGTCACATCAGAAGTTCTCCGAGAAGTAACTGTGGCATTGACACCTTCCCAAATTATGGTACTAAATTCAAGAGCTGCTAGCATATAATTAATTGTTGGGCTTGTCCCCCAACCCATAATTTATTTATAATAGCCATTCTCATTCATGGTTATGGGCTCCCACGAAATCATAGAATGATTAGCCTCACCAAGCTACTTGAGTGGATCACCTAGAACAACCTGCCCTTACCATAATGAATAATCATTAGTAACTATTTCTCAATATAATAATATATCATGGATCAACCTTGAATCATGTGCTAACAAGAATTTCTAGCCACCGGTTCATATTGCATTACATTGCATCATAAGCCATCGTCAGGATAATTCATGCCAAGTTTAACATCTAATGCATTTAGGTGCTCTGTGCTACCATTATAACATAACCGATCATGATACTTTCATAATTTCACGAAGCATCTCATTAATATGTCATGACAAGCTTCCATATTTCAACATTAGCAATATCAACATGAATTAATACCATTTTATGTACCAAATTTCATTTATCTCTAGACGCAATGATAAATCTATTAAAATGCTAAATTAATATCATCATGAAATAATATCATTTTATGTTCCACACATCATCTATCTTATAAAGCACCATAACATCATGTAGTAACATCCACAAGTATCACATGCACATGCTAATAACCACAGGTCTTAGGTGGAATGGAGCCACATGCTAATAACCACATGTATTCTTAAGTAACACAAGGATGCATGATATTATGAACATTCATCTCATGATCATCAACTTAAAACATATCATTTATAGAACATAATATAAATATCAAGAACACTCATATCACGATTAACCAACTCATTACACGGCATATATAGATACAGATACCTTAATATTTCTTGAACATATAAGAATGAGTACCTAAATATCACATATCTTGCTATACATGAGGCATTCACACTCTCAACCAGTATATAGATTAAGTTCGGATTAGATTCATTTCTTTAATTTTCTTCTTGTTTCTCATAAAGTGATATTGTCCAACTACTAATCATGTATTATGATTGTATTTCCTCATCTTATAAGAGAATGAGTATTTTATGGAGTAGGTACAATTAACTTGGCTATTAGGTGCTAGTGTGTATATATATATATATTGTATATTTTCATTACCTAAGTACTATGTTAAAATAAGTAATCTCATTATCTAGGCTACAACAATATTGGAATATATCATTCTTTGAACAATCAAATTCCTCCATAATTTATAAATGGTAATAATAATATGTCTCAAAAATCAGAATCAATTTATTTTCATCATGATATTACTATATGTATTCATTATTAATTCATCGTGCCATTTCCTATTTTGCTACATTTTATATATGTTTATCATTTCCCAAAGATCTAATGTTACCTTACATCTATGGATTAAATTATTACCAAGGCCTCCATAATCCATAACAGATAAGATTTTAATACTCGATCATCGTTTCTAGTTGACATGTTACTTTAATTCAACATAGTTTTCATGATTTTAATTATTGTCCAGAGTATACAATGGCACACCTACTTGGACCGACAGTATGTCATTATTGGAACTCTTAAGCATGAGAGTCCTTATTGGAACTCTTAGTGAAGCGTTAATACAAGGACTTCTTCATGTGTGTTCTACTTCACCAAAGCCTTATCCTGCTTGCACAACTATCCAATGTTGATTTCTTAGCACTACTATTGTTTTACGTGCTTTAACCATGCCATTTTTATCCCATTTATATCATACTATCACCAACTTCTCATGGAAGTTAATTTCAACCAACCAATATACTCTTAATAACTTTACCATTATGACTTTTACTTCACTATTCTAACCCCATCATTCCCATGCCGTTTCCATTTAGATTGAGTATCTTTGTTAGCTATCGTTAATAATTGAATAACTATGTGTATCATACCTAATTTCTATAGTGATTTTACTTTATTCTATTCACGACATTCACAAATCATGACGTGTCTACTTCACCGACCATACCGTAGACACTTATAGTTTAATATTTATTTAAATTCAATGTTGTCATAAACCTCCTAATCTTTCTCTAAAGGATACATGTCACGAACCCAAATAAGAATGGACCTCGTGATTCTTCTATCATGTTCCCTATTAAGGAAATTTATGTAGTTCACAAGGATATTCTTGAAGGTTATCTACTAGGGATACCTCAAATGCGCTAAGTTTTCCTTATTCGATCTTGGTAATTTTACTATTGATTAGATAAGGGGTTACTCTACTTCATCTCGATCATTACCATCATGTCTATACTAAGACTATTCGATGTTTGCCCCATTGTGATTACTTCATCACTATTATTAGGATTCCACCACGACATATCCATAGCATCCTTATACGTATGCCCTTAACACCTATTTTTGCATGTTTTAGTAACACTTGTTCATATTCTTTCATGAATAGCCAATGTCTTCTTTACTTGCACAAGGTTACACATGATTTAGTAACTTTTATTAATCAACACAATTACCTTTCTTGATTTATAATATAAATTTATATTAGGTTCTTCAAAGTAAACACATGCACTCCATGTCCTCATTAAGTTATGATGGTTCCAATATTCAATGTTATTCCTAGTACCATAACTAGGATCACATAAACTTATAACTTCTCAGACAACACAATTATTAGAATAACATACACTAATACTAACATGCTACATCCTTAATAAGATATCGAAGGGATACTCATGATGTACATGTGTCATTCATTTTTCCATGATGCTCCCACCACATCACTTCCTTCACAATTATCCAACCTAATAGTTCAAATATCACCTATGTGAAATTTAATTTTAGAATCAACCTCATTTCATTAGTTGCCATGTATCACCACTTGAGAACCTATGCCATTTTTTAATTTTAATTTTCTTTCTATTCAACACAACTTTAATAAGTCCATAATTGACCAATTTTTTTTTCTTTTTTTTTAAGGATACCTATAATAAGTCAACTATTACATATTTTGGAGTCATGTTTATTACATGGAACCTGGATGAGGTCCGGTCGATAATATGGGGTAATTATTTCTAATAGTTTACCAATTATTTTCTAAGATTACTTACACATTATGTGAAATACCTTTAAGTTGTGTTCTCTCTCTTGAGAACATATAAGGCATGTAGGAAATGTGATCATAATCTAATCGTTATTTTCTGTAATGAATTATTTTTAGAACTTGACTTTCTATCATGTCTTATGTTCATGTCTTCTTCTAGACCCATTACCAAATGTGTTATCGCTAGAGAAAACTATATTTATTTTTTAAATCAAATATGAAATGGAAGTCGATCTAAATGACTATGGACATGATCTATTCAATAGGGTAATTTTAGCTAATTATGGAATTCTTTTAAATTTTAATACCAAAATGAATTTGTCCAAAATAATATAGTGCTTTTATCTATATTCACTTTAATTATATATTTTCATTTGTTCACATCTGAGATGAACATATAAAGTGATATTAATAATTTAAACAATAAGAATTAGTGCATTTAATTAAAATAGATTTAGCTTTCAAATACTATTAATAGTTATTTGTGTTTGGTTGTCATAATAAGACATAGATGTAACTCTAATTTAAAATTATAAATACTTAACCTTTAGTGCATTATCATAATAATTAATGCAATTAGAATAAATCTTTTCTTATATTTATTGGTGAAATGTATCCACATTAAATAATCAACACCAACTTAAAAATGATATTATATTATCTATTGAAGAACAAATTCATTATTATCCTTGATTGATTTCTTTACTAAAACTCTAATATAGTATATTAATTAATTTGATGTTCTAATTTACTTATTATGATAATAGGAAACTAAAAGATATGATGAGATTAAAATGGTAAAATTAAACATTTTCCATGTTCTTCAAGAATCTCTATAAATCCAATATATTTTCCTCTGTAATTTTATTCACTACTTGTAAAATAGGTAATATGGAAAAGTTATTAAAACATAAATTTAGAAAAAGAAAAATCTACAGTTAAAAAAATCCAATTTTATGAGGATTCCTTATTTTCACAATTAGAGATTAGATTTTATTTTTTTTCTAAAACATAACTAGAGATTTTGAGAGAAAATAGACTTTCCATTTTTAACTAAATAGACATCAAGGGAAAAATCAATATTATTTCTTTTATAAAGGTTATTTTTTTTCACAATTAAAAATTGACTTTTTCTAAAACATAAATATAGATTTTGAGAGAGAGGGAAATTTCTAATTTCAAGTGAGAATATAACAAATAAGAATCCATATTATTTTTATTATGAAAATTCTTTCTTTTCACAATTTAGAAGTTATTTTCTTTTACTAAAACTTAACAATAGATTTGGGAAGGGAATAGAAATTTCCCATTTATTGGCTATAGAAAAGGAAAACTCCAAATCAAAATATAGGAGGTTTATGCCTATAAAACAATCCCAACACAATGCTCTCATTTCCATTTCTCCATTTCATGTTTTTTTTTTCATTTCCATCTTTTCTTCCTCTCTTCATTATTTAGGGTTTTATAATATATCTATCACCATAGATTTTTATTTTATTTTTTATTGGTAGAAAGTAATATCCAAAGTTTGAATGTTTTGGCTATTTCTATTGATTACACTTTGGATAAGCATCAAAGAAATCTCAAACAGGGGGTCACTTCAGACACCCATGCAGGGTTGCAGGTTGTGTGGAAGACGAAAAAGCCTTTCATTACATTTCGAGAGATTTCATGCTTACCTAATTAGACTGCTATTTTTAGCAATCCAACTGGTCCATTAGCCAAGATATAATATAGTTTGATTGGATTAATTGGAAGGTGTGAATTGCCTATTGATGGATATAACAGGGGATAAGAGCAAGAAATAATATAAGACCAAGTTGATGACTTACTGGCCCTACCCCACATTAAACTAAATTTATTTGACCTAGAATAAAAATTGTAGTGTGATTTTCAGCAGGGAAGGCTCCAATTTCTATTGTGAAGACGACCGAACATATTTTAGCAGGTTTCTCCATGTCTTCTTATGCACCCACATCTATGGACCTTGGTAACCTTTATTTATTTCTATTTTTTTTTATACCAACCTACAAGATTACATTTTACAATGTTTTCTGCAGGGGCAACCTTTTTTTTTCAATTTCTTGACACTATAAGTATATTAATCTACTTTCCCCCCTTGCTTTCTTTTCCATATTGATTCCAAATAATATGTTAAAATGGAGGACTATGAAATCATCTTGCTCTTTAGGTACAAAAACTGACATAATATTGCTTTGACTATGGTAAAGCAGAGGAACCACAAGATGTTTCCCAAAGAGCAACACTGGCCCTCCAGTCAGATCTGGTCTAGATCTAAAAGGATTTTTAGTTATAGATCTGAGCAGATTATTAGAAAGATATATTTCATAATTTTAGGGTTAATTGGATTGCATCAAGCCCCCTGTAAATATTAGAAATTATATATTTTATATATTTCATGATATATAAAATACATGCTACCAGCTTTCACCAGTGCAAATGCATCAAGCCCCCCGTCGTATAATCTGAGAGGGTTTCTCAGATCACACTTCTCCAAATCCTCTTTACTCCTCAGTTCTAACACGCTTTGTTGTGAAGAGGCATAGGCGAACCAAAGATTATCTCCAACATGGAATATTTTTCGAGAAGCCCATCCTTGAAATCTGAGTGAGCAAGATCCCATCCTTTATCGTCTCTGAAAACGTGTTGCACTGCTCAATATTGTATGGTACTCGATGTCCAATTTACGAATGTAATTTGTTTGGTATTTACGCTAGTTGCATGTTTGCGAGTATTTGTTGGTTATTAAAAACAAATATTGATGTTTCATTTCAAAACAAATCTTTTGCCCCTGACAGTTACAATAATTGTATTATGATATAATACCCTAGTCACCTTTCTTCTTTTCATAGAGGCTTCTATCTATGCTAATAGTCGTAGATTGTTATGGCTATCGTAGGATTTAATTCTCAACCAACTGATTGCTCTTTTTGAAATTGGATTTTTCTTCTTGTTTACAACTTAGTGGTATTCATTTCCTAGCTTTTGCATTAGACTCTATAGCAATGGTTTTTGATACCAAAAGGCATCATACTTCACAAAATTACAAGATTGACAAAAAACATATTCATTCTACATACCCATCCTAGATCCATTTTAGGGACAAAGGTGGGCGCGCTTGTGTTTGCCAACGGGACCATTTATTTGGTCAAACCGCTGTCTGGATTCCAAGTGGAGCTCCTCCTTGGGCGCACATGTGCTGGGCTTCCAAGTCAAGTTGTTCCTAGGAGAGATCCATAGCATACAGTCTTTCGGGAGTTGAGGAAAGGATCTGATAAGTGGGGTAGACAGTTGTTTGATATAATCCCTGAAAGAGATGTGGTTTCATGGAATGCAATGATTATACGTTATTCCATGCATGGATATAGTAGAGAGGCCGTCAAACTATTTCAACAAATGCAGCACTCTGGTAAGTCCCCTAACCATGTTACATTTGTTGGTATTCTCTCTGGGTGTTTCCATGTGGAATTGGTAGGATGATTAACTTATTCTTGGCAGGATTGTTGGCTGGTTGGGGATGGGTATTGGCATGGTAATCAATTCAATACCCAGGGAATTCTTTTCATACATAATAACACTATAGAGACAACGAAACGGGTTAACACCTTTAACTCTAAGAGGCCAACTTAATTATAAGTCTGCGATTTTCCATGCAGGATTGGTGGATGAAGGACGACAATTTTTTTTGAAGGCATGAGCCAACACTATCACATCACACCTATGATGGAACACTACTGCTATATGGTTGATCTTTTCGGACAGACTGAGCTCCTAGATTAGGCATGGGAATTCATCAACAAAATTCCAATAAATCCAAATGATGTCGTGTGGTCATCTCTGCTTCCTTCCTTCTCTGGATAGGGATTTAAGAGAAAAGACTTGCCTCATGTGAAGAATTGAAAGCGTGCATGTAAATATTAAATGATGCATGCCAAGTGTTTGACAGAATGCCAAAATGAAAATTGCAGAGGCAGAGATGAGATATATTTAAATATATCAAAAAGACTATTATTTTGTTATTGGTTTCTATGTTGCTTGGATATCATTTTAGTTTCCTTGTTTCTGGTTGCTTATGAAATGAAACGAAATGCTCTCTAGTTGTGCTAGTTTTGTTGTCTTATCCATCTTTTAGATTCTTCTTTTCTGGTTATATTTAGGCTCTATCTAGGTATTCATATTTAAGATTTACTTCATCATGCATCCTTATCCAAGATATTTGGGATTCCACACTTGTTAATTTGACATGGATTTATTAGCAAGTTCTTAGGGTTTACATTATATCTTTATGCTGAGCCATGGGTGTAGCCTAAGTAAGGATACTGTTGTGCCAGGAGATGGGTGTAGCCTAAGTAAGGCTCATGTTGTGCCAAGAGATATGTTCAAATCCCAGCACCCATTAACCTGATTTTAATCTTAGTCTTTAAATTTGACAGAGATTTAGTTTTTTTTGTTTTTGTAATTTACCCATTTTTAGGTCTTAACTCAATTTTTTCCTTTGTACAAGCTAGAAGATTTAACATGCATACCCGCAGATACTAAAAGAGTTCTATATTTGACATAAGCACCAGATCTGAAGGTGCAACCATAGATTCTACCAGTTTGAGCCACTATAACATTTCACCTTATTAATTTAGATTAACTAGGAAAATCCCATAGGTCTTGAGTGTTTGAACCCTGCTCTGATACCAAATGTAATGACCTCAAAATAATAAAAACCAGTAAACAATAAAGGACCAGCATGCAAAGGAGATCTGAACAGAAACAATGGATCTAGTAACCTGTAAATAATAAAAACTAGTAAATAACAAAGAACCAACATGCAAAGGGGATCTGAATACAAATAGGGGATCCATCAATAGCAAAAAAATATTCTATGAAACGTTAAAGAGCCTTACCTGACTAGATGACCTGGTAGTTACCTTGACAACGCCATTTCCTTGAACTGGAGGTGGAGGGACCACTCTCCACCCAACCAACCCCCAGTCAATGGCTGAGGACCCGAAGCCCCCAACAATTAACCCTATTCCATAGCTTGCTTGCTTTCCTCTTTGTGTCATCCTCTTCCTTCTTCCTTGGCTCCTCCAAAGCTCCTCCTCCAAACTTCCAAAAAGACAAAAAAAAATCCCCCTCTCTTCTTCTCCTCCTCCTTTTATCTCCCCTTTTTCTTAATTTCTTTTAATGCAATTTCTTTTCATTCATTTTTCTTTCATATTCCATTTTATTATTTACATTTATTAATTATTTATATTTCATTATAAATATTCCACAAATATGCATACATGAGGGTTATTACAAGCTCGTGCTGAGTACCCCACCTGAAGTGACTATGCAATGATAAGCGGAAGTTCACGAGCTTATTCAGACCCTTCAGGAAGCAGAGGCCTAGTGTATGAAAATGTATGAGGAAGTGTCGTAGTTTTGGGTAGCATTATTTGAATATGCTAAGATAGAGGAGGTCACTACTAAGATTGGGGCCGCTAAAGAGAAGATGAGTAATCTACACGATAAGTTGAAGACTTTGCCACCAGTCTAGAGGATGAGGAAAGTTGTTGAGAATAAAGAGCTGTATCATGAAATCAATCAACTGAGGATGCAGCATGGAAAACGAGAAGAAAGGGTCGAGGCACTCTTGTATGAGGTTGAGTGCGTATCAGAAGTTATCGGGGATAAGCATAATTCCATCCATTCAACAGTCACTCAGGCTATTAAGGAAATCCATACAGATATCACTGTAGAGATGGTCGAAGCTGTCACTTAGAAGAAAGATGAAATCTAGCAATTGGTCGAAGTGAGCAGGAACGTCTACCATGAATTTCTGTCGAAGCTACAAGAACCTGTCTCACAACCTTGAAGTGGCTCGAGACGAGCCACATGTGAGTGTTGGGGTCTTGTTGGGCCTAGATTTTTGGAGGTATCATTTTGGAGGAGATAGTTTTGGTCTGGACAAAGGAAAAGCAGAAGTGATTCAAAAAAGAGGTCAACTCCAATGAAGCAGTCAAGAAATCAGGAAAAAAACGGTTATGTTGATAGAGTCAAATGAGCGAAGTTGAGTTAGTTAGCTAGAATTTGTCCACATTGTATTAATGAGTTGGTTAGTAAATTAGTGGGTTAGTGGGAGTGGGGAAAGCTAAGTGCATCATGTAAATATGTTATAAGAGGGAAGATTTTGGTTGGTTACTATTACTACTATTTTCCCAGTCGATGTTGTAAGATCATGTTTTGAGTCTATAATGAAGCATTATGCTATGTATGCCAGAGATATTTTGGAGAATTTGAGTCACTGATCTGCAAGCTGTGTACACAAATCCTTTGTAATTCATGAAGAAATTTGTAAGTCCCAACTGAAGTGCTTATTTGGCTGCGACTCATATTAAAAGAAAAGCACTTATGTGGTTTTTCCCATGATAGGTTTCCATGTTAAACTTGGTGTTCTTATGTGATGTGATATGCGTTTTTTTCCTCGGATTGAATATTTAGATGAATGCATGATTGAGATAATTGTGAATGATACAAATGTGAAATATACTCTAAGTACATCAATATGGTGATGTTATGGGTTCTGTCGAAGTGAATAACGTGTTAAAGCTCTGATCATGTCGATGTTCTAGAATAGTTAATGTTATGGGTTGTATGATGAACTTAATGTATGTCGAGCTACTCCCCTTCTGTTCTGTAGAAATATGGTTCGTGCAGTTCCCATAGGTACTTCGGGTGAGACTTCATCTACTTTATGGGTGTATCCGAAAGGGATTAAACTCCCTTTCGAGCCGGTATCTATGGTAGTGGTGTTTGTTGGTGTGATTTTGAACGCTTGAACCCTGGTCTAAGAAAACGTGTGTCAACACTTATATGTGAATTTTCTTGCATCAACTATATCAATCTTCGAGGAAGTTGCATTCGCATATACTTGATTTACCCTTTTGATTGCGACACCATTCCGTTTAAAAGGAATTGAAGAAAATATAATATAGAAGAGAAACTAACGAGCACCGTAAATTATAAACTTTTAAAATATTATGAAAACAAAAGGATATCAAAAGATCCCAATTTAAAATAAAAATATTTGATGATTCCTTTACATGTGGCACCTTATTATGAACATTAAACTAAGAAAGCATAGGAAAATCAATAAACCTATCAACGATGAACCCATGGAAAGCATAAAATACATGAAAATTGATGCCTAGTTTTATGTAAATCTCAAAGCCTACATATAAACCAATTTGTGAAGAGCACTAATAATGCCTATATTATGAAACTATAGGAAACCATGAGGTATATGCAACCTAGAAAGGTAAATTAATTGAATCTCTTTCCCTTCCGATTTCACATTTAATGCAATGTCTTAAAACATTCAGTTATAAACAATATTTTAAACTGACACATAACAACACAATAAGTACCATCACTAAGTTGTAGACAACAATACAAAAATTCAAGAACAGGTTGATGGTACACATCAATTATGAACTAGGAGATGCAAAATATCCCAACCATGATTTCATGGCCTAAACTAAATCCAAGTAATGAAGTAATTAAGATTCTTTTAAAAGACAATAGATTACTGAGAACGATGAACACCTACAGTGGAGATCCTTTGTAATCTCAGGTAAACTCATACCCATGAAACCGTTTTTGTCAAGGTGGGGACAATAAGTAAGAGTTGTGATGTATATGAAATTAACGACTCAACGATAGAGAGAGAGAGCATAAAGAATCATCCACTCAGAGGACCTGGGATCTATAGGAGACAATGAACTTGAGTGAGGAAAGAAGGAATTGAGGAATCCCAAATCTGATTTACACTGCCCTTGGATATGAATTACACTGCTTTGGATACAAGCCATTAGACATAATTTAATTTGTGTCACCTATTTTCAACACAAAGAAAGAATGAGGATTGGTATAAGCAAGTTGAGTTAAAACAAGGAGAAAGAGAGGATAAGGGGAAGAAATTGAAGATCTTTTTTGGTTTTCTCCCATGGATCCAGGAGATACAAAATAAGGTGTAAAGTATGACTACATGAAAATTTTGAAAATAAATATCCTTTGCCAATACTTCTAGAGGCCATTTATTTCCAAGGAAATTCTTATGGAGATCATGAGGTTGTCCAAGGAGAGGCAACTGAGGTATGGAAAACAAATCCCATACCAGATATGTGTGTTAGTGTTGTAAGAGTTCCACCCTTTTTATCCCCAATCTAATAATTAACATAGTGGTGAGCATTGATACGACTCCCCCAAGTGAGTATGAAGCATCTCAAGAATTGAAGGAATGTGTAAATATTTCTTGACAATGGTCGATGCTTCATTTCAATATACTCACAACTTATCCCTTCATCTTTAAATACAAGAACTCTAACATATTGAATGTTTCTACCATGCCTCCATGTTCTTGTGATCACTCACAATCTCGGTCTAGATCTCATTCTCTATCTCGATCTTGGTGTCATTTTAGTAGTTATAGGATAGTTCCTATAATTACTAGGGTCAGTGAAAGTACCTAAGTATGTCTATGGCATACATCCTTAACCATCTCCTTCGACCTTAGTTTCCATCTCATCTTTTCATATGCCCTAAAGAGTGAAAACCAAGTTACACTTAATATATATATATATATATATATATATAATTTTGGCAAAAATTTATATTGAAATGAATAAAATATTCCCAAAAAAGAAATTATTGTTACCTGTGTCACCGATGGAAATTGTGTAGCTAAGATTTCCTCGGCAATCTCTACATTAGTACAACAGTCTAACCTACAAATTCATTAAAATGTAAGAGACTAAAATATAAATTTATTTGACTTAGGCATTCACAAGTTCAAGCAATAATCTATATATACAACTTAATACTTGTGTTCCTTGATGATCACCAACATTATCACCAATGTTGAAACAATCAACATCATTTAGGAATTTTGTATATTGCAGATGCTTGAATAAATATATGGACATGAGGTTTGGAGATAAATATACACACAATAACATAATATGTAACATGCATTCTAGCTCATATTGTAAATGTGTTTTTTGTAACATTATTTGTAGCATGCTTATGTACCTCACCTGTGGAATTATTTTCTCAATCAATGAATTGCTTACACGTATCCCTACAAGATAATGCATAATGCTCAAGGTCTAGTCTGTCCATTTCTCTCAACATGTCATTTGGTAAATAAAAAATTGGAATATAATCTACAATGGGAGAATATGGCCTATTACTTAGGCCAATTCCAACCCCTTAGAAAGCAACCCCAACATGCTCCTTTATTTTCTCCCCCATAGCATTTTCTACTTGGCATGTCAAGTCCAACTCCTCTTGTAATGCAACCACTCTAGATGGTCAAACTACTAAGCAAGGCATTAGAACCCTAAATTCAATATCTAACATGGCATCAAGTGATTCATATGTACGACCTTTTCCACCACCATAGAATTTGGATCTTGTATCTGTATAATCAGGGTCCATGTGCAACCAAAACTCTGCATATAGCATCCCAACAAAATATTGAGGCACCTCATCATTACTTTGGAAATTCCCGTATGAATAAAAGAACCTCTCATAAATATAAGGCGGAATATTGGGATCATTAAATTGTGTAACATTTAGACATTTTTTATCTTCAAGTCACAAGTCAAAAATGACAAGGCCATTTTTTAGTGACCACATGCTTAACATCTTTGTAGGAGGTGGAATATTGGGATCATTAAATTGTGTAACATTTAGACATTTTTTATCTTCAAGTCACAAGTCAAATAATGACAAGGCCATTTTTTAGTGACCACATGCTTAACATCTTTGTAGGAGTCGAGACTAATCACTTGACAATCTCCTCCCATGCATCATGTAAATAAAAACATGGGTTGACATTCCAATCGCACAATAATTCTCTATCAAACTATCCAAATTGTGTAAAAAAATATGGAGACTCTGTCAACTACTGCTAGAGATATTACTACTTTCCAAGCAATTTGGTGGAATGCTTTGTCATCCTTTCAACAGTAAGCAACACAATATTTTCTTACTAGGGAATATCCTTGGGAATATTCTAGGATAAGGGTAAAGAGGTTCATAGCTTGGATTGCGAGCAAACTCTTGCACCCTATGACCTCTCCCCCTCAGATGCCGTCCACCAAGAGGGCAAGCAAAAAACCCTATAAGATTTAAAATGTGCAAGTATTAAAATGAGAATAATTTTCTAGGAAAATTATGCATATTTAAATTAAATGTGTTCATTAAAAATACATGGTGGAATCATTTCCTCACATTGTACATTGGGTGAACTGAGAGCAACCAATTCTATGGAAGGAATATGTCCACTAGAACTTTTTCAAAACAATAAAGTGTTAATCACACAAGCATAGAAACTTCATAATTTATTGCATTAAACATGTCAAGCAAGATTTATGTTTAGAGTTTACCTAAACCTATTCTATGGTATGATGGGATGGCTATGGTAGACATAGTAATAGAATAAGACATTGAATGCACACACACACAAAAAAATCAAGTTCTATGCATGAAATGTTAACAAAGGCTAAATATTACCTACTTGAAAATGTTAAATAATAGTAGAATGCACCTAAATGTGTCCTATGGGCGTCTGAGTGTAACTTGCAGTTGGTCCATCTTGATGTTAACTTTGCTCACCTGTAGTGCATCTAGTAGACCCCTCAGAATGGTGTCTATTGGGGTTGTAACCACTACCAATATATCTATATGCCTCACATTGATCCATGTGCGATAAGAGAGATGGGGACAAAAGTGTCCTCTCGCTACATGGGTTCAATGCAACATTGGGTTTCCTTGACAATGATCCTATGCACCTGTGCACAAAGATATTTCAAAATCATGTCAAAGAATATATATGTTCATATTTTTTTTCAAAATAAACATTTAATATAACCTAGACTTGAACGTGTTAAATACTAGTAAAAAATACCCGATTGTGCCCTCCAGGAATGTGGGTCAAAAGAAACCAAGTTGGCCTAACCCTAATCCTGTGCACTTGTGCATGTTGATAATTTTTTACATTAAAAACATGTCAAAAAACATTTATGTTCATATTTCTTCTCATTAAACATTAAATACAACGTACTTGAACATGTAAAATTACAATCGAATATAGCTAAGTGTGTGGAATGGTCATGTAGTTTTGAAGTAGTCAAGTAAGACTGACAATGAATCTGAGCACCTGTGGTGCATCCAATAGACCCTTTAGAATGGCGTCTATCAGGGTTGGAACCATTTCTAAAACATCGAGATGTCTCACATCAATCCATTGGTTAGCAATTAGATATATATAGATGACTTGGTATTGGGTTTAATGCAATGAGTTAAAGTAATTGTAAAAGTATAATAATTTTTTGAAACAAAATCTACAAAAAAGGATGTACTAAATAGGAAATTTTCATTTTGAAAAAAGATGTGGGTATTAAATCCTTTTTCAAGAATGGTATAAAAATGGCGCATTGTTGTTTCTTATGGAACATATGATCATGGTAATGTTCTTTCTAATGAGGATGAATGACAATCATGCCAAAATTATTGATTGTGCAAATTTCTAATGTATGACAACAAGCATACATAAGAATGAAACTTCATTCATGTGTATTCTTGTTGTCATACACAGGATTCATGTGCATGCCAATGGAGCACACACATGCTTATTGGCAGGCCTGTTTAGAAACAAGTGCATTAATGGAGATAAGTGTTGCAAGTCCATCATTAATAGTGGTAGTATAAAGAATATGGACATGGTTGAAATGGTAGAAAATTTGGGTCTAGAGAAACATAAGCATCCAAACCAATATCAATTATTTGTTGTTTTAGTGTTGGTATGAAGTCCATGTGATTTAGGGTGGCATTCCACATGGGAAAATAGAAATATGATGAAAGGAAGAACACCTTCACCAAGGATGGGATAAATTCTAGTTATTTTTTATGAAGAAATAAGAATGAAAAGAAGTATTTTTGTTAGCAAAGAAATTATTGAGATTGGTGAAGAAGACAACTGAAAATTATCATATATTAGTGTTGAATAAAGTTATCGAGAAAGATGACGGAGAAAATAAAAATAATAATAATATGTATGGTTAAATGAAGAACCTAATGGATGAGTACACTGGCATAGCATACAACCAACGTTTATTTCTGATATCATCTAGGTATGCCCTGATGATATCAACAAACTACAATGGAGACAAAGGATCGTAATCAAAGGCTTAATCCTAGTGAAACCTAGATGTGTGAATAAGAGACATAGAGTTGGACACCAAGATCTAGAATTTTGGCCATCAACATATCTATTTGATTTACTAGATCATCTTAGGAAAATTATCCCAAATCATGATTTAAACTCTAACCAGTCAGCCACAACATAAAAGGCTGCAAAGATGTTCAAGAAAAAATATGTGATTTTGTTTAAACTATGATAATGTATGTATGGTTTTCATATAAATATAGAGATGAAATGTGTGTAAGCTAATAATGCCAATGTGAAAGCTAATAATACATCATTCAACTATCAATTAACAATGTTGAGTGTAAGCACATGTCCACACTATGTATGCACTAACAACTATTGGTTTCCAAACTATTTGAATTGTGGGCCATGCAATCATTCTAACAATGGAAATGAAATTAAGTAGGAAGGGCTCAACCATCTAATCACAAGTGAAAGTTGGCCAATATCTACTAACAACAATTTACAATTTCAATTCAAACATATAACATCTAACAAACTTGTTTTGATCCCCAACTCAACATTGTGAGGTTGAGTTCCACCATGAGGCAATGAGAGACCAATTAAAATGCAAACACCAACTCCAACATAATCACACAATCCTTGTACACCATTCACCCATGAATCATAACCCCTAAATCACCACATGCATAGGATAACCCTTCCAAAAAAACACCATTGATCATATAGAAAAGACTATCATTTTGAGGGTTACTAGTAGAGTTGACAACCAAATGTTTGACAGGATTGAGCCATGAGGAGGTGGTTGTGTTACTATTACAAAACTAGCACTTGCATATAATATTGGTTAGCACTAACAGACAAATGTGGGTGTTGAAGTATCCTCCTTCCAATAATATATTTTGGCAACGTTATGATCCGGTTATCATAAGTAGAAACATAATTTTGACCTTATCCCCTACTAGTATGAAAGAAAAGCCTCAAATCCTAGTTCGATGCACTGTGTATGTTTCTAAGTATATCATTCATGGTTAGAAGTATTGCTACAGTTTTACATTAGCTTGTCCTCCTCCCAAAGAATTTATTGAAGAGATCCACCTTTGCAGTAGTTGGTACAACTTGTGGAAATCATATTAGTGAGCTAGTCATAACAACAAATCTTGAGACATCAGATGGAATTCTACACAACCTTGGTCAAGTGCTAGAGTTGTTGAAGGTGTCTTCTGATGCAAACTGTAATAAAGTTGACTTGAAAAAAGTAATGGGTAAATTGGATTTTTTAACTAATGGTTGGTTTAAATAGGAAATTTTAGTTCACTCATAAAGAGTGTTGCTAAAAAGAGACATTGAGTAAGGGAAAAACTAATAAGAGAGATAGATTACTGCTATTTGGCCTTATTTTTTGCAAAATGATGTGCTATTTATTTTTCGCTTCAAGAGAAGAATGTTCCCTAATTCAAGTAATAGTCAAATTTCATGTAGCCATGCATGTTGGAAATAACATAACAACTAAAGGTTGACAACACTAGAGTGCAAATAGGCAATTACTTGTTCCTTTTCTAGAACTTTTCCTTTGAGATTAAGTTCGAAAGAGATTTGGAAACCAAATAGGTTCCAAAGGAATGAATTGTGAGTTTGAAATATATTTTTACTAGTAATTTTAAATCCATAAGAAAACATACTTGTCAATGGAGAATTACCCTACCAAATGACTAATTGAACGTAGGTGCTTCTATGTAGTTGGGTGGCTTGTGTGCTTGGGTTCCCTGCAGGTTTGTTTGGTTATTTTTTCCGCAGGTCTATTCGGTTGTTTTCATCGGTTTTGAATGAATGAAGATTCATGGGGCCCCAAGATGAAATTTCTTCACTTTATATCACAAACAAACAAACAAACTCTTGAATGAGATTTTGGACAAATAATCTAAACTCTTGGCCGAAAGTTTTGCTTGAGATTTCTGATAATAAAAATAGGTCAATATATTGGCCAAGAAAATTTTAAACTCTCTCTCAAAAAAAAAAACCTTAGGTAAACTCAACCAAAATATCAGTCAAGAAAATGTTGATTTCACATCCGAGAAAATTAACATATCTCTGTTGAGAAATTTGTTGAGCATTTTCTCAGTCTAGAAGTTGAACTTTACATCCCAAGTGCACCCCTTTCTCAAAAAAATATTTCCCATCTTCACATTTTCACCCTTTTCAAATTACCTTGGGAAAAAAACTACCCCCACTAATACCTTAAAGAAAGAAAAATGGGATAGTAAAAATGAGGAAGCACATGGATTAATAGGGATGCCCATCTCTAATGAATTACAATTTCATCTTCAATGAATTTACCAACTATGTGTTTCTTAGAACAAGTTGGAAACTATATTTGGGAAACACAATGATATTGGAGTTCATCATCTCAAAAACCAATTGGTTTCTTTAAATCTTGGTGATTTATATTGCTTGAATACATCCATCTAAATTCAAACCCTTAAACTCTTAGATGAAGTATGAAGGATACAAAAGTCATATTTCCAATGTATTTATTGTATTATTACTAATCTTGGTAGTCTTATTCTATTTTTGTATCTACTTTTCACTCTACCAGAGAAGCTCTAGGGTCAGCTTAGAAATATGTCAGTCTTGAATAATTTTGTAATTCTTTAATTAGAGAGAAATATAATTTGTTTCATCTTAGAGTGATTAGCATTGCTAGCACATCTAGCAAATCCTTAGTGGCGCAACAAAAGTATAAATACAAGCATCCAAAGAATCAACAACCTCACAACAATAAGAAAAACAAGGTTCCCAAACCTCTCAAGAAGTTCTTGGACCCATTGGTAATAAATACACTAAATCAAAAGGTAAGAAGATTGAGTGACATTAAAATTTTTATGGGCGAGATTTCCATGTGGAATCTAAGTGTTTCAAGATAATGTAAGCCTTGGAAGTAGCAATGAAGAACAAAAACATCAATCATGATTCTTCTTCTCATGGACATGCACTTTTTGCTTCTTGTTTTTCCTTCAATGCGTTTTCTTCCTCTTCTTCTTCTTATGTTGCTTCTACTAAGTGGCTCATTGATTCTAGAACATCTTACAATATGGATAAGAATGAAACTATTTTTTCTACTCTAAATGAATCTAAAAACAAACAAATTTGGTTGGTGATAATAGATCTCTTAGTGTTATAGGGTCTGGAATAGTTTAGCTATATCATGGCCATTTCAAAGTTGCATCATGTGTTCCAAGTATTTCCTGAAATATTTTGTCATTCTATCATATTAGTCATTCTAGTGAAGATAAGACTATATATTTTTCACGTCACTGAGTTATATTCAAGGATTTCAAATATCCTAAGCATGTCCTAGAAACTTGAATTATTGATGATATTACTAGGTTGTACAGATTTGACAACTTTGGGTCATCATCTTTTCCATTAGTTTTTATTGCCCATGGAAATGACTTGAACAAGCTTTGGCATAATATATTTGGTCATCTAAACTATTTCTCATTGCAACAACTATGTCATAAAAAAATGGTGATTGGTATTCCTCTCATTTATTATAAAAATGTTGTTTTCCCTAGGAGTGTTCTTGACAAACATCATTAGGAAAGTTTTGGCAAACGTTCCACTTAGCACATCTTGACCCCCATGGAGCATGTTCACAATGATTTTTGTGGTCCACTTCATTATGATTCTTTATCTAGGCTCAAGTACTTCTTAAATTTCATTGATGACTTCTCTAGATGCACTTGGGTTTACTTATTAAAACTTAAGTGAATATTTTTCATGGTTTTGGCCTACAAGGCCCTCGTAGAAAAACAATTGCGACATCATATAGAAAAAATTAATAATAGGCAAAAAAATACAAATTATTGCACTGTACCTTGCATTTAGATGCAACACATTGTTCCATACACACCAAATAAAATGGTGTTGCTAAGAGAAAATATTACACTTTAAAGGAAATGGAAAATTATATGATCCAATCTAATGGATTAAGTCCTTAGTGTTAGGTGGAAGCCATTAACTGTGTCAATGCCATAGTTAATCTCACTCCCACAAAGTATTTCAAAGATATAACACTAGACGAAGCATGGAGTAAAATTAAATGAGATGTAAGCATGGGTTCACATTCCACATGAAAAAAAAAAGCATTACAACCCAAGAGTGAGAAGTGCATTATTGTTGAATATTATGAAGATGTAAAATGCTATAGACCCTTCTTCAACCTTATTCCAATGAAATTATTATTGGAAGATATTTTCAATTTTATGAAAATCTCTCACCCTATGAGCTTAATTTAATGTGTGTTCCATCTTTAGTGATTGTTCCATCTTCAATCCCCCACCATTTTGCTAGTGGTCTTACTTTGGTTTCTTCTTCGGATGATGATCATGACGATGAAAATCTAGCTCCACCTTCTCATTTTCCTCTATGTGGGTCCATTGAAAATGAATTTTCACTAGCACCGCCACTTCCTAGATGGGTCCATATAACGAGATAAGTAATTGATGATATTGATGATGGTTCTAGATATCAGAGTTAAACATGTTCACAGTTCTTGTAAACAATGAATGAAAAATATTGTTCCTTAATGGTGAACAATACTTAACTTGCATCTCTTCGAAAAGGATGAAACCTTGTTCGATGTAAATGAATGTATAGAATTGAGTATGCATCAAATGGAAATGTTGAAAGAACTAAGGAGAATGATTAGCTGCCAAAGGATTTTCCCAAGTTTAAGGAATTGACTACAATGAAACATTTTCCCATATTTCCAAAATGAGCTACATCTACCTTTTTCTAGACCTTTCTGCTTCACATAAATGGGAGGTCCATCGAATGAATGTCAAATATACTTTCTTAAATGGGGATAGAGGAAATTTACATGTAACAATCTCCTGGTTATGTTCATAATGACTCCAACCTTGGTTTTTTCCCTAAGAAATCTCTTGATGGCCTTAATAAAGCTCCTTGGGCTTGGTATACTAAAATGGATAGCTTTGTTCTTGACACCAATTTTTCTAGATGTCATTTTGACCCCAATGTCTATACCAAGAAAGTGGGAAACCTTCTCATAATCATCAATCTTTATGTTGATGACCTTATTCTTACTGGTAGTGACCCTAGATGTTTAACCCATGCGAAATGCATCCTTAAGAATATATTTGAAATGACCAAATTAGGACATTTGTATTACTTTGTTGGCTTCCAACTCTTGCAAACCAAATAAGGAATTTTTCTTTCTCGGACTAAGTATGCTTGTGACCTTTTTCACTACTTTCACATGGAATATTTCAAACCAATACCATCTCCTTTCTAGTTTAGAGTCAAACCTACTATCACCTTCTTTACACTTGAAGTTAATGCCACCTTTGTTATAGCATCATTTGACACCTATAAGTCATTAATGCTCATTTGGCCTTCTTATCAACTAGTTATAGTGATTGCTTTCCCATAATATGGTAAATCATGATTTTTTCAACATGATGCATTTTTTCCTAAGAAAAGGAGTTTCTTAAATGTTTTTGTCTAGTGCAAAGGGAGCATCTCCCTTGGAAATTAGGAAAAAAATAAAAATGCACAAAAATTCATGCAATCTTAATTTAGGTTAATGTGATCTGTATAATCCATTACCAACTATTTCAATCATATTTTAAGCATTATAAATTGAGATCAATAGGTGGAGAGGAGGAATCCATCATTAGGGTACCCTTATGATGGATAAATACCAAGGGTTAATTCCCGAGTCCTTATGACCTTAAGATCTATTGAAACTTTGTTTTTTCCATATAAATTCTATGTGGGATTTGAGATCTAAAAATCTAAAAAATTTCGCATTCGCTCATGCATGTGGAGTTGGAGTCTTAGAGGTGTCTTAAGTGACCCAGGATTGGAGGAACATACACAGTAGTGATGAGAGGTGCCCACAATAACATCAAGTATTATATTTCCTATTTGTTTCAATAAAATGAAGATCTCTCTTCTTTCCCTCCATTAAATACTATTTTTATTCATTAATTGTTGTCTAAATTGGTATTTAGATCCGGAAATCAATTTACTTGATGGATTGCTTATAAATTAAGAATATATTTATATTTTCTTTCAATGTAACTAATTAGGTTTGAGGAAGGGACTAAGTAAAAAACCTTCGAAATCAAGTAATTTTTACTTTCCTATATTCCATTAGTTACTTTCAAGTCATGAACATCTAGATTTGGGGAAATAAAATTGGTATTCTTTAAATTATATATGCTATAGTTTCAACCCTAGCTATTAATAAGATTGCTTTATTCACAACTGAACTGGTGAATCCATTAGGAAGAACTCCTTGAGTTCTTCTCATTAGGGTTTCTTGTTGTTGTTTCCATCCTTATTTGGGGCACCTTGTGGCTTATACTTCTTAGATATTTCCTTGATTCTTGTAAATCTTTTTGAAATGAAACGTTTTGAATCTTTTGCATACCTTTTAATCCTTTAACACACTAGAAACACACCCTTCTATGAGAAGAGAAGCATCCAACGTAGGTTTTTTTATGTGATGGTGCATATTCGATGCTCCTTTTCTTCAAGTAAAGAGCATTGAATACTCCGTCTGCATTAAACAATAGCATCTCTATCTTGAACACCTTTTTCCCATTTTCATACCCTCTCTCTAAGTTTTAGTCTATATCCTTTTGAGATTGTGGAAGGTTAAGGTATGCATCTAGGGAAGTCTTGATTGTTTGTGTGCATTAGTAGTGAAAGTATATAATTCACCCAAAAGAAAAGAAAAAATTATTTCTTTTAATTCCCTTTTCTTTTTGCATTCCTAGTTATAGGGCTTTGATTGGTCATTTGGAAAAAAAATTGCATCATAAGTGTTGGGAATTGAGCTCTTCATTTAGATACTATTCACATATTCATTGGAACATGTGGTTTCACTTGAAAGATTTGGTATAATTTTCTTTGGCCAATTATCAATGTCTTTGGATATTCAATGTTCTTATCAAGTTAAAATATCATCCAGTTTAATCCACATCCTTAAGTTGAGCAATTGAAAATCATTTAAAAGCAACATAACTAGAATAAACTATACTTGTTTTTCTATGATAGAAAACCAACAATAGTCTAGGATCTAGGGCCTTGGTTGTAAGTTTGGAGAGAATTCTCCAAGGCCACATAGAAAAAACTAGGAACTTGATAATTGAGTCTAAAATTAGTTAGTAGCAAGAAACACTTTTTGGGAAAGCACAACGCATACATTTGTCAAGCATGATGTCAAGTTGAGTAAGTGATTGATATTATCCCATAATTACTTTCTTGGCTATCTATGCATGTACAAAAATTTTAGGTGAGGTGGAAAGTACTCGGGGTGACATTATTCTCACTAGAGTTTTGGTTATAGGACTTAGCCGTACATTTATGACCCATTTGAAGACACCTGACCCATGATTGTTCTATCAAACTATCAATTGAGAAGTGGTAACCACAGTTATATTTCTTAGGATTTATTCCCTAGTGAATATGAGTGTGAAGTGTTTGTGGTACATAAGATAGATGCATAACATCTTCCTCAACTCCCTTGGAGGGATCTCATCTTCACGAAGGTACTTGCACCTTAGCTAATTTTTACGTGAGGTTACTATAACTATCTCTCACATATTCATTTTTCATACCTGAGCCCTTATAATCCTAGGATGGTATTCAAAAGGCCGATGTCTGAATATTCACTAATTGGACTCAGGAATTAACCATCTCGGTTTGATTTTTGGGAGAGTGAGTTTGCTTGGGTGAGTCTTAGAGAGTCTTTTATAGGCGTGTGTTGATTGTATTTTTTTGACCCCATAGAAGGAATCAAATAATTTTCCTTCTTTTGATTTAGAGGTTATGGGTAATAACCGTAAGGACACCAACCAAGGGACCCCTATGCAAGAGAATCCTTGTGCCTTTCCTTTCTTAATTGAAAATATTGGTACTCCCTTGATGGGAACCTTGTCTCTTCCTAGATCCAATGTGGTATTGTTGGTTTGGTTGTTTTCCATTCTACATACCCTAAATAATCTTGATGATCCTCAAGTAAGCACCTTATGTCAAGATATTTAAACTAACATTGACCCTTTTCCATCTTCACCGGTGAAAGATGTTTCTCCTCCCTCTACTTCATCTAGTGAAAGTCTAGCTCCTAGTAACCAAAAGTATAAAAGGAATAGTAAGATGAAGAAGAAGAAGAAGAAGACGCAAAGAAAAGGGGGAAAGTCATTTGTCACTACAAGTCAAAGTAGAAGCAAGTCACCAATCATTGCGATTCATATCGGAGATAAAGTAACCAACCCATGCAAATCATGCTCGGGAAAAGCAACCAACCGCTTTTAGTCATGCTAGGGGAAAATGACTAGCCAATGCAAGTCATGCTGGGAGTATTGATAATGTTGAGAAACTTGTATGAATAGTATGCATGCCTAGGTTTCCTTGTAATATTTGGAAACAACATCACTTTACTCATCTGTTCCCTTCTATTATAAAGGTACAAATAGTGTGGTTGTTGTCTCAATGATCTTCTTCTCTTGAACAACCTATAGTTTCCCAACAACCCATTCAACCATTAGTTGATGAAGTGGTCGAGTTGATGCAATTTTCGATTGATCCCACTCCTCCCTCGGAGAGCATTGAGAATTAAGTGTTCAAATCAATGCAATGTTTGATCGATCCCACTCTTTCTTTGGAAAGTGATGTGACCGCCCCTTAAGTTCTCTTTATTTCCATCTCAGAACCTCTTGGATAAGGGGGTGCCCCATACATTTTGATTCGTCCCCCTCCAAGCTCTAGGATCATTTCCTTTGATTGAAATAGTTTGGTTGGGATTCACCTTCCTTCATCTACAACCTTCTAAATAAGAGTTGAATTTAAATTAGAGACAGTTTACCGATGTATTGTAGATGAAGGAGACTATTTTAGTGTTTTACCCTTATATGCTTGGAAATATTTGGGTTGTCCCAAACTTGTGTCAACTATTTGCAATTGATATAAGGCTTAGTGAACCCTTTTGGATTCTTCCTTAGTTTTCTATTTCATTAGGAGGGAAGATTGTGTTAATCAATTTTATTATTATGATAGGCCCATTGTTTCAATATGCTCCTTGGATGTGATTATGTATATGATATGAATGTTGTAGTGTATACATTCTTTTGTGATGGATTTTCCTCGAAATGGAAGAATTAATGTCATTATTGATCATATTTCATTTATTGATCCTTATATTTATCCATATTTAATTGTGTGCTCCCTTTGTCTATTCAAGTGTTTTATAGACACTACCCTTCCATGGGTGAATATGTGGCCTCAAATCCCATGCATATGATTGCTACAGAGAAGGATCCTTTGAGTTCATGCTCACCTTCTTGGGACTTGGCTCCAATAGTGACCAAGAGATTTATCCAATGGGAGAATTATATACTAATCTCCGTCTTGTTAGACCAAGTGAATGTTTTATCATATGTTCTTTTTAACACCTAAATTTTGCATGTCTACAACATTTTAGGATTCACTATAGAAAGACATCACATTTGACATACAACATGCATATCACAAGTTTCATGTTAAAAAAAATGAACATGTGATATAAAGAAATGAATCAAAAAGTGAAACTTTGTTCCACTCACATGGGTTTGAAAAAGGAAACCTGCACAACATCATGTGAAAAAACCTTTGAAAGTCACACATATGTACTAGAATGTGGATCATTAACTTCTGTGACGCATTCAAATCTTTGCAACCACATTTTGGCTCCAAAGAATTCAAATTGACCTCCATTACATGCTTGGGCATTCAATGTATGGCTAAAATATTTGAACGGCTAAAACCCCTTATCAGTGATTTCCGATTTGTTAGGAACCTCTAGGGTTTAGGCCATGGAAAACACACTTCGCACCAGAGCAACTATTATTTGTACCCTTAAGGACAATTTGGTTATGGCTCAAAAGTAGAATGAAACAACATGAAGATCAACATTGATCCAAGCATACATTTGAAGAAGGGTATCAAGTGTTTCTCCAGACCCAACCTTATAAAAAAACACCCATCAACTCTCATCTCAACCAAAAGATAGCTCCAAAGTTCTGTAGACCCTACATAATTCTCTAATGTATTAGATAGGTGGCATACAAGCTCGCTTTGCCATATCACTGACCAAGATTCATCTAGTATTTAATGTCTCTTGTTTCAAAAAATTGGTGGGTTGCAATTGTAAAGTGAAAACCATATTACCAGAATTGGATGAGGAGGGATCCATTTGGCTCTAGTTGGAAGAAGTCTTGGCTTCCAAGGAACAAAAATCACGTAGGCACATAATCAAAGAATTTTTGATCTAGTGGAAAGATATGACACCAAAAGATGCCACTTAGGAACCAACTGATATTTTACAACAATTTTCGCGCCTTCAACGTCAAGGACGAGGTTTCTTTTAAAGGAGCATGGCATTTTAGGGTCCTACCCTAACCCCCTTACTTTAGTATTTATTCATGTAATGTATATGGTCATGTCTTTTGAATAAGGACAAGTAGTTAGTAGTCAACGATCAATGTAAAAAGGGTCTATCTATTAATTAAATTCCACTAGAATGTTGGTATCTATTAATTATTTGACCATGTCAAGTAGTTAGGATTTCAGATCTTGGAAGACTATTTAAAGAGCTATAAGGTTATGAATGGTTTTTTTTATAGAGGAGGGGCATGTTAAGCCCTAAATATGGCCACATTCCCCCTTATACTGTGGTTCATTACATTAGTTTTGATGTCGGCTTTGGTCCATTAGTGGTAATTGTCATTAGTATGGTTATATTAGTTATGTCGGCTTCGGTCAGTTAGTTCGGATTGTACCCCTTAGTCTCCTATATATAGGAAGGAGACCTTTCATTTTAAGTATCTTGTCTTGTCTTGTGTACTTAGTACATTGTGTAAGGAGGTTTCCCCCTAGAAGAGGCTTGTTATTCAGATATTTTCTTTAATCAAGTCGTGGAGTACTCTTTATGATCTATTTCTGCTCTTTTCATAATATTTTTCGGAAATTTGTTGCATAACAGTGGCTAGGGTAAATAAATATTTGGGGTTGACTTCCCATCTTATTTTGATGGAAAAGATCGATGAAGAGTGCCATGTGGTATTAGGGTTTTTCCTTGATGTTGTTGACGAGTTTCAATAATTTTTTCTTTTATTCCGGCCTTTGAAGCTATAGGTCGGGGTTGTCCCAAGCATATCCAAAGGTTTTTGGTGGGGAAACAATTAGATTTGTTTTTTAATCATATCCCTACATTTATTTCTTTAACTCTATCCATAGCTAATAGATCTGCAGGTGATCTAAAGGATGAAAATGATACAACTCCTCTAGGGTTTATCTCAAGTAGAGCAAAGGTTGAACCCTCATATTTTTTAAATATTATAGTCATAACCCTCTTTGGGAAGTCAATTATGATTTGGGTCTCTAAGGGAGATATAGTGGTGTCCACAAATCTCCGCTTGGAACAAATTCAAGGGATTCCCTCACTTTTTCAATGTCTAATTCATGGGGGAAAACAATTCAAGATTCGTCTCTATTGATGGAGTACAAGATCTCCTAGAACTTGACTATATTTTTAATGTCTCATATGCTTGGTGGAGCGGTGGGATTTGAGGGTTCTTCTTCCTCCACATCTTATAAGGATGTTGGTTGCTCCAAGGTGCCTCCCGCATAAATGCATCCCCCTAATTTGACTAGTCCTTATATTGTTTAAAAATTGGAGGAGACACCAACTTTGGAGGTTAAGAATCCTCAGGTAAAGAGTTTATTCCATTCTCTTGAATTTGATGCAGTTATTTCTAGGTCTAATGGTTTCTAGATCCACTCAAAATATATACATCACTGGATCTACTCTACTTGGACAAACAATTGTGAGATTTTGTTGTGCTCCAAGGGTTTCTTTTTTGTCCTCTTCATCTCACATGAGGATTACAAGAAAATTGTTGTGGAGGGCCCCTGGTTCTATGGAAGAGCATGAATCTTCATTACACCATGGTTTTCCATATTTTGATCCCACATCTATAGTGTTTACCAAAATGTTGGTTTGGGTGTAGCTTACAAATCTGTCTCTCTCCTTCTAGCATCATTTGGCTTTATAAGATATCAAAAATTGTTTGGGAAGATTTATAAAGGATGAGAGTGAGAGGACTAAGCAAGGATTGTTCATATATGCTCGTATATGTATGGAAATTAAGCTCAGTAAAGGCCTTTTGGACAACATGTTATTGAATATTGGAAACTTTTGGTGGATACGAAGTTTTGACTATGAAAATACAGCTTTTAGATTTCGATATTGTCATCAAATAGGGAATCTACAGGATTCTTAAATCCCTCGGTCAAGAAGTTTCCCAAAAAGGAAAAAATGGATGTCATCGAAATCTAAAATATGGAAAACATATGACCCCTCTCCTCTTGTGGAAGAATAAGACGAGCATAAGAAGGATTTTCCCTCCTTTGAGGAAAAAATAGTAAATCAAGATAATTTAGAGACTTAGAATGTTGTTATGGAACAAAAAATAGAGACATAAACATCATTGGAAATGCGTATGAAGGGGCTATGGTTGCTATGAATGTTTTAGTAAGGGGTTTAAATGGATCCCATGAATCTGATATATCTAACACATATAAGGAGTAGTCATCTATGATGATTTGTGGGCTTGTAACATATGCTTTACAAATTGTAATTTTGGAGCCTCATCCACTACCCAGTGCATGGACTGAGGTGAAAAGAAATAAGAGAAAGAAAGGGAAAACCGAGGATTATTTCAATCCTTGATCTAAGGTAAAGTATGTGTTTTGGCTCAAATATTTTGACTCAGGTCTATTGGCTTTCTATTTGAATATGTGTTGAAGGCACATATACAGAATGTAATTTTGTTCTCTTTTTGATGATATAAAATTATGTTTTTTTGCGAGGAAAAAAAATAATCTTCATTGTCTAAGATAAGAGAGGAAGAAGATACCAAATATTATACCAGTAGGAGACACCACTACTCCATTGTAGGTGTCTCCATTGAACCATAATATCTTTAGGAGTGATGATAGAATCATTCTTAAATGCGTCTTAATATTGAGATAACCACATCTACATAGATGAAGTTTAAGAAAAAATGACTCTCTTAGTGTAGTTCAAGTGTACCTCATACATGATGTTTGGACCTTCTCCATAATCAATACTCCATACATATCTCTTTTAGATATCATAGATTGGGGATAAAGACAATGGGTACACCATTTGTTTTGTAAGATTAAAAAGATATTCTTTGCATTTCATGCATAAGATGAAGCTTTTGTTGGGGGCGGCAGGTGCAGGGGGGATAATTTTTGACCCTGGAGGAAATAAAGTAGCAGACTTCTCTTGGGGACTTGGCATCAGCACCAACAACCAAGCAGAATGGTTGGCCTTGTACCATTCTCTAGAAATTGCGGTCACCTTTAACATGAATCACTTGCAGGTATTCGGGGACTCCAGGCATGTAGTTCAAGATATGCGCAATGGTAATTCCCACAAAAATGACAGAAGTCGGAGAATTCAGAAAAGAATCAAGTGTCTCGAACTCCCAAAGGACACTCTCTATTTCCATGTGCTAAGAGATCTCAACTCCATTGCGGACAAACTAGCAAATGTTGGTGTTACTATGGGCAAGGGACAAGCCTCTCTCAACAAGGTCCCAACACACCGTTTTATACCTTAATTAATGCATTGCTAAGGAGTTTTAATACATGGAGAAAACACACGCATGGTAGCCCTTATCACCATTGTGGAATTTGTTTTGGACATCAATACTCCTACCACCGCGCCTTGGCTTGGCAGTCCCACATCAACCCACGCGCCCTCCTCGTGGCCTGTTCAGATCTCACATTTGGGCATTTATTATCCCATGTGTCCATCGGTTGCATAGAGCACAGAATGGAGAGCCTTTCCCACCCTGCCCTCGCTCCGGATCTGCAACGCCTCTCTATCTCCCAGGACCCTACAGCGTCGTTTGTAGTCGGTTCTCCCTTGTCAGCTAGCAGTATGGAAGGCATCAGACAGGCCATAGCCACGCTGAGTCAGCTTTCTTCCGAAATCAAAACATATCTCTCCAGGACGTATTCAGCAGTCTGTACCACTGCAAAGAAAATTGAAGAATTAGCCATGGAAGACAGGTATATCCACGCTCGGCTCTCTTTCCTGGAATCGCGCATGGAAGACATGGACAGAAATATTATTGAGTTGATGGGGAAAGTGGACAGCATCAAAGCAGACACCTCTTCCTTCGCCTGCAAAACTCATTGCATCTTTGTGCAGGAGGCCCCAACTGTAAATCAGGAGATGATAGATGCGGCCTCAGTCCAGCAGCAGAATTTCAGTTGATGGCAGTCACTTCTTCCCTTGCATGCAGGTTCTCTTAGATGCTCCTATTTTGAATGTTTTTTTGTTTAAAATTATGCAATCAATTTGTAAGGGTTTATCCCAACAGCAAGAATAGAGTTTATAGGAATTCAGGAAGCATAGAACTCCAGGAAAATAACTCCATAAGCCTCTGCAATTTTCCCTCCTCTGAGGCAGAGTGTTGGCTTTTGTTTTTTGTAATGAATGGCTGTGCATAGCCTTTGTTTATATAAATCTATCACCTGTTTCTGTTAAAAAAAAAATATGAAGCTTTTGTTCCAACATTATACCAAACAATTATTACAAAAGCATGATATTTTTTTCCAATAGTAAATATTCAACCACAAACAATTTATAAAACAAACATTCAAATTTAGCAATGCATTAACATCAACCCCATTGAAAATTAAAAAATACAATTAATTAATGTTTTTTGTCTTACGCCCAAAGGGGACGTTCAAAGATAGTCCCAATGCAAGGCGTCTTTGACAAGAGGTTGGTGGTCTATGAAAGTTATGGTTTATTAACAACTTGTCACAGGGAGACAAACTAGGTATTGCATGCACAACAACAAATATAGACGTTTTCCTCTTCATAAATAACTCTTGCTCATTGAAGTGTTCCTCAATAATTGAACAATTTGCAGAAAAAATAAAGAGCACCTAGAACTAATTATGAACATTACAATGTTCCCATGAGTGTGTGGATGACCATCGATATGTAACAATTTATTCCTGTTAAAATTTTCAGAAACATAACCATTCATGCACATACTATACATGGAAACGCTATGTTTGTAACTGACAATATTCAAGTAATTCGAATGGCAATAGATAGGAATGCAAAATGGCATAAGTGCTATTGTCTATTTGGGAGGAACGAGTACATGTGAAAGGATAAACAACCCAAGATTTGAAACATCTATATTAGTCTCGAAAATCATAAAATTATTACCACAAAAGGAGAATTCGGTTCCAACATCAGGCACGGGTAGAGAAGATGGCCAAGTGCCATACAAAGCATGGTTGTAACAAATGTGATATTTAGTTTGCGAATTCACGGGAAGAGAGAAGTTATCTCAACCCTCTAACAATTGGATTGACCATGGTGTGTACTTGGACATTTTTTCTCTCAACTCATGCAACTTTTTGGATCTCCTAGTAAAGATGTTTTGGGTGGCATTGATATCATATTTTATACCACTAGAAGTTTCAGTTGATTGAACATAAGCATATAGGTTGGTCAATTTAGGATGAAACATAGTTGTTTTGGCTTCCAAATTTTCCAAAAATGAGCAAAGTGTTCGTACATGTCTTTTCTATATCACCTATTGAATTTTTTTCTACAATAGGGGGTTTTAGACCATCAACATTGGCTAGTCAATCATTAGTATAATTGATGATTGTGACACGTCGAGGGTTTTCCTTCAACCCTTGACATTTTGAATAACCAAAGACTACTGGGGTGTCAGAAAAGAAATCCATCTCATGACGAATTATCGTTGATGACCCAGTATTGTGGATGGAATATGGCATGTTACAATTGGTGGGGTAAAATGGATGCCATTTTCATCTACCAACTGCTTGTGGTATCTTGCTACTAATAAGAGATTAGAATGTTTTGTATCTAGTGGAATATCTTGTGCATCCAAACTTGATCCTGAACTAGGATCCTACAAAATAGAATACATTTTTACTCAGATTTACATGGATAAGTGACATAAATTCAATTAGATAATCAAAATATAAATAAAATATGAAATTACTTGAGATGGAACGGTAGAACTCGTTGAACTTTGAACAATATGCAATGAGATGGAATTTGAAGAATTGGCCATTTGATATTATAAACTTTTCTCCCTACATTTGATCCAAATCAACAATTAATATGTGTCTACAATCTTAAAATAAAATTTGAGAACTATATCATAATCTAACTTCCAATATAGTTTCTAAACCATTTTATAAGAATAAGGTGAGTTTAAGTAGCATATGTATACTATGAAGCATTGTAATTAGTGTGACTGAATCCTAAAAGAAAATTTTAGATGATTATATCATTTTGAGTTGAAATAGAAGTTCATATGGATTTTTTATTAAACTGGTGTGCCATAATAATACAATTGCACTGATGCATCCTAAGTAACTAGACGCACCAATGTGGAAAATTCACCTACTCACCATGTTCCAGCATCTGCAAAAAAACCCGCAAAAGAAAATATCTACTATATTTGATAGTCGATAGTTATCTATGCAATTTTTAGTATTGTTGAATTTAGTACGCTTAGTATATAAAGAGGTACCAACGTAGTAGCATTTTTAATACACATTGCATTGTGATATTTTTAAATTTTTTTATTGTATGTCAATACGGGGTGTCATGAAAAGAGTAGCACATCAGGGCATTCATATATTTCTAGTGCACCACTATTCCAAATTTCTTTATAACAATATATATCTATGATGCATTTCATGTTATGACGAACTGGTGCGCCTGTGCAAATAGCGAATTGATGTGTGGAAAATCAAAACTAAAAAATAACATGAATTATTTCCCATAAACTGAAAAAGAAGAGGGAATTTCAATTTCGAAAACTAATTCTATAAGGTTAAAAAATCACTATTTCATTATTTTGCCAAAATTTTGAGGGGAGAGTTTTGGAAGAGAGACTTACTGGGGAGGAGTTTGGAGAAACCAAATTATTTTGAAGATCGAAATTTTTAAGGTCTGGTGAATCAAACAAAACACTACATAGTATAAATTTCAAGTACGTAAATTATTATTGTTTATCACAATGCATGATTTATTTATTTTTATAGATTTTAAATAAATTCAGAAAAAATAAATCATAGTTACCTTCAACGTTAGAACCCTTGTTTCTTATTTTTTCCTTTCATTTTATATGGTTGTAAATTTTTACATAAGGGTTTAAATCTCTCTATTGTTTCACAATCATAATTTTTCTTTTTAGGGATTTTAGATTTAATGGGGTTGTAATTTTATATATAAGGTGTTGGGTGCGATGGGACCATTTCTTAGGTCAAATCCAAAACCTTATCATCCTTGTCAGTTTTTTTTTTTTTTTTTTAATTTAAAAAAAAATGCTTACATAGTTTTTGGTGTGGTAAATGTGTTTAAATGCACGGTGCATTTAGAGTAATAATGCACCCATAATATCAGACCTGACATTTTAAATTTCTTTTTTAAAAATGCTTACGCACTTTTTGGTGTCGTCTAGTTGTTCTAACACACTAGTGCGTCAATTGTAAAAGCATATTGTTTTGATTATCGGTGCTACATAATAAATAAATCACACTGAAAAATGCGTATATGAATTTTTTACTTTTTTTTGGTTAATAATGCATTCAAGTATTATGCGTTGGTGTGTTCAAGTATGAGAAGCACTGATGTGTTTTGTATATTGAAACACACCGAAATGGTAGACTACTTTTTTTTATTTTGAAGATCTGTAATTTATTTGTATAATATACTTAATAACAAATCTATTTAATGTATCTGTGTGCATTTGGCACTGAGGCCTTCGTATTCTTCTTCTTCTCCACCATCAATCCGAGGAAAAAAAAACAAATATATTTAATGGTCTAGGATGTTTATTGATAGAAAAAGCATGATAAGAGTTCAACGAACAACAATTCTAGTCAAGAGGATGGGAGCACATCCAAAATTGTGAAGAAAGTAAGTTCTTTGTAATTTATGTATTAACTTAATATGTTTGAAGTATTTGTAAATTTAACTAATATGTATTGGTAAATGTGTGGCATGCAGAGCCAAAAAATGAAGAAGCTTGATAAGATTCTTAGCAATCTAAGTGTAGAAGAGCATAAAATCTTGATGGAAAAGTAGCAAATGTATGAATTAGGTGAATAAAAAAGAATTCAATATGATTTTTTTCTTAAATTTTGAGTAATATTGTACTTAAGAATATTTGATAATATGTTTTAAACAATCTAATTCACATATGTTGAATGTTATGCAGAGACTGACAACAATAGAAGGGAATGTCATCATAAGATTTATTTTTTATGGAAGATGTAAATGATGAATTGGTCCTTACCTCATATGGAGTGGTGTTGAAAGTTAATGAAAAGGGGGATTTTTTTTATAAAAGTATGAGGGATATAGTGGAAAGAATGTATAGATGTACTTTCCACTTCCAGTATAGAAATCAATCCAATGATTCCAAGAATCAAGTTCTATCTAAACTATAGGAAGCGTTTCCAGAGAAATGGTCAATGAGACCTGTCAGACTTGCAATAGAAAAAGAATAGAAAAAACATTCTTTATTAATATTAATTCTATTGTATTTAGTTTTCATATCAGCATAAAAATAATTTAATGTCATTTTACATTTTCAAGAAGACTATGCAAATCCCAAAGGATGAACAAGGTGATATCTGAAATATACCAGTAGGGATGTCCAAAAAAATGTACAAGGAAATGGTCAAGTAAATGGACATAATTGCATCGCATGAGGATCCATCTCAACAACAATGCACTTTAAATGTATGAAATCATTGCATTCTTCTATTCTGTACATATATTTTGGATGTTAATGCAAGCTGCTATATATTTTGAAATAATTGTTTGTGAAAATCAAACATTTTGTAATAATGTCCCAATTGAAAGACAACAAGTTACCAATAAGTGTAACAATTACATGCATGTTGACATTTTGATTATTGTGGACTTTATGTTGTCCCATTTTGTATGACAAAGGGCTTCTTATTGATATATAATAAAATAAAGTTTTTTATTCTATTACATTCCCCAATGTCATTGTGAAATGTTACATCGCTAATTAAATATTTGGATGATTAAATATTACAATAGATGTGAAAATTTATGATATAACAAATTTATCTAAGCAGAATATCCAAACGCAATAATTCAAATTCAAATGAATACTACTATAAAAATATTTCAATTTCTGATGAATAATGGAATTAAACAAAATACAAATATTTGAAAGAGGAAAGGAACTGCGTTAATGTTTGATAATCTTGACGTTTTGATTCCTACTCTAGGACCATCATCAGGAGACAAAGATGAAGCTCACGGAGGAAGAGTTAAGATGCCATAGATCATGAATATATATAGGTTTGAGATGGTTGATAATGTTAGAAATTCATTGTCGAGGTGAGAAATATGTGGTAGTTGTCGGTTAGTATCCTAATAGGCTTGTCGGATAAATAAGGAAAATTATCTTTAAACCCTAAAATAAAACCTTGTAAGGACTAAGGAAAAATAAATAAAATATTGGGATTGAAAAGTATTCATATTAGTTAGTGGGTATGTAAGTTTATAATTAGTAATTGATATAATAAATACATTATTAAATTATTATAATAATTATAAATTATAATATTCTCATTACATTTTAATAAGGTAAATGACAAAGGTTAAATCAATTGTCTTACAACACGGACAAAAGGTGGGGAGTTTATGATATTAATACTATACTAAGACTTAAAATCTTAAGTTTAATTTAAAAATTCCTTAATTTTAGAATAGAATTTTGTAAAAGTTCTTAATTGATTATTATTATGCTAAGACATAAAGAGACCAAGGTAGAGACTCACCACGACTGAGGCCTTAAAAATATTTAATCTAAAAATGCTTAAACTAAATTACAAAAGAGAAGGAGAGAATAATCTAAATAAGTTTAATCTAATTACTTGAACTAATGAATTGACAAATAAATAAAGAGAAATATTTAATCTACCTAACCTAAAATAAAATTAAAAATTAAAAACATCTTTAGACTTAATACTAAACTAAATACCTAATTTAAATAAAATCCTTAAATGTAAAGGATTTATTTATTAATTAAGTTATCCTATCCGAGTTTGTTTGTTTACTATTGTGTAGGGATCGTAGGAGTGGTATCCATGTGCTAAATTTATGTTAATCTTTATTTTCTCCCTAACTTTATGATTTGTAAGGTTATCTTCTTTTGCAATGATCTTACCATTTTTTAGAGAGAGATATGGTGTTGAGTTAGGTGTGAGTGTTCTACTAAGGAAGATTTATTGTGTCTATTGTGTTTTAGATCAATGCTATGTTCCTTAAGTCGTTTTTCTATGGATCTCCCATTCTCACAAATGTATACCTTTCTACAAGAGTAAGGAATAGAATACACACCTTTACATGCATTGGGTTTGATGGGGTCTTTAAGAGAATCAACCATTCTCCTAATTGTGTTGGAAGGGGTAAAAAATACTGCAAACCCTATTTTTTTTAGGGTTTTTGCTAATCTATATGTGGTTCCGTTAATGTATGGAAGAAAAACTCGCATTTTCTCTTCATTATTGTCCATATTTTCTCTATTGTATTTCCTATTCTCTTTTTTATTCCTATTGGCGGCTTCTACTTCTTTTCTAAATTGCTTATTATTATATCCATTTCTTTCAAATACTTGTGCTAGGTGTTCAATCTCTTATTTAATGTGATCTCTATCTGATATTTTCAAAGCTCTGATTGCTAAAGCACTAATGACACCAACCTTTTGTGGGGGGAAGTGATGAGAACTAGCATGCAGGTATCTTTTAGTGTGTGATTGTTTTCTGTAAAACTAGTGTGCTATTCAACCATCTTCCTTCTTTGACACTAGGAAATCAAGAAAAGGTAGACTATTGTTCATCTCAATTTCCATGGTGAACCTAATACTATTGTTTTGGTTGTTAAGATGCTCTAGAAATTTCACTAAGTTACTTTCTCCATGTGGCCAAACTACATCGGTGACATCAACCTAACGTTTCCATTTTTTTGGTTTTAGGGGGGACGATTCTATGGATCGACACTCAAATATTTCCATGTAAATATTCGCAACAATGGGTGAGAGGGGTGGACCCATTGCCACGCCATCTTTGGTGGGTATATGTCTTGGCGCAATGGAAAAATTGAGACCATACTCTAAGATTGTATGTGCATCCTCATCCATATCGACATCAGATAGGTTTATCACGTTCTTTTTCTACATGTGTTTGACTGGAGTATCTTCATTGTTATCACCATTATTGCCAATAACAGATCTGAATTTTATGTCTTGTCTTGTTGTCATGCTCTTCCTTCTACTTTCACTCTTCATGTTGATGGTTGAGTCCACTAGATCCCACAGATTGGGTTTAATACAACTCACTAATTTCAAGTGCAAATAAAACACCTTCTCTGATAATTTATGAATATCTGATTGAGTTCTCCTAATTTCTGATCTAACTAGTGATAAGCTCATTGATTTGAAAAGGGAATCATTCCTAATGTTGTGGAGCAGATGTTTAATGATAGAAAAGTGAGGAATAGTTTTGGTGTCTCGGTGTCTTTTTAAGAATTCAAGGTTCGATGATCTTTGGGAAATATTAACACGTGTAGATTCTAGTAGCTTGACATCCTTCAAAGTAACCCTTCCATGGAGGGTTTAAACCTGTTTGAAAATGGCCATACAAAGGAATAGATTTGAGAGAGGAGAGGAACTGTGTTAATGTTTGATAATCAAACATAGAATAATATCCAATTCTTTTTATCGTTTCAATAACACCAGTGTGTTTGAGACAATGTAGCATAGGTGTGCTTAAACCAACAGAGACTCGGCGCAACATAATACTTGTTGCATGCCCCATTGATTTTTTATTATTATACCTCGTTGCACTAATGTATAGTAACCTCACTGTTAAATTTTAAAAATATAGATACAGTCAACATCTCAGTCAACTTTACCGGTGCGTTTTCTTTCACTTATCACACTGTGCTTTGTAATAATTAGTTTTCACCGGTGCGTGTTAATAGTTCGTTTGGGGAATATATTGCAATAAAGCACTGATTAAGTTTAAAATTGTAGTGCACGCCTGTGCTATATCTATTATCAAGAACCAGTGCATATAATGCTTTCAAATTTTTGTGTGCACTAGTGCATATGTTGCTTTTAAAAGCACTGTTGTGTTTTGTATTTGTTAGCACCGGTGTATTTGTTTGAATAAATAGAACCGATAAGAAAACCTCTGCTAAAGCCTTCAACCGTTGAGTTTTTTAGCTATAATAAATTTCTGTAAAAACCTCTACTAAAACATCCAATACCATTGGAGGAGGTTGTAGCGGATGTTTTTTTTACAATTACACTAAAAACCTCCGCTACAGATTATTTTCCTTGTAGTGAGTACTGTCTTTATTTTCTATTATGGGATGGAGAATAAATTATATGGATGCGAAGAAAACTTTATTCAATTGAATAATTGAGAAAGAAATGTGCATAGAGAAGCCTTAGGGATTTGAGATCAGTGGGAAGAAGTCTTGTGTTTGTAGGATGAAAAAGAATCTATATGGGCTTAGGAAGGCACCAAGAGCATGGTCTTCTAGGATCAATGGATACCTCCAAAGTATGGGATTCACCAAAAGTGAATAAAATCCCAACTTGTATTTCATATTTGTTGATGATGATATGTTTATTTTGGTGTTGTATGTAGATGACCTAATTCTTATAGGTTTAGAGAATCTCATTGCAGGGTGCAAGGAATATATGGAAATTAAGTCTGAAAAGGAGGACATTGGCATGATGCATTACTTTTTGGGGTTGGAGGTTAGGAAAATATTATGGGATATTTTCCTTGGGTACGGTAATTATGAAGTCAATATCCTTAAGAGATTTTGAATGGAGGATTGCAAACCTATGGCCATACCTATGATCACTAATCTAGAGAAGGAAAAAAGTTTAGATTCAAATATGGTGGATCCTACTTTTTGCAGGTAGCTAATAGGTTTCTTGATGTATCTAGTCAACACTAAGCTAGATATATGTTTTACAGTGAATACCTTGAGTAAACGCATGGTAGAGTTGAGGAAGGAGAATTGGGTAGTAGAAAAACAATACTTAGATACGTGAGGGGCACAATGGAGCATGGGTTGAGATATAGTGGAAATGGTGAGGTGAAGTTATAGGGGTATACATACTTAGATTGGGAAAGTAGTGCATAAGACATGAAGAAAATATCATGGTGATTATTTAACTTGGGATCAACAATGATATCTTGGTTTAGCCAAAAGAAAATTTCCGTGGGACTTAGCTCAACAGATGCAAAGTATATAGAATCAAGTACTACTAGTTTTGAGGCAATTTGGATTTGGAAGTTTCTTGCCATATTATTTGATTAGAAGTTAAATCCCATGGTGATTTATTGTGATAATTAGACTTGTATCAAACTCTTTTAGATTTTATTATTCCATGACATGTCCAAAAATGTTGAGATCATATATCACTTCATTCAACACAAGATTTAGAAGGGAGCAATAAAGCTCCAGTATTTACCCACATATTAATATGTTGCAGATATTTTGACCAAGCCCTTAACAAAAGGGAAGTTTGAAGCATTCAAAGACAAACTTGTATTCGTGCAGAATTTATTTCTCACTAAGAGGGCGTGTTGAAGTATGTATATTGAACAAGAATTCCACACATGTTCATTATGAACATGTTTGAAATAGTTTGAGTAAAATCTATTTTGTAATTCACTTTAGTAATAAATTGAAAGTCCTATATTTAGATGTTGAGTCTAACAAAATGTATTTTTTTACACTAGTCATTTAGACTAATCTAAACCATACATATCAATGAAATATTAGGGTTTAAAATCAACCATAAAGGCATGTCAATATAGAGGTTCATTACACACGTACACTTAAGACAACTTTTGTTAAAAAACGAATTTATTCATTGGTTGAGCATGTTTAAAGCATAATAGAGGGGCCACAATAGAGAAGTGAATAGAAGATAGTGTATGGATTCCATACAACCATCTAGATTCCACATGAACAAGCCTATGTAGTTGTAAAGAACAATCCATAGAGTTGTATAGACATGACATACATCATCCTATGGCTAACAAGCAATGTTATCTTTTTCTTTTGGTAGTTAGTGTTTCCTCAATAAGTGTGCAAATATATTTTTCGGGTCTGCCATACGAATGTTAGTTTGATAGTTTGCGGAGGTTTCCTTGTAATATTTGAATTGTTAATCAAAATAATATTGGAAGGAGTGATTTCCTATGTATTGTGTTTATGCATCTACCTTTTACTTTCTAGTTGCATGTGTGATTGTTTCTGTGTCAAGAATTTAATTTATGCAATTAAGTAACAATGTTGTTTAAGTTGAGAACATAAGGACATCGATCACTTATGATTTGGAATTTTAACATATTAGAATTAAATTAAAGAGAAAAATGATTACTTGGATTCTTTTTATGTTGTTTATGTTTCAAGAAGGAACAACCATCCATTCAGAAAATATTGAACCACTTATCCTTATTCAAATTCTCGTGACTTAAAAAAATTTCACTTGAGCTAAATCATTATTAGCCTTGACACTTTACTCCCTATAGTAAACTTTTCACCTCACCCTTGAGTAGAAAACTCATGTCATTGATGTTTTACGCATGTTTGATGTTTTTTATTCAAGGGAGAAAAGGGATTGAGAATGTACTTAATTATGGTTTGGAATGGCAGCAAAGACATATGCATAGGAGGTATGTATTCATGTGCACATCCTTGAATTTATCATGTTCCTTATTTGATCTTTGAAGTTTCAATTTGAATTCTTGAGGCTCATTGTTGTATATGTTTTTATTTGTCAAGTGTTTATTGATTTATAGTTTTGTAAAAGAGTGTTTTTTTGGTAGAAGTTGATGCCCTCCATTTGTTGAGTTCATATTCAAGTGTTGAGTCTGATTGTTAAAGGGCGGAGTTGCATGAAACCATTTGAGATCTAAGAAAATTTTTTAAATGATTCGAATTGATGAATTATTAGAGTTATTGAACACTCTAATCCTCACTTCCGTCAATTATTCCGTCACAATTGAAAAAGCATCTCTCTCTAATGTTCTAACTACAATATTCACAGGATGACACATAATTTCTCCAGTTTGAATCATAGCTCCAACAAGATGAAATGCAACAAAAGAGTTAACACTATGAACTAGTTCTTGTTCATAACAAATATTTTTTTGAAATTGATCATGATCATAAAAAAAAACCTGGTCAACTTAGTAAAACTACTTCTGAATAAAAATATAATAAAATGAAGTATGTTATAAACAAGTTTCAACCATCATTATACCTTGGGAAGAGTTGTTCATAAAAATAAATTGATATGGCTTAGGATATGAAAAGGATTACGATAACCTTTTTCATATTCTTGATCATAGAAAACCAGTTGGATTTGTGAGTGGAGGCTTCATGGCCAATTATGATCAAAACATAGAGGTTGAGGATAATGGTAAGAAACAACTACATGATGATGATGTAGTTAAGGATGATCAAAATGATGATGAAAATGCATATTCAATTGATTATACTCAATTAAACAATGAACCCATACAATGTTAACACTGTCATCAGGTTTCTCATCATGAGTTAAGTTTTTCTATCTTCACCCATGCAATTTTTGTGGGAAGACCAATCACCTCTCTGAAAGGTGTCACAAGAGAAAGAAGGTTCACCGTAAACAGATACATTTTGATTGGTTAGGGACTTGTCATAAGAGTTTGGAAGTCAATTTATTAGTGAGATCGTACCACCAATTCATACACAAGTTCAACCATGCTTACGATGAGCAATTTCTATAGTGGATGGTTCTTAGTGTTTTGGATTTGTTGATTTTAGGGCAAGACCAGGGCCCACTTGAGGTTGTCTTTTTGAATTGCAGATCGAGTCTTTATACTCTGCTAAAAGATAATGTGATTATCCCTTTCTACTTTCATGGGTGGGTATATTTGATGATTTGATGATTGAATTATTAGTCCAATACTTCTCACATTTCAGTTGATAGGGGGGAATATAGTGATGTTGTCAAATTTCAAGTTTCAAGGTCTACCTTGATGGGTTACAATTTAATTAGGTTGATGACTAATTATGGATTTAGGAAGAGTTTGGTTTAAGGTCATCCAAAAACAACCAAATTTAGAGCACTTCCAATTAGCAGAAAATAATAACTTCTAGCTAAATTAGGAAATGTTCCAGAGGAACCAATAAGCTAGATCCATAGTCAGAGCCAAGTTTCATAGGAACCACTAATCCAAGTCCAGATGTAGATCCAAGTTCCAGAGAGAACCGCTAAGCCAAAACTAGAGTTAGAGCCAAGTTCTAGAGAAAATCATTAAACGGAAAGCATTTAGTAGAAGATTTATAGCTTTTGTTAGATTCTAATTTGTGTTCTGATTGCTTCTGATTGCTATTAGTTTGTGGTCATCTTAAAACCACCCATGTAGTAGAATACATCAGATTCTACTAGTTCTTGGTTTGTGGTCACCCCAAAGCCACCATATTTAGAGAGCACCTTCCAATAGAAGAAGACATCAACTTCTAGCTACATTACTTGGCGAATGATTACATTGTCAAGTAAGAAATGTTTAGCCATTGGTATTTGTTCACTTCTAGGTTTCATCTCGCTGGATTTTGTTTGGCATGTTTAGGATTGTCAAGCATTTTCATTGGCTTTTTTTAGGCAAATCTGCACCGAAACTCATGAGGGTTCAAAGCATGGGTTTTTGATTGAAGACTTGGATATATTATCATCTTCTGCACTAGTTATTGTTGCTTAGCTATTGATAAACTTGTAAGGACTTATGATTAAGGGAGTCGATTGTTAGATGCACTCCTAATCTAAGTCCTAAATACCACCTTAACACACATATAGTAATGATATAATCATAAGGTGGTTATGAAAGATGTACTATAAATGCACTTTCTTACAAATGAATAAAATTGACTTATGCATTTTCCACCATATTGTTAGTTTCTTGTTTATTTATTTATTTATCAAATATGATTCTAACATCCATTAGATTAATTATGACAATATATAGATATTGAATGCCAAATGTTAGATATTAACATATAATTTGATTATCTTTATTTTTTTCTATTTTAATAAAAAATTTATTATTCATATAATCTCATTACTTGAAGACCTATACTAAAAACCAAATGTGTTCTAATATATGATAGTTTTTTTTTTATCTTGTACAATCTTTGAATTGTGTTGAAGAAATGCTTTTGTCTTTGGTCTATTACCCACCTTTCTCAAAGTTATTTACATGAAAACATTATTATTTGGATTTAATATGAACATCCACCTTTCTAAAAGTTATTTAGATAAATAAATTATTAATTGGATTTTATATGAACATGAAATGGTAACCATGTTTACTACAAATATTTAATAACTAAAACTAAAAAAACATTTTGAAATTTTTTGTATTTATCATTAGCCACCTAGCCCATTGATACAATTTCTCTATTCACCATCATACACCATTAGATTATGTTTCTAAAAATAAGAAGTTTAATTTTTTAAGCTAATATATTAATATAAGATAGTTATTTTAATTTCACCATATTTGTCTTTATAAAATCCTAATAAATCCTACTAATAGAAATAGATTTCAAAAAGATATTTTTAATAATAGATGATATACATTAATGTGTATCCTTGTTTATGAAATTATTGAAACATCATTCGTTATTCCGTTTCATCATTTTATTTTATAAAAGTGGCATCATTTTATTTAAAAAATCATTTTATTTTATAACAGTGGCATCGTTTTACTTAAAAAATCGCATGCGCTTTTACTTTATTACTTTACTTTAAAAATAGAATCTAAATTAGCATAAACTCTTAAAAAAAAATCGCAAAAACTTTAATTAAAAAATCGTATACAAATATAATCTAAATTAGCATAAACTCTTAAAAAAGAAATTGCATAACTTTAATTAAAAAATCGCATACATTAGAATTGGTATAAACTTTCACCAAGAAATGAGATTTGTGACGCCATTAATCTTTTAGGGTGGGTCACCTACAAAAAATATCAAGATCTTGCCATCTCCTCACAACATCTAGTAGTTCAATTAGTGGTTGGATTCTTTGTACTAGCTCATGAATGACGGTGTCGGTTTCCATAAGAAACAAGAGATGAGATGCTTGAGGCTAGACATGTTGATGAATATATTTTATTAGCACTTGGTCGATAATTCTATGGCCCTCATGATGATGAAGATTATGAACATTTAGCTTTTGTGCTCATGTCTCAAAGAATATGTGATATGAATTAGCATGAAAAATATTTATGTTTTGTGCATAAGCTTCTGGTCACATCTAGAAATGCAAAGAAACTCAAGTTCCTCAAATATTATCTCTACATGATTCTAAGACATGTTGCCGATGTTGTTCAGCAATTTCTATAAGATAAAAAGATAGATATGAGAGGTTTATCTCTTGCTCAACTCCATGCTTACATAGTTCAAGTATTGGAAGAACATTGATTAGAAAATAGAATTACAAAAGATTTCAAAAGGCATGCCTCATTGTATTCTCCTAGCTTCTATAATTCAGTTGCAAAAATGTCATATTGGGTTTGTAGTGCCCACAACCATGGACACTTTGGAAAAGAATCATGGACTCGCAAGAAGAAGAAGTCATCATTCTACACCATCCCTACAAGATTCCATCTTGATAAGCCTTATAAGCACTTGAAATCTAAGCAATTTAAAAAACGCAAGACTTATGTAGAAAGACACTCTACTCTAGAAAATGTAAACCATAAGAATAGCTCATCAATCCTTGACGATATATTAAACAACCAAAGGTTTCCAAACGACAAAACTAGTCTTGGATATGACAATACAATTGAAAAGGATATGGATGATAACGACATGTTGAGATGGAAAAAAGGAATAGCCGAAGTCACAGAACTTGAACATGCTGAGAATTCAGTCAACAAGGAAAGCTATGAAGAAATAAGTCAAAAGTAACTACAACAGGAAATCATTTCCTATCAAGACAATCTAGAATGGAACAAGTCATCAAAGCAGGTTCAGTCTAGGTATGGGAATTTCTTTAGAGGATATTGTTTTTCTTGTTATGAATATTTACATAGAGCATTGGAATGTATGAATTATGGTAGAAAAAAGTTCAACAATACATTCAAGTTCCTAAGGTGCAACCATTATGGACACATTGCAAAATATTTTCATACCATAAGATGCTATGTATGCGATGGTTTTGAACACAAAGCAAAAAACTATCGAAGCTGAGTAGGACATTCATCATATACCATACCTCATACTGCAAGAAAGAAAACTGATAATTTATGGATGAAAAGAAGAAGTGATATTGTACACCATCAAAAGATACATTTAGATAAGTCTGCATACTCTCAAAAGTGGATAAGAAAAAATCCAATAGTATGTAGTGTTGAAGCAAATGACAATAGTACAAAGGAAGCGAAATATTGTTGCATTTCATGATAATATTTGGAATATTATATGAAGATTCTTGAGTTCAAAAGAACATTATATACAATTCATGAACTCAAGGAAAAAGTATATTGATCCTAGCCGGATGAAAGGAAAATCAAATTCAGTAGACATTTGAAGACTATCATGGATCCATTCAGATTGCTACCAAGCTAATTAAACTTGATATAGGAGTTGTTGTCTACAAAAGTACATACATTTCAATTGGAAAGTCTATCAACAGTGCAAAATAAGTTGCAATACAAGAATGAATTAATTCGTAACAGTCAAATTTTATTAAGAATTTCTTTTGCAGAAGTCAAAGTCAACATAAGTACAAAATATGCCATATTTGGAAATACTATCAAGTGTGATTGGTTTACAAAATTGTTGGTTCCTTCTCCTTTACAACTTTAACCTTTGGAGAACCAGTCAAACTTACATCAGCTCTAGAGGAGAATTTATTGACAATTGAAGCTTGAGGCATGTCTAGAATTTGGTAGTGAGAGATAAAATTCAATATTTGACAACGATTGCTCTTGGAAATTTGTAGTGCCATGCATTATCTGAAGTTGTTTCAAGAGAACTAGAATTTGTTGTTGCTTCTCTTCCAACTGATCAATTTGTTTCTTCATAACCTCAATTTCTTCAACATTTATCTAATTAATCTATGTTTGTGCATACCACTCTCTAATATCAACTTCTTTTACTTGAGATTCCCATTTCTCCAAGTTTCTCTTAGGTTTGTGAACCACCACAAAAATATTGGCCATAGAATTAACTTGTTGAAAAGGACCAGACATTGCGACGTAACCACCAATGGAATTGAAGTGATTATTGGATTGACATAATGGTTGTTTACTGAATGGATGAACACCAGGAGAATGAAACATAGAGCTAATGTACCTGGCAGAATTGTAGAATCTTGAAGGATTTCAAATCCAATTACTAAATCCGGTAGGATCTGCATTTAATTACCACTCATAAGCAATGTTGTTTGCATTCAAAGGGATTTACAATTGCATGCTCTCGGAAAGATTGAAATGACGCAAAAGTAAAGTTGCATTCATGAATGATTTGATGGATTTCTCTCTATCTTCTTTAATGTTGAAGATTGCATGCTTGTGTTAATTCTTCACCCATGTCAAATCCTTCACATTTATGGGTATATTAAAAATGATGGATCAAGTTGAATATGTAATATTGGATGAGTACTTTCAACATCCTAAGAACTGTCTAAGGGACAAACAATACAAGTAAACAACATGATGTGTCAGCAGCAAGCTCCTGGTTAGGGGGAGTAGCAATGTAAAAGTCACATAATTAGAATGTGAATACCTTTTCCATTGTTGACAAAGGGGGATAAATAAAGATAGGGGGAGGAAACAATAAGTAATCAAAATCCCACAATGAGGGGGAGCACAAAAGTATAAGAGTATAACAAAAAAAGAGTTGAAGTGTTTCCATCAATGACAAAGTGGGTTATTGTTGGACTTAATGTTGTCATTGATGTCAAATGGGAGATTGTTGGACTTAATGTTGTCATGGATGACAAATGGGAGATTGTTGGAGTGAATTTTGAGGTTGTTGGACTTAATGTTGTCATTGATGTCAAATGGGAGATTCTTGGACTTAATGTTGTCATGGATGACAAATGGAAGATTGTTGGACTGAATGTTAAGTTTTTCTATGAGAATCTTTGAATCCAATTTGAAGAAATATATATAACAAGTTTGTACAATGTCAACACCAGTAGCGGTTACCAGCAGAAGTGCGCAATGGTACACATGTCAAAGCAGATGCAGATAGTTGGAGTGTGCAAACAATTGATATCCTGAAGCAAGTTATGTGTCGAAGTGTTCATGTCGAAGCACGCAGATAATAGATAAGTTGAATTAAATACAAATAACAAGCAAGTAGTGCGTCAATGTGTGCACGTCAAAGAATTCTTTTCAAAGTGTGCATCACAATTGACAAGCCGATGAAGTATTGAAGAATGATGGGGTACAATCACAATTGACAAGCTGATGAAGTATTGAAGAATGATGGGGTACAAGCCCCTCGTTGTGGTGCAAAGCCTTATTCTTCGGATGGTCATTGCAGTCAATTGATTAAATTAAGGTTATAAAGAAAACATGTTGGCCCTCATACGGACATAAGAAAATCTATAAATAGACAAGGACTAATGCACTTTGTCAGAGGTGTGTGTGCAATGGTGGATAGTCTGAAATTTTAATTTTTGAGGTTTTGAAAGGGAATTAATGACTAGTTGATTTAAAGAAGAAGCAGAATTTGAAGTAAGCATAGAATCAAGTCGCACGTCGCAGTTGGGTAAGTCGTAGTAATTTATAGTCCAGAAGAAGTGAAAGAACACATTAGAATTTGAAGCAAGTACAGAATAAAGTTTCATGTTGCAGTTGGGTAGTCAGAGTATTTACAGTCTACAAGAAGTGGGAGACCACAACAGAATTTGAAGCAAGTACAGAATCAAGTTTCACGTCGTAGTTGGATAAGTTGTAACCCAAAACATGAAATACCTCAAGTGATATTGAGGCAAGTTTAGAATTAATTCACACATCACAGTCAGATAAGTTTGCAAGGTACACACAGAAGCAAATTCTTGTGAAGTACAAAACCTATTTTTGTAAAGGAATATATGTAAGTAAGTGTGAACCTAGGAAAGAGGCAATATGAGATTGAATTCATATTAGTTTCTTGTTATAGAGTATGATTGATAATGAATATGCCAATATAGTTTCCGGCTACATCATACAATGAGCACTATCTGACAAATCGAGCAATGAATGAAGAAATGTGCAGTAAGTAGAAGCAGGTATAGTATTCTTTTGAAACATATCTGAAGGATATCCAAAGACAATTGTGCATCATTCCTAACTGGTGTCACTCAATGGAGACTGATATCTTCACTGGACAAGTTGGGCCTTGTCTACAAGATGGTTCTTGCACTGAGCATTAGATTTGTCATGATAGGTTGGATTCTTTTAGCAATTTGGGTCTTGCACGAGGGTTGGATCCCTCACCTCTCAGTTGGTGCTAAGAACCTTGAAGATTGGTGTCTTCTGAAATTGACGTATTGATGACCTAATAAATATTAAAAAATTACTCTTGGCGGTTTTACTTGTGATGCATTGATTCACTTCCCCCTCTCATTGCACTTGATGAGTTCAATAGATGAGACCGACAAAAAAATTATGGCGGTCTATCTCCCTAATGCTCCAAAAATGTGCAACAAGTCATTGCACACCAACCCTCCTTGTGCGTTGTGTGGAATTTATGGTCATAATTTGCACCATTAAACTGATCTACTAGAGTATCTTTTTTGTGTTGGTTGGATTGCATCGACTTTATTTAGAGTCCCAAGTCACCATCAAAGAAGAAGTTCACCATCCACTGTCTTCTTCAAAAGGGAAACCAATATTTGTTATATCTGATCCTCTAATGAGCCTTCTTCGTCATCCCATACCACTACCATTGTGTCGAGAGACATGAGTCCCTCCGAACAATCTATTAGAATCCTCTGAACCGAGGAGGAAATCACATGTCCACAACATGGGGGTTGGGCTCCAAACATGTCCATTCGTCATCATCCTCCTCAATTAGGATGATGATACCGAGGGAATTCCCTTTATATGGATCATTCCCCCTAATCATCTCACTAATGTTGTGTTCCATCTTGGCTATATGATTCATGGTATAAACCCCATCCATCTATTATTTCATTCCATGTCGTACCTCTACAAGAGACCATTCACACCATGTTGACACCTCTGGGATAGGGGGAATCATCGAGATATCTCAACCCTAGGATAGGGGGATTATCAATCATTGTGACCCTTCCCCATCACATCTATGTATTTCAAAGAGCCCGTAGCTCAGTCCGACCCATATGCGATCCATACTCACGAACCCCATGCTCCTATCATGGGGTAGGCCCTTAGCCCTACCTATTCACTTTCTCACACATGTGATTTCATTGATTCCCAAAGGTCACATGTCACTTGTATACTCAGTTTCATTTCCATATGCACTTTTATTTTTCGGTATCATTTCCATGTGTACAGGTCTAGGCCCAATGAGATTCACTAATTTTCAGCTAGCAACCAACCCCTACAGGTATAAAAATTCCAACTAGCATATGGGTGGTCCCCTATGTAGAACATATTGTGCATTAACATTTTTTATTCCTTCTTATGCACATAGGACCCCCTCTATTTGGGTAAGTGTCCTAGTCCAATCACACTTGCATTTTCCCTTACTCAGTAGTAAAACCTACCTTATATGGGCGTTCGTTTAGTACCCCTTTCTATTTTGCACCCATGCCTTCAATTTACTATAGGATTTGGAGTCCATCTAGTCCATGATTTTGCACAAAGTTGCATGCCACTCTATCATCATCACTCATTGGCCTACCCCATGGAATCCTATACTTATGTTTGTTAAGGCATTCTGATGTTCTATATTGCACTTTCATGATCCTACTGCTCCATCCATACTATAAGCATCACATTATTTTCCCACCATTCATTACCCTACAAGGAGATTACCATTAGTGTCCTACCCTACCATAAAAGTTTCATTTTCTATCACCCAGTCACTTGAATAATCTGATCATTTCAATGGACACTTATCTCCTCTACTTTCTATCTAATCTCACTGAGGTGGTTGTTTTCCTAAGCAACTATTATATAGCATTGTTTTTAAGCACCCCCTTTTTTCCATATGTTCACACATTTGGGAAGCTACGATTTTGGGTTACTCCTCCATAACCTCTCTTTGGTGCTCATCCATCATAGAAACCATTTAACAAATAGTTCTCCTTAGCACTCCTACATATCATGTAGAGTCTCTTTTTACGACAACACCCATGGTTTCCTTTGTTTAGAGTATTTTGCGATGATTCACCCTTGGATTCATATTTACATCATGCTATTCTTGATTCAAAAATGCAAATTAGTTTTCATAAGCCTTTTGTTGTGTAATGAGTAATTATTCAAAGACGTTACCCTAGAGTAGAAAGTAAAATGAAGGTTTATAGGAATTTTCAAACGTGAGTAATGTAATATTTATTTTATTTTATTTATGATAAAGTATGAATAAGAAAAATGATGATGATGTACTGTGTCTTTAATTAATTATCGAAATTAATAAAATATTCTTTTAATTATTAAAGTTAAATTTAAAGAAAAAATTATATACTTTGTAATTTTTAATAATTTTCAATTCATTCAAACTTATAAACAAACTTTTATAATTTTTTCTTTAAAATCCTGAAAAATTAAGGGGTAACTAATGGTTACATTCTTCTTATTAATAATACGAAACCAATAAAAATAAGAATAAATCAGAAATCCAATAATAACAATAAGAAAAATGGTGGTAGTGGTATTTGTTTAATTTAAAGTAATTTGTTTTTATTTCATCTATCAAAACTAAATATTTAAAGGTAATTCTATACTTACAAGGCATTCATTATTAACAAGTGTCATTAAGTGGTAGAGTGTTTGCATTTTTTTGTCTAGGTAGGCATGACTGTAGCGAGGGTAAAAGAATAGTGACCACTAAGGAGAAGAACAACACAAGATTGCAATAATTGAAAGGGAAAATTGTGCAAGCATGCAAAGAAACTTGTTGTGCTTGAACAACACAAATAAAAATAGATAATGGCAACATTACTTGGTAAGTAGCAAAGTATGGTACTGATCCACACCATCAAACATTATTCATCCACCTACCACTTAGACTCTGTTAACAACAAGACATTGTCGATGAAAATTGAAGACCATGAATATCCATCTCACGAGTAAACAATAATATGTAGTCACTATAGCCTCTATGCCATAATCATAAAACCATTAATAATCCCCCCCGCCCCACCTCCAAAAAAAAAACTAAAAGTACAAGAAACTTCTTAAATGTAGAATAGAGGAAAGAAGGAAATCTCACATGCAATTAACCGATATAAATTCCAATGAAGGGATTAACAAGACCCCTATGTCAATCTATGTGCTCCACAAGGAAAATATAACCAAATTGTTAATCATTAGGAGTGACATTATATGAAGTATAGTTTTTCCATGTTGGTGGTGAACTTGAAGGATGGGCTCTATCCATGAAGGTAAATGATAGTCTACCAAATATGACCCCAACTCTACAACATGTGGTGCCACCTTGTCCTAGAGATTTTATCAAAACTCCTCAATCTCTCATGATCTACCCATTTTAGTGATGAGAACCAAATTGAAGTACCAATGATCATTGATGGTAAATCAAATTCTTCCTTTTTTGGCACAACGCCCTAAACCATTAAGTACAACTATAATTCAAAACCCATATCATGAAATGTAAAACTGCACTAAATTTAGCAAATGCAATGAAACTCGTGGATATTTTGTATTGTATAGGGACAATACCCACCCTATACTTGGAAATGTTCTAGAAAATGGGCTCTAAGATATCAACATGCTTAAGGAGTGGATTACACCATTTTCCATTATCAATGGGAAGCTCATTGCTAGGATCTTATAAATTGTCTATTTAATAAGACCAAGTAATGAATGAAACAACACGAGTAAAATGACATATGTAAGCATATATCATTGTATCACATTGTGTGTTTGCAATTTACATTTGGTATCAAGGTTTTTCATTTCAGAATTCACTGAGAATTCTCCAAGACTACTACAATTTTAGAATCTATGCAGATTATCCATATGTGATATGACTAATTTGCATTTACCAATTGGTCTCTTTAGATTCAAGCCTTCAACAACTTCCAAGTTTAAAACTAGGCTATGTTTTTGTTACGTAAATGGAAAATAAGGGGCCCTACATTAACTATAGAAAAAAATCCCATGAACAATTAAAACATTGGTTCATAGAACTAGTCCATATATCCATTGTAGTAATATAGATGTATACTGGTTAGGAGTGAAGTCTCTCCATGGAAATAAAAATGGGAACCTAGAAAGAGAACAACATTTCAAAAGGTTATTTCTCAATATCAAGACTCATATTGCTTCTAAAGGGCACATTACCAAAGAAATAATGGCAATGTCCCAAGTAAAGAAATGATACTGCCATAATTTCATTAACAAGGGCATACATTGATGTGTATAATATCACATTTTATGATACTCAATCTACAATTGTTTTGTTTGAAATCTATTCTAGCTAGTCACAAATATAGTGACCAACTTAATGACCAAGTAATCTAAGTACCCAAAAGGATTCTTTAGGACCAACTTGATGAAATTGAAATAACCATCTCATATTAACACACTAAATCCAAAACTTAAACTTTCCATTTTCAAAGACATAAATTGGTAGTGCATAATGATGAATAGACAAATTGTGCAGTGGGCCAAGCACAAATGTCACCAACAATTGTTACACAAGTTTCAAAAGATCTTTTAGTTTTAGCTCTAAAATATTGCAGTAAACATACTTAGCATTTTTTGTTCATACAAACTTGAAAAAATAATTCTTCCATATATATAACATTCGAAAATGAATGTAATGACCCATAGACAAAATATTGCCTCAACTCAATTTCAAATATTGAACTATTCATATTTTGAGCAAAAAAGTATCATGTACTCAATACATGTTTGCAATAACAATGTTGCCAAATACACACCGGGTTCTTGTTAGAGGTCTTCATGTCACTTAGCATATGAAAAGTAAAAAGTTTATTAAATTAGAAAAAATATCATGATTATCAAATTATATGTTAGTGGCTTGCGCTTGACATTAAATACTTAGAATAATTCAAAGTGGTTAAGAATTTATGGATTGCCATTAATGAGCAGTTGGTTGTATTGCATCTATAAATAACATGTAATGGCTATGCAAGAGGTATGGAGAGATGTAATGAAGTGTGATTTTTGGTATAGCGAATCATGGTTATAAACATTGTTTATGAGTGTTGATTAACATATGAGTGGTAAAGCTCACTAGTTTGTTGGTTTTCCCCATGAGAGACATTTCCAAGGTAATTTTTATGTATTGTGTTGATGTTTTGTGTACCATTGCTTAATGTCTAATTGTGTTTAACTGTATGAATCAATTTGCAAGCTCAATATAACCAATCTTAAAACCAACAATTTGTATCAAAGCTATTTTTGGCCTCAAGGGGATGCCATTGTTGTTGAGGGTTTGGATTGGTCCTAGATTTGGTGAATACATGTTTCAGTGGGAGTTTCCAGAAACATTGATTCATAGTTAGAATGGGTAACAATTCAAGGATAGAAATTTAAAAATTTAATGGACATAATTTTGATCTTTGGAACCTTAAAATGGATGATCTCCTTGTAGATTAAGAGAAATGGGTTTCTATCAGACCATGGTGCAACTCTAACAGGTATGTCGACAGAAGATTGGAAGAACGTCGACAAGAAAGCAAGGAGTACAATCTAAATTTGTTTAGAATATTCTATATTGTTGAATGTCTCACGAGAAGACAATGCAAAGAATCTATGGGAAAAGTTGGGGAACTAGTTGTACTAGTCAAAATATGCAGTTAAAAAGTTGTTTCTTCGGAAGAATTTATATCTTCTGAGGATGAATGAAAGTGACTTGGTTACAAAGAACTTGAACGCGTTCAACGTTGTGGTAAGAAAGATGTTGTTCGTAGATATTAATATTATTGAGGAGGAGAAATGTATTAATCTGTTGTGTTCTTTTCCAAATTCCTAGGATAGCTTGGTCGTGGCTATTGGAAGCAATAATACCACATTAAAGATCGATGATGTGGTCGCATTTATGTTGTCAGAAGGGATGAGACGAAAGAATGTGGAAGGTTCAACCCACGACACTTTGATGGTGAGAGTTCAATTGATAGACAGAGGAAAAGGAAAAAAATCTGGTAGAAGATCGAAGTCAATGGGTAGATATAAGACCAGATCCAATGGTCTAGCAATGAAACATGTTAGTGATGCAATAAAGTAGGGAATTATAGATGAAATTGGAAGTCGACAGAAGCCAAGAAAAAAAAAGGGTCCAAGGAAGATCAGTTGGCTGATGGTAATCATATGCAAGAAGAGAAAGGTGATGTGTATTTTTCCTTCACATGGATTCCACAAGTATGTCCTCCACAAGTACGTAGTCGAATCGTGACTCTTGGATGATTGACTTCGGTGCGTCATATCATATGACACCTCGCAGAGAATGGTTCTATGAATATGAGAAGTTCGATGGTGGTGATGTTCTCCTATGGGATAATTCACCAATTAGGATAGTTAGATGAGGTAAATTCCAATTGAGATTGAAATATTGAAGAATAGGAACACTTCTATGACTGTTGCATATCCCCAGTTTGGATTGAAATTTGATCTTAGTTAGTAAGATGGGGAATGCAAGAGTCCAACCTGTATTTGATAAATATATGTACAAGATGGTGTGAGGAGTGCTGGCACTAATGAGAGGAGTTCAGACTGGAACCCTATACAAGGTATTGGGAAGAACAAACACCAATGAATGTGATAATGTAGTCTATTTAGAGTTCGACAACATATCTTCTTGTCTGGTCGACTTGACTATGCTGTGGCATCATAGGATGGGACATACATGCCAGAAATGTCTTTGTTCTATGTATAGTAAAGGTATGGTTGAAGGTCTGCTTGAGGTCTAAATAATTTGAATTATGTGAACATTTTATTTATGGTAAACAAATTCATGCAAGTTTCTCATTTGGCGCTACTAGGGCTAAGGAAATATTGGAGTTAATACATAATGACGTATTTGGACTAATGTCAGTCCCTTCACTAAGAGGATCACAATATTATGTCTCTTTCATAGATGATTTATCTAGAATGACATTGTTGTATTTTCCAAGGAAGAAATTTGAGGTATTTGATAAGTTCCAAGAGTTCAAGGCTCTTGTAGGGAATTAGACTGGTAAAAAAATCAAGGTTCTAAGAATTTATAATGGAGGATAATTTTGTGGGAAGGCATTCGAACAATTATATAGGAAACATTGTATAGATAGAAAAAACTCAAATCCACACATGCCTCAACATAATGGAGTTGCTGAAAGACTGAAGAGAATGATGCAGGAGAAAGTGAGGAGCATGCTCAATGGTGTAGGTGTCATACAATAATTATGGGTAGTAGTATTCGACATGACATGCTATCTAGTGAATAGGTTGTCGTCAATAACTCTGGTTGAAAAGAATCCATATGAGGCATGGGATGGTAAAAATCCCTCTGTTACACATCTTGGAGTCTTTGGGTGTGATTCCTTTATGCATCTCCCAAGGGAGAAAATAAGTAAATTCGATAGAAAGTCAAAGAAATGCATTTTCATCGGTACAAGAATGGAGTGAAAGGATATAAGTTGTGGAATCGAATCACAAGGAAGGTAGTTTATAGTAGAGATGTAATCTTCAGGGAAGTCAGAGGTACTTCCACGGATGAAGATGATAAAATAGAAAAGGAACCATAAAGGAAAGGGTTTGACATGAATGATGAAAGTATGGATTTAGGTGAGACGACTGAATCTAATGAAGAGGTCGAACACCAGAATCTAGTTGTTAGGAGGCATGGTTGAACAAGACAACATCCAAAAAGGTATAGTCCACTCAAATTTTGCTTTGCTTTTGTGTTATCCGCCATAAAATATGATCCTACATCGGTAAAGGAAGCGATTGACTCGTCAGAAGGTAAAATCTAGAAAATGGCTATGGAAGAAGAAATGGAGCCCTTGATGAAGAATGAAACATGGGATGTAGTCATGTTACCAAATGGAAGGAAACCTATCAGTAGTAAGTGGGTTCTCCAGAAAAATTTGAATGTAATAGGCCGATTTGAGAAGTACAAGGCTTGACTGGGAGAGAAAAGATATTCCCAAGTCGAGGGAGACGACTTTAGTGAAATTTTCTCTCATGTTGCTAAATTAGCTTCCATAAGGGTACTAATGTCTTTAGCTGCAACATTTGGTCTTTAAATAGAATAGATGGATGTAAAGAGATCATTTCTTTATGGTGATCTTGAAGAATAAATTTATATGAAGCATCCTGGAGGTTTTATAGTGGAAGGAGAAAAGGCCCTGGTCTGCAACTCAAGAAGTCTCTATATAGTTTAAAACAATCTCCTAGGATGTGGTATTGGAAGTTTGATATGTATATCTAGTAGCTAGGGTTTTGAGAATTTGGGTTGATCATTTTTTGTATAGAAAGAAAGTTAGTGGTTATTTCATATATGTAGTCTTGTATGTTGACAACATGTTGATCATAAATAACATGGATTCGATAAAGGAGGTGAAACTGTAAATGTCCTCCAAATTCAACATGAAGGATATTGGTGTAGCAAATTTCATTCTTTGAATGGAAATAAAGAGAGATCGAGTAGGTAGAGGGAATTGGTTAAGTCTAAAAAAATATGTTGAGACAATTCTAAAATGTTTCAACATATAAGAGTGCAGACCGATGAAGGTCTCTAATCATGTGGGAGTTAAACTATTTGTTGAATAGTGTCCTAAGAGAGAAGAAGAAAAATAGTACATGTCACATATTCCCTATGATAGTGTTGTCAGTAGTCTAATTCATGCTATGGTAAGTACTCAACCGGATATTTCCCATGTAGTGGGAGTATTGAGAAGGTACATAACACTTGGAAAAGAACACTCAAATGAAGTTAAGAGAGTATTTAGGTACCTGCATGGCATGATAGATTTTGTAATATGTTATGAATGGGAACCTAAGAACACCAAGGAAATCAATGCACATGGATTTTTTTATTCCAAATGGGATGGAGATATCAACCACCAGATGGCCGACTAGCATATATGTGTTCAAGTTATCTAGCTGAGCAGTTAGTTGGATGAGTAGGAGGCATTCGGTCGTTGTGATGTCGACTACTGAGGCTAAGTACATGGAAGCTACTCATGCATATAAGGAGTTTGTTTGGATACAGAGATTGTGTTCATAGTTTTGGTTTGGTCACATGTTGTTAGGTTGGATTGTGACAGCCATAGTGCAATCTTCCTAGCAAAAAACCCAACAGATCATTCAAAGACAAAGCATATTGAATTCTGGTACCATTTTGTGAGGAAAATGATGGTGAAGTAGAAAGTATTGATAGGAAAAGTAGACACTATGAAGAATGATGTAGAATCATTGACCAAGTCAGTGAGTAACGAGAAGTTTTCTTGGTGTAGGGAAACAATGGGCTTGTCATCTCTGCTTAAGTGAACTGAAGTTTTGAATCTCTTTTTTATCCAAAGAGTAAAAAAAGTGGTACAATGTTTGAAATCTTATATTCTTTGCATGTAAATCAACAGGAAAAGTCGATAGTCAACATGCATAAGTCAATTGGATTCAGAGGTCGGAAGACTACGAAATTATGGTCGATTGGCCAACAAGAATAGTTGTTTGGTCAAAGGAAAACAATTGGTTGACATGAAGTCAACATAATGACTAGAAGCTCAATCGAAGGTCGACCAAGGTTGACCCAATCAATTCAATCATAACAAAATAATTGAAAGTGGTAAAGAAGTTATGGATTTCCATAAATGGGTAGTTCATTGTATTGCATCTATAAATAAGATGTAATGGCTATGCAAGAGGTATGGGGGGATGTAATGAAGTGTGATTTGTGGTCTAGCAAATCATAGTTGTAAACAGTATTATGAGTGTTGATTAATAGATGAGTGGTAAAGCTCACTGGTTTGTTGGTTTTCCCCTAGGAGAGGGGTTTCCAGGATAATTTTTGTGTATTATGTTGATGTGTTGTGTGCCATTACTTAATGTCTAATTGTGTTTAGCTATATGAATCAATTTGCAAGTTCAAAGTAATTGGTATTAAAACCAATACTTTGCTTGAATCTATGTGTGGGTATTTGTGGCTTGCATTAAGTTCAAGGCCAATTGATTCTATGCCTCGTGAATAGAGAAACTGGTATTAGAGGGGATGCACACTCTGACTATAAAGACCTAGGCCGTCTAAACAAAAAAATAAGGAGAATGTTTAATAGAGTGAGGGCTAATGCTTCTATCATTGGAAGCACGGTAGAATAAATAAAAATGAAAAAGTCAATCAACAACCTACTTTTGTGCACTTGACTAGTGCATTTTTAATTTACAAGAGTGTTAATGAATGATGCATCTTAATTGAAAGAATTGGTGCATATTGTTTAGATATAATACACAATTAACTTTTTTCAAAATTTTAATATAAAAATCTATATATTATAATAATAAAGAATTAAACCTTTCATAATGCACATTTTTAAAGATATCATATTGTCAATGGTTCTTTGTCTCTGTGTGCAATGTAGGATGTCAATGTTTAGCAAAATGCAATGGTTTTGTTTTTAACATTTTTTAAGTAAATGTATAACTAAATGCAATGGTTTTGTTTTTAACATTTTTAATAAAAAATGTACTTTATAAGTTAAATTTATAGACTATCAATGGTGGTGTGATTAACATATAATGTGTAATAGGGAGAAATACATATTGCATCAATTGGCAATGCATTTATCTATCTACAATGTAGGATGCCAATGTTTCACTGTTTCACTTAAAATGCAATGGTTTTGTTTTTAAAAATTTCAATAAAATATGTACTTTATAATTAAATGTATAGATCATAAGAACATCTAATAGTCTCTCAGAAAACACAAAACTTCAAACTGAAGCATCATAAGGATCCAAAATAGAGAAACTATCTAAGGATATAAAACTACATGATAGAAACCATAGTCAATAAGATCATTATCATCGAGCTCCAAGAAAGGTGTGAACTAAGTTTTGAATTCCAAGAACCTTCATTACTTCACATAGACAGGGTTAAATCCTACACGCAGAGAGGACAGGAAGCTCTATTCGACCTTGAGGGCCGGGCATAGGAGAAACGATTGGATCCATGCTACAATGGCCGCTGGAGGGGGATCCGAGGCCCTCCCTCCCCTGCTAGAAATTGCTGCATTCAAGAAGTTGGTGGCTGCCTGTGGGAAGCGACCTCCAAGTGAGCATCAGCAGAAATTCATAAAACGAATGGCCAGCATCCCCACTATTGACCTCCCATCTGAAGATCCATGTAGATCAGCTCTGAATCTTGCAAAAAGAGGGCTCATAGGGCAGTTAACCGGTCTCTGGCCTTCACCCAAAGCAATGGACAACTGGGTGCAAAGAAACTGGCGAACCTTGACCCAAGAAGGCATCAGCAGTAATCTGGTGGGTAAGGGCTTCTTCGTTTTTGTTTTCACCAATGTAGAGGACATAAACTTAATTTTTAGGAATTGACCTTATTTTATGGCCCCCTAGGGTCTATACCTGAATAAATGGACTCCGGACTTTGATCCGATGCAAGACGTGCTCTCGGCTATTCCAGTCTGGGTTCGATTGCCTCATCTACCTCTGCACTATTGGAACCCAAAATTGTTGGAAGCTATTGGTAATAAACTGGGGAAATACATTGACCGGGCAGAGAGGAAGGATCAGTACACCTGCACCAGAATTTGTGTGGAGGTGGACTTGGAAATAGGGCTCCCCGAAGCAATTAAACTAACAGTGGCAGATTGGTCATATATACAAGAGCTAGATTACGAGCAACTTCCATTTAAATGTCGATTTTTCCATGGGTACGGACATTTTTCCAGGCACTTCAAAAAGAAGGGAGAGGAGGAGATAGAGATTGTAAAAGGCAATCAATGGACCCCAGCTCAGAAACCAATTGCAGCCAAACAAGCCAGCAGACCAAAAGGCAAAGGAAAGTCTACGGAAAATGAAGGCCAATCATCTGGACAGTCACAAGGTGCAGGGAACTTAGGACCATCAAGGATGGAGGCATCCAAAAATCCATTCGATAGCCTTAGAATTCCAGAAGAATCACTAGTCTCAATAGCAGAAGAGGTTGAACAGCCCACCTCAATTGTTGAAGACAAATCCCATGAAGAAACCACAACCCTATAGGATGGATCCCCTATTGGAGTTACGAGCCCTCTCTCATATGCTGAAATGATAAGAAAGTAGTCTCCGGAGACCTTAGGATCTTCGGAAGATGAGACCTTTGAGAGAACATTGAACAGAGTAGGGAGAAAATCTCACCGGGAGACAAGGGCAGAAGAAGCGGAGAGGCAAAAAATGAAAGGCAGCCCCAATCAATAATCGAGATGTCAATTGGCAAAAATACTAGAAATAGACCTCCCAAGGGAGGAGTTGCACCCTCTTCAGCCAGTAAGTAATGCGTTTAGTCTCTTGGAATTGCCGAGGATTTGGGAACCCTCTAAAAGTTGAAGCAGTAAAAAATTTGGTGAAATCTGAGTCTCCTGAAATCCTCATGCTCTAAGAGACTAAAATTGAAGGGGAAGCCCTCCTTCTTCTCAGTAAAATGAATTGGAAAAAGAATGTTGGAAGAGCAGTCAGTTCTAGGGGTTCCTCCGGAGGGATGGCTACCTTGTGGATGGAGGATAATTTCCACCTCGAAAGTTCTTATGAGACTCAGCATTGGATATATACCGATCTCAGGCCCAAGGTGAATAAAATGTCCTTTGCTCTTGTAAATTTATATGTCCCTATTCATTATGCTGAAAAGAGAGAATGTTGGCATTCTCTGTCTGCCTTTCTTGAGTCAAGATCCCCCAGGAATATAATCCTTGCTGGTGAACTCAATCTTGTTTTTGCACATCAATCTTGTTTTTGAATCAAAGGAAAAACGTGGTGGAGACACTAGTCGAGATCAGATCCTTCCATTGGTTGAAGATCTCCTTCAATATTTGGATTTATTAGATATTAAACCTGAAAAAAGGTCCTTATACTTGGACCAACAATAGAGTTGGGGATCATCATATTTCTGCCCGACTAGACAGATTCATAATGCAGAGCTCCTTTTTGCTGGAAAAAAGGATCATTTCCTCAAAAATTTTACCAAAATTGACTTCGGATCATAAGCCTATCCTGTTGCAGTTTGAGGAGGAAAAAAACTTGGGAAACTATCCACAATGCCTGGAAAGCTCCGATTAAAGGTTCTCCCATTTTTGTTTGGGAGCAGAAAATCAAAGCTACCAAAATGGCTTTAAAATCTTGGATAAAAAAGCCCACAACATCACCCACAAGCAGTAGAAAGCAGACATCTAATCAGCTATTAGAATTGCAACTTGAAATGGAGTCCAATCAAGTAACTCATTCTGCCATGCGAAAGGAACAAGCTGCCCAGCGACTTACTCTTCAATCTTTCAGGCAGGAGGAAGAACATTGGAGACTAAAATCGAGAAGCCTCTGGCTGAAGTCGGGCGATAAAAACACACCATTCTTTCATAAACAATTCAAAGCAAGACTTTCTCGTAATCACGTGGATGAAATCACTGCCTCGGACAAGACAGTACATAAAGAAATGGCTCATTTAAAAGAGGTAGCAACTTCTCATTTTTAGGATCTCTTTACTGAAAAAGGAATTGACACGAATGATGATTTTCCTGAATTCCTCAATAATATCCCGAGATTGGTAGGACAGAATGATAATGCAGGCCTCTTGAATCCCTTCACAGAAATTGAAATATGCAATGTTATTTGGGCAATGGAGCCGGACAAAGCTCCGGGACCTGACGGATTCTCCATACATTTTTATCGCATCTGCTGGGACTTAATCAAGGTGGATTTACTCCGTATGATTAGGGGCTTCCAACAAAAATCCAAGGTTGGAGACAGCATCAATTCTACATTTTTGGCTTTAATCCCTAAAGAATCAAATCCTGTAACATTCGATAGGTTTAGGCCTATGTCGCTATGCAATGCATCCTATAAAATTCTCTCCAAGCTCATTGCTAATAGAATTAAGCCATTGTTGGGGAACCTCATCTCCTCCAGTCAGGGTGGGTTTGTGAAAAGGTCAGAATATTTTGGATAATGTGACCATAGTACAGGAAACCATACACTCCAGCAATCAACGGAAAGAACAAGGGATGATTATCAAGCTTGACATGGCTAATGCCTTTGACCCGGTAAGGCATTCCTTCTTGTTTCAAGTTCTTCTAGCTTTTGGCTTTAGTCCTGATTTTGTAAAGTTGATCAAAGCTTGTATAGGTAAGCCTTGGATAGCGCCTTTAGTGAATGGTAGACCTACAAATTACTTCCAATGTACTTGGGGAATTAGGTAGGGCTTCCCTCTGTCCCCTTTTTTATACATTCTGATGGTAGATTCCCTCAATAGAAAGTTGAATGTAGAAAAAATTGCAGGAACAGTTCCAGGCATAAGAGTTACGCAATATCTAGACCCCATAAATCATTTCTTATTCGTAGATGACTCCCTCCTTCTGGGAGGAGATTCTATCAAAATCACAAGGGTCTTCAATGAAATAATTCAAAGTTTCTGCAGCGTTTCTGGAGCTCTTATCAATAAGAGAAAATGTGCAGTGTATGGATGGAATGTGAATTATGTTACCATTCAAAGTATAGCTCGTTACTTAGGATTTACTGGCTCTGCAAATTGGGACTCTCTTAAATACCTAGGCCTGCCATTAACTCTGGGCACTACCAAGGCCAGCCATTGGCTTGAAGTAATAAGCAAAATAAAATCCAAAATTACAGCCTGGGGAGGACAGTGGCTTACTAAAGCTGGGAAATTAACCCTCATAAAATCAGTTATCTCTTCTCTGCCACTCTATCAATCAGCGTTTCTATTGGCTCCGAAAATGATTGTTGAGCAGGTTGCAAAGCTCATACGAACCTTCTTGTGGCAAGGCAGTAAGGGGAATGATAAAAAAATTCATTTAGTGGGCTGAGACATAGTGAAAAAACCAATTGTTGAAGGAGGTTTGCAAGTCAGGGACCCAGGGCTTGCGAATCTGGGTCTTGGGGTGAAGATATTGTGGAAGATATTTTCCAATCCTAGTCACCTGGTCAGCCAAGTGCTAATTAAAAAATACCTACACATTGTGTCTGAACCAAGTATGGATAAAGCCGTAGTCATTAAAGGCACAACAATGTGGAAATTGTGCAGCCACGGATGGGAGTTTTTTTAAAAAGTATCTCTATCGATTTCCAGGAAATGGGAATCGGATCTCATTATGGAATGAAAAAATTATGGGCCGACCTCCCCTCAGGCAGAATGAGGATCTCCACGAGCTTCGCATATGGCTCACCCAGCGGGGTTTCATAAAGCTCGCAGACATCTCAAGGTGGGATCAAGTTGGCAATTGGAAAGAATGCAACATCCCCAGGCCGCCGGATAGGATGCTAGAGCAAGTGAATTCACTCCAACAACTCTCAATGGCTTAGCTCTGGTTCATATTAGCTTCAGGGATAAATGGGGCTGGGGAATGACAGGAGAATACACAGCTGCCCTTGGATTCACTGCTCTCCAGACTCAGTAGCCTCAGACACCTTCAAACGCTATTTGGCAGCAAGTATGGAATTCATTTGGTATTCCAAAAATAAATTTCTTCAACTGGGTTCTCCTGCACAAAAGAATTTTGACAGGTGAGAACTTGGCAAAGCGAGGAATATTAGGGCCACACAGATGTTCACTTTGCCATACAGCCGAGGAAACAATCGACCATGTGTTTATCGACTGTCCATTCATGAAGGAAGTGTGGCAGCTTGCATTGCAAGGACTCAAGGTTCATACTCTAGCTCATTGCACTGTTGTCTTTTTATTTTCCACTTGGTCAGAACGTTACCCCCGGGTGATTAAAAGTAAATCCTTATGGTCCAAGATATGGCAGGAAGTCCCAAAATACCTCTGCTGGGAAGTGTGGTTAGCCAGAAATGAAGCCATCTTCCAAAACAAAGTGAGTACCCTAGTAATTGTTGTTGCAAAAGCTAAGGCATTGTTATTAGAAACGGTGGAAAATTATCCCTTTAAGCAAAACCATAAGCTTCTCCTCGTAGAGATCAATTGGATTGGTGACCCAACGAAGTGTCCTAGAAACAAGATTTATGCTCGACCTCTTAGAAACCCTGAGTGGCGGCTACAGTACATCGATTCCGAATTCTGCCAATGGTGGAAGAATCAAAGGAAAGACACTATCTTTTTCGATAAGGAAGCTAAAGGAAATCCAGGGAGAGCTGGCGCAGGAGGGGTATTCTATGTTGCTGATGGTCTTTTAAAAGGCATTTCAGTTGGGGGATCGGATAGGGAACTAACAATCAGGCTGAGCTATTAGGTCTTCTCAAAGCATGTCAGATAGCAAATGGAAATGAAGAGCATGATATTCAAATTTTTGGAGATTCAGAAAGCCTTATTAAAGTCTTAAACACTGATGGACATTTCAATAATGCGGTGTTAAACAAGACTTTGCAACGAGTCCGGCAATTGCTGCAACAATTCGACTCTGCCTCCTACTACCACATTCTTTGAAGTCTAAACAATGAAGCTGATTATAGGGCCAATGTAGGCTGCCTATTAGTCCCTATAGATTTGATTCAGAATGATGGTAATCCTATAAGGTCTCTTATTCCGTAAGATGGCAGCTTCTTGTATTTTGTAAATTGTAGGATTTGGACACCTCTGAAAATTGAGTAAATTGGATTTGTTTGATGGATTGTTTAAGCGCAAGCCCAACCTAGTATCTTCCTAATAACAAATTTAACCGTTCTTGTGAAAAAAAAAATGTATAGATCATCAATGGTGTGCTTAACATATAAAGTAATTAAATGTATAGATCATCAATGGTGTGCTTAACATATAAAGTGCACCACGGAGAAAAACATATTGCGTCAATTTACAATGCATTTATTTTTATTGCACATTGGGGAATTAATATTATCACAAACACACCTGGGTGTTTTTTTTTAATTTATAATATAAACAACTTTATTGTAAAATTGGACATGGTGTGCTTTATGGAACACACTAAAGTTTATGTTTTACACAACATAGCATTGTTATGTGTCTTATGTGATGCATCACCAGGGTATCAAAATTTATATAAACATAATGTTAAGTTTATTTGAATCATTTAGCATAAATTATATATATTTTATAACAAAATTTCAAAGCTATAGGTATTGCACTTTATACTTTAAAAGTATCCGTGTGTATTTTATTTAGTGCACCATTTGATGATGGGTTTGTTATATGTAGGTGTATTGGCGTGTCAAGATTTAGTTAAATGCAATGTCTTTTTTATATTGAGTAGTATAAATTTTTTATTTTTAAATGAAATGTTGTATCGATTGTACAATGCACTTGACACATGAAGTACATTAGTGTGTATTTTTAACAATCTATGAGCAACACATATAAAACATTGATAAAATCTATGGTTGTCTATCTTCGCTATATAGACAAGGGAAAGAGTTTTGAAGGAGGTTTTGAAAAAACCTTCACTAAAAGTTTTTCTTTGTAACTTCATACACATTTTAATGCAACCTATGGATGAATTAAATCAATATCCAGAGCAAATAAATTACCTATGTCATTAATTATGTATCTCTATCCATCCATGCATTCTTGTTCTTCTTTTTTTCCTCAATTTTAATTTTCCTTAAAGTTATCCAATTTTCTTGCTTCTCTCTCATTATTTACCCCTCTAGTTTCAACCTATGATCTTTCCTCCCTTATACTATCCTCAACTCTAAAATCCTCATTTCTTATAGTTTTATTATAAAAGTCATCTCCTAGCTCATTTTATTCTCTATTTATTAAATAAGGCTAAACTCCTCCCCCTCCATGTTTAGCTTTTATTATTACCAGCTTTACCTTTCACTCACCGTAGCTTCTATTATTACCAACGTTACCTTTCACTCACTTTATTACTTCCAACTTGATTTAATTTTACTATCTCCACATTAATATTAATTTTAATGCTACCCCAATTTATTATTTCTTTGTTATTATGTTCACTCTCTCACCAAATTTGACTTCATCCTTACCAATTTTGAATAATTTTCTTTAACATTTTTTAATAACTAATCTCTTAGCAATGGTTAGTTTCTTTCAAATCCTATATTACCGAAGGATATTCTCCCATTCAAAATATTTTCTCAGTTTCCTGGTTGATGGGTGGAATGTTCGCTTGAAACATTGACAAATCTCATAAACTTTTACATAGTCAATCCAAAATCTTAAACACTATTATGAGTAACAGTGAAAACCTTCATTATATGATGTTGATTATAGCTTGCAAGGTTGTTCCCATGAAAATGGGTAACACTTTTTTGCAAGATGTGGATATGGATTTCACAAAACACGAGCTCGATCGAACTTTGGAGCTCAATGAAAGGTTAGCTAAACCCTCAATCGATCTATTAGCTTGATCGAGGGTTTGATATAATTTATAGTAAAAAACTTATTTTGTAAATACCTTGATTGAGCTAATCTCTCGATCAAGGGTTTTGTCAGCATAAAACTTTATATGTTATAGTAAAACTTTTATTTTTTATTAGTTTTTTTCAAAATTTTGTCACGTGAAAAATTAAAAGTTATGGTAAAAAACAAATTACTAAGTCAAAAAAGAATTACTATTATTTTTCTAATAGTTATATTTTTATTCAATAGTTGATAGCTATTTTACTTTAGTCTTTTAACATGTATTCGGTGGGGATATCAATATTTAAATTTGCAACATAGAAACAAAATCATAAATATAATGCACTAATACATAAAATACCATGGGAAAATTTAAATTGGGATACCAAAACCATGAGCCATATTAACTTTAATTAATGTTTGTTGTTAGTTATTTATGGCCCATGGTTTTGGTATCCCATGGAAATATTTCCCATGATATTTGATGTCATAAATTATATTTATAAGTTTGTTTCTATGTCCCAAATGATTTTTGTACTATAGCTTTTATTATCTTTTTTGCTCTCAATATAATATAATAATGTAAGTTATTTTCTATAGCAATTTTTTCCTTTAATATAATGTAAGTTATTTTTAATATAATAATGTAAGTTAACGTAAATTAATCGAGTGTTTTTTATAAATTTTAATATAATGTAAATTATTTTTATAACGAAAAAAACTATTAATTTAAATAGGTAGTTATTAGCTTGATTGAGCTATTTGAATTAATAGTTATTTTTTCATGTAAAATTTAGTTTTTATGTAGTTTTTTATGATTAAAAGCTCGATTTTGCTAGTAGCTCAATCGAGCTTTTAGCTTAACCACACATAAATCCTCGATCAAGATATTTAAAAAATGTGAGTAAAACCTCGATCGAGGGTTTTAAAACCCTCAATCAAGATATTTTAAAAATACGAGTAAAACCTCGTTCGAGGGATTTAAAACATACTTACAACCCCTTTTTCTACAAATTTATTATTATTGGCCACTTTGCTAGGCCTAAACCCTGTCCTAGGATGCACCTTAGGTGGAAGACTTCATGCCGATGGATTCGTTAATGAATCATCTATCCATTGGCATATACTTTACGGGTTTTTGTGTTCATATGATATATATGTTTTAATTTTCTTTTCAAATTTACACTTACAAAACCATGCCCACTACTTCAAATCAACGCAAAGAAAAATCAACAACATAAAAAATACACAGGAAAAAACTTTCAAAAAGTATATACACCCTAGAGCAACATGTCCTCTCCAAAATGTTTTTTTTTTTTTAATTTTACAACCAATAAAAAAATCTTACAAGCACACACGTGTCCGAAATGCGTTTAAAATGTTCAACGGTCAGTTTCAAAAATCAATAAAAAATATGATCTTCCAACATAAATTAAAAAAAAATGTACGCCCTAGTGCATTTTGTGTAAATTATGCTAATAATATTTTTTTCAAAAAGCATACATTTATCACTAAGTTTTTTACGTCCACACAAGTCACTTGTTAACTTTTCCTAAATTCACAAGAACAAACCTATCATTAAATGTAATTTTGTCATATTAAATAATAATATTATTTAAAAAAATATAGGTGGAAAGCCAAAATAATTACTGACAATTTGTTTCTTTGTTGCATGTCAGAATTCACAAATTTTGAGGGCTTTGATTTAATAAATGAGTAAAAAATCAAATTTTCACCGTCAATTTTGGCCAAAAAGTGTTACTCATCTTCATGGATTCACCCACAACTCAAGTTCATAATTTGAAAAATAACCTCTATTATTTCCTTTTAATCTACCTAATTAGTGCTTGCAATTTGAGAATCATAATTAACTAAATGAGTTTTGAGGGATTTGATTTAATAAATGAGTAAAAAATCAAATTTTCATTGTCAATTTTGGCCAAAAAGTGCTACTCATCTTCATGGATTCACTTGCAACTCAAGTTTGTAATTTGAAAAAATAACCTCTATTATTGCCTTTTAATCTACCTAATTAGCGCTTGCAATTTCATAATCATAATTAACTAAACTGCATATCATCACTAGAAGTGTTTTCTAAGAGTACCCATTGTTGAAATTAGAATATCTTGAAATGGATAGAAAGCTAGATTTCCTGGTTTTGTTGAACATGTTACCAATTGTCGAGCCTCAACAAGCCCTTAAGGCCATAAGTCTATGGGGCACCCATTTTTGTTTATTGTTTTTGAAAGCCTCCAAAATTACATCATGACTTCATTTCTACTCCTAAAATTGCATGCTTAAGGTTGAATGGAGTTTTTTTTTAAGTATAATGCACTTATAACTTATATTTAGTATAATGCACTTATAACTTATATTTAGAAAACCATGTCCATTACTTCAAACCAACGCAAAGAAAAATCAACAACATAAAAAGTACACAGGCAAAAACTTTCAAAAAATATAATGCCCTAGAGCAACGCATCCTCTTCAAAATGTTTTTTTTTTAACTTTTGCAACCAATAAAAAAAAGCTTACGAGAAGACACGTGTACGAAATGCGTTTAAAATGTTCGACGATCAGTTTCGAAAATTAAGAAAAAAATATAATCTTCCAACATAAATTTAAAAAAAAAATGTACGCTTTAGTGCATTTTGTGTAAATTATGCTCACATATATTTTTTTCAAAAAAATGCATTTATAACTAAATTTTTTTACATCAAAACAAGTCACTTGTTAACTTTTTTTATGAAATTCACAAGAACAAACCTATCATTAAATTTAATTTTGGCATATTAAATAATATTATTATTTAAAAAAAATATAGGTGGAAAGCCAACATAATTACTGACAATTTGTTTCTTTGTTGCATGTCGGAATTCACAAGGCATATATGAGTTTTGAGGGCTTTGATTTAATAAATGAGTAAAATATCAAAATTTCACCGTCAATTTTGGCTAAAAAATGCTACCCATCTTCATGGATTCACCCACAACTCAAGTTCATAATTTGAAATAATAATCTCTATTATTTCCTTTTAATCTACCTAATTAGTTCTTGCAATTTAAGAATCATAATTAACTAAACTAGATATCATCAAGTTGGAAGTGTTTTCTAAGAGTACCCATTGTTGAAATTAGAATAGCTTGAATTGGATAGAAAGCTAGATTTCCTGCCACTATTATTCTAGGAGGTTAACAATGAATTGGAAGAGATTCTTGGTTTTATTGAGCATGTTACCAATTTTCGAGCCTCAACAAGCCCTTAAGGCCTTAAGTCTATGGGGACACCCGTTTTGGTTTATTGTTTTTTAAAGCCTCCAAAATTACATCATTTTTAACTTGAGAACTACTTTTAATCGAGAAGTCATTGGAGTTTAAGTGATTTTTCATAACTCCATTCCTACTCCTAAAATTGCATGCTTAAGGTTGAATGAAGTTTTTTTTAAGTATAATGCACTTATAACTTATATTTAGTATAATTTGCATCTCAATGATAAATCATTGCTTAATTTAATCGTCACAAATTTAATCGTTTTGACAGACCTTGTGCATATGATATCAATTTGGCATTTCAAAGGGGATTTTACCACATATTGAACTTGTTAATAGTTTGATAATTCATAAAGCTCTTATACAAGCAATAATTGTCAACATTTCTTTTCCTAGCTTCCCTATGTATCTATTTTCCTTCAATGTTACAAATATCTTATTATTCTATATGCAATTTGAGTAGTCCTAAGGCAAATGAAAAAATAGCGTATTCGAATTTTGTCAAGTTGAAAATTGTAAAAGCGATTGATGAGGTATATGGACAAGAAATCTCAAAATGATTTCTCATACTTGCTTTGTTTTGAAATTGATTTCTAAGTTGAGATTATTATCAAAATGGTACGTTTTGTTTTGTAAAATTACATCTAATGTTAATAAACAATAACTATTTGTTATATCGAGATAAAATTTTGGTTAATTCATGTAGTCTAATTATGTAATATATCGTTTAAACGATTATAAGATTGTCCGAAATGGCACCCAATAAAGGAACTAAAAGAAAATGAAACAAAACACTCAAAACCTAAACATGTAATTGAATCTCATCATCAAGAGCTCAAAAGACCAGTGTATTTAGATATTGATCTTTGTATAATATTGGATAATCCTCATATTTTTAAGGATCTTCTTCATTGAATTAAAATAGTGTTTGACTACTCAATATTGCTATTTCTATAGAGAGGGAAATAGAGGAAATTAAGGGTATACCCAATTTAAGAAATTCCTTCATTCATTATATTACTACTAGAACAACCAATCATTATGCCTTGCATTGAGATGATTATATGGTTGATTCAACATACACATGTGGAAACAAAGAAAATTCATAACGCTGAGGAAAACTCATAGCTTCAATCTCATCGAGTAATGTTGAAGCTTACTATAAGTATGCTACAATTGACATATATTTGATGGATGTTTGGGTTAATGACGAAGAACACAATTTTCGTAACCTATTAGCCACTTTGTATGATGGGGAGGATTTTAGAAGTAAGGGTGATAAGCTCTATGCCACTACAAGTTCCAAACCTACTTTTGTTTATGTAATTCAATTGTATGGTGCAAAGTCTACACACCACATGAAAAACGTTTGGGTACATATAATGGACACAATTTTGGTGGATGGAAAAACAATGAATTGGGGAGCCATTGTATCACATACTCTTAGAGAAGCTATATGGAATGTAAAACAACCTCTTAATGATTCATCTCTTGAAATTTTTATGAGCTCATATTTATTGGATATGGTATGTGCAGGGATGGATTGGGCATGGTCTCCTAATGAAGTCCTAGTTCATGTTTATTCTCAATATTTATTGGATTATAAGTATGCCTACAATTATGCTCAGACATGTGATTTATTCTTTGCACCTTTGTATGATTTGATCTTCTACCAACCTTGTATGAGGTTGTTTGAAGAAGCAATGGAAGTATTGAACAACATTGGTGATTGGTACTTAGCTGAAAAATTTACACACATTCGTATATTTTGTGCCACAAAACCCCCATACATTACCTACTCATTTACCCAACAAGCTAGTTCCTAAAGAGATTTCTTATCAAACAACATTGCATGGGTTCAATGCTCACTTGGATGATAAGAAAAATAGGTTATGTTATAAATACCCACTCCTTATTGATCTATGTGGACTTGCTAAATATTTGGGCCAAAATGGAGGGGGAAGGGATGTAGGATTATCACTTTGTAGAAGAAAGGTTCTAAAGGAATTATCCTTTGAAGATTAGAGAAAAGCATTTTTCCTAGATCGATATAACCTTCCCTTATGAACACAATGAAAACAAAACAAAGAAGTTCAAAATGAGATCCATTAATTATGTTGAATTAAAAAAAAAAGATTAGGAAAAAGAGATTACATAAAGAACAAGCTACGGAATTGCAAATTTAGAAATTGAAAAAAGGATACAAATGTTGATGCATCACATGATGATATGGATGGTCCATAGCTCACCTTGAAGATGGTCTTAAGGTTAAAGCACCACAAACTCAAGATCATGAAATAACTATTATTTAGAATTAGAAAATGAGGTTTCAATTAGGAATGAGGAATGATGAACACGTTATAATTAATGAAGGCAAAGGTATCCTTAAACTTAGGCAATTGGAAAAATAACTTCCTATAGAAAGAATAATACATAAATCGACTTAGATAAGAAGAATGAAGAAGATAAGGCTACCACAAAATTGTTTGTAATTACCCTCAAATATTGAAGAGAACATTTACTAGAGGAGATATAGTTATACCTTAGCCTAATGATGAGGTTGTAAGACTTGAAATTTTCACTTTCAACACAAAAATAGATAGATAGTGAAACAAGTTCATAAGAAAAGGAAGTTGGCCAATGATCATGAAACAATGATAGTAGTTGAGAAGGTGGTCATGATTACTTAGAAGCAAGGCATAATTGGGATAGCTTTATCTAACCTTGCTATTTCATGAGAGTGAACTAGATTACTACAAGACACATTAGTCTAATATGACATATATGATAGATAATGTTTTAAGAATTCACGATAACTAGAATGCAATTCAAAATAAACTTGATGATGGAGCAATAAATAATAACAAATTTAGGCCAATCTTTATTTATTTGTATAGATAGATTCAATCATATAGACTTACTTTGGAATAGGTACAATTGTAGTTTTATTCCTATAAGAAATAATAAGGTTTTATAGATGAAAAATTATCCAATATTTTTAGCCTACTTAAGCAAGACAATTTGGAAATTGAGTTTGGTATTAAGCATTGGAATGAAATATCAAGTCAAGTTTTGAAAATCTTGAGTTCGAAAATCTTGAGTTTGGTATTAGGCATTGGAATAAAATATCAAGTCAAAGTTTGGAAAATATTGAAAAGGAGTTGACATATTGCAATAGGTTGTGACCAATATTGAAAATGCTCATAAAACAATAAGTTGTAACAACTATTAAAATGTGAGACAATTATTAAAATCCTCACAAAAGAGTGTAACATTCCTCCTCTTGGCCATGATGGACACTTATATACTATAGAAAAATATGAAAGATATATTTACACATTGGTGTGAATTTATTTGTGAATGTTGATTTTCTTTTTAAATATATTGAGAATCCTACATAAGAAATTTATTTAATTCAAAACTTTTTTGCCTAAGCTAGAGGGGCACAAGTTTTCCAAAATTTGAAATCATAAGAGAAAAAAATTTCATGGTAAGTTTTTGTAATTAGAAGAAGAAATAATTAATTTGCAACATCACTTTGATTATAGTCTAGCTTTAATACAACCATTTTTTTACGTTTAAAAATAAAATGTCTTATTTGATTTAACACTTAGTTATTCTTTAAAACATTTATAACTATAATTAGGAGGATTCCCTATTACAAGCCATGCTAATTCTAAGTTGGGCTTTAATTTGGGGTAAGCCTATACTGTTGGCACAAGGGTAGTTTTACCCATCAACACAACCATCAATCTATAAATAAAATCTAACAAAACATTCTTGTTATTTAGGAATGCACACTCAACCCTTGGAATATGTGCACCATCCCTCTTTCTTTTTTCTTTTTAAAAGTTGTTGTCTTTCCATCTAATAATCATTAATGCAAATTCTCAACAATAAAAGCTAGGAAATGAAGATTAGACCATTATGCGGCATGAAGGGATATATGTCAAGGCTATGCATGCTTGCTAGTAGAAAAGCAAGGCTTATTATGTAGAGTGTTTCTATTAGGGTTATGCATGCTGGTTGGCAATAGAGAAACACCATGTTTCCACTCTTTTGACTTATTTTAGACTTATACTTGAACACACCTTTTTAGAACTCAATTAATTGGTAGTTGAGGTGATCTAAAGTGAAATTTAGAATTTTTATTATAAAAATAGAATTTTTATCTTTTTTTATAGTAATTGCAACTTACTTGTAAACATTTATGATTTCACTTAATAAACATTTATGATTTCACTTAATATATCACCATTGGTTGAAGCCTCAACAACACATCCAAATTGTAGAAGCTCATTTTTAAAACTTTTAAAATCAATATTTTTAGCTTTTTTTAACCTTGTGTTTTGAGTTATCTTATAATCATTCAGTGTATAATTAATGAATTCTTATTTAATTCATATCTGATTAGTTTGCATTCAATTGATTATTTTTGTGAATTAAAATATCTTAATTACCTATGAAGCATGCTAATTTTAATTAGCATTTAGAAATCTCCATACAATGGAGATTTGAGGCAACTAAATTTGAGCCAAGTAACATGCTCAATAAGGTTTAGAGTTTTACTCAAAAAATAATAATTGTACATATAATTTTGGGTACAAGTGGACAGTTTGACACACGGAAAAATTGTTTATAGGTTGTTGGCAATGTAAATCCAACACAATTTTTCATTTTTTAAATCCAAAGTATTTATGATTTCCCCACACATCAAGTTGTTGGACTTCACCAATTATGAATGTTATGAAATTGATGTCGAAAATGGTTGTGCAACAATTCATTGAGAAGCTCCACCTGCCCATTATGCACTGCAAAATATCTTCTTGTCAATCTATTTTGGTTCGAATGAGTTGTGTGTAATACCCCCATTTTGATCCTTAGGATATATTGGCTTTTAATATAAATATTGTATACCTGCGATGTATGTTGTCCTAGCGTGGAGCTCAAAGCCAAGGCCCTGCTAGTGCATGCTCGGATTTTATTTAAAAATACAAGTATTTGATATTACGTTATCCATGTGCTATTAAGCCATGAAACATTGTAAGATGATGTAGATATTAATATTGCAATAAAATACCAAAAACTGGCTATGGAAGCAACTAATAAGAGGGGGCCATGTGTATCCACTAGGGAGTGGTGAGGGGGTTGCGGGGTTGAACCATAAGCTGCCGAATGTCATATTGAAAACCCATTTGAATTTTGATGTTGACATTTAATTATGTTGTAAGGAAGTGGTTGAAGAAATCAGTCCATGGCTTCAATGGAGCATGGGAACCCAAAAATTTGTATGGTAGCGTATGGGATCTGTTTCCTTGACCCACAAGTCACTCTCCCTCATGGGAATTCGTTTTTCCTCATTCCCATTCCATTGTTGAACATCAGAGCATCAATTTTCATCCATTACACAGTTCCAGTAGTGGGAAAAACCAGAAATCGCAACTTTGAATTAAGCCATGTTTTGAAGTGCCAAAAATGCCTAGAAATTTGTGTGGACAGTGAAATCCAATGGGGGATCCATAAACTTGAACCCTGGGGTGAATTTGAGAGTGTTAGATGCTCAAAAATCCATAGGAAAACCCCGATTTGATAGCCTGGAAATCCAATTACGGGACAGAGTCATTTGGCCATAGAATTGATAAAATCCAAGCGTGATTGACAGAGTTAGAAGATAGAACAGAGACTAGAATTGCTTGACAAACCTAGTGAAGGATAGAATGTCAAGGATTTAGCAGCTTGGACCTTTCTATGCCCACCCTGAATAGCACTGGAGGGAAGGGGCGCCTGAGGGACTGTGTAGCAGAGAAGGGGACCTTCTTTCTATTGGGTGTGGTAGGTATTGTGGGTGCCAAGGCTGTTTGGAGTTAGTTGAGATGCATGTAGCTCTGTGTTTGGGCTCACTAGTTTAACATCCTCATCCTTTGTCTATTCCATGCTTGATAAACCCAACTGTGTGTTGGCTTAGCATGATTGTTTGTGTGGAACCATGGCTGTGAGTGAGCCTGCTTAGTTCCTCCTTAGTGGATACACGGCCCATCTCAGGGGTGGTCTCTCAACTGAAAGAATATAAGCTGGACAGAGACCTATGGTTGGGTGGAACGTTGCTCTCACATAGCCAGTTGCTTGGATAGATTCATCTTAAAAATAAGTATTCTTTGTGGTTTAAATTATGTCCATTCTGTATTCTGCAATGTGTTAATTATTGATTGTTTTGTTAATTGAATGACATAATGATGTTAAATTAGTAAGCTTAAATCCTGTGCATAGCATGAGAAGGGGATTAATTATCTGCATGTTGATTCATCCTTCAACTTGGGAGAAACATGCTGATGCATCCCACTTTGTGTGTGTGTTAATATGTTTTAAGTCCGTTGTATATATTTTACATTATGTATTTTATTAAATTGTAAATTTTGTCATATGGCCTTGGGTGAGAATTAGACACCCCCTATTGCGTTCATGTTCCCTCTGTGGGTCGGGATGACGGGAGGGGACGTGACATTGTGGCTTCTTGAAGTTTTGGTAATCAAATTATGGGTGTGCAGACTAAGCAATCACGACAGAACTTGAAATTGGTGGATAGCATAACCAAATGTTTCAATAAAATATACAATTATTTAGTACTTTGGTGCTCTCAAAATGTGTAGTTTAAAAGTTCAACAATTTTGAATGGAAAATTATGATTTTTCAATCATTATTTTGAAAAATCTAGTATAAATTTTTAAAATTTTTGGTTATAACTATCAAACTCTGAAATTTGGGGTGCTCCATGGGTTTTTAATGGTGTTGAATCCATCTCTACCATCAAAATCACCATTAAAACAAAGTTAAATTCAAATTTTGCAAAATAAAAAACACTAGTTCGAATATTTAAACAGCTTCATCACAAAAATGCATTTCTAAGGTTAATATGCATTTATAAGGTTAATATGGATCATGGTATTCACCCAACCATTGGGAAACAATAATGCAAGCTAGTCAAGGAGTTGTTGAAGGAGATCTGACCAATGATTTCCCTTTCGTCATTTGGCAAACTGGTAGCAGGACTCAAAGTAATATGGACGCCAGTGGTAGGTGATTGAAAACTGGGTGGACACATTCCCAAGATGCCACACCGCTAACTCTTTGTCAAAAGTTTAGTAGTTCTGCTGCCCAGGTCAAATATGGCATACATCGTGTTACAGACAAATTACCTCTTATATACCAGCCTGCGTAAGGAGGGACTTGAGTCAAAATAACTTCGTGGTGTTTTCAAAGAGACGAAAAGCATATCAAGGTAAGTGACAATGAACAAATCATTAAGGTTCCATATGAGATTATGGGTGTTGCTCCAGTAGAATTGGATGCTTTGCAGTGCAAGGTGGTGGCTCTAATACAATCTGACCAGTTTGATGAGGCATTGTCCCTCATTTAATCTTCCCATTAACATTGTTGTATTGAAGTACTTGTTCAAGAAAGGAATGCATGTAAGTTCAAGTCTGCCACCTCTCAATCTTTGGATAAACAAATTGGTTTTTCTCATCCCCGCCTAGCATTAAAGTAAGTTGGCATGATTTTAAGTTTGGAAATGTTAAACAAGATCCATCAAAGCCTGGATGTATGGAGAGATAACACTGTTTTTCAAGTTCGGAAAACAAGTTGATACTCTGAGCGTGGTTGAACGTTCAAGTTATAAGAAGTTGTCTAAGGTTCATTAGATTTGCATTGTGATGACTGAAGCATTACCAAAGTAAGAGCTTTGACCTCTTGCATGAGAGCTTAGGTACCCAAATATGATCGATATTTAAGCCAGGGAACATTTATGTTTTTTGCGATGGAATTGTTGATGAATTTCAGCAGATATGCTACAAGTTTTGAAGTTTACAATGCAATAATTTGAAATTTTGTATCTCTAATTTGTATCCATTCATTTTGAACATGTATTTTGTTTTCACATGAATCAGATAAAACTGTGTTATCGATCATCCTGATAAATGATAATTGCACCAAGTTCTTATTCGGCATTCATATCCCTCAAAATTTTCTTCTTAATTAGATATTGCTCGCTTTGGAAATTGATCCCTCCAATGCATATAAACTTATCAAGCATCCAATTTGTGATATTTTAGCATAGTGAACATGTTTTGGGGGCAAATCTATCACGCTCCCAAATCGCTGCAGGTTTTGTTGTTCAAAATCTCTGAAACTATTGCTATCTGGTTGTACAATAATTTCCTTAACAAAGATCAATGAACAAAAAGCAGAACATGGGATGAGCGATCTGGTATATACAGAGGTGATTAGATATCAGAATGTGTAATAATGAGGTAGCGTGTGACTCAGAATATGGGCTGAGCGATCCGGTATATGGCATATACATAGTTCAGTCACAAGTACCAGAATTAACGTAACACAGTAAGGTAATCCCAATAATCAGACAGCCTGCGACTCGGAATTAGGGGCTGAGCAATCTGGTATATGGCATATACAGAGTTCGGTCATAAGTACCAGAATTAACGTAACACAGTAAGGTAATCCCATCAACACCCAAAGGAAGTTCCAGCATGTGGGAGCTGTGAATAATATTAATCTGCTGTGATTGTAATTTTAAATAATTTCTTTCCACAACAGAGGTAAAGGATCAGATTTACTAATCATCCCAAGAAAGATCCAACACATGAAATATGTAAATAATATTTATCTAGTCAGAAATAACTAAAGGAAGTAATATTTAAAATGAATAATACGTTCGAATTGCTACTCGAACCGTTGGTGAAGTTCTCGGTAAGAATGTCGTCGATCCACTCCTTACTTTGCAAGGTTCACCGAAGACCCCTCGGTTGACCTCCCTTCCAATTTCAGCCCCTGAGCAAAAGGGGTCATGGAGCTCACACACAAAAAAATAGATCCAGAAGTGGGCTTCCCCCCACCAAGACCTCTTGCCAAACTCCGATAGAAGCAAATCAACGACTTACACTCATTACAATAACCATCCAACCATAGGGTCCCTTTCCCCTTCCTCATGCCTTCCTTAAATATGAAAATTCACTGCGACACATGTCGCTTCATGCAAAAATGCCTAATTTTTAATTATTCAATTATAATTTAGCTCACCCAAGCATCTGTCAGATTTCTTAAGAGAGTGCACCTACCTTCCTAGATTTACTCAAGTCTGTCCCCTTGATGTTCAATCTAGTTTCTATTTTTGTGGGTGCAAGTGGAGTTGAATAAATGCTAAAGTTTAGTATACATTTTTCTCCTAAAACAATATTCTCCATTATTTTAATTACTAAAATACATTTCATGTGCAAATGGCCTAAATGCAATTTACATGTTTAATGCATAATGTTCATCAATTATTTTCGTCTAGGGTCTAGGTACCACATAGCCGGGTCCATCTGTCCCTCATTTTTTTTTGTCAACATGGTACCACACCGTCGGGTCCATTCATCCATCATTTTCGTTTATAGACAAGGTACCACATCGTTGGGTCCTTTCGTCGATACTTCTTCATTGCATCTGATTTGCGGGAACTTCATTTAGGGATTTATGATTCATTACCTTCAATCCTCCGTATACACTCTATTAGAGACTAATGGCACTGAGGAGTAAGTCCGTTCTTACTGCACACCTCTCAACCTCGTACGTGACCAATTCCGTCATGGTTCACTTCGAACGACTTCACATTTCCCCGAGAAAGCGGATAGGTACTTTTCATCTCATGCGTGGAATTTCGTAGGAAGTCGACACCACTGTCGTTCTTCCATGTGTGATTTATTCGTACTCTACAACCCATTTATTTCCCTTGTGAGTCTGTCGGTGAACCGTTTCACCTATCGCTACACACATGCTCAAAAGCAAACATTAATAGATCTATTCTCATTTATCATATTTTATTTCATGACCCACTAGTCATTAAGAAACATAATTTATTCATAATTATCGTAATTCATTTTATAAATGACTATCGTTAAGCAACCATAATCTACTCATAACACCATATATTTCGTCAATCTGCTAATCATTAAACAAAACATGCATTTCTTTCATTCACATCATATATTTCATAGTGTAGCTAATCATTAAGCAATACATGCAAATTCGTTTATACACATCATATATTTCATAAAACAACTAATCATTTTAAGCAATCATACATTTATTCATTAGTTTTAGATAAAGTATCCATTTTTACAAATGTCATTCAATTCATTGTTTTCATTCATCAATTTGTCGTCATGCACATCATCACGGGTTTCTCAATTATTCTAAATAGGTAATCAAATGGTAATTTTATTAAAGTTTTATTCGGCCGGGCCACTTGTCAAGTGCCCTAAAAGTCTACATCAGTCTAGGGGAACTACATGTGGTAAAGTTGTTTAAATGCATCGTGCGTTTAGAGTAATAATGCACCCATAATGTCAGGCCTGTCATTTTAAATTTATTTTTTAAAACTGCTTACACACTTTTTTGTGAGGTCAAGTTGTTCTAACACACTAGTGCATCAATTGTAAAAGCATACTATTTTGATTATCGGTGCTATATAATAAATAAATCAAACTGAAAAATGCGTATATGAATTTTTTACTTTGTTTTGGTTAACAATGCATTCAAGTATTTGTTACAATGTAATCTTCCACCCTGTGAGCATCAACATTCTTTGGCCTGTAGGATCCATTTCACTGACTCAAATCCACTTATATCCTTCAAAGATACTATTTTTCCCTATTTTTATTCCTACCTGCATGTTGCATCACTATAGCATGTGTACCCGTGAGTTGCATCACTATAGCCCGCGGGTATCAAGTAAAATGGTAAAAATCACTAGTTTATTACTTTTTACTCCCAAAAAGCGGTCATTGGGTGACCTTTGGCTCTCCATCTGCCCAAGTAACGTCTCGATGTGTCCTTTCACTTACCTTTGAGAGGACTATATATTGAGCACATATGGCTTATGGACGGGAAGAGAAAGAAGAGCAAGAGAACTCTCATGGATTTTTTCCCTTTCTTGAGTCTACACTCATTGATCCTTGTAGTTGTGAACCCTTTATGTTCACCTTCCAAACTCCTATCTAGTTTGAGTTTTCCATTCATGGAGGATTGAATTGGTGGAGGCACAAGTGGATTGATCCAGATCTTGGTTCAGATTGGTTTCTGGCAAGAGGTCGTATCACTTTGTACTTCTTCTTGTTTATTAATAGAAATACTCACATTATCGTCCATTAATGTTGCAAATGTTGTTTATCTTACATTGGGTTGCATTTACTTGTTATATTGTGGACCATTGCTATTGATGATGTTAATGCCATTTATATATTATATGTACTTGTTTATATTGGTTGTCAAGACTAATTTGCAGATTCAAGTGCATGGATTGAAAAGCTCCAACGGGGATCTACATCAAACGTTTGGATCGAGGTTGGTTATCTTCTTCCTTATCTTAGCATTGTCATTTATCTAGCATAGTTCTGAGAATTGAGTTGATTTCTGGTAGTCATCTGTCTGTTGTGGTATATCCCAAGCCATAGTGAGTTTTATCCAACACAGAAATGGCGACTCCGCTAGGGAAAACATCCATCTGGGGGATTTTTTGAGCATTAGTCCATAATTAGAGTTGTTGTTTGTCAAAGCTCTATGTCACTTATCTGTCGTTGAGATATACTATAGAAAACTTACTTTTTTCTGAGCCATTGGACTCTCTGTTTGCCAATTTACCTTTCCTCACCCACAAGCTAGCTTAGCTCTGCCCACGTATACCCGCATATGTTTACACTACTGCTCACGGGTACCCGCAGGTATTCCTTTGACAGTAGCGTACAACTACGGCTTTTGTTGGTTTATGACCTTTGGTTGTTGCTGGGTTGGTTTTGGTTGATCCTGAGTCTTTGTTGGCCTGTTTCTTGACTGTTCCATGCCTTGGTTGTGACCAGAACTCTTCGTTTCTCTTGGTTGAGCCTTGTTGGTTTTTTGCCCATCTTTGGATTTAGCCTTGTTGGTTTTTTCCTTTTGAGCTCATTCCTTTGGCTGAGTCTTACTATTTGGTATCTGCCTAGTTGTCTTAGTGATCTCCTTTGCATATCAGTGACTAGATAGTAGGATTTTGCTTGCATTTTTCATTTCCATATATTGAAAAATACAAAAAAATACACATAGTTTTTGCATTTTCCTTTTGTTTATAAGAGAAAATACAAAAAAAAAAATTCACTTTTATGTATTACATCTTGCATTGAGTGCTTTCTGCCTTCATTTAGATTTTGATTGTGCATTGAAAGAAATATAAAAAGATTGCATATTTATTTCGAAATCGTTGGTTTGATTGTGCATATTAGTGGCATTATTTTCATTGGGTAGATGAGTATAGGATTTGACGATTTTGCATACTATTGAGTCTTACACATCACTAGTTTCACGATCATATCCCTTGAGTAATCACAGCCATTAAAATTAACGCTTAATCTTAAAATTGATTAGACTAATTTTATTTATAGGGTACACCAACTAGCATAGGTTTAGAGTCTTGGAATAGATCATTGTGAGTTAAAAATCCAAGACCACTAGACGAAACATTAGGTGTTTGACCAGGGATTGGAGGAATCCATGGTATAGATCGGTGTTCTCAAGAAGCTCTACTCAAGCCAGAGTTAAGCACGAGGTCACGGGACGTTGGTTGAAGGGATATCCCTCTAATAGCGGCTGAACGTGGGAGATATTTCGAGGATTTGTTCGTATCTGGGGGTACTAGAGGTTCATCCTCTTGTGCTTCTGGCTTAGCTACCCTGCCCATACAATGGATCCCACCTGCGACTATCCCCCTGAGCATTGGTTATATTGCGGTGACCATAGTTTCCTTACCTAGGTATCGCACATGGTACTTGCAGTGGTTATACTGTTCGTGTCCTGAGTCAGATAGGGATTGGACAGCACAGTTGTGTTTGTGCAGTGGACTTGACCCTATACACGCAGTGAAGCCTGGGTGTCTCTATAATTGATTATGTTACCTCCGGCTATAGTTTGGGAGTCTCAAGCCTCTCCTAGGTGATACATACTGGCTCTAGTATCGGGAGCTCATTTAGCCACTTTGTTTGTCTTCTCTTGGCTGTAGTTTCTCTAGGTGTGTGCTTTTGATTTGTTGTTTTTGATCGATATTTGGCCTTTAGGGGACGTTTTGATTATAGATTTTCTCCAGAGATATCATGGCGTGGAGCCCTACTCTCCGTCGGTCCCTTTGGTTGGCTGGTTTAAAGTCGGCTGAGATTTCATGCCGTGTTGCTAGAGGACGCCAAAGGGCTCCCTCTGAGTCTTCAGATTCTTACGAGACATACGTCCAAGACGTCATGACTGCTACACATTCCGATATTGAGGAAAATTATTCAACTCCATCAGGTAGAGTTGAACACACTTTCGATCCCCATATTCCTCATGAGGAGTGGGGAGGTGATCCACCTGAGACTCAACCTGGTTCTATTTGGCCTAATCCACTTGAACGAGATCCGTTTGATCCTTCGAATCTGGATAATTATCTTTACGGAATGCCAACCTTACCCGAGGATGAAGAACAGAATGACATGTTCATTCCTTCGTTTCCACGCAATTATAGACACGGGATGCATGAGTTATATGACGATACTGGTCCTACGATCAACCCAACCGCACTCTCTTTTGGTATGCCTAGTTATAGTACCGTTGAACCTTCCACCACGTTTGGTAGTCACCCTGGCACTAGTCATGGTGTTAGCCATACTATACCCACTGGGGGCACTACCCTCACTGGGGGCACTACGTTGTCCACCCACACACATAGTATGGGGACTGGTCATGTTCCTCCTAACGACGCTAATGTTGGAAGACGACCACCTCCTAGGATTTCCCAACCTAATAGGAATGTTGTTCGAAACATGACTCGCCATCCACCACCTAATACACATGTCGCTACTCGTCAACCTAGGACTACTTTTACGGATGTTAATGCTCCTCCCAACCACGGGGGTGGACATATGCCGCATACTTTTGCGTCCACTACCACCACTAGTAACGCTAATGTAGGGGGTGGGAATATCTCCTATCCACATGGGCATCACACCACCATCCCTTCTACTAGTAACACCAATATTGGGGCTGGGAATACTTCTCATGCTTCTAGTTACCACACGACTACTCAAGCTAATTCTAATGCTGGGGGTGGGAACATACCATACCATTATGGTCATTATAACATGGTTCCCGCTATGAATAGTACATATATGCCCCAAACTCATGGTGGAAACCCTTACTACAACACAGTCGGTGATGGCCACTAGTACCATCCACCAGCCCAATATGGTGCCCAAAACACACACATACTTCCTTACTCTCAAATGGGTCAGGCAGGAGGAGGTTATCAATCCTATGGCCATGGGAAAGCTTGTGGTCCATCAGGTCCTTATTATCAGTAGTTTAATCCTCATGGTCAAGCTTTTGGTCCATCTTATAATACTGTTCCATTTAACCAACCTTTTATGGGGGCTTATAATCAAGCTCCTCAATTCCCGTTCCTTGCACGCTTGAATCTTCCAGATCTTTCGAAGCTCATGAATGATCCGGTGTGTCACGACCCTACTTGGCCCCCGGTCCCTACCAAGCTCCCTTCAGACATTCCTAAGTTTGAAGGAAAAGGTGGTGAGGACCCTGGAGATCATGTCACAACTTTCCACCTTTGGTGCTCCTCCAACTCATTGAATCACGATTTCGTTAGATTGCAACTATTTCAATGCACCCTCACGGGGGCAGCCGCGAAGTGGTACGTCGAGTTGCCTGGAAACACTTATAGGGGTTTTAACGAGATCGCTTTGGTTTTCTTAGATCATTTCCAGTTGTCGGTTCGCTATGATACTAGCATTGAACTTTTATCTACTGATCCACATCACAGTTCGCATTTGTTGTCAGATGCTAACTTCGACACATTCTTGACTAGTCTTCACAGTTGATACAACTTCAACAAGTTTTGACACAACAAGACTTCGATAACTTCGCACCTTTGACATGTTCAACGACCTCACAGTTCACGACATCAGCATACAACGTTGACATGCGACCAACGACTGTCGAACCTCGACAGACTGTCTTTCTGTCTTCCAGTCGACTATAACAGTTGAACAATTGAACTGCTCTAAATTCTTCTTTGTAACTGAACGTAACGGGAAGGCACCCAAGCGTCTCAGATTTCTTTATAAGCATGTAAACTATTGTAATATACATCAATTTTGATCTAATCGGAGCTAATCGGATTTTATCAGATCTTCATCTTGATCAATCTAGAACAGTTCATATTCCTGCATATTGTTTGTGTACTTGTGTTATCTGTATTGCGTATCCCTGCTTTGCTCTCTCTATTTATTAAGCTCCCGCCATACTAGAGCCAACTAATTCAGTCGAACTGTTGTCCCCCTCATGCTTCCTAGACATGATACGGATCATTGGTATCAGAGCATACTTAGCTTTCTTGCTTAAGTTCTGTGTATACACTTCTCTCGAAGTTACCCGAATTATGTTGGTTCAAACTCACTCGCAATCTCAGCAATCCAAGCAGACACGATCTCTAGATATGATAGAAGAAATAGATGCTAGACATGCAGCCGACGAGACAACATAGCTTATTGAGCAAGCTCTGGCTCGACAACAAACTGAAATGTTTGCCCAGTTCAATGAGATTCTCTTGCAATTCGCCTCGACATCCGGAGGAAACTCGACGAAAACTCACTCCGATAAAATCAGCCCCTTCAAAGTACAAATGAATCTCAATATATTGAATCTTGAAGGAAAGATTGATGCGGAATCCCTCAATAATTGGGTGCAACAATTGGAATCCTATTACGTCGTATATCAACTCTCCAAAGACGAAAAAGTCACCATTTCGTCCTTAAAAATGTCAACTTCTGTGCACTGCTGGTGGGACAACCTCTCAACAAAGATGGAGAAAAATGGAGACCCCATTGACACATGGGATAAATTCATCGAACACATCCAGAAGGAATTTTACCTGCCGAAATACCTCGAGTAGCAGTATAAGAAGTGGCAGCAGCTAAGGAAATAGAAAGACCAATCAGTACAGAGTTACACTGACGAGTTCTACCGACTCAAGGCAAGACTTGGCGTCCAAGAGGAAGAGAAATTGCTTGTTATAAAATACACCAATGGATTGTCTCAACACATCCAGCAGGAGATGGAATTTTTTACTGTCAATACGCTTGCGGATGCTTTCCATTACGCCAGCAAATTGGAAATCAAGCAGAAAGGAAAAGCACGTTTTGTGACAAAGCTGACATCAGGAAGACCACTCGATAAAAGGACACCCACCGACTACGACAAGTCAAGCTCTTCTCAGCCGACACCGCCACAACCTAACGACGGTAAGAAGTCTTTTCATAAAAAAGAACGTAGCAAACAATCGCCGACTGGAAAATGGTGTGATTACCACCACTCATCTTGGCATGATACATCTGAATGCAAAGCTCGGAAGACATTTTGGCCGAAAGTGTTGACCTCTGACGCATTCGACAAGACGGTGGAAGAATCTGATCTAGACGCGACGACCCTTTTAACCTCGACCACTCAAGTAGCCTCGACTATTGTCGACGAGGAGGAACGAGAGCGCCTGTTCCATACATGGATATGGATCCAGAGAAACCCATTGCATCTGATTGTGGACAACAAGAGCCAAAAGAACTTTGTTTCTGAAGAATTGGTGAAGAAATTAGGTCTTGTCACCACTCCACATCCTCAACCTTACAACATCAATTGGATGAAGGATGGAGAAGAACTACGGATTACTCAACAATGCAAATTCACCTACTTCATAAAACCTTTTGAAGATGAAGTACTCTGTGACGTGGCACCACTCTCCATAGCCGATGCCCTGTTTGGGAAACCTTACCTCTGGGATAGACATGGAAGTTATCAGTCACGGCCTCAGAAAGTGATTGTCAGAATCTAAAATCGATGGTTCAACATACCAGGGCATTAACCTACACCGACAGTTGCACTGATATCTGCCAAACAGACAAAGAATCTCATCAATCATGCTCAGAAATTTGCATTAATCGTGATCAAGCTGCAACATTCTAAGAAGACCGCAGCAACGAGTCGAGTCACCGACCAATGCACCTCTTGACAGAAGCATCAAGTCAATCATATTCTCGATGAGTACCAGAACCTCTTTCAAGCTCCAACAGAGTACCTCAGCATTGCCAGGTAAAACACTCCATTGAATTTGTTCTTGGTTCTTCTTTTCCTAACGCCTCTATTTATAGAAGATCCATTCTCGAAAATGAAGAGAATCACAGACAAATCCAAGAGTTAATTGACAAAGGTCATATCTGACCCAGCTCCTCTCCTTGTGGAAGTCCAGTCGTCCTAGTTCCGAAGAAAGATGGGACTTGGCACATGTGTATCGACTACAAAGATCTCAACAAAATATCGGTGAAGAATTGGTACCCTCTTCCGTAGATAGACGAGCTTATCGACTGTCTGAAAGGTGCTAAATTCTTTACCAAACTCGACCTCAAGTCGAGATACCATCAGATTCCAATCGATCCCTCAAATGTGTCGAAAACTACTTTCAAGACCAAGGAAGGATTGTTTGAATGGTTAGTCATGCCTTTCGGCTTAACCAACGCACCTGTGACCTTCATACGACATATGGATAACTTTCTTTGACCTTTCATCGAAAAATGGGTTATTGTCTATCTCGATGACATTTTGATTTTCAGTCGATCATGGGAAGAACATGTCAGACATCTTCGACAAGTCCTCAACACTCTCCAGCAACATCAGCTCTATTTGAACATGGACAAGTGCTCTTTTGCGATGACCAGCATCAAATATTTGGGGTGTGTAATTGACTCTGCAGGCATTCATGTCTATCCAGACAAAGTACATATCCTTAAAGATTGGCCCATTCCTAGAAGCATTCAAGAACTAAGAATTTTTCTTGGTTTGGCGAATTTCTATCGACGATTCATACTCGACTTCAGTCACATAGCCTGGCCCTTGAATCAGTTGACAAAAGGAAATGGGAAAATTGTCTTTCAATGGACATAAACACAACAAGCAGCTTTTGAACAGCTCAAACACAAGCTCTGCACTACACCAGTACTTGTGTTACCTGATTTACATAAGCCCTTTGAAATTGAGACGGACGCATCAGACTATTCCCTGGGTGCAGTGATCACTCAGTCTGGTCACCCAGTCGCTTTTCATTCTGAGACTTTTAACAACACAGTTAAAAGATACTTGACGTACGAAAAAGAACTGTATGCCATTGTGCAAGCTCTCAAGCAATGGAGGCATTACATCCTTGGAAAGGAAACGGTCATTCTTACTGATCACAAGCCTCTACAGTTTGCTCCGACACAATCAAAGTTGCAAACAAACTGACAACTCATGTGGATTAATTACCTACAACAATTTCAGTTGGTGATTAAGTATCGCAAAGGCAAGGCTAACGCCGCTGTAGATTGCCTCAGTTGACCACCCATTACTCTCCTCTTGACAACGATGAGTATGCAGGGTTACGACACGACCACTTGGCAACAGTTGTATGAGGACGACAATGACTTCTCAGGAGTCTATCGCCAGTTACAAACTAACAAGCCGTTGACCTCAGACTTCGAATACTTCCTAAAAGACACCTTGCTATACAAGCTTGGACAACTTTGTGTACCAACCGATGAGTAATGACAACATCTCATTTGGGACGCGCGTTACAGCAAGACCGCAGGACACTTTGGAGTAGCAAAGACACTTGCTATTCTGCAGACGTATTTCTTTTGGCCTACACTTAAATCTGACGTCAACAAGTACATTCGATCATGTGTGGTTTGTGCAATTGCTAAGCCACCTAATCGACGACAGGGATTGTACACACCTATGCCAGTTCCTAGTCGACCATGGGAATCTATTTCTATGGACTACTTGACGGGTTATCCTACTACCAAACATCAACATGGTGCGATATTAGTAGTAGTCAACCGATTCTCCAATATGGCCATTCTCATACCATGTAAGAAGACCACAAAAGCGTAGTAGACTGCTCAGCTCTTCTTTACACATGTTTGGAAACACTTTGGTTTACCCACAACCATCATTTCCGACCGAGATGCCAGATTCAGCAGCATCTTTTGGAAGACGCTTTGGCAACAGCTAGACACACGACTCTCATTGTCGATAGCTTTTCACCCTCAGACCGATGGACAGACGAAAGTTCTGAATCGCTTGGTAGTACAACTGCTTTGCATGTACAATCACCAGCATCGACGCACATGGGATGATAGTCTTCCATACATTCAGCACAGCTACAATCGTGCTCAGCACAACTCTACAGGTAAGAGTCCCTTTGAATTATATTACAGATTTCAACCCTCAGCGCCTATCGACTTGATCAGCTCCTTGACACAGCCAAACTCCGACACAGATCGTAGCTAGCGAGAAGTTGATAAAGTAGTCAAGTTTCGAGAACAGATTTCCGACATTTAGCGACAAGCACAGGATACGTTGCATAGATCAAATGAGAAAGCTAAGTCCTGACACGACAAGCATCACATTCCTCACACATTTTGTATTGGGGATAAGTTCTAGATACATCTTAAGAAGGAGCACTTCACAGGTCCTTTCAAGAAGTTAAAACCTTTACGATATGGTCCTTACAGTATTCTTCGACAAATTGGCGAGAACGCTTTCCAACTCGATATTCCTGCTTGCTTGGGTCTGCATCGAGTCTTAATGTTGATTTACTTTGACCATACCATGCACCTTTATTGGAACATAATGATTTTTCAACAGCAGATCCCGCAGACATCAATCCAGATATTCAGGATCCTCTTCCTTGCGACACCATTGTGGGACGACGGGTACGCCTTACAAGGACGAACACAATTCCCTTGTATCAGGTTGCCAAAGCTGGCCAGATTCTGTCTCAAGGAAAGTGGTACTCTGCTACTGAAATGATTGACAAGTTTCCTCACCTTCACGAGCAAACAATGGGGTCCATTGTTTCTTAAGGAAGGAGGTATGATCCACATCACAGTTGGCATTTGTTGTCGGATGCTAACTTCGACACATTCTTGACTAGTCTTCGCAGTTGATACAACTTCGACAAGTTTTGATGCAACAAGACTTCGACAACTTCGCACCTTCGACATGTTCAGCGACCTCACAGTTCGCTACATCGGCATACAACATCGACATGCGACCAATGACTGTTGAACCTCGACAGACTGTCTTTCTGTCTTCCAGTCGACTGTAACAGTTGAACAGTTGAACTGCTCTAACTTCTTCTTTGTAACTGAACGTAACGGGCAGGCACCCAAGCGTCTCAGATTTCTTTATAAGCATGTAAACTATTGTAATATACATCAATTTTGATCTAGTCAGAGCTAATCGGATTTTATCAGATCTTCGTCTTGATCAATTTAGAACAATTCATATTCCTGCATATTGTCTTTGTACTTGTGTTATTTGTATTGCATATCCCTGCTTTGCTCTCTCTGTTTATTAAGCTTCTACCATAACAGAGTCGACTCATTCAGTCGAATTCTTGTCCCCCTCATGCTTCGTAGACACGATACGAATCATCTACCTTCCGAAAGAATAAGGCCACACATATTTCTGACCATGTTCAAGAGTGGCGTCGATGGAAGAGGTTAGTGAAAGCCAACATTCCTCCAGAGTTCCTGTTGGAATGGTTCCTCAAGTCTCTACTCCCATACATTGCTAAGGATGTTTCAATGTCCAGCATTGTGACTGAGGAACAAGCTATCTTGAAAGTCCAACAGTTAGACTTATTATACTCTCAGTCTAGCATTTTGTATGACATCATCCCAGATGCACCGTGCACACGTCATGAGCCCACGTCAGTTCCTGGACCGCATGCCTATGGCATCGTAGGATCTGCAAGCACTCGCCCCGTAGATTTGGTAGCTAATCAAATGCAGAATTTGTCTCTAAACCAGTCTACTCTCGGGCAGGTTCACACCTTGTCCACTTCCACTCCATCGTCTGATGTACATAGTGTGCAAACGATGAACCAGTCAGGTAACCAGCAACCTGGTGGTAAGAAAAAGGGGAGAAATAATCATAAGGGTGGAAACAATGGGAATAACAATAGCAATCACAATACCCCCCGTAAGGATAATGCCAACCCTCCTCGGGAAGGCGAAAATGCTGGTGAGGACCGTAAACCTAGGCATAAGGTGAACTTTCATTGCAAGCTATGTGGGGAAGACCATCTTACTCACTTATGTCCTCATATTGAAGAAGCATCGAAGCACTTGGCACAGAGCCCAGCTGTGTTGAAGGATCCCTTACCTCATCACCAAAACATGGCTTCACATGCTCCCACCACTGGTTATGGACCTAGTAGGATGACAACATCTTCTTCCAATACTAGTGGTTATGGATGTGTGAACATGGTTCAGTCAGAAGTTAGTGTTGCCACTCGTCAGCGCGATTATGATGCACAACAACCCAATTTGGGGAGTGAGCCTCCCCCTCCTCCTGACAATTCCTTGCATATCGAGAAGCATTCTATTGTGCCACGGATACCGAAAGGTGTTCTTAAGTGATCTACGCATAATCCTAATGCTCGAGCCGCCCACAACTACTCCATCGTAGACGATTTGGGCCAAACTCCATGTGCCATGTCAGCTCTTGAAGTTTTGCAAGCCTGTCCTTCTCAGAAGCATGCTCTTTTGAGTGCATTAGGAGTTCAGGATTGGGGAAGTCCCACTGTTATCAAGTTTGATAGTACTGATGTCCAACCTCGCTTACCCTACCATGTGGCTTTTCAAATCCAGGTGGTGTGCCTTCAGATTTTGGTCAAACGTACTATGGTTGACGAAGGTTCCTCTACATCAGTAATGTCATTATCTTGTTGGAAATATCTTGGCTCTCCTCCCCTACTCGCGTCTAGAACCACGTTCACTGCATTCTACGGTCGTTCTTTTAAGCCGCATGGAAATATCCCTTCCCTTGTTGTCTCCTTGGGAGGTAAGTCTGTTCCTATTGAAGTCGAGGTGGTTGATGCGCCCATCGACTCAACCTTTTACTGGGTTGGAATTGGATGTATGCTATGAAAGCTGTTGCGTCCACTGTATTTAGAGTTATCTGATTTCCTCACGAAGGCAAGATTGTGACCATCAATCAGCTAGATTACGTTAACTCCTCTTCCACATCATCCATGGGATCCATAGTCCCGCAGGTTACTCATTCTCTGTTGGCAACTAGGAACATGGGTGTTGGCATGTACCCTTCATTGATGGGAACTTATGATTTTGCCGCACCTGTGAATTTTATTGGAACCATTACCGACGATGCGTCTCCTCCTTTGTGTAATATGTCATTCCGGACTTCCTATTTTGATGATCCATGGACTTTACCATCCACGAGTTCCTCGTCTGGAAACATTTCGCATGTTCGGATGTCTATGCCATTATCTGTAGCTGAGCTTACTTATCAGCATATTCAAAAAGCCACTACAGAACCGGATCTCTCTTCTTCCCAGACAGTCGAGGAAGATCCCGTTACGCTGCCAGTTTGGGCAGCCAACTCGTCTTGTTCCCATGATTGCCTTGATGATACTTTGCCTTCTAATGAAGCTGTTATGGAGGCCATGTGTGGTAGTGAGAGACCTTGGGAAGATATGCACCATCGCTCTTATTTCCTTCCCAAACTTGAGCTCACCGAACGGGAGGAGTTTAGGACGACTCTAGCAGAGATGGTTGGTCACCTTGTGGCTCTTTTGGAGTCGCATGATGTTTTTGCGGAAGGGAATATGGGTAACATTTCCCCAACTACGTCGATCAATATCTCTCGTACTCCCAGAATAGTTGAGAATGTCTACATCGGTGATGATTGCACTCCTGAGGAGATTGCTATTTACACTGAATTGTTTACAGAACTCCGGGAAGCTTTCGCCTGGTCATATGAGGAGATGCCAGGAATAGACCTCTGCATTATTGAACATGAGATTAGAATGTATCCCAATGCTAAACTGGTTTGAAAATGCCTATGTGTTGTGAACCCTAGAAAAGCAGCCGCTATCAAGGCAGAGGTGGAGAAACTGATCAAGACTGGTTTCATCTACCTCGTTCCCCTTACCGAATGGGTGTCAAACCCCATTCCTATGGATAAGAAGGGAACGATCCATGTATGCACCGACTTTAGAGATTTGAACTATGCATGTCTGAAAGACAACATCCCCACGCCATTCATAGATCAAATCTTGGATGCTTGCACCGAGAGTGAGATTTTTTCCTTCATGGATGGATTTTCCGGATATAACCAGATTCAAATCAAACCCGAGGATCAACATAAGACAACTTTTATTTGTCCTTGGGGAACGTTTGCATATCGAAAAATTCCCTTCGGCCTTAAAAACACTGGAGTTACATTTCAGCATGCCATGACATACGCCTTCCACGATCTTAAAAAGATTATGGAGGTTTTCTTGGATGATCTTGCCGGCCATTCTCGCAAGAGGATGCACCACCCCAAGCACCTCCGCATGATTATCGAACGATGTATATGATACAAGATTAGGTTGAATCCTAACAAATGCATCTTTGCTATAAGGATGGGTCACCTTCTGGGATTCATAGTTTCGGAAGAGGGTATTAGAGTCAATCGTCTCAAAGTTGAGGCAATACTTCAATTGCCTCCTCTGCACAATTTGTTACAACTTCAGAGCCTGCAAGGGAGAGCCACTTTTCTATGCCGTTTTGTAGTCAATTATGCTAATCTTACCAAAGGTCTTGCACGCTTATTAAAGAAAGACACACCTTTTATCTAGGATGAGTGAGCCCAACAGTCTTTCGACGCCCTTAAGAAAGCTTTGGTATCGGCCCCTGTGCTTAGTCTGCTAGACTTCACACGAGATTTTATCCTTTATGTGGCCACGTCTCAAGAGATGATTGGCATGGTCTTGGTTCAGGTTGATGATGTGCTTGTCGAGAATGTCATCTATTATCCTAGTCAAAATCTAGTAGACGCTGAGCTAAGGTATACTCATGTCGAAAAGCTAGCGCTTGCGACTGTTCATTCAGTCTAGCGGTTACGACATTACATTCTACTTAGAACAACCACAATTGTCGCGCATATCAATCCGTTTTAGTTCGTGTTATCACGATGCCTTATCGAGGGGAACTACAATAAATGGATTGTTATCCTTCAGGAATTCGACCTTGATTTTGCTTCGGCGAAGTTGGTGAAATCATTGGTGTTTGTTGAGCTTATGTCGGACCTTCCGAGACTTGATGAGGATGTCTTTCATGAAGATTCATTTGTGGATGAGCACTTATTTCTTATCTCGTCAGAGGACCTTTGGTATGGGGATGTCATTGTATATCTCCAAACTTTGAAGTTTCCTCCGCATTATTCACGAGATGACCGACAGCGTGTAAAACATCACGCTAAAGATTATACTATCGTCGGTGACATTTTGTATCGCCGAGGAAAGGATTCCATTCTCCATCGTTGCTTAAATCACGAAGAATCAGAGCGGGTGCTTAATGATTGCCATGCAGGGGCGTGTGGCGGTCACTAATCCGGGCTTGCTACAGCCCAACGTATTATGCGAGCTGGTTATTTTTGGCCTTCCATCTTTAAGGATTGTGTTAATGCTGTGAAGAGATGTCACCCTTGCTAGGTGTTTTCTTGGAACATATGCTCGCATCCAGTGCCCCTTCATCCGGTCGTCACCATAGGTCCCTTCACCAAGTGGGGGGTGGATTTCATGGATTGCAAACCAGCTTCGGCTGGGGGGCATCACCATATCATAGTGGTTGTGGACTATTTTTCCAAATGGGCTGAAGCCATGCCTACCGTTAAATCCAATGGTGCTACAACAACCCACTTCGTATTCAATCAAATTATCACTCAGTTCAGTATTCCGAAAGAGATTGTCACTGACCATGGCAGTCACTTTTAGAACAAGATTATGGAGGATTTGTCTCTCAAGCTTGGGTTTTGTCAAGAGAACTCATCTTCTTATTATCCCCAAGTGAATGGTCAAGTAGAAGCAGTCAATAAGTCTTTGAAGACCATTCTCCAACGTACCATCCAAGAAAGCAAGACCAATGAGCACATCATGTTATATCCTGCTTTGTGGGTGTATCGAACCGCAGTCAAGACTACCACCGGGTTCTCACCGTTTCAGCTAGTTCACGGTGTGGAGTCACTTTTATCGATTGAATGTGAGATCCCTTCGCTTAAACTAGCCATAGAGCGCCTCCCTGACACGTCAGGTCTTGTGCAACATTTAATCCACCTTAAGCAAATTGACGAGCAACGTCAAGATGCTGCTATGGCTATAGATTCCAACAAATGTCGTATTAAGGTTCAGTATGATAGGTCTATTCGTCCCCGGCAATGTGCTGAAGGTGACTTGGTCCTTTTATATGACCAAGCTAAAGAACCCCTGGGGGCAGGCAAGTTCAATCCCATGTGGCACGGTCCTTACATTGTGAGGCGTGTCCTGGAAAAAGGATCCTATGAATTAAAAGACTATGAGGGGACTGTCTTGAAGGAGCCTAGAAATGGGCTCTACTTCAAGTGGTATTACGCTTGAACCTCAGCTTCAGGCTGATACTTTTCTATACTATTGTATAGTTTCTTCTGTACATAGTTTAGATTTCTTTTGGTTTTTTGGGTCTGCTGATTAGCTTCCGTTTGCTTTACAAATGTCAGCAGAGTCTCCTATGTTCTTAGGTTTTGCAGATGGTGCTAGCCGTCATACACAGTAGCTTGCTTATGTTGCCTGGGTTATTTTCTCACCTGACCACCTAGTTGTGTCCTCAGGAGGTGCTTGTCTTGGTCCTACATCTAACAATGTGGCTGAGTATAGTGCCGTCATTGAGCTACTTCGGGATGCCATTTCCCATGGCGTCCAGTTTTTAGAAGTTCGCCTGGATTCGCAACTAGTTGTGTCTCAGCTGAATGGTCAGTATCATGTGCGATGTAATGTCCCCATTTTAACCCCCCTTTGTATTAAATCATAAATGATGTAAATATGGTAATTTGATCATGGTGAGGAGCTCAAGGCCAAGGCCCCACCATTGATTTAGCGTTTTATGTATCGGCGATTAAAGGGATAGGTGCCTATGGTTCTTGTGCTAGATAGGCACACTGTATATAAGACATCATGTAAATACGAATTTTAATGGAAAAACCCACAACTAGATATGCAATGCAACAAAAGAGATGGGGCATGATTCTACAAGGAATAGGGGGGGAAATAACCAAACCCTTGAGCCACTAGGGTCAGCCCATGTGTCAACGAGAAAACCCATGAACTCTTAACTATCCATTTTGTCTCATGCACCCAATCATTTAATTCTTCCAAAGATTGGTTGGGGCAGTTAATGTCTTGGGATTGGAGAAGTATGGCAGTCAGATTTTCGTGCATGGGCAAGCCATCAACCCCCACGAAATGCTGCCTAAGGAAAATTCTTCATCCATTACGTTCTTCCTCTCATGTAGACAGATCTCACTGGAGTTTATCCTCACGTTTTTCACCTTAACCCTGCGTTTTTCCATGCCCAGGAACTCGTTTTTGGATTGTGCAACAGCTGGGGAAGGAGGGACGCGAATTGGGACTGAGGGAGAGGTCGCTTTTGCCCTGGGGTGTTTTTCTGGAATGGGTTTTGCTCTCCCAGTTGAATTTTCCAGTTGCCATACGTTTTGAGTCTACCCACGTTTTTCTGAAGCCCAGGAAACCCCATCTCATGCATCTCACTGTAAAAATGTTTTATCCTGCCCCATAATTGTGTTCTGTTGTTATGTGCATCCTCGTTTTTGGATTGAGCCTGTGAGCTGAAGTTTTGGAGTGGCAGTGGATAGAAGTGGCTTGATAAACCTAGTGGGGGAGACAACCTCTCAAGAAGATCAAGAGAGCTTTGGTTACTCTTCTATGCATACCCTGAGAGCACTAGATAGGGAAGGTATGGCTTGAGGGACTGTACAGCAGTGAAAAGAATACTTCCTTGTGCTGGGTGTGTAGGTATTGTGGGTGCCAAGCTAGATAGATCTTGCAAGGTTATCCCTGGCTCTGTGCTGGAGCTCACTAGCTTAGCAATTATTCCCTTCCATGTCCTAGCAGCCTGATAAACCCAATTGTAGATTGGCTTGGCTCATCTTGGTGTATGCTTGGCTATGTGTGAGTCTGTTGTTCCCTGGTTCCTTGTAGAGATCATGCCCAGCTCGGGGGTGGCAATGGTGCTGAGAGATTGAGGAGCACACTGGCCTATGGTTGGGTGGAACGTTGTAGTTGCATAGCCAATTGCGTGGGACTACTTTTGTATAAGATAAGTATTCTCCTGTATTAAATTGCAATTACTTAATTGATGGATATCTGAATGTATGGTGAAGGTGTAAATGATATGACTTCCGCTGTGTTATAAAAATAGCCATGCATCTGCATATCTCTCTTATATATTATGTGAATGCGTATGTAATAAGTTCATGGGGCTAGATGCCCAGTTTAGTATCATGTCCGTTTTGCACTTTCATATGAATATGTACATTTTCATTCTATTTGAATGTTTGATTTTAATGTATGGGGCTGGATGCCCGGTTTAACCTCACGATCCTCTCCATCTAGCTGGTAGGATGGGAGGGGACGTTACAGTTTGGTATCAGAGCTGCTGGTTACAGCATTGGACCTCTATGGGCCAAATCTGATAGCAGTGACAAGGGAAGTTTCAAAAAAATTTCAGAGTTTTTGGAAATTTTTGTGTTTTGAGTCTGTTTCTGGAAATTTTGGTTTTAAGTCTGTTTCGGGAAGTCGTCCCGAAACTGCGGAAAGGTTCCGCGAACCTTCCCGCAATTGCAGAAGCGTTCGGCGAACCTTCCCGCCATTGCGGAAGCGTTCGGCGAACCTTCCCGCAATTGCGGAAGAATTCAGCCAACGGCTCCGAAACAGCGGAGAAAAATTTTTTTTAAGTGAAAAATTTTCTAAGTGTCGGCATGAAAAGGAAATTTTTTCGGAAAGAATTCTCTTCCGAAATTGCGGAAGGAATTCCCTTCCGAAATTTCGGAAGGATTCCACGAATCGATCCGCAACGCGGAAGAGTTCGGCAAGTCATTCCGAAGTTGTGGAAGACTTCGCCGAATCGTTCCGCAATTGCGGAAGACTTCAGTGAATCGTTCCGAAATTGCGGAAGCATTCCTCAAGTCGTTCCGCAAAAGCTTTTCGCAAAAACCACCCGAAACCCCTGGAAGCATTCCGCGCAACGGCGGAAGCATTCCGCGAACGGCTCCAAAGCTGCGGAAGCCTTCGCCGAATGGCTCCGCAATTGTGGGAGCATTCACCGAATGGCTCCGCAACTGCGGAAGCCTTCGCTGAATGGCTCCGCAATTGTGCGAGCGTTCGACAAATCGCCCCGCCATTGCGGAAGCATTCGGCGAACTGCTCCGCAATTGCGGAAGCGTTCAGCGAACTGCTCCGCAATTGCGGAAGCCGTCGCCGAACCGCCCTGCAATTGCGGAAGGGTTCAGCCAAACGCCCTGCAATTGTGGAAGGCTACAGCCAACTGCCGGGAGCGTTCAGTGAACAGCCCGTTGCGGCAGGATTCAGCGAACAGCCAAATTTCGGAAGGATTCCTAACAAAAAAAAAAAAAAAACGAGGGCACTGCCCTCGACCCGACCACAAGGGGGCAAGCCCCCTTGACCCCCTTTTTGTTTTTCTCCTCGTATGACATTGGTTGTAAGAGAATTCTATGATTTCACGAACTGTCAACGTCATTTTTCCCACATGCATGAAGTAATTTGTGAATTTCTGAGAATATAATGTAGCTAACAATTGTGTTGATGAACACATTTCAGAGAGTCATAGTTACAGCAGGGTAGCACTCTAGATAATACAGTCAGAGAGTTTTGAATCTTGGTTGGGCCAAGAAAATCAACATCATGGATGATGCACAGGATCCCTATGAGCCTGAGACAGATGCCATGGGGGAGAACATACAGGTTGAGAATGCTGAAACAGAATCTAATGGGAGAAGAAATCAAGAGACCCCTCCAAATGTTGCAGCCACCATGAGAAGCCTAAGGGTAGAATTGCAAAGCTGTAGGGAAGATAATGAAAGGATGATTAAAGCTCAAGAAGAACAAAATCAGCTGAATGCAGCCATGCTGCAGAGTTTAACAGAAATCCAAAGGCAAATAAACTCTGGGCATCAGATATCAAATCTAGAAAGGGGTGGGAGTAGCTCTAGAAGGAATTCCCGCAAGAGGGTCAGTAGCCCAAGAAGAGTTTCTACAGACAGGACATATACTCCAGAAATCTCTTCTAATGAATCATCTGACTTTGAAGAATCCATTGAGGGTTCAAGCTCTTCATCTCACATGAGTAAGAGAAAGAAGCACTACAAGAACAATTCACATGGGGAATTTAAGAAGGCAAAACCTCCTACATTTGATGGAGAAGTAAAGTCTGGTCAAGAAGCTGAGGCTTGGCTTCTTGGGATAAGAAAGTATTTCCAAGTCCAAGACTACTCGGGAAATATGAAGGAAAGGGTAGCCATCTTCAACTTGAATGGAAGAGCATCTATATGGTGGGAACACACCAGGCAAGTGAAGAAGATCAACGAAAGGAAGATCGTGTGGAAGCAGTTCAAGAAATACTTCAAGCAGAAGTACCTCTCTGACAGGTACTATGATGATAAGATCAAAGAGTTCCATGAGCTGAGATTGGGACAATTGACCATGGAAGAATATGCAAACAAGTTCTTGGAGCTGCTAAGGTATGTCAAGTACATTCGAGATGATAAGGTGAAAATTCAGCGTTTCCTAAGTGGACTGCCCCAGTCATATAAAGATATAATTGAGTTTGAAGAACCTCAAACTCTAGAGGAGGCCATAAGAAAGGCCAAGTATTGCTTTGATCAAAACAGAAGCAAACCGGAATTCCATAAGGCATGGAAGGATAGAAAAAACGAAAAGTTTGATCAAAGGAAGAAGGGGTTCAAGCCTCCTCAATTCTAGAATCAACAAAGGAAACCATCACAGGTGGTGACTAAGCCAACTAGGATAATGGGAGACAAGCCAAGAGATCCAAAGGAACCAAGAGAACCACTTCAATTTTGGGGTTGTGGAGGAGAACACATGCTTAGGAACTATCCACATCGGAATGGGAATGCAAATCAAGTTCACAACATCCAGGGAGCTGGAACTGTGGGTCAAGTGGCGAGGACAATCCCTAGAATCTATACAGCACTAGACGACCACCAAGCAGATCATCAGTCAACTGTGGTTGAAGTTGAAGGTAAGATTGCTAAGCAATCTGTTTCTATTTTGATTGATCCTGTATCTACTCACAGTTATGTCACTCCTAGAATTGTTGAGGTTTGTGCTTTCAAGAAATTAAAGCATAGTAAATCATGGTTAGTTCAACTAGCCACTGGAACCAAGAGAAAAGTTAGTGAAATAGTAGAGAAATGTCCATTAGATATGGATGGGCTATTCACTTATGTAGATCTGAATATTTTACCACTGGGTTCCTATGATATTCTCATTGGAATGGATTGGTTGAAGCACACAGGGTTAAACTTGACTGCTACAATAATACATTTGAATGCATGGACGAAGAAGGAAACCCGAGGGTTGTAAAAGGCATTCCAAAGGTAACATCTGTGAGATAGGTTTCAGCCATGCAACTAAAGAAGTTCTATAGGAAGGGATGCCGACTGTATGCAGCCCACGTTTTAGAGGCAGCAGAGAATGAAACTCTTAAATTGGAGGACTATCATGTACTGCAAGAATTCAGGGATGTTTTTCCTGATGAGATTCCAGGACTCCCTCCAAAGAGAGACATTGACTTTACAATTGAACTTGTGCCAGGAGCGGCACCAGTGTCTAAGACACCATACAGGATGAGTACACCAGAATTGCTAGAATTGAAAATGCAATTACAAGAGTTGCTGGAGAAGAAATATATTAGGCCAAGTGTGTCCCCGTATTTGTGAAAAAGAAAGATGGAACACTCAGGTTATGTATTGACTACAGGCAGTTGAACAAAGTCACTGTGAAGAACAAATACCCATTGCCCCGAATTGATGACCTTTTTGACCAAATGAGAGGAGCAAAGGTATTTTCAAAGATTGACTTGAGGTCTAGTTACCATCAGGTAAGAATCAAAGAAGAAGATATTCATAAGACAGCCTTTAGAACAAGGTATGGACACTATGAGTTTGTAGTGGTACCATTCGGTCTCACAAATGCACCAGCTACATTCATGTGTCTCATGAATAATGTTTTTAGCAAGTATTTGGACAAGTTTGTTCTTGTATTCCTAGACGACATTCTCATCTATTCCAAGAATGAAGAAGAGCATGAAGAACATTTGAGAATGACAATGCAATTACTAAGGGAGCATAAGCTGTATGCAAAGTTGAGCAAATGTGACTTTTATAAAGATAGAATTCATTATTTGGGTCACATCATCTTCGATGAAGGAATATCTGTAGACCCTAAGAAGATTGAAACCATTATGAATTGGCCAACTCTAAGGAATGTGACTGATGTGATATCTTTTATGGGCCTTGCTGGTTACTACAGGAGGTTTATCGAAGGATTCTCCAAGGTTGCAAACCCAATCACTTCTTTGCAAAAGAAGGGGATAAAATTTGAATGGTCACCAAGATGTGAGTAAAGTTTTCAGCGGTTGAAGAATCTTCTTACAAGTGCACCTATTCTGAAGATTGCAGACCCGGAAAAAGACTTTGTGGTGTGTACCGATGCATGCAATCAAGGACTTGGAGGAGTTCTTATGCAAGACAACCACATGATATGCTATGAGTCAAGAAAGTTGAAGGAGCATGAGAAGAACTATGCTACTCATGATATAGAACTTGCAGCCATAGTACATGCCTTAAAGATGTAGAGGCATTACTTAATGGGAAGAAAATTTGAGTTAAGGACAGACCATTGTGGTCTGAAATATTTGTTTGATCAACCAACTTTAAATGCCAGGCAAGCTAGATGGTTGGAATTTTTGTGTGAATTTGATTTCGAAATCAAACACATAAAAGGGAAAGAAAACAAGGTGGCTGATGCACTCAGCAGGAAGGTACATGAAATGTATGTGGCAGCGCTTAGTACTTGCCAACCAGATTTGAGGCAGCAGATTGTTAACCATATGGTTGAGGATGAAGTGTATGAGCAGATAAAGGGAAAATTGCAGCAGCAAAACCTTGAAAAGAAGTATGAGGGCTATCATTTGGAAGAAGGAGGGCTTCTTACTTACAAGAATAGAATCTATGTTCCAAATGCGGCAGATTTAAGGAGAATGGTTATGGATGAGATCCATAAAGCTCCATAATCTGGTCACCCAGGATATCAGAAGACAATTGCTACAGCAAGGAAATATTATTTCTGGCCAGGCATGAAGAAGGATGTCGCTGAATACAGTTCTAAGTGCATGGAATGTCAACAGGTGAAGAGTGAACACCAACATCCAGCAGGTTTATTGCTTCCAGTGCCAATTCCAGAATGGAAATGGGAAGTAATATCCATGTATTTTATTACAGGATTTCCAATGACTAAGAGACAACATGATTCCATCATGGTTGTGGTGGACAAGTTAACAAAGGCAACACATTTCATACCGGTTAAATCCACACATAAAGCTGATGCCATTGCAAATATTTTCATGAAGGAAATTTTTAGATTACATGGGTTTCCTAAGGCAATAATTTATGACAGGGATACCAAGTTCACTTCCAATTTTTGGAAAGGTCTCTTTGCAGATTTGGGTACACAGCTAAGCTTTAGTACCACATACCATCCTCAAACAGATGGTCAAACCGAAAGAGTAAATCTGGTGCTTGAAGACATGCTCCGCATGTATGTAATGGACAAACCATCCAAGTGGGAGGATTATCTACACTTGGTAGAATTTGCATATAACAATGGGCAACAAGCATCATTGGGAATGAGTCCTTATGAGGCTTTGTATGGTAGAAGGTGTAGGACACCAGTGACTTGGGACAATCCAGTGAACAGAATTGTACTTGGTCCAGAATTGCTTAAGGAAATGGAACAAGAGGTTGCAAAGATCTGGCAAAATTTAAAAGCAGCCCAAGATAGACAGAAAAGCTATGCAGATAAACATAGAGTGCATAGGGAATTCAATGTTGGGGATCATGTATATCTTAGAGTGAGATCCAGGAATAGTTCCTTGAAGCTTGGGAGTTGTGCCAAGCTATCACCTAGATATTGTGGGCCATTTGAAGTGCTTGAAAGAATAGGACCAGTTGCATATAGACTTGCATTGCCTGCTAGCACTAAAGCTCATAATGTTTTTCATGTCTCTTTGCTTAAGAAATATGTACATGATCCTAACCATGTGATTAATTGGGATGTGATCCAGGTGGAACCCTAGGGAGAATTCCAAACCGATCCATTGCGCATCCTAGAAAAGAAGGTAACATTGCTCCAGAACCGAGCCATCGGACAAGTAAAGGTGCAATGGAAGCACTACGGTCCCGATGAGGCTACATGGGAGCTGGAGGATGCCATGAGAGTGGCATATCCATTTTTGTTCAATTTTGATGAGCACTGAGGACAGTGCTAATGTAAGGGGAGGGGAATGTAATGTCCCCATTTTGACCCCCCTTTGTATTAAATCATAAATGATGTAAATATGGTAATTTGATCATGGTGAGGATCTCAAGGCCAAGGCCCCACCATTGATTTAGCGTTTTATGTATCGGCGATTAAAGGGATAGATGCCTATGGTTCTTGTGCTAGATAGGTACAATGTATATAAGACATCATGTAAATACGAATTTTAATGGAAAACCCCACAACTAGCTATGCAATGCAACAAAAGAGATGGGGCATGATTCTACAAGGAATAGGGAGGGGAAATAACCAAACCCTTGAGCCACTAAAGTCAGCCCATGTGTCAATGAGAAAACCCATGAACTCTTAACTATCCATTTTGTCTCATGCACCCAATCATTTAATTCTTCCAAAGATTGGTTGGGGCAGTTAATGTCTTGGGATTGGAGAAGTATGGCAGTCAGATTTTCGTGCATGGGCAAGCCATCAACCTGAAAATCGTATTTTTGGCTTGCTGGGCAAGAAAACCCCCACGAAATGCTGCCTAAGGAAAATTTTTCATCCATTACGTTCTTCCTCTCACGCAGACAGAGCTCACTGGAGTTTATCCTCACATTTTTCACCTTAACCCTGCGTTTTTCCATGCCCAGGAACTCGTTTTTGGATTGTGCAACAACTGGGGAAGGAGGGACGCGAATTGGGACTGAGGGAGAGGTTGTTTTTGCCCTGGGGCGTTTTTCCGGAATGGGTTTTGCTCTCCCAGTCGAATTTTCCAGTTTCCATACGTTTTGAGTCTACCCACGTTTTTTTGAAGCCCAGGAAACCCCATCTCATGCATCTCACTGTAAAAACGTTTTATCCTGCCCCATAATTGTGTTCTGCTGTTATGTGCATCCTCGTTTTTGGATTGAGCCTGTGAGCTGAAGTTTTGGAGTGGTAGTGGACAGAAGTGGCTTGATAAACCTAGTGGGGGAGACAACCTCTCAAGAAGATCAAGAGAGCTTTGGTTACTCTTCTATGCATACCCTGAGAGCACTAGATAGGGAAGGTATGGCTTGAGGGACTGTATAGCAGTGAAAAGAATACTTTCTTGTGCTGGGTGTGTAGGTATTGTGGGTGCCAAGCTAGATAGATCTTGCAAGGTTATCCATGGCTCTATGTTGGAGCTCACTAGCTTAGCAATTCTTCCCTTCCATGTCCTAGCAGCCTGATAAACCCAATTGTAGATTGGCTTGGCTCATCTTGGTGTATGCTTGGCTATGTGTGAGTCTATTGTTCCCTGGTTCCTTATAGAGATCATGCCCAGCTCGGGGGTGGTAGTGGTGCTGAGAGATTGAGGAGCACATTGGCCTATGGTTGGGTGGAATGTTGCAGTTGCATAGCCAGTTGCGTGGGACTACTTTTGTATAAGATAAATATTCTCCTGTATTAAATTGCAATTACTTAATTGATGGATATCTGAATGTATGGTGAAGGTGTAAATGATATGACTTCCGCTGTGTTATAAAAATAGCTATGCATCTGCATATCTCTCTTATATATTATGTGAATGCGTATGTAATAAGTTCATGGGGCTAGATGCCCAGTTTAGTATCATGTCCGTTTTGCACTTTCATATGTATATGTACATTTTCATTCTATTTGAATGTTTGATTTTAATGTATGGGGCTGGATGCCCGGTTTAACCTCACGATCCTCTCCATCTAGCTGGTAGGAGGGGAGGGGACGTTACATGCGAGATCCTACACTACTACGGAAATTCCTAAGGGTAAGACTCTTGGAATGATATTTTGTTTCAATTACATAAATACATGTTCCGAGAAGTGTTAATCATATATCTGATGCATACGCTAACTATGTATTAGATTGGCATTTGTCACATTCATCATGAAGCACACAAATATAAGAAGACATTCATACATTTGTACATACACACATATAGTAGAACCGAGAACCAAAGTTTTATATATATAAATATGTCCAAAAATGGTAGTGTCATACAAAACTGGAGCCCGTGGCCCTCAAAAATATACATATCGATACAAAAATGAGATCCTAAAATATCTACTCCCTATCGAGGAGGCCTAGCTGCCGCCCCGACAGGATGTGTCTCGTAGAAATACTATACTGCATTGGCTACCTGCTGTAGTAGCCGCACCCAGTCACCCGGAACCCCCACTACTTGGCGCTGCATGGCCTCAGGTAGTCTCACCACCTCTATCTATGGAACTCTAGCAACCATCCATGTGAGGTTGCGCTGCAAGGTCTGTAGTGTGCATCTTGCTACAGTATCGCCTACCTCCTCACCCCTACCCTGACGACCATGTCTCGGGAATCCATCAGGTCTCACTGGGCCTTTGTCTACGAGCAAGCAGTCAACCATTAGAATATGATACTACCACCAAAAATATTTTTTCATTTACATTTATAAACAAAAATCCATAAAAATTGAATACGTAAAAACCTAAAAAGAGTACTCACCGATGTCTCCGAACATTGCGTCTGGTGGGAGTGGCATGTCCCTATCCTGGCGGAAGTCTATCCCTGCATAGGGGTAGTCCTCTATGGCAATGACCTGCTAGTCCCACCAACGGAAGAACTCCTCGGTATATGGTGACGCCAGACGGCCACCACCCTGTCGTGTCAAGATCTCATCCCACCGGGTCAGGGCTGGATCCCGGAGACTATGAGGAGGGACATCCACCCTCGGACTAAGCCCTGGAACCCTCTCAAAGAAGAAACTGCATAGGATACTCCCATACTTGAAGTTTTTGGCCTTCCCTTCTTTGCATTTTGTCAGTTGGGTCTTCATAGACCCCAGCAGTGTGGTACACCAGTAAAATACTATAGGCTGCATGCATTGTGATGCATAAGAACATCATTGGCCTAGACACCTGGTGCAGAGCTTTGGATCCAGTGATCCACACTAAGGTAGCCACAATGATCTTCATGCTCAGATTCACTATGGCATTGATAGGCACCTGACTTCCCACCACTCATGTGTTTGCGGGACAATACCGCGTTATGTAGTCCTGGACGGTGATCCCACCACCCATAGTACGAGACCGAAGACTAGCCTCCTCACCTCGACGGGACAAACTGGTAATGAAGTAGATATCATCCACTTCCAGTGTGAGGATTTGCCCATTGAGATTGAAATTCTGTGCATCAACATCCCAATAGTCGATCAAGCGGCAGAGTAATAGGTTTTGGGACCTCAAACCCTCTATACTCCAAAATTTGTACAACCCGCATGCTTGCAATGCCTGATGTGCTTGCACATCATTGCACACGGCCTCATCAACTTGGTCATGCTCCCTCTCCCTCCACTCTAGAACCATCCTAGAGTGAATAAAAACAAGCATTTTGGTCAAATTCTTTTTAAAAACCAACTACACGATCGTACCCACGGGCTAACTTGTATACAGGTGCGGGTACCCGCGGTCAACCTTTGGGTTGACTACGCGTTTCGTGCCCTACTCACGACCCGCATAGCTATAGCCCGCGGGTAGCGCCGAAGCCATTTAGGGCTTGGCCAAACAAAAAATCCCACCGCTGAAAATCAAAATGAAAGCATTGAAATGAAAGGTATGGATGAGACTACCAACCTGCTCCGGACGGTTTGATGAACAGTCACTTGTAGCTCCCAGAATCGGCAACTGAACTTTCAGGTGAAAACTAACCAAAAGCTCCAAATGGGTGAATAGTAAAAATGAATTGTAAATTGTAATTTTTTATTACTATTTATCATTTTCAGGACCCACTTGTCTATATTTTTTACCGTTTTATGTCATTTTGGACTAATATAATGTCTTGGATTAGTATTTTTTAATCAGATTTCTTCAACGAAAGCTGTTCTGGACCATTTCACACCTACGGAAGGTACGTTTCACACCTAGCATATAGGTTAGATGCCATTTCCATGTGCATTATACATTTGACCTGTTGACCATTTTCATAAACCTTAGGTGCGACCCCACTTCGTAACTGACACGGAACCTTCACACTGCTATAGGAGTGTCGTTATGTGGTGGTAGGGATTTTCCGAACATGGGTACCCTAGTTAGAACTCCTTTGTGCATTCTGGTGCCCATGTCGTTGTTTGTCCTTAGGATTGGGACTCCTTTGTAGTTACGCCATGACATTGCGATAAAGACTCATACTCTACTTTGTCTTATGCTGGCCATCTCCCTTAAGGACTCCCCTCAGTTATATCATGTTGTGATTGCATTGCATCATCATGCTTGCCACTTGAGCCTTGTGCCGACTCCCGCTTACTCAGTTGTTAGCTTGGTGCCTGAGCACTTTTCCTTGTCAAGCCCTGCAGAGCTTATATTTTCCCTTCACAATTTGATCACCTTTTGACCTTGAGGGAACACCCCCCCGAGTGTCCACATCCTGCATTCACTTCCTTGCATTGATCATAGGTATGTTCCACTGCTTGGAACTAGTCTGCTCACTATTTGACACTCATTCCCTCACTTGTTGTACTATAAGCAATTTTACTCTTTTTCAAGCTTTTCCCAAATATGAAAAAGATCAAAAAAATCAAATATTCCAAAAAGCCGGACGAGATTATGGTTACTACTTCTTGTTGGCAGCTGTTGTGTCGCCTTTGAACAGAGCATTCATTCCACTCTGTACATTATGAGTCGGGACTATAGTTGAACCTTAGGAGCTGTACTCGTTTCTCAGTTTTCTCCACCGATTGGTTAAGCTTCCAGTCATTATGGATCCCTTTGTGATGCCTCCTTCATTGCACAATTTATGTCAAGTCTATGCTGCCTGAGTCTATCCATCTGCTCATGCTCTTATTCAAAGGAAGTCCTGAAACCAGTGTCGGCCACTCCTCAGATCTCTTGACTATTGCATGTCGGCCATCCTTATTGAGTCAGTCCGTTTCACCTGAGTTCTTCCAAATCTTTCAGCGTAGCTGGTACCTCGTGTTGGTTGATAAGGGATGCGTTAATGCCCTCCTTCCAGCGAGTCTCATTCCGTCGAATTCAACCCATTTATTATGGGACTTGAGGCTTAGAGTTCAGTTGAGTACCTTGAGGCTTGCAATCATTAGTGGCAGGTTCTCTCGCCATTAACAGTTTTGGGAATACATCAATGTCCCCTGATCGATGGATTCATCCTAATGTTCGACTTCAACTCATTTATTCACACTCCGATGATTGTGATATGTGCCTTGATGCCCATTTTCATTATTGGTGGGTTATCTCACGTTTGTTAACGCTATCCATCATTGACCGGTAATCAGACGATGTCACATCAGGTTCGACCCCAACTCCTTTATTCACTTGATGGGACTTCCACCGTCGAATACTTATGTAGAAGACCGTAGGCGATAGTGGCATTAAGTATGCTACTTATGACTTTGACTTTACATCTGAGATATCATCTCTCAGATATCAACAGTTTGTACCTCCAGTTTGCACTAGTTGTTTCCTTTTCAGCAGGAGACCATATCTTACTGTAGAGGGATCATGGTTGTGATCACATATGACATGTATTCACTATGTACTGCCTATTCATGGCCATTGTATCAGATTGTTGTACTCCCGACATGTATTCAAGGATACTATTGTATTATGACGAGTGAACTGCTCTTTCCACTTGTGTCTCCATCACTCCACTTCTGAGTTTTATAATGTATTTCGGCCATCGTAGCATCAATCTCTAACCTCACACATTAGGGGGCATCTATTACAATGTAATCTTCCACCCTGTGAGCATCAGCATTCTTTGGCCTGTAGGATCCATTTCACTGACTCAGATCCACTTATATCCTTCAGAGATACTATTTTTCCCTATTTTTATTCCTACCCTCATGTTGCATCACTATAGCACGTGTACCCGTGAGTTGCATCACTATAGCCCACGGGTATCAAGTAAAATGGTAAAAATCACTAGTTTATTACTTTTTACTCCCAAAAAGCGATCATTGGGTGACTTTTGGCTCTCCATCTGCCCAAGTAACGTCTCGATGTGTCCCTTCACTTACCTTTGAGAGGACTATATATTGAGTACATATGGCTTATGGATAGGAAGAGAAAGAAGAGCAAGAGAACTCTAGTGGATTTTTTCCCTATCTTGAGTCTATACTCATTGATCCTTGTAGTTGTGAACCCTTTATGTTCACCTTCCAAACTCCTATTTAGTTTGAGTTTGTCATTCATGGAGTATTGAAGTGGTGGAGGCACAAGTGAATTGATCCAGATCTTGGTTCAGATTGGTTGCCGGCAAGAGGTCGTATCACTTTGTACTTCTTCTTGTTTATTAATAGAAATACTCACATTCTCGTCCATTAATGTTGTTTATCTTACATTGGGTTGCATTTACTTGTTATATTGTGGAACATTGCTATTGATGATGTTAATGCCATTTATATATTATATGTACTTGTTGTATATTGGCTGTCAAGACTAATTTGTAGATTCAAGTGCATGGATTGAAAAGCTCCAACGGGGATCTACATCAAACGTTTGGATCGAGGTTACTTATCTTCTTCCTTATCTTAGCATTGTCATTTATATGGCATAGTTCTGAGAATTGAGTTGATTTCTGGTAGTCATTTGTCTGTTGTGGTATACCCCAAGCCATAATGAGTTTTCTCCAACACAGTATTATGCACCAGTGCGTTCAAGTATGAGAAGCACCAATGTGTTTTGTATATTGAAACCCACCGAAATGGTAGACTACTTTTTTTATTTTGAAGATATGTAATTTATTTGTACAATATACTTAATAACAACTCTATTTAATGGTCTAGGCTGCGTATTGATAGAAAATGCATGATAAGAGTTCAATGAACAACAATTCTAGTCAACATGATGGGAGCACATCCAGAATTGCGAAGAAAGCAAGTTCTTTGTAATTTCTGTATTAACTTAATATGTTTGAAGTATTTGTAAATTTAACTAATATGTATCGGTAAATTTGTGGCATGCAGAGCCAAAAAATGAGGAAGCTTGATAAGATTCTTAGCAATCTAAGTGTAGAAGAGCGTAAAATCTTGATGGAAAAGTAGCAAATGTATGAATTATGTGAATAAAAAAGAATTAAATATGATTTTTTTCTAAAATTTTGAGTAATATTGTACTTAAGAATATCTGATTATATGTTTCAAACAATCTAATTCACATATGTTGACTGTTATGCAGAGATTGACAACAATAGAGGGGAGTGTCATCATAAGAATTTTTTTTTTATGGAAGATGTAAATGATGATGAATTGGTCCTTACCTCATATGGAGTGGTGCTGGAAGTTAATGAAAAGGAGATTTTTTTTTATATAAAAGTATGGGGGATATAGTGGAAAGAATGTATAGATGTACTTTCCACTTATAGTATAGAAATCAATCCAATGATTCCAAGAATCAAGTTCTATCTAAACTATAGGAAGCGTTTCCAGAGAAATGGTCAATGAGACCTACCAGACTTGCAATAGAAAAACATAGAAAAAACATTTTTTATTAATATTAATTCTATTGTATTTAGTTTTCATATCAGCATACAAATAGTTTAATGTCATTTTACATTTTCAAGAAGGCTATGAAAATCCCAAAGGATGAACAAGGTGATATCCGAAATATGCCAGTAGGGATGTCAAAAAAAAATGTACAAAAAGATGGTCAAGGAAATGGACATAATTGCATCACACGAGGATTCATCTCGACAACAATGCCCTTTAAATGTATGAAATCATTGAATTCTTCTATTATGTACATACAATTAATTAATTTAGCATTAAATATTAATTTTCATTTTTTTGTTGCAGAAAAGAAAACAAAATGGAACCCATTCAACACATAAGAGAGGACGTCAAAGATAAAAGGGGTTGATAGCAAAGTTTGTGAGTAGTTGTGATTTTTTTTATAACAACTTAAGATTTCATATTGGTTGTGATCTTTATATTTTAATTTTTTTTGTTTACACTTGCAATCCTTGGATGTCTTCAAACATGTATTAACATACAAAGAAGAGCCATAAGAAAAAGTGATTGACGTTGATTTACATAAGGGTTGTGCGTATATGTTGGCATATCAAAAAATAATTGTGGAATTTTTAAGTATCTATGTTGTTTTGCTTTCCTCATTTTATAAGTAATATAACAACAAAAATCCTTTATATTAAATATATGATTTGTTATGGGGTATAAAACTTGTAGGAAACAAAGTATGGAGTGGATCCGACAGAAGAGATTTTGAAAGAATGCATGAGATTTGGTTTTGAAAGAATGTGTATCATCCATGACTCAATTCTTTCTATGGTACAACGCTTTTCAATTTACTTTCATGAATATTATCTATTTTTTATTTTCATTATTTCCAGCAATGTAGATACACTCATTACACTTTATTTTTATGTTTGTAGGTGAAAGTTGAAGAAGAAAAAAATCGAGGCAATGAACAAAACATTCGGCCAAATAACCCAAGTCATACAAGTGGTTCGAGCACTGAAAATAGTTCTAGTGAATAATGATGATACATATATTTTGGATGTTAATGCAAGCTACTATATATTTTGAAATAATTGTTTGTGAAAATCAAACATTTAATTGTAATAATGTCCCAATTGAAAGACAACAAGTTACCAATAAGTGTAACAATTACATGCATGCTGACATTTTGATTATTGTGGACTTTATGTTGTCCCATTTTGTATGACAAAGGGCCTCTTATTGATATAAATAAAATAAAGTTTTTTATTCTATTACATTCCCAATGTCGTTATGAAATATTACGTCACTAATTAAATATTTGGATGATTAAATATTACAATAGATGCGAAAAATTATGATATAACAAATTTTTCTAAGCAGAATATCCAAACACAATAATTAAAATTCAAACGGAATACTACTATAAAAATATTTCAATTTATGATGAATAATGGAATTAAACAAAATAAAAATATTTGAGAGAGGAGAGGAACTGCATTAATGTTTGATAATCTCGACATTTTGATTCCTACTCTGGGACCATCATCAGGAGACAAAAATGAAGCTCATAGAGGAAGAGTTAAGATGCCATATATCATGAATATATATAGGTTTGAGATGGTTGATAATGTTAGAAATTCATTACAGAGGTGAGAAATATGTGGTAGTTGTCGGTTAGTTTCCTAATAGGCTTGTTGGCTAAATAAGGAAAATTATCTTTAAACCCTAAAATAAAACCTTGTAAGAACTAAGGAAAACTAAATAAAATATTGGGATTAAAAAATATTAAGATTAGTTAATAGGTATGTAAGTTTATAATTAGTAATTGATATAATACGGTTCTAGAGTGAGCTCAAGATCAACCAAATAGGTTAATCTATCATTGCCCGAGTTGAGTGACAATGAAGAACTTATCAAATGGGGGTACAATGAGAGCCTATGGTAGAGGTCATCTTCTATGTTGCTCTTGACATTCATGAACAACGCAACGTCTCTATGCTGATGAGGAACACACATAAAATCTCAAGTTTGAGTCGAGCAGCGTAACAAATGATGGGTAGGGGGGACCCTGCTCATAGTGCAAGGCACACTTTCCTACAAATCTAAAAGTTCTTGCAAAGCACCACCTCCATGTCCACCTTCCTTGTGTGTACTTGGATTATTTGGAATGTGGATTTATGGCGGGATTCAGTTAAGCCCCAAACAACCCATGATACAATTTTGATTGCAAAATTTTAACTTGTAAATGCAATGTCTCATCATCCTCCAAGTCCATTGAGGCATCAAAAGTGTTTGGAGAAATCACATTATGAATCTTGGGTGAGAGCCACTAGTTAATGCTTATATCATTATATGTAGGATTAAAAAATAATAAGATTTTAATAATGAGAATAATTAAAAGGAAATAAATTGGACTTCAGTACTTTTGCTTTGGCTAAAGAAGGGGATTTAAAAAATATTTGTCATGAGCAAAAGGGTCATTCACTCATGGTTTTGTGGCTTGGGTCATCTCATTCATGGAGTTAATTATGAGAATTGGTTTGAAATGGGTCATCAATATTTTAATTTTTTATACAGTCGATTTGACTATTTCTGGGTGAAAGCTAGTGCCCCATTCTATGGGATATTTACTTAATATGGAGAAAGTTTGATCATTGAGTATTTTATAGATGTTTTTTTATGGTTTTGTTGGATTTGGATTGTTGGAGGAGTTTCTTGGAATGTAGCATCAACAACAAATCTTGATATTTGCTTGATGGTCAAACCAAAAGCTAATAACAAGAACTCATAATGTCAATGTCATTGTTAGGAATGCCTACCTCTTCCACCTTAATCTAATGATATCTTGATCTTAGGTGCAATTTTGAAAAGGCCTTCACTCCTTTGAGTTGGCCAAATAAATCATCAGTCTTGATGATGGGTATTGTTATCAGACATTATTCATATGCTTGCACAATGAAGGCCTCTTACGTAAAACATAATTCATAATTGAATACCGGCACGAAATGTCAATGAAGCAATATGTTACAAGAAATTGTTGTATAATCTATGGATAACCAAAGTTAGATCATGTAATTGACTAAATTTGTTGGTGCATGACACTTCGTTTTTTTAGGTCACATAGTTTATGCAAGTAATCATTCGATACTTGCACAGCCTTCATGTATGTCACCAACACATTAAATGATCTATTCTAGAATTTTTCATGCACATTTAGAGATGGAAAAGTCTCAAAATCTTGTGTTTTTTCCCATTGTGATAAAGTACTAAAGTCAAAGAGGCAATCACATGGCTCAAATTGGAAAACATCTTTAGTTCCCATGCATGTCATTCTCCAAAGAAAACCTATAAATACACAAATCTCTCAAGAGTTCCAAGATTCCAATGAATGTAACGGTTTTTTGTACAAGCATAATCATGAATCCAAACATTCTCTAGCTCCAAATTCATCATTTCTCATTAGTATCATCAACATTTTTTACTAAAGGGGTCCATTAGTAGGAGGATTAGTCGAGGGTAGAAGTCACTATTTTTTTTGGGAGTGGAAGATGGGTGAGAGTCAATCAAGGGGGAGGAGAGGGGATGAGTGGATGTTTTCCTCCATATATTCCCAATCGTCTTGTGCCTACCATGACAGTTTTAAATATATTTTTTGGTAGTAGTACAACTTGTTAGTTGGATGAAAGACGACACAAGACCACATATCCGAAGAGATCATCGAGGGTAACAAGGACTCGTCATGGTGATTTAGCTCGAGTTTTTTGAATTAGATAAGTGCTTATGTAAAAAATGATGAAACGATGCCTCTATGATTCTAGCATGGTTTAAGCAGGTCTAGATAAAATAAAAAATGAGGCCATCAAAATGAATTTCCATAGTGGGTGGTGAAATCCACCAAGGATGCATCTAAGTAAAGATAGAATGAAAAAATTATAGTGGCCTAAATTGGGTTGATGAAATCCAAGTTATGATGCACTATTTGCAACTTTAAGTACCTTGCACAACCCCGTGATCAATTCACCTAGGTAGACATCGTAGCAATGCCCAATTGGGTTTCCTCTTCACAATGATAGGATGTGGGAACAATCATCAGTTAAGTGTTCACGTTGATTAGAGACATATGAGGTGAATTAAACAACCAAAACCTTGGAAATAAGACATTACTCTTAGTAACATTCCAACTAATCAAATCCTCCTAATATGTGTTCACCCACTAATTAAGAGTGAGGAGGGATCCCAATAGTTATTCAACTTAAACTAATGATCCAACGGTTAATTGATCTCTAAATTCAACTTCAAACGTGCATTAAGATTCCATCAATCAAATGGGCTTTCAGTTAGATTATATGAATCACGACTACCCTCCAAATCAAAATTATTTTGATTAGTTATGCAATAGAAAATGAAAACTAAGATGTCAAACCAAGGAAACCTCATATTTTGATCGTGTTGTCACCTTTCTTCATCCAATCATCTCGTGTTTCCTTCCACAATCTTTACCCAAGGTAAGTATTATTATGCCTTTCCATGTATAATGAAGTTGAAACAAGTGGTGATATGATGAGGCATAAGCTCATTTTTAAACATGCAATGAGATATAGCCTATGCACATTAAGGACATAAACCATGGGCCAAAATTGGACCAAAAATAATTAATTTGGTATAGGATTTATGCAACAAATATAACACATACCCAACAACAACTACGGCAATAATGATGATCAACGATGATGATGATGATGACATTAACAATGATGTGATTTTATAATGATGATAACAATGGCGACTATGACGTTGACAATGACAATGATGATGACAATGAAAATGACGATGACGATGATGATGTGATGAATGATGATGGTGATAATGATGATGATGAGATGAATGATGATGGTGATAACGATGGTGATGATGGTGATGATGATGATGATGGGGGAAGAGTAATTGTAAATCGATCAGATACGAAGTGTTAGATTGATTGAGGAATGGATTTCCTACAAAGATGAGCTTTATTTGACTGTGCCCATGGCGATGGCATAAACAATGTTGTTGATACAATGGAAAATTGTCTATATCTTCCTTCTTATAATATATTTCTTTCCTTTATCATGGCCCTCAACCCCTAGAACCCTCCCTTAGGAGTTAAGGCCTAGTTTCATCCTTGACAGTTTCTATATCCTGAGATAAAAGCTTGGTTCTACAAACCTACGAAAAATGTCTATATCCCCACCTATAATCTAAATATTCCACATATAGGTGTGTGTAGTGGTCTAAGGTCTCATTCATAACCCTTGAGTCCTCAAAAATACCTTTAGGGCCTAAGGCTTGGGTTTCTTTCCCCAACCATATACATGGCCTTAAGACCCATCCTTGGTGTTTAAAATCTCCTAATTATTTTTTAATATGCTCATATGGAGGCCATATATCCCTTGAAGATATCATATGTGGTTTCTTTAGGGTTAAAGGCATGGTCCTCTTGTATAGAGTGTTGTTCCCAGGGCCCTAAGACATGTGTCTAATGCTCAAAGCCGACTATTGGCATTAAAATCACCAACCATAGACCAATGATACCCTCAAGAGGCCATTTGTGGTTGGTGAAGGCATCCTTCTTAGACACAGATGGCTAGAAGCTTCCTTTAGGGCCCTATGTTTAGGTCTCTTTCATTGACCATGTCAAATGCCCTAAGTCCACAAGACCTAGATACATAGTGCCATGGATACACCTGCAAATTCATGTGTGGTTATTCGAGGCATTGTTCATGGATGTGGAATCCTCAATTATTTCTTTAGGTCCAAAGCATGCTATTCCTCCCTAGAACTTCATTCCCAACACCCTGATACATGTACATACTCCTCAAAACACCCTAATGTCACTAGCATCTTCAATCATAGGCCAATGACGCATAATTCCATGTATACCCTTGGAAAGTCACACATGGTGCTTTAAGGAGTTCTTCATGGTTTTGGATGACTCAATGGTTTCTTTAGGGCCAAAGGCATGGTCTTGACCCTATAATTTCATTCCCAGGGAATTGATACACATACATCTTTTTCAAACCCACCTACTAGAATTGCCATCCTTAATCATAGGCCAATGATACCCTCAGGAGGCCATGTGTGGTTGGTGGAGGAAACCTTCTTAGCCTTGGATGGATAAAATATTTCTTTAAGGCACAGGGTTCAAATTTCTTCCATTGACCATGTTGAATACCTCAAGGCCCTAAGACCTAGCTACAATTCTCAATGGATACCCTTGCAAAGTCATGCATGGTTCTTTCAGGCATTGTTCATGGCTCTAGATTCCTTAGTGGTTTATTTATGGCCAAATACATGGTATTCTTCTCTAGAGAATCATTCATGAGGTCCTAAGACACCTACATACTTCTCAAAACCACATAATTGCATTAATATCCTCAATCATATGACAATGATACCCTCAGCAGGCCATGTGTGGTTGGTTGAGGTGATATTCTTAGACTTGGATGGCTATATGGTTCCTTTATGGCTATAGGTTCAAGTATCCTCCATTAACCATGTACAATTCCCCAAGGCCCCAAGACATGGATACATAGTGGCATGGATATCCATGCAAGGTCATGCACGATGATCTAAGCATTGTCCGTCACTATAGATGCCCCAACTATTTCTTTAAGGACAAAGGCATGGTTGTTTTCCATATAACATCATTCCCAAGGACCTGAGACATGTAGACACTACTCAAAACCACCTAATGGAAATGACATAATAAATCATAGGCCAATGATACCCTCAAGATTCCATGTGTTTTTAGTGGAGGCAATCTTCTTATCCTTAGATGGATAGAAGAATCATTTAGAGCTCGAGATTGAGGTCTCCTCCACTAACCATGTGTAAGTACCCAGGGCCACAAGACCTAGATACATATCGCCATATATACCCCTATGAAGTAATCAATGGTGCTTTTCGGTAGTGCTCATGGATCTAGATGCCTCAATGATCTCTTTAGGGCCAAAAACATGGTCTTCTTCCATGGAAAATAATTCCCAAGTGCTTAAGACATGTGCATTCTACTTAACACCACCTAACTATAACAACATCCTCAATCATAGGTCAATTATACAATTAGGAGGTTGTGTATGGTTGGTGGAGGAAAAATTCTTAACCCTAGACAGTTACAAGTTTCCTTTAGGGGCGAAGGTTAAGGTATCCTCCACTAACCATGTCGAAGGCCCTAAGGCCACAATACTTAGATATACAGTACAATGGATACCCTTATGACGTCATGCATGGTGCTTTGAGGCATTATAATTCATGGATTTGGATGTATCAACAATTTCTTTAGGGATAAAGGCATGGTATTCTTCCCTAGAACATCACTCTCAAGGCCCCAAAACATGTACATACTGCTCAAAACCACCTAATGACACCAACATCCTCAATCATATGCTAATGATACTCTGAAGAGACCATGTGTTGTTGGTGGAGGAAACCTTGTTAGGCCTGGATGGCTAGAAGATTCCTTTAGTGGTCGATATTTAGGTCTCCTTCATTGATCTTATCTAAGGATAAAAGGCCATAAGACCTAGATACATAGTGTCTCAATGGATTTGGATGCCTTGATGGTTTCTTTAGGAATAAATTAATGGTCATCTTCCCTGTAATATCATTATGAAGGCCTTGGGACACCTACATAAGTCTCTTGCTTTACTTTTATGACTCCAGTCAAGGCCTTGAGATCCATCGCTCTACACAAAAAATCTTGATTATGCTCATATCCAACTATTATGTCAAATATCAACTTTAAAGGGTGTATGTTATGGTTCATGGTTTTGATCATTTCCCATTACCTCATTAATATTATGTTAGGGTATACTTCTTTCAATTTCTTCCCAACTGTTTATTAAGACCCATTGCTAGTATGCAAAACCACATATTTCCACCCATATCCCACTTTGAGAATAATGATATCCTATACATTGCGTGATCTCCTAGGTCATAGTTTAAGTCATTGATATTAGCTTGGTATGCCTAAAATCATCCTTTAGAGCCTAGTTCCTGTAATTCCTCCCATGACTACGTCTAAGGTTCGCGTACCTAGTGTCACTTATATGAATGCTTAGATGCCAAGGATAGTGTTTGGATTTCATGGGTGTGGTTTAAATCTTCCCTTAGGGTTTAAGGCCCAAGTTTCTTCCCATGAAATTATACAAAAACCTAAGACCCATGTATACTAGCAAAAAACTCATAATGGTGTTGATTTCCTTACTTAGAGGTAAATGATAACCCCAATATGTCATGTGTAGTGGTTCACGCTATTGTATTTTTCCTTAGATGCACAAAATATTTTACTAGGGACTAAAGCCTAGGTTTCCTCCCTCAAACATGTTAAGGGCCTAAACACCCATATATAGTGCTTAAAAACAACCTCTTACTTACATTAATACCCCCAATATTAGGCCAAGGATACCCTTAGGAGGCCTTATGTGGTGCTCCAAAGTATACTTGTTAATATTATATGCCTAGAGGTTTCCTCTCAGGTCCAAGGCCCGGGTTTCCTTCCTTAATCATCTCTATGCCCTAGTTTTAGTTCCTCCAATTCCCCCCATTATCCCTATGATAAGGCCATAGATCTTCTCGAAAATTCGTTTGTGTTGGCTCGACAAATCATTATTATCCCTACATGCCTAGAAGCTTCATTTAGGCTAAGGCCTAGGTTTCTTCTCTTAACTAGGTCGAAAGCCGATATACCTATCACTAGTGATCAAAACCTTATAATACAATCAATATCCACATATAGATGTTATGAATGTTCTTAGGAATATATGTGTGTTGACCATATTTCTTGGTCCTAGATTCCTAAAAGCTTCATTTAGGGCCCAAGGAAGAGGTTTCCTCCTTCGAACATCTCCAAGGATTTGAGACCCATTCCTCGTGCACAAACCTGGTAATGATACTATTATCCATTAAGAAGTTTACTAATATCAATAAAAATATACCCTATCAAATAATGAAATCTTAATTCAAATCACTTTTATTAATATTTTATAACAATAATAAATTAAAAATGGATGTCTTTAATTATTTGTCAATTTTAAGAATCATAGGTATTTATTTGCTTGAATAATATTAAAAATGAATAGTCGAATTGAGCTATTCACAGAATCATTCTCTGTGAACTTGTTGTGTTTGTGGATAAATGAATCATGTGAGCCTATTGGTTTAAATAGTATAAAAGAATATAATTGAATTTGCTCTCATTGTGATTTAAAACCTCATAAATTAATCATGAACATTTATTTGAATGAAAAAATTTAATTAAGTTATTACAAAATAATTATGTGTGATGTTGTTGTGTTTATGGTGCAAATCATCGTAATTAAATCCTTTTTGTACATGTCCATGTGACAAATATGAGCTTAGCACCACTACACGGTACTTGACAACATGACATTTCTCTATGCTTAAGATTCCTTAGGCTAAGGCCTAGGGCCACTGGACCTATCCCTAGTGATTAAAAACTTATAATAGTGTGAATTCCCATACTTAGAGGCTAAGAGTACACTTGGGAATATGTGTGGGGACCTTTGTGGTGTCTTTCTTGGTCCTAGATTCCTAAAAGCGTTTTTAGGGCCCTAGGTAGAGGTTTTCTCCATTGACCATATCCATGGATCTAAGACCCATGTCTTGTGCTAAAAACCTAATAATAAATATACTAATTTCCATCAAGAAATTTAAGAAGATAAAAATATCTCAAATGAATAATCCATCTTAAATTCAAATAATTTTTATTACTACTTTGTAATATTAATAAATTAAAAATAGTTGTTTTTATTTATTTGTTAATTGTATTTATTTGTTTAAATAATATAAAAGTGAATAATTAGATTGATCTATTTTCCATTTTTTTTTTGAACTTGTTGTGGTTGTGATGTAAAACCTCATAAATGAATCACGCGAATTTATTTGCTTAAATATTCTAAATATAAATATTTGAATTTCTTGCAAATGTGGTGCCAAAACTCATAAATTAATCTTTGATTATTTATTTTAATTGATGAAAAAAAAATATTGAATTGAGTTATCTTCAAAATAATTGTTTGTGAATTTGTTTATGGTGCAAATCCACCTAAATAAATCCTACTTGTACATGTCCATGTGGAAAATAATAGCTTAACACCACTTTATGGTACTTGCCAACATGACATTTCTCATAAAGGTAAAACTCAATTTCCAATAATATTAACAAATATAACACCATAATAACACCACAAAATATAAGTGGTGCTAATACCACCACCTTAACACCACAAAATATAAATGGTGCTAATAACACCACTTTAACACCAAAAAAATGTAAGTGGTGCCAATACCACCACATTTACACCACAAAATATAAGTGGTGCTAATTTGTGGTGCTAAAAGATGGGTTTTCTTGTTGTGGTCTGACTTCTATGAGGATTTTTGAAGAGAAAATTTGTCTCTCAAACCTATCTGCTACTGTGTGAAGCTTCCCTTGTGGCATAAATAAATCTTGAATTTGTAGTCGTTGGCTGTGTTGAAGGACTACAACCTGTGTGGAAGGATCATGACAAGATTGAGAGCTCATTGAAGCTTGATATTGGTGGAAAGTAAGCATGAGATAAAGACTGCTCGTGGAGGTAAAATCATTTAAGTAAGCATGAGATAAAATCATTTATGCTATAATTTCTTATGTACGGAGCAAACCCTAAATTAACCCAATATTTGCATGGATAAATTTGAATAAGAATAAAGTGATCTCTAAGATCATGTAGATGTGTTCCTCTTCTGAAGAGTGTTATGCTTTTGTGCTTCAAATGAGTGTGGATATTCAACCTTCATATCCTACACCTTTATTTTTTTTCTAAGCATTGATCTCAATCAATTTTAAAGACATAAACCAGTTGATGCTCTCAAGTGTGATGTGCCCTTGCTTGAATATATTTTGAGTTATATTTGAATGTAAATGGTACTATATTATTGTATTTTAACTCGTCTCGGTGAAAATTTGAGCTAGAGTAGAGGTGATTGAAAAGGGTGAATGTATTCTCATCTTCATCGAAGATTTGAGCTAGAATAGACAGTAAATGAAATTATCTATAAGCTTGTATGTAATAGTGTTGCAAAAGTGTGTGTAATAGAAATCTAGGGAGTGTTGAAGAATAGGAAGCTACATAATTAGTTTGTAATAAGGAGCATTTTTTAAAGGAGGGAGCAATAATTTAAGCCTACACCTTCATATCCTCTCTTCCATATATTTGGTTTAAAGTTGGAGGTTCAAGTCCAAATTGCATAAGATGAATTCACTGGCATCAATAGTTGGTGCTACTCTCACTGGAAAGGACACTTATCCAGAATGGTCAAGGAATATCAAGGCTACATTCATCTACAACAATCTGTGGAACGACATACGTGAAGGAAAAACCATTATCACTGATGAAGGCACAGTCATCAGTTCTGATCCAAAACCTCCAACATCAGAGAAATAACTTGCCATCTAGTAGACCAGAGACAAGAAAGCCTTATCCATGATCTCTGCTATTGTCAGTGAAGAGGTGAGCCAACATATATTGCCTGCAAAATCTTGTTTTGAAGACTTAAAAACATTAAAATACTTGTATGACTCGAACACTAAAATGGAAGTGATTAAGTTAATGTTAAATCTATTTAGTTTGGATGTAAAGGATAATGATCCTATGTTGGTTACATCTAAGATCAAAGCAATCATGCACAAGATTCAAGCCTCTGGTATGAAACCAGACCTTCCACTTGCATAATTTTTAAAATCTATTTAGCCTACTCACTCCAACTATCTTGAATCTCTGCAAGCAAGTGACAAGTTCAAAGACCTAACCTTTGACACCATGGTAGAGAATATTGCAGACAAAGAGAAAGAATTTGGAAAGAAGACAAATAAGAATACTGGAGAATCTCTTTGATTTACTCAGAAAGAAAAGAAAAATACCAAAGACCCTTCTAAGAGATCAAGTAGCAAACGAGGCAGACGAAGAAGAAATTTCAAAGGCAGAGGAGGCATAAATAACTCAATTAAAAGATCATATCTAAAGTGAAAGTGTCCTGGGAATACTGGACATGAAGAAAATCAGTGTTGGGATTCTTGGGACTCCATCAAAGGAAGAAATAACTAGAACAAAGAAGACAATAATAAAAACCAAGAGGCTGGTAAAGCCCTTGATTTTGCTCATTGTATTGTTGCACATTGTAATCTTGGAATTAATTAAATAAATTCTCTTTCATCTTACAAAGATTGTTGGTTGCTTGATACTGGTGCAACATCTCATGTGACCTTCAGAAAAAAAAAAAATTTGAAGAACTGAATGACATTGTATATGGTATAGTGTACTTTGTAGACAAATCTAGCCTCAAACCACAGGGAATTGGCTCAATCAGGCTTAAGTTGCATGGATTCCCTGATTTTATGTTAAAGAATGTTCTCTATCTTCTGGAGTTGTAGAGAAGTTTGTTGTCCTTAGTGCAGATTCAACAACAAGGCCATTCCATCAACATATTCGATGGAATTGTAAAGATAAGAAAGTCCTCTGATAAAATGGTTATCATGATTGGTTATGAAGATGGACAGTTGTTGAAGTTGAGGGGCTCTTCTGCAAGAGTTCAAAACTTTTCCTATCTCTCTCAACATGAAGACTGTAATATGTCATCCAGTTTACTATGGCATGATAGATTTGTTCATATGAATTATAACAGTCTTCATTTGTTAAGAAATAATGGTGTATTTGGTTTTCCCGCCATTCCTAAGCAAAGGAACAAATGTGATGCATGCATACTAGGAAAACATAGTAAGCAGGGATTTCAAGAGTTTAAATTTAGAGGATGTAGAAAGTTAGTGTTGGTTCACTTTGACTTATGTGGCCCCATGCCAATTCCTTCTACAAATGGTAATAAGTACATCATGACCTTTGTTGATCACTATAGTAGAATGTGTTGAGTATACTTGTTGAGGACAAAATCTGAAACTTTTCAAACTTTCAAGAATTTTCATGCATGTATAGAAAATCAAGCACAAGCACATATTGGTACATTTCGGTCTGGTAATGGTAAAGAATATACTTCTAATGATTTTGAAGACTATCTTTGCAAACATGGGATCACACATCAAACTTTAGTTCCCTACAATCCCCAACAAAATGGTGTAGTAGAAAGGATGAATAGAACCTTAATGAATACAACACATTCAATGATGTTTTTCAAGAATATGAAGCTAATGTTTTTGGATGATGCAGTAATATGTGCAACATATTTGAGAAATATAATTCCATATCATGCTCATGAAGATAAGACTCCACATGAAATGTGGTTTGGACACCTTCCTTCGGTTAGGCATCTTAGGGTTTTTGGTTCCACCTGTTATTCCTTAATATTAATGGAGCAAAGAAACAAGCTTGGTGCTAGAAGTCGAAGATGCATTTTTCTTGGGGTACTCAAAAACCTCCAAGGTATATCATCTATATGATGAGGTAAACAATAAGTTTGTTGTTTCCAAATATGTCATTTTTCTTGAAACTAGTAAAAATGATCAGTCTATTGAAAAACAACTTGATCATCTGCAGAAGTTTTCCCATCTAAAGACATATTATGTATTTGATAATGAAATTTCGCATCTTGAAGGGGGTATCCCTATCCTGGATCAATATATGGAAATTCCTTCTGAAGCAGCACCAACATGCCCTCGTGAAGAAATTCATGAAGAAGAATTTCTTGCCACTTCAACTGAACAAGAGACTCAACTGGATGATGTGATTAAAAGGATTGGAAGATTGAACCTTGAAGAGAATGAAGCACCACCAGCTGATCAACCTGGGCCATCAATGAAGATTCTGAAATGGGCCACAAAGACACTTGAAAGTGTTCATTTAGATGAAGTTCGAAAGATAGAAATGAGAATCTCAACCAGATAAGAAGATGGAGGAAATGCAGATAACTTAGGTAATGAAACGAATGTCTCATTTGATTGTGAATTGAATTTTTTTTCTAACTTTGAACCAACTTCCTTTGAAGAGGCTCCTACTCATAATGAGTGGAAAGAAGCCATGCAGAATGAGTATGATGAAATCATGAAGAATGGAACCTGGAAGCTGGTTGACCCTCCAATCGGAACCAAACCAATTGGAAGCAAGTGGGTATACACGAACAAATACAAATCAGATGGATCACTTAAAAAGCACAAAACAAGGCTTGTGGCAAAAGGATATGCACAGAAAGAAGTAGTTGACTATGAAGAAACGTTCTGCCCCATAACAAAATGGGGCACCATCCATACTATACTCTCCTTGGCTGCACAAAATGGGGCACCATCCGTACTATACTATACATTCATCAAATGGATGTAAAGACAACATTCTTGAATGGAGACTTGAAAGAAAATGTCTTCATGTCTCGACCAGAAGATTTTATTGTGAAGGGACAAGAACATAAGGTATGCAAACTTGTCAAGTCCTTGTATGGCCTGAAACAAGGACCTCGAGCATGGTATGAAAAGCTAACCAAGCATCTTCTAAAGCTGAATTTCAAACATTATAATCTTGATGACGCAACATTGTTTGTAAAGAAGGGTTGGAAGATTTGTTGTTTTTCTTGTAGGGTATGTAGATGACCTTTTGATGACAGGGAACAATGGAATTTATATAGCATCCATAAAGAAATATTTAAAGAAATTCTTTGAAATGATTGATCTAGGACGTCTTCACTACTACTTAGGAATTGAAGTGACTCAACATATTAAGTACATATTCATCTCTTAGGAAATATATTGGAGAATTGCTAAACAGATTTGACATGACAAAATGCAACCCGATATCAACTCCAATGGAACAAAAGCTAAAGATCACATAAAGTGAAGGAAAAGAATTTGAGAATGTGACCAAGTACCAACAGCTTGTAAGAATCCTTATCTACCTTACCACTGCTAGACCAGATATTTCTTATGTTGTTGGTATTTTTTCACGGTGAAGGACATTGGTATACTACAGAAAAATTTCTAAGATACTTGAAAGGGACTCAAGACTTTGGACTCAAGTACTCTAAGGTGGAATACTTCAAACTCATTGGGTACTTTGATTCAGAATTCGATGGCGACAAAGAAATAGGAGTATCCACTTCTGGATACATGATGAGTCTTGGATCAACAACTGTCTTCTGGAGATCATGTAAATAGTCAGTTCCAACAGATTTGACAACAAAGGAAAAATGTGCAGCTGCTACAGAAGGAATGAAAGAGATTGTTGGGATTAGGAAGATACTTGAAGATTTGCAGGAATAACAAGAGAACTATACTCCACTTTTGATTGACAACACTCCTACAATAAAATTGGGCAAGAACCCCATATTCCATGATCGAACCAAACACATCAACACAAAGTATCATTTGATTCAACACCATGTAGATGCCAAGACATTTCATTTACGTCATTGTTCCACGAATGAGCAAATTGCAGACATCTTCTCCAAAGCACTTGGACGAGAAAAGTTTGAAAGATTTAGAACCATGCTCGGACTTACAAACACCCCTTTGGATTAAGGGGGGGGGGATGTTGGAAATCTAATCCTTCAGGATTATGATTTCAACATTATTGTACATAATGTAAATATTTTCAGGTTATAGAAGATGAGGAGTCTTGGAGACTCCAATGGATCTCTTGGAATCCGAAGTCCAAGAGTCACCTAGCTAATGTATAAATAAAGGTTTTGATTGATGAGTAAATCAATTCGGGATTTATTAAACCTATTAAATTCCATTGAAAGAAATATTTTGGGATCTTTTTCATTTGATGTGTTGGTGAAGTTACTCTTGTTTCCTTTTGACAGTTGCTCCTCAGAGTTACAGCTTGGAAACCTTGTATCTTGGCCATTAAAATAAAGATGGTTTTCAATACAAGTTCATTATTAGATGTTGCAATCATTAAGAAATTTGAAGGTGCAATGACATGAACAAAACATAATGATGAAGGCATTTCCACCTAGGGAAGAATGGATAGGAGAGAAAATTAAAAAATAACTTAGAAGGCCCTTGTAACAAATAAGACACGACAATAATAGATGGAGATATTTTGAGAGTGTGAGTGATGATAATGAATGTGACTTCATTTGAGATATGTTTCTTTATATATTTACTAAAAAGGTACAACTCTAGATTGTAAGGAATGTTTTCTCTTTATTTTAAATTTTTTACATCTTTACAATTTTGATATTTTGAAAATAGACGTAATAGTAATATTATGCATGCACATCGTATAATTATATTGAATTTAATTACTTTTAATTTCCCAATATTATTTCCGGGGTTGGCAGGTGCGGATGGAGTCCTCTTCAACTCTGACGAAAAAAAAAAGGAAAGATTATGCTTGGGGAATAGGAAGATATTCAAACAATAGTGTTGAATGGCTTGCGCTCGTCAAAGGTCTGGAGATCGCCAGGGAGGAAGGTATAAATGAACTAGTAGTATGTGGAGATTCCATGCTGGTCATTAGAGAAGCTCGTAACTTGAGAAAAAATAGGAAGAGCCCTGTATTAAAAATACACAATATTCTGAAATATTTGATCAGTGAATTCAACAGTATCAGTTTTCTCCACATCTTGAGAAACAACAATCAAGAAGCTGATGCAATGGCTAATATCGGCACTAAACTCGATCATGGCATCCTAGTTAGCAATAAAGTCATGAAACATAATGTTTGGATCCACTGCCTTTGATTTTTAGTTTATACATGTTCAATTCTACAAGAGCTCGATCCCACAAGGGGTGTCTCTCGGTTTTAATTTCCTTGCAAATTCTGAATTTTTTATCCAAAGTTGAAAACCCACTATGGGGCCTCAATTGGAGTGATGCCCACACACGCTCGTCACATGCCTCCCATCTGGAAAGCATGCGAGCCCTCTCATCAAACGCTCAATGCCATGGTTGCCAGTACAGGAAATTTATTCAGGTTGGCGGAATTCTCCTATTTATCCCAATTCGCAGAGAAGGGAGGCAGAGTGTTCATTTTGAGTTTATGAATATGGCAGACTCAGGTGTGAATTCCCGTGGCAAGCAGCCTATGTCTCATCTGGGAAGTGACCCTTTGCTAGATTTCAGGAAATGGTTTCCTTCTTGGCCAGGAGGACATGAGTGTATGGCCTGCGATCAGCATCGAGCGAAGATCCATGTTTGCGGAGGTTCAGACGAGCAACAGGGAATTAAGGCTTCCATCACGGTGGTGGATGACCATCTAACCATACTTGACGCTCAAATTCATGTCCTTAAGAACGAGAATTCTGACATCAAACAGGCTCTGCAACACCTGAATGCAATGCAGCAGATAGGCCGTATTGATTTTCGAAATCACATTGGCAGCCTCAATACGAAGGTGGACGTTATCTCAGCAAAGGTGGATGACAGATGCACATGTCAAATTCGGGTGGTTTGTGTCATAGCACAGTGAATTGAGGCAAAGGTAGACAACCTGCGTAAGGAGCTTGAGGAATTAAAGACGGACCTGCTGAATCTGGAAGTTATGCCTTGGAACTAGCTGAGTCCTAGGCTCTAATTTTTTGCTTGTTTTGTGTCTCTCGGCTTATAGTATGTACTTGTGGCTTTGGTTCATGTATAAACAATGATCTTGTATGGTCTGCTACTGGTATCTTTGGAACCCTTTTTATGTTAAATTTTCAGAATTTACTTCAATCTGATCTAGGATCTTAACTGAAAGAACAACAGGTACAACAAATCTACAACATATCAATCATGGACACAATAATGCAAGCACACAAGAGACACAGAGTTTACTTGGGGAAAACCATAAAGGTGAAAAACCCCAATAACTTCCTCAGAGATAGATAGAGCAATGATACAACCAGAATACAAGAGATAGTCTTATCCTAGCAATAGAGCCTCCTCCTCCACAAGTGCGCCACTCTCCCAGGTGTGAGTGAGAGAATAGAATGTGTAAAATGAGAGAGACACACTCTCTATTTATACACTAACTTGACTTGACCTTTACTCAACTAGGTCGGCCTCAACTTAACCACTTAACATAATGCTGACTGGGCCGACCCCCACTAGGGTGGTCTAATAACCCTTTGACCCACATGGCCGACCCCCAATAGGGTGGTCTAATAACCCTTTGACCCACATGACTTATATAGGGCCGACCCCAACAAGGTGGTCTAATAACCCATCAAGTATAAGTTACGACACTTACAATATAAATGATGACACTTCCGTATATAGGAATACAATATACATATATGTGAAATACATTCCGAATTTACATATACATCAACACTCCCTCTTAACTAGGAAGGTATTTCTCGACACAGGTCTTCTAGCACAAGTCATCTTCTCTGGATCATCGTCACTAGATAATCGTCATTGAGTCATCATCATCGACACTGCTCCTGCTATCTCAATCAATCTCTGAATCTACTCGTCATAGGAAGTTCTACAGAGCTAGTCCTTTTTCATACTGGATGTAGGCCCACCACCTACAGGTCTTCGTCATCACTGGCCATATTGTGGAAATCTCAGGACTTATTACGTGCGTCACAAAACCTTAAAAGAGTCTCTTGACTAGCAAGAACCCTAAAGAGCATTTGAGGCCTTTTTCATCCTGTCCAGATCTCCAGGACTTATTACATGTGACCCCACCACAAAACCTCGAACCTATCGGATCTCCCAGGGCACAAATTACATGTGGTCACCACAAAACCTCGAAAGAGCATCCCAGGACTGATTACGAGCACAAGGCTCAACCTATCGGATCTCCCAAGGCACAAATTACATGTGGTCATGGAAAAAACTCGCAAGAGCATCCCAGGACTGATTACGAGCACACGACTGAACCTATCGGATCTCCCAGGGCACAAATTACATGCCATAGGACAAAACCTCGAAAGAGCATCTACCAGATATCCCAGGGCACAAATTACATGCCATAGGCACAACATCGAAAGACTATCTGCAGATCTCCCAGGGCACAAATTATATGTCCTCCCAAGCAAAACCTCGAAAGAGCATTTGCCAGATATCCCAGGGTACAAATTACATGCCATAGGAAAAACCTCGAAAGACTATCTGCAAATCTCACAGGGCACAAATTACATGCTTATTTGCACAACCTGTTCCACGGCCATAGAGTATCAACCTGATACTCACCATACATCATCCTGATGTACACATGATCATCCTAATCATCATCACTGCAACATCCTGCTGCATGTCATCTGGAGCAACATCCTGAAGCTCGTCATCCATGATCATCCTGATCATACAATGCATCTACCTAATGCATACAAATACATGATACATATCACCATACATGATCCACCTGATCATACAATGCATCTACCTAATGCATACCAAGTATCTACCTAATACATATCATCATACATGATCCACCTGATCATACAATGCATCTACCTGATGCATACCAAGTATCTACCTGATACATATCATCATACATGATCCACCTAATCATACAATGTATCCACTTGATAATATACAGATACATGGTCCAAGCATCCAACATGATGCATATACAAAATACATACAAATGATGAAACCGATCATATCCAGCATCCAACATGATGCGTACATACATATACATGATCCAACTGATCATATCTAGCATCCAACATGATGCATACATATACATATAAATGATCCACCTGATCATATCCAGCATTCAACATGATGCATACATACATATATAAATGATCCAACTGATCACCAGAACATCATCCTAATGCTCATCATCCAGCGCTTACATCCATAGCCATGTGAATGATCCTCCTTCCAACATGCTTGGAATGGCTTCAGCAAATGTGTCCATCACTTCTTCCTCGAAGTGTCATCAATCTGAAGAACACCAAGCCTCTCCCTGAAGTACTCGAACTTCACCCTGGCTAGTGGTTTCGTCAGAACATCTGCAATCTGCTCGTCCATCGCAACATACAGGAGCTTCACAGCTCCTCTATGCACCATATCCCTGATATAGTGATATTTGATCTCTATGTGTTTCGACTTGTCATGAAACACTAGGTTCTCGGACAGCTTCACACAACTCTGGTTATCACAGAAGATACCAGTAGCATCCAACAGGAGATCAAATAATTCAGACAGTAGCTTCCGTAGCCATACTGCCTCACAACTAGCTGAACAAGCTGCAACATACTCTACCTCAGCTGTACTCAGTGCTACATAGGACTGCTTCCTGCTAAACCAAGAGATCACACCTGATCCCATACTGAAGCAGCACCCAGATGTGCTCTTCCTATCTGCAGCACTGCCAGCCCAATCTGAATCAACATAACCTTGCAAGTTAAATTTTTGATTCGCTTCATACTTGAGCCCATAATCCACTGTACCTTTCAGGTACCTCAGAATATGCTTTACAACAACCAGGTGAACACTCCTCGGATCTGTGAGGAACTGGCTCAATGTGTTCACCGCAAAGCAAATATCTGGTCTCATGTTCGTCAGGTACATCAAGGACCCAATCATCTGACGATACATAGTGACATCAACTGGTTCAGATGAAGCATCACACAGAAGCTTCAGGTTCGATGCCATAGCCTCGCAGTCCATCTTCCCGAACCTCTTCAGGATATTTACTGCATACTTCCCTTGTCCAAGGAAGATTCCATCTGCACTCTGCCACACCTCCATACCTAGAAAGTGGTGCATCATACCCAAGTTCTGCACATATATGACTCCCTGTCATGTGTCTCAGAACCAAGTGGCTGCTCCACATACACTTTTTCTTCAACTACACCATTCAAGAAAGTTGTCTTGAAATCCATCTGGTGTATCTTCTATTTCATCACTTTTATATTTCTCTATGCTGCCATCTGCAGCATGCTTGATCTTGATAGATCCATATGGAAGTCATAACAAGCTTCCCTTCAGGTCTTGGGACTACATCCCAAACATCATTCTTCATGATCGACGGATCATGGCATTCTTCCCATATCCTGGGAACTTCAATATCTTCAATAGATAATTTTGTTGCTGAATAAATGTTGTAGTTCTTCTTTTGTAGGTGATGGCATACGATCTTTCCTACACAACAAGTTAAATTGCATGTTTAGAAAACATCTCATAGTTTTTAGAACAAATTCTTACACATAAAGAAATATGTCATACAGTCATGCAATTATCTTAGACAATGCTTCAATACAACATTTATCCAATCTCTACCAAAACATTGTTAAGAGTGTGCATAACTCCCAACATGTCAGTAAAGAGGTTTCATTCTAAATAAGTAGCAATGGAATGTTGTGCAGTGCCATAGGCCACTTACCCATGTATATTAGTAGTATACTGTTCATCAATGCAACTATTCTAATATGCATAATACACAACCTGATTCTAGGAACATACGCATATACATCATTGAATAATATTATTTAAACAAACAAGTATGTGAGGAATGGTAATTAAAATACTTATCTTTGTTTGTTTGTTGGGTGGACTCCCTCTGAATCTTTGCAACTCCATTCTTATGTGGATTGTGAGAAGTGGTCAACTCCCTCTGGATATCTGCATCCTTGTAGAAACTACTAGAGTATGCTCCTTTGCTTTCTTCCTGGATTACCTGTCCTTGAACTTATATACATTCTCGATCCCTATGCATGCTTGTTAGTATCATCATTGTGTTATCCTCTAGGTCTCATACATAATCAAACATTCATTAGTATAATCTTAATATTATCAAAACACAATAATCTCAAGCATGTATATTCATGATCATTCACAGATAATAAACATTGGAATTCAAGGTTTCAGGGAAGTCTTCTTTTACTCATACATATTCTTATTTGATCATAGGACTCTTCTGGTTAGTTGAATCATCAATCAATATAAGAGATATAATATGCATAAAACCCGTGATTATTCAAAACTATGCCTTCATGATTCTTCTGGTTAGTCATATCATCAATTATGGTACGAAACATAATATGCATACAACCATGATTATTCAAACCTATGACTTCATGAATAATCATTATCAACAACACAACAGTATAAGATCCTAACACAAGGTAGGATTCTAGCTTGATATAGGAAAAACATACCTGGATTAGCACTAGCTAGTTATGTCTAACATACCCACATAATGTCTTCTGGTTCTCTTCAGTGACTTGTGCTAGTAACCTGCATGTCTCATAAGTTAACTATTGTAGAATCAAGTTATACATACCTTGAAAGTAGATCTTCTATGTGATCCATGACAATGGATGAATCTTTGTCTTCATGTCACCATGAGCATATGTTCTTGAAGTAGAACATGATTTGACTTTCTTGGTGTACTTTTTGTGTTAGCAAACAGTCATAAACCTCATACAACATCACAATGCATTAGTACAATCATAAGTGGCAAAACCTTAATCAATGAATATCTTCTATTAAGGTGATACGACAAGTCCAGTAATTAATCAAGATTGTACTGTAATGATATGAAGACAAACATATGATAAACTTAACCATGAAACATACCTGTAAGCCATACCTATCAAGATTGCTTGTAATCTTCTTATGGAAGGCCTTAGCCTCATCTCCCTCTGAGACAGGAACTTTTTCACTTATGCAGGTGACCAATCCATCTTCTTCTAGGATTAATCCAATCCACTTGATTTGCAAGAACTGGACCTGGAGCCGGATTAGGGTTTGTCAAAGAAACCCCAAAAATTCAAACTTTGAATTCAAACTTCCTAAAGGATAGAAATATGCGCCTTGATGAGCTGATCAAGTTGGTATATTTAGAATTTGAAAACTGCAAAGTTTCACCCCTCGAAATTGCCTTTTAGATTTCCAGATTCACTGGGGAGGACCCTGGATTAGGGTTTGAGTTTCCCGGAGCTTCACCCAACCAAAAGATTTGATTCAAAGCTCTAAGATTTTTCTGAGGAGCTTCCAGCCGTGGTCACATATTTCAAAAATTCCCATTTTTGCAAAAGCCCTAATTTTCCACTTTTCTGATCAAAGTCCCAAACTAGGGTCTGATCAAGCTCGGCCTTCTTCCCAACCAAAAAATCTGATATTGGTCTCTAAATTTTTATTTTGATGAGTAGCATCCAGCCGTGGTCTCCAATTACAAAAATTCCAACTTTCTCCGAATCCCTAAATTTCGGAAGCCATGAATGAAGGTACTCAAAAATAATTATGTTTTGATAGAAATATGTACCTGATTGTTTCTGGTGTAACTCTGAACTTTTCGATCTACAGGGTCTGAAATTTTTTTCTGAGGTAGCCTGACCTGTTATCTTTCCATCCCGACAGGTCCCACCTCAATTGGATTCTCTAAGAGAGAGTTATGCCAAGTGCGCAACGTGACCTTTTTATGGGATAATACAGGAGAGCGAACTTGTACGGTGTTCCACGTGTCACTGGTTCAACTTCGGCCTCTGAAAAAATTTTCTGAGATATTACCGTCTGTGTACTACCTGTCAATTTTTACGAAATTTCATTTGGAGATTCCTAGCCTAAGTTATGACCTTTTTCCCAAGGTCACCTTATTTTGACTTAGATTTGGAAGAGCCAAAAACCCTATATTGTACAGATCATAAATCACAAAGTACAACGAATTAGAGGTTGTCCTTTGGACACAAGGTACATGGGGATCTGATCTTCTACCTGTAAAAGTTTCAAATCTGAAAACTTCTCCAAAACGGATTTATAGCGAAAATTCTACGATGACTGGTTTTTGCTATATCAAGCCCTAGCATCATAAGTGCAACAAGTGTCATACATGCCATATCATGCCTTCTTTCAGGCTAGCTCTAATACCATGTTAAATTTTCAGAATTTACTTCAATCTGATCTAGGATCTTAACTGAGAGAACAACATGTACAGCAAATCTACAGCATATCAATCATGGACACAATAATGCAAGCACACAAGAGACACAGAGTTTACTTGGGGAAAACCATAAAGGTGAAAAACCCCAATAACTTCCTCAAAGATAGATAGAGCAATGATACAACCAGAATACCAGAGATAGTCTTCTCTTAGCAGCAGAGCCTCCTCCTCCACAAGTGCGCCACTCTCCCAGGTGTGAGTGAGAGAATAGAATGTGTAAAATTAGAAAGACACACTCTCTATTTATACACTAACTTAACTTGACCTTTACTCAACTAGGTCGGCCTCAACTTAACCACTTAACATAATGCTGACTGGGCCGACCCCCACTAGGGTGGTCTAATAACCCTTTGACCCACATGGCCGACCCCCAATAGGGTGGTCTAATAACCCTTTGACCCACATGACTTATACAGGGCCGACCCCAACAAGGTGGTCTAATAATCCATCAAGTATAAGTTACGACACTTACAATATAAATGACGACACTTCCGTATAGAGGAATAATAACATCTCTATAGGAATACAATATACATATATGTGAAATACATTCCGAAGTTACATATACATCAACATTTTATATCCCTTTGTTGGAATTACTGGAGTCTGTATTAGTGTGATCTCTACTCTATGTTAAATGGCAAGTTTGTAATGGTTGTTTTGGAAAAGTCGGTGGTGTCTAGGTAGTTAATATGCTCTTTTAAGTCCTTCCCTATTGTCCCCTGGACGTAGTTTTGCAAAAGATGATAGATAAGCTATGACGGCTCTCCACATATGGGATGCTGCATGATCTTACACTTTGTAATTTGGCTTCTGCCACCTTTTATCAATATAAAAACCACTCAACCATTTCGTAAAAAAAAAAAAAAATTCCCAATATTATTTCAGATCCATATATCCTACATCTTTGAATGTTTTCTTTTAGTGTATATCTTGATTTGAATTTTATATTATAGGTTCAATAAATTTTTCAAATAATAACTATTGTTTCCATTAAAATTATTAAAGATCAATTTCCCTCTTTTGTCTTTAATTGGATGTGGGTTTTGTGAACAAATCTTCCATAATATTACAGGTTATAGTGTTTGTGAAAAATGTGAGAAAGTTGCTAAAAATCACTAGCTTATTGACTTCATCTTTTTGTGTCTATGGATTTCTTCTTTTTGTTTATATGAAACCTTGTTCAATATTGATAAATTTAGTAATATCTTCCATTTTGATATTATGCATTGAGATACAAGTAAATATTCAATATATCAACACTTGCATGATTCATTTTCTTAGACGAAGAACAAAATCTCAGATGTTTTCCAAAAAGAGCACACATAATATGTTGTCGTTGACGTTTTAGAATAGTTTTTAGGATTTTTATATTTTTTATTATCCATGCCAACCTTAATATTTAAATAATAAGAATCTTGACATTGATAATGACCCATTTAGTAACATAGTTAATTGGTTGAGAGATGGATATACATATTGTTAGATAATTATTGAATAATTGTTTTTTAATATTAAACAATTGGATATATTAAATTTCAACATAATTGGATAGCCATGATTTACATTTCTTCATATGTTGAATGTTGGTTGAAAGGTAAATATGTATCTTTTTCCAATCTCTCCTTCATAAATGGTGTTGCATTGATGTGTTTAGTAATGCCATCCTATATATATGATTATAAAATTTACACTTTTATTATATATTGTTGTTGAATGTTGGTTGAAAGGTAAATATGTATCTTTTTCCAATCCCTCCTTCATAAATGGTGTTGCATTGATGTGTTTAGTAATGCCAATCATATATATATATATGATTATAAAATTTACACTTTTAGTATATATTGTTTTATATTAGTTATTAGATATATTTAGTGAAAGCATACAAATCTCAATATATCATCATCTTAATGTCTTATAAATTGATAACTTTACTTTCATTTTTTTCAAATACATTATGTAAATAATTTGCAACATCTTCATATCATTAATATAATAATTTTTATATCAATCAATAAATCACAACATTTAACGATAAATCTTGAAATACTAGTTACCTTTTTCGTTCCATATTTTAATTGAAATATAAATTCCAAAGATACTCTATATGGCCAAATAAATGATGGCATATCAGGCTTATGTTCATATTTTTTAATATCGGTGGCATGAAAGTATATATAAACTTTAGTTATACTTTTAGATAGACTAATTGGAGTTGGACTATTAAAAGAGACGATCCATGTATACATGTTTGGGATTTTGTAATAGTTCCACTATAATAGATATAGTTTGTTTGTTAAACATCTCACTAGGGTAGAAGGAATGGAGGTTTAGAAAGTGTAAATTAATTTTGTATTTCTAATTTATATACACATTAAGAAAAAAATAAAGCTATTGAAATATGAACACACATTGTTGTAATTAGATATTGGGACTATTCTAATTAAAATTCACATATTTGGAATTTGAAATTGCCACTTTTTTTTATTTCAAATTAACATTTTTGGAGTCGAAAATCACACTTTTGGAATAAAAATTGCAATTTTGGAATAAAAATCACACTTTTGGAATCGAAAAATGCTATTTTGCAATAAAATAGTACTTTTAAAATTAAAAATAAAATCGCACTTTTGGGTTCAAAAGCATTCAAAAATTGCACTTTTGGAATAAAAAAATTGCACTTTTTGTTGAAAACCATGAAAAATTGCACCGTTCGAAACCAATATTGGCACTTTTAGAACCCAATTTTACATTTTAGAAAGGTTGATATTGATACTTTTAGAATCAAAATTCATAGGTTTTTTGTCTAGATTTTTCCTTATTAATCCAAATCTAATGAAATAGGTGTTCACTGTGAATAATCAAGATAGTTTTCTAGAGTTTTCTTAAAACTTTGGGTGAGAATCATTCATTCTCTTCCTAGAAGAAGATTGTCATCTACAAATTGATAGTGGTTGATTTCTTCAACACCTTTGCATTTTTTCACCCCTAAGAGGATGTCATTCATTAGTTCCTATTCCAAGCATTTTCTAACAATCTCCACCATTAGAATGTAGTGGGAAACCCTACCTAAATCCACAAGATCCTTGAAGGAAGGTAGTTGATCCATTCACCAATGGCACAATCTATGGATTACATATATAATCCTTAATCCTTAAAAAAAACATTATTTGAAGTTGTATTTCTACAAACCAATTCAAGATTTATTACCACACCCCTATCATTAATAAAACCTCCTTGCTCCTCTGATATTAGAGTTATAATCAAGACTCAATGCTTCTCCTTGATTAGAACTAGAAGAAATGGCCTCCTTGCTACTCCAAGATTAGACGTAGAAGTGATCCTCCTTGCTCCTCCAAGATTAGACTTGGAATAAAAAAATTCAACTCATTAGAAATAATTTTTATGATAATCTTATATGAGGCATTTCATAAGGATAGGGGTGTGAACCTTACAAATTTTGTTGGATTGTGTGAGGAAGGAGAATTTTATCCCCCTCCTACTTTTGATTTTTTCATGGTTCCATTTAGCATGTGACATACAACCTATTTGGTAATGTTCCAGCATCCCCTGTATAAATGGATAGTTTAAAACTATTTAGACCAGGGTATTTTTTAAGGATTATAAAAGTATATTTAAGTATAGTATTCTAGGAGATTAATTTGGATTGAAAAAAAATATAGATGTTAGGAACCCGTGTCAACCCTTCTCTTTACTTTGTTAGTATATTGTATTATCCCACATTGTTATTATATTGTTGTTGGACACATATGCTTTGTAAGTCATCCTATGAGTATATTGTAGTATCCCACATTCATGGGGAGTAATATTGTTTTAACTTAGACTTAGTATATAAGTACGTGTTGAGACCAATGAAGGCATTCACAAGTTATTCGTATTGAGATTGCTCAAAGGAGCTTTCCCCCTTGAAGTGGCCCGTGATCAATAAATCATTTATATATTCTATTATTTCTGATATATCATGCATTTTCATCATTGGAGGTTCCCTACATCTGGTATCAGTGCACCTTCTTGGGCTTGCTGGGTGGAATTTCTGCCAAAAAAAAAATTGCATATGTATTGTTCCTTTCAATTGTAGGTTCGGATCCAGGAATAATCCCTATCCACATAACTGTGGGAAGTACCTAGGCATATCCCTAAAACTCATTGTGAGGAGTACCACAGCAAACCCTAAGTAGCTAGCCCATTAAGAGGACCTGCCATCAAAAAGGGAAATGGCCCCTACCTGATTGACTAGTTCCCACCCGTGAGGTAAACCAAGAGCTCTCGTTTGTGGCAAAGCAGTTATCAGTTTTACCTAAGCCGTGGAATGAGGGGTACTTCCCCAATACGCAAGCCATTAGACAACATTGGTAGCCAAGTGAATCCCCTGAACATTTAGGAATCCGAGCATACCTGGGGTCCATACATATTGACAACTGATAACTAGCAGATTGCACTATCCAGAGTCGTTGTAGATCAATTCCCAAAAGTGTACAAAATTCTATTTTTTCGCCATATCTTCTTTGTTTTAACTTTGTTTCCCTTGAAAATTCACTAACACCCCTGCAATCCCATTCTGCATATTTCCTTCTTGAGGACCCTATCCCAAATTCCACTTCCCGTAGCCAGAAATCCCACATTTGTCTATTTTTAGGGTTTTCCATAACTTCTTCGATTTTCACCCAAACGCCTTCAAATTTTGCTACAGTGTCCATTTCCTATTTCTACTTCTTTGTCCCTCTTTGAAAAAGTTTCCCATTCTTTAACCCCACTTCTAAAATCCCCATTTTTTGCTTTCCTTTCCATCAGAAATTGTCCAAAACCTAGTCAAACCCCAATTAACCATCAGAGTTTTTCCCAAATCCAAATTTTCCTTTACTAAAGAAGTTTCTGTTTTTGTTTTTCTACCTATTCCAAAAAAATATATATATATATTCCTGGTTTTGGATGTCACCCATGCAGGAGAAAAAAACATGGAGGAAGAACTTGCAACCCTTAAGACCAAACTCCAAGATCTGGATGAAAAAATTCTCGGCCTCCATCTTTAGCCTTCAGCCATGAACAATAGATGACAACCAGAGTCTTCTACAGACACTGTGTTCTCTTCTTCCAGCACTTTTAGTGGGTCGAAGCTTGATTTTCCTCGCTTCAACGGTGATGATCCGACTTGATGGATATACTGGGTAGAACAATATTTCAGTCTACATAATACTTTTGAGGTAAAAAATGTTCCACTTGCATCCTTTCATTTGGAATA